>JBBPBQ010020323.1:36244072-36273908 GCA_037974755.1 Cicer yamashitae
ACCTAAATGTTCAACCAATGACACAAAATCACTTATTCGATGCACAAGATTGGTTAAAAACCCTAATTGGATTATAATAAGCCTAGGGAGGACGAAAACAACCTTAATTTTCAACCAATGACACAAAATCGCTTATTGGATGCACAAGATTGGTTAAAAATCCTAATTGGATTAGAATAAGTAGAAGGATGACGAAAATTACCTAAATGTTCAACCAATGACACAAACACACTTATTGGATGCACAAGATTGGTTAAAAACCCTAATTGGATTAGAATAAGCCTAGGGAGGACGAAAATGACCTAAATGTTCAACCAATGACACAAAATCAAATATTGGATGCACATGATTGGTTAAAAACCATAATTGGATTAGAATAAGGCTAGGGAGGACGAAAATGACCTAAATATTCCACCATTGACACAAAATCACTTATTGGATTCACATGTTTGGTTAAAAACCCTAACTGGATTAGATTAAGCTTAGGGAGGATGAAATGACCTAAATGTTCAACCAATGACACAAAATCACTTATTGGATGCACAAGATTGATTAAAAACCCTAATTAGATTAGAATAAGCATGGGGAGGACGAAAACGACCTAAATGTTCAACCAATGACACAAACGCACTTATTGGATGCAGAAGATTGGTTAAAAACCGTAATTGGATTAGAATAAGCCTAGGGAGGACGAAAATGACATAAATGTTCAACCAATAACACAAAATCACTTATTGGATGCACAAGATTGGTTAAAAACCCTAAGTGGATTAGAATAAGCCTAGGGAGGACGAAAATGACCTAAATATTCAACCAATGACACAAAATCACTTATTGGATGCACCAGATTGGTTAAAAACCCTAATTGGATTAGAATAAGCCTAGGGAATACGAAAATAACATAAATGTTCAACCAATGACAAAAAATCACTTATTGGAGGCACAAGATTGGTTAAAAACCATTATTGATTTAGAATAAGCCTAGGGAGGACGAAAACGACCTAAATGTTCAACCAATGAAACAAAATCTCTTATTGGATGCACAAATTGGTTAAAAACCCTAATTGGATTAGAAAAAGTCGAAGGATGATGAAAATGACCTAAATGATCAAACCATGACACAAACGCACTTATAAGATGCATAAGATTGGTGAGAAACCCTAATTGAATTAGAATAAGCCTAGGGGGAATGACCTAAATGTTAATCCGATGACACAAAATCCCTTTTTGGATTCACAAGATTGGTTAAAAACAATAATTGGAATAGAATATGTCGAAGGATGACGAAAATGACCTTAATGTTCAACCAATAACACAAACGCACTTATTGGATGCACAAGATTGGTTTAAAACCCTAAGTAGATTAGAATAAGCCTAGGGAGGACGAAAATGACCTAAATGTTCAACCAATGACACAAAATCACATATTAGATGCACAAGATTGGTTAAAAACCCTTATTGGATTAGAACAAGCATTGGGAGGACGAAAATGACCTAAATGTTCAACCAATGACACAAAATCACATATTGGATGTACAAGATTGGTTAAAAACCCTAATTGGATTAGAAGATGCCTTGGGAGGACGAAAATGACCTAAATGTTCAACCAATGACACAAACGCACTTATTGGATGCACAAGATTGGTTAAAAACCCTAATTGGATTAGAATAAGCCTAGGGAGGACGAAAATAACCTAAATGTTCAACCAATAACACAAAATCATTTATTGGATGCACAAGATTGGTTAAAAACCCTAATCAGATTAGAATAAACCTAAGGAGGACGAAAATGACCTAAATATTCAACCAATGACACAAAATCACTTATTGGATGCACAAGATTGGTTAAAAACCCTAATTGCATTAGAATAAGCCTAGGGAGGACGAAAACGACCTAAATGTTCAACAAATGACATAAAATCGCTTATTGGATGCACAAGATTGGTTAAAAATCCTAATTGGATTAGAATAAGTCGAAGGATGACTAAAATTACCTAAATGTTCCACCAATGACACAAACGCACTTATTGGATGCACAGGATTGGTTAAAAACCCTAATTGGATTAGAATAAACGTAGGGAGGACGAAAATGACCTAAATGTTCAACCAATGACACAAAATCACTTATTGAATGCACAAGATTGGTTAAACACCCTAATTGGATTAGAATAAGCCATGGGAGGACGAAAATGACCTAAATGTTCAACCAATGACACAAACGAACTTATTGGATGCTCAAGATTGGTTAAAAACCCTAATTGGATTAGAATAAGCCTAAGGAGGACGAAAATGGCGTAAATCTTCAACCAATCACACAAAATCACATATTGGATGCACAAGATTGGTTAAAAACCCTTATTGGATTAGAACAAGCATTGGGAGGACGAAATTGACCTAAATGTTCAACCAATGACACAAAATCACATATTGGATGTACAAGATTGGTTAAAAACCCTAATTGGATTAGAAGATGCCTTGGGAGGACGAAAATGACCTAAATGTTCAACCAATGACACAAACGCACTTATTGGATGCACAAGATTGGTTAAAAACCCTAAGTGGATTAGAATAAGCCTAGGGAGGACGAAAATGACCTAAATATTCAACCAATGACACAAAATCACTTATTGGATGCACCAGATTGGTTAAAAACCCTAATTGGATTAGAATAAGCCTAGGGAATACGAAAATAACATAAATGTTCAACCAATGACAAAAAATCACTTATTGGAGGCACAAGATTGGTTAAAAACCCTTATTGATTTAGAATAAGCCTAGGGAGGACGAAAACGACCTAAATGTTCAACCAATGAAACAAAATCTCTTATTGGATGCACAAATTGGTTAAAAACCCTAATTGGATTAGAAAAAGTCAAAGGATGATGAAAATGACCTACATGATCAAACCATGACACAAACGCACTTATAAGATGCATAAGATTGGTGAGAAACCCTAATTGAATTAGAATAAGCCTAGGGGGAATGACCTAAATGTTAATCCGATGACACAAAATCCCTTTTTGGATTCACAAGATTGGTTAAAAACAATAATTGGAATAGAATATGTCGAAGGATGACGAAAATGACCTTAATGTTCAACCAATAACACAAACGCACTTATTGGATGCACAAGATTGGTTTAAAACCCTAAGTAGATTAGAATAAGCCTAGGGAGGACGAAAATGACCTAAATGTTCAACCAATGACACAAAATCACATATTAGATGCACAAGATTGGTTAAAAATCCTAATTGGATTAGAATAACCCTTGGGAGGACGAAAATGACCTAAATTTTCAACCCATGACACAAAATCACATATTGGATACACAAATTTGGTTGAAAACCCTAATTAAATTAGAATAAGCCTAGGGAGGACGAAAAATGACCTAAATGTTCAACCAATGAGACAAAATCACTTATTGGATGCACAAGATTGGTTAAAAACCCTAATTGGATTAGAATAAGCCTTGGGAGGACGAAAATGACCTAAATGTTCAATCAATGACACAAAATCACATATTGGATGCACAAGATTGGTTAACAACCCTAATTGGATTAGAATAAGCCTTGGGAGGACGAAAATGACCTAAATGTTCAACCAATGACTCAAACATACTTATTCGATGCGCAAGATTGGTTAAAAACTCTAATTGGATTAGAATAAGCCTTGGGAGGACGAAAATGACCTAAATGTTCAACCAATAACACAAAATCACTTATTGGATGCACAAGATTCGTTAAAATATCTAATTGGATTAGAATAAACCAAAGGAGGACGAAAATGACCTAAATATTCAACCAATGACACAAAATCACTTATTGGATGCACATGATTGGTTCAAAACTGTAATTGGATTAGAATAAGCCTAGGGAGGACGAAAATGACCTAAATGTTCAATCAATGACACAAAATTACTTATTGGATGCACAAGATTGGTTAAAAACCCTAATTGGATTAGAATAAGCCTTGGGAGTACGAAAACGACCTAAATGTTCAACCAATGACACAAAATCACTTATTGGATGCACAAGATTGGTTAAAAATCCTAATTAGATTAGAATAAGCTTTGGGAGGTCGAAAATGACCTAAATGTTCAACCAATGACACAAACGCACTTATTGGATGCACAAGATTGGTTAAAAACCCTAATTGGATTAGAATAAGCCTTGGGAGGACGAGAATGACCTAAATGTTCAACCAATAACTCAAAATCACTTATTGGATGCACAAGATTGGTTTAAAACCCTAATTGGATTAGAATAGGCCTAGGGAGGACGAAAATCACCTAAATATTCAACCAATGACACAAAATCACTTATTGGATGCACATGATTGGTTAAAAACCATAATTGTATTAGAATAAGGCTAGGGAGGACGAAAATGACATAAATATTCCACCAATGACACAAAATCACTTATTGGATGCACAAGATTGGTTAAAAACCCTAATTGGATTAGAATAAGTTGAAGGATGACGAAAATGACCTAAATGTTAATCCAATGACACAAATGCACTTATTGGATGCACAAGATTGGTTAAAAACCCTAATTGGATTAAAATAAGCCTATGGAGGACGAAAATGACCTAAATGTTCAACCAATGACACAAAATCACATATTGGATGCACAAGAATGGTTAAAAACCATAATTGGATTAGAATTAGGCTAGGGAGGACAAAAATGACCTAAATATTCCACCAATGACACAAAATGACTTATTGGATTCACATGATTGGTTAAAAACCCTAATTGGATTAGAATAAGCCTAGGGAGGACGAAAATGACCTAAATGTTTAACCAATGACACAAAATCACTTATTGGATGCACAAGATTGGTTAAAAACCCTAATTAGATTAGAATAAGCTTTTGGAGGACGAAAATGACCTAAATGTTCAACCAATGACACAAACGCACTTATTGGATGCACAAGATTGGTTAAAAACCCTAATTGGATTAGAATAAGCCTTGGGAGGTCAAAAACGACCTAAATGTTCAACCAATGAAACAAAATCACATATTGGACGCACAAGATTGGTTAAAAACCATAATTGGATTAGAATAAGGCTAGGGAGGAAGAAAATGACCTAAATATTCCAGCAATGACACAAAATCACTTATTGGATTCACATGATTGGTTAAAAACCCTAATTGGATTAGAATAAGTCTAGGGAGGATGAAAATGACCTAAATGTTCATCCAATGACACAAAATCACTTATTGGATGCACAAGATTGGTTAAAAACCCTAATTAGATTAGAATAAGCCTTATGAGGACGAAAATGACCTAAATGTTCAACCAATGACACAAAATCACATATTGGGAACACAAGATTGGTTAAAAACCATAATTGGATTAGAATAAGCCTAGGGAATAAGAAAATAAACTAAATGTTCAACCAATGACATAAAATCTCTTATTGGAGGCACAAGATTGGTGAAAAACCCTTATTGGATTAGAATAAGCTTTGGGAGGACGAAAACGACCTAAATGTTCAACCAATGAAACAAAATCGCATATTGGATGCACAAGATTGGTTAAAAACCATAATTGGATTAGAATAAGCCTTGGGAGGACGAAAATGACCTAAATGTTCAACCAATGACACAAAATCACATATTGGATGCACAAGATTGGATAACAACCCTAATTGGATTAGAATAAGCCTTGGGAGGACGAAAATGACCTAAATGTTCAACCAATGACACAAACGTACTTATTGGATGCGCAAGATTGGTTAAAAACACTAATTGGATTAGAATAAGCCTTGGGAGGACGAAAATGACCTAAATGTTCAACCAATAACACAAAATCACTTATTGGATGCACAAGATTGGTAAAAAACCCTAATTGGATTAGAATAAACCTAGGGAGGACGAAAATGACTTAAATGTTCAACCAATGACACAAAATCACTTATTGGATGCACATGATTGGTTAAAAACCCTAATTGGAATAGAATAAGCCTTAGGAGGACGAAAATGACCTAAATGTTAATCCAATGACAAAAAATCACTTATTGGATGCACAAGATTGGTTAAAAACCCTAATTGGATAAGAATAAGTCGAAGGATGACGAAAATGACCTAAATGTTCAACCAATGACACAAACGTACTTATTGGATGCGCAAGATTGGTTAAAAACTCTAATTGGATTAGAATAAGCCTTGGGAGGACGAAAATGACCTAAATGTTCAACCAATAACACAAAATCACTTATTGGATGCACAAGATTGGTTAAAAACCCTAATTGGATTAGAATAAACCTAAGGAGGACGAAAATGACCTAAATATTCAACCAATGACAAAAAATCACTTATTCGATGCACATGATTGGTTCAAAACTGTAATTGGATTAGAATAAGCCTAGGGAGGACGAAAATGACCTAAATGTTCAATCAATGACACAAAATCACTTATTGGATGCACAAGATTGGTTAAAAACCCTAATTGGATTAGAATAAGCCTAGGGAGGACGAAAACGACCTAAATGTTCAACCAATGACACAAAATCACTTATTGGATGCACAAGATTGGTTAAAAATCCTAATTAGATTAGAATAAGCTTTGGGAGGACGAAAATGACCTAAATGTTCAACCAATGACACAAACGCACTTATTGGATGCACAAGATTGGTTAAAAACCCTAATTGGATTAGAATAAGCATTGGGAGGACGAGAATGACCTAAATGTTCAATCAATAACACAGAATCACTTATTGGATGCACAAGATTGGTTTAAAACCCTAATTGGATTAGAATAGGCCTAGGGAGGACGAAAATGAGCTAAATATTCAACCAATGACACAAAATCACTTATTGGATGCACAAGATTAGTTAAAAACCCTAATTAGATTAGAATAAGCCTAGGGAATACGAAAATAACCTAAATGTTCAACCAATGACAAAAAATCATTTATTGGAGGCACAAGATTGGTTAAAAACCTTTATTGGATTAGAATAAGCCTAGGGAGGTCAAAAACGACCTAAATGTTCAACCAATGAAACAAAATCACATATTGGATGCACAAGATTGGTTTAAAACCATAATTGGATTAGAATAAGGCTAGGGAGGAAGAAAATGACCTAAATATTCCACCAATGACACAAAATCAACTATTGGATTCACATGATTGGTTAAAAACTCTAATTGGATTCGAATAAGTCTAGGGAGGACGAAAATGACCTAAATGTTCATCCAATGACACAAAATCACTTATTGGATGCACAAGATTGGTTAAAAACCCTAATTAGATTAGAATAAGCCTTATGAGGACGAAAATGACCTAAATGTTCAACCAATGACACAAAATCACATATTGGGAACACAAGATTGGTTAAAAACCATAATTGGATTAGAATAAGCCTAGGGAATAAGAAAATAAACTAAATGTTCAACCAATGACATAAAATCTCTTATTGGAGGCACAAGATTGGTGAAAAACCCTTATTGGATTAGAATAAGCTTTGGGAGGACGAAAACGACCTAAATGTTCAACCAATGAAACAAAATCGCATATTGGATGCACAAGATTGGTTAAAAACCATAATTGGATTAGAATAAGCCTTGGGAGGACGAAAATGACCTAAATGTTCAACCAATGACACAAAATCACAAATTGGATGCACAAGATTGGATAACAACCCTAATTGGACTAGAATAAGCCTTGGGAGGACGAAAATGACCTAAATGTTCAACCAATGACACAAAATCACTTATTCGATGCACATGATTGGTTAAAAACCCTAATTGGAATAGAATAAGCCTTGGGAGGACGAAAATAACCTAAATGTTCAACCAATAACACAAAATCACTTATTGGATGCACAAGATTGGTTAAAATCCCTAATTGGATTAGAATAAACCTAAGGAGGACGAAAATGACCTAAATATTCAACCAATGACAAAAAATCACTTATTGGATGCACATGATTGGTTCAAAACTATAATTGGATTAGAATAAGCCTAGGGAGGACGAAAATGACCTAAATGTTCAATCCATGACACAAAATCACTTATTGGATGCACAAGATTGGTTAAAAACCCTAATTGGATTAGAATAAGCCTAGGGAGGACGAAAACGACCTAAATGTTCAACCAATGACACAAAATCACTTATTGGATGCACAAGATTGGTTTAAAATCCTAATTAGATTAGAATAAGCTTTGGGAGGACGAAAATGACCTAAATGTTCAACCAATGACACAAACGCACTTATTGGATGCACAAGATTGGTTAAAAACCCTAATTGGATTAGAATAAGCCTTGGGAGGACGAGAATGACCTAAATGTTCAACCAATAACACAGAATCACTTATTGGATGCACAAGATTAGTTTAAAACCCTATTTGGATTAGAATAGGCCTAGGGAGGACGAAAATGAGCTAAATATTCAACCAATGACACAAAATCACTTATTGGATGCACAAGATTAGTTAAAAACCCTAATTAGATTAGAATAAGCCTAGGGATTACGAAAATAACCTAAATGTTCAACCAATGACAAAAAATCATTTATTGGAGGCACAAGATTGTTTAAAAACCCTTATTGGATTAGAATAAGCCTAGGGAGGTCAAAAACGACCTAAATGTTCAACCAATGAAACAAAATCACATATTGGATGCACAAGATTGGTTTAAAACCATAATTGGATTAGAATAAGGCTAGGGAGGAAGAAAATGACCTAAATATTCCACCAATGACACAAAATCACTTATTGGACTCACATGATTGGTTAAAAACCCTAATTGGATTCGAATAAGTCTAGGGAGGACGAAAATGACCTAAATGTTCATCCAACGACACAAAATCACTTATTGGATGCACAAGATTGGTTAAAAACCCTAATTAGATTAGAATACGCCTTATGAGGACGAAAATTACCTAAATGTTCAACCAATGACACAAAATCACATATTGGGAACACAAGATTGGTTAAAAACCATAATTGCATTAGAATAAGCCTAGGGAATACGAAAATAACCAAAATGTTCAACCAATGACAAAAAATCACTTATTGGAGGCACAAGATTGGTGAAAAATTCTTATTGGATTAGAATAAGCTTTGGGTGGACGAAAACGACCTAAATGTTCAACCAATGAAACAAAATCGCATATTGGATGCACAAGATTGGTTAAAAACCATAATTGGATTAGAATAAGCCTTGGGAGGACGAAAATGACCTAAATGTTCAATTAATGACACAAACGTACTTATTGGATGCACAAGATTGGTTAAAAACCCTAATTGGATTAGAATAAGCCTTGGGAGTATGCAAATGACGTAAATGTTTAACCAATAACACAAAATCACTTATTGGATGCACAAGATTGGTTAAAAACCCTAATTGGATTAGAATAAACCTAGGGAGGACGAAAATGACCTAAATATTCAACCAATGACACAAAATCACTTATTGGATGCACATGATTGGTTAAAAACTGTAATTGGATTAGAATAAGCCTAGGAAGGACGAAAAGGACCTAAATGTTCAATCAATGACACAAAATCACTTATTGGATACACAAGATTGGTTAAAAACCCTAATTGGATTAGAATAAGGCTAGGGAGGACGAAAATGACCTAAATATTCCACCAATGACACAAAATCACTTATTGGATTCACAAGATTGGTTAAAAACCCTAATTGGATTAGAATAAGCCTAGGGAATACGAAAATAACCTAAATGTTCAACCAATTACAAAAAATCACTTATTGGAGGCACAAGATTGGTGAAAAACCCTTATTGGATTAGAATAAGGCCTAGGGAGGTCGAAAACGACCTAAATGTTCAACCAATGAAACAAAATCACATATTGGATGCACAAGATTGGTTAAATACCATAATTGGATTAGAATAAGGCTAGGGAGGAAGAAAATGACCTAAATATTCCACCAATGACACAAAATCACTTATTGGATTCACATGATTGGTTAAAAACCCTAATTGGATTAGAATAAGCCTAGGGAGGACGAAAATGACCTAAATGTTCAACCAATGACACAAAATCACTTATTGGATGCACAAGATTGGTTAAAAACCCTAATTGTATTAGAATAAGCCTAGGGAGGACGAAAACGACCTAAATGTTCAACAAATAACACAAAATCACTTATTGGATGCACAAGATTGGTTAAAAACCCTAATTGGATTAGAATAAGCCTAGGGAGGACGAAAATGACCTAAGTGTTCAACCAATGACACAAAATTACACAAAATCACATATTGGATACACAAGATTGGTTAAAAACCCTAATTGGATTAGAATAAGCCTAGGGATGACGAAAATGACCTAAATGTTCAACCAATGACACAAAATGACACAAAATCACATATTGGATGCACAAGATTGGTTAAAAACCCTAATTGGATTAGAATAAGCCTAGGGAGGAAGAAAATGACCTAAATGTTCAACCAATGACACAAAATCACATATTGGATGCACAAGATTTGTTAAAATCCCTAATTGGATTAGAATAAGCCTAGGGAGGATGAAAATGACCTAAATGTTCAACCAATGACACAAAATCACATATTGGATGCACAAGATTGGTTAAAAACCCTAATTGGATTAGAATAAGCCTAGGGAGGACGAAAATGACCTAAATGTTCAACCAATGACACAATATCAGATATTGGATGCACAAGATTGGTTAAAAACCCTAATTGGATTAGAATAAGCCTAGGGAGGACGAAAATGACCTAAATGTTCAACCAATGACACAAAATCACATATTGGATGCACAAGATTGGTTAAAAACCCTAATTGGATTAGAATAAGCCTAGGGAGGACAAAAATGACCTAAATGTTCAACCAATGACACAAAATTACACAAAATCACATATTGGATACACAGGATTGGTTAAAAACCCTAATTGGATTAGAATAAGCCTAGGGAGGACGAAAATGACCTAAATGTTCAACCAATGACACAAAATCACATATTGGATGCACAAGATTGGTTAAAAACCCTAATTGGATTAGAATAAGCCTAGGGAGGACGAAAATGACCTAAATGTTCAACCAATGACACAAAATCACATATTGGATGCACAAGATTGGTTAAAAACCCTAATTGGATTAGAATAAGCCTAGGGAGGACAAAAATGACCTAAATGTTCAACCAATGACACAAAATCACATGTTGGATGCACAAGATTGGTTAAAAACCCTAATTGGATTAGAATAAGCCTAGGGAGGACGAAAATGACCTAAATGTTCAACCAATGACACAAAATCACATATTGGATGCACAAGATTGGATAAAAACCCTAATTGGATTAAAAAGAGCCTAGGGAGGACGAAAATGACCTAAATGTTCAACCAATGACACAAAATCACATATTGGATGCACAAGATTGGTTAAAAACCCTAATTGGATTAGAATAAGCCTAGGGAGGACGAAAATGACCTTAATGTTCAACCAATGACACAAAATGACACAAAATCACATATTGAATGCACAACATTTGTTAAAAACCCTAATTGGATTAGAATAAGCCTAGGGAGGACGAAAATGACCTAAATGTTCAACCAATGACCCAAAATGACACAAAATCACACATTGGATGCACAAGATTGGTTAAGAACCTTAATTGGATAAGAATAAGCCAAGGGAGGACGAAAATGACCTAAATGTTCAACCAATGACACAAAATGACACAAAATCACATATTGGATGCACAAGATTGGTTAAAAACCCTAATTGGATTAGAATAAGCCTAGGGAGGACGAAAATGACCTAAATGTTCAACCAATGACACAAAATCACATATTGGATGCACAAGATTGGTTAAAAACCCTAATTGGATTAGAATAAGCCTAGGGAGGACGAAAATGACCTAAATGTTCAACCAATCACAAAATCACATATTTGATGCACAAGATTGGTTAAAAACCCTAATTGGATTAGAATAAGCCTAGGGAGGACGAAAATGACCTAAATGTTCAACCAATGACACAAAATGACACAAAATCACATATTGGATGCACAAGATTGGTTAAAAACCCTAATTGGATTAGAATAAGCCTAGGGAGGACGAAAATGACCTAAATGTTCAACCAATGACACAAAATCACATATTGGATGCACAAGATTAGTTAAAAACCCTAATTGGATTAGACTAAGCCTAGGGAGGACGAAAATGAATTAAATGTTCAACCAATGACACAAAAGGACACTAAATCACATATTGGATGCACATGATTGGTTAAAAGCCCTAATTGGATTAGAATAAGCCTAGGGAGGACGAAAATGACCTAAATGTTCAAACAATGACACAAAATGACACAAAATAACATATTGGATGCACAAGATTGGTTAAAAACCTAATTGGATTACAATAAGATTAGGGAGGACGTAAATGACCTAAATGGTCAACCAATGACACAAAAGGACACAAAATAACATATTGGATGCACAAGATTGGTTAAAAACCTAATTGGATTAGAATAAGATTAGGGAGGACGAAAATGACCTAAATGTTCAACCAATGACACAAAATGACACAAAATCACATATTGGATGCACAAGATTGGTTAAAAACCTAATTGGATTAGAATAAGATTAGGGAGGACGTAAATGACCTAAATGTTCAACCAATGACACAAAAGTACACAAAATCACATATTGGATGCACAAGATTGGTTAAAAACCCTAATTGGATTAGAATAAGCCTAGGGAGGACGAAAATGACCTAAATGTTCAACCAATGACACAAAATCACATATTGGATGCACAAGATTGGTTAAAAACCCTAATTGGATTAGAATAAGCCTAGGGAGGACGAAAATGACCTAAATGTTCAACCAATGACACAAAATCACATATTGGATGCAGCAGATTGGTTAAAAACCCTAATTGGATTAGAATAAGCCTAGGGAGGACGAAAATGACCTAAATGTTCAACCAATAACACAAAATGATAAAAAAATCACATATTGGATGCACAAGATTGGTTAAAAACCCTAATTGGATTAGAATAAGCCTAGGGAGGACGAAAATGACCTAAATGTTCAACCAATGACACAAAATCACATATTGGATGCACAAGATTGGTTAAAAACCCTAATTGGATTAGAATAAGCCTAGGGAGGACGAAAATGACCTAAATGTTCAACCAATGACACAAAATCACATATTGGATGCACAAGATTGGTTAAAAACCCTAATTGGATTAGAATAAGCCTAGGGAGGACAAAAATGACCTAAATATTCAACCGATGACACAAAATCACATATTGGATGCACAAGATTGGTTAAAAACCCTAATTGGATTAGAATAAGCCTAGGGAGGACGAAAATGACCTAAATGTTCAACCAATGACACAAAATCACATATTGGATGCACAAGATTGGTTAAAAACCCTAATTGGATTAGAATAAGCCTAGGGAGGACGAAAATGACCTAAATGTTCAACCAATGACACAAAATCACATATTGGATGCACAAGATTGGTTAAAAACCCTAATTGGATTAGAATAAGCCTAGGGAGGACAAAAATGACCTAAATATTCAACCAATGACAAAAAATCACATATTGGATGCACAAGATTGGTTAAAAACCCTAATTGGATTAGAATAAGCCTAGGGAGGACGAAAATGACCTAAATGTTCAACCAATGACACAAAATCACATATTGGATGCACAAGATTGGTTAAAAACCCTAATTGGATTAGAATAAGCCTTTGGAGCATGAAAATGACCTAAATGTTCAACCAATGACACAAAATCACATATTGGATGCACAAGATTGGTTAAAAACCCTAATTGGATTAGAATAAGCCTAGGGAGGACGAAAATGACCTAAATGTTCAACCAATGACACAAAATCACATATTGGATGCACAAGATTGGTTAAAAACCCTAATTGGATTTGAATAAGCCTAGGGAGGACGAAAATGACCTAAATGTTCAACCAATGACACAAAATGACACAAAATCACATATTGGATGCACAAGATTGGTGAAAAACCCTAATTGGATTAGAATTAGCCTAGGGAGGACGAAAATGACCTAAATGTTCAACCAATCACAAAATCACATATTGGATGCACAAGATTGGTTAAAAACCCTAATTGGATTAGAATAAGCCTAGGGCGGACGAAAATGACCTAAATGTTCAACCAATGACACAAAATCACATATTGGATGCACAAGATTGGTTAAAAACCCTAATTGGATTAGAATAAGCCTAGGGAGGACGAAAATGACCTAAATGTTCAACCAATGACGCAAAATCACATATTGGATTCCCAAGATTGGTTAAAAACCTTAATTGGATTAGAATAAGCCTAGGGAGGACAAAAATGACCTAAATGTTCAACCAATGACACAAAATCACATATTGGATGCACAAGATTGGTTAAAAACCCTAATTGGATTAGAATAAGCCTAGGGAGGACGAAAATGACCTAAATGATCAACCAATGACACAAAATCATATATTGGATGCACAAGATTGGTTAAAAACCCTAATTGGATTAGAATAAGCCAAGGGAGGATGAAAATGACCTAAATGTTCAACCAATGACACAAAATGACACAAAATCACATATAAGATGCACAAGATTGGTTAAAAACCCTAATTGGATTAGAATAAGCCTAGGGAGGACGAAAATGACCTAAATGTTCAACCAATGACACAAAATCACATATTGGATGCACAAGATTGGTTAAAAACCCTAATTGGATTAGAATAAGCCTAGGGAGGACGAAAATGACCTAATTGGATTACCAATGACACAAAATCACTTATTATATGCACAAGATTGGTTAAAAACCCTAATTGGATTAGAATAAGCCTAGGGAGGACGAAAATGACCTAAATGTTCAACCAGTGACACAAAATCACATATTGGATGCACAAGATTGGTTAAAAACCCTAATTGGATTAGAATAAGCCTAGGGAGGACGAAAATGACCTAAATGTTCAACCAATGACACAAAATTACACAAAATCACATATTGGATGCACAAGATTGGTTAAAAACCCTGATTGGATTAGAATAAGCCTAGGGACGACGAAAATGACCTAAATGTTCAACCAATGACACAAACTCACATATTGGATGCACAAGATTGGTTAAAAACCCTAATTGGATTAGAATAAGCCTAGGGAGGACGAAAATGACCTAAATGTTCAACCAATGACACAAAATCACATATTGGATGCAAGAGATTGGTTAAAAACCCAAATTGGATTAGAATAAGCCTAGGGAGGACGAAAATGACCTAAATGTTCAACCAATGACACAAAATGACACAAAATCACATATTGGATGCACAAGATTGGTTAAAAACCCTAATTGGATTAGAATAAGCCTAGGGAGGACGAAAATGACCTAAATGTTCAACCAATGATAGAAAATCACATATTGGATGCACAAAATTGGTTAAAAACCCTAATTGGGTTAGAATAATCCTAGGGAGGACGAAAATGACCTAAATGTTCAACCAATGACACAAAATGACACAAAATCACATATTGGATGCACAAGATTGGTTAAAAACCCTAATTGGATTAGAATAAGCCTAGGGAGGACGAAAATGACCTAAATGTTCAACCAATGACACAAAATGACACAAAATCACATATTGGATGCACAAGACTGGTTAAAAACCCTAATTGGATTAGAATTAGCCAAGGAGGACGAAAATGACCTAAATGTTCAACCAATGACACAAAATCACATATTGGATGCACAAGATTGGTTAAAAACCCTAATTGGATTAGAATAAGCCTAGGGAGGACGAAAATGACCTAAATGTTCAACCAATGACACAAAATGAAACAAAATCACATATTGGATGCACAAGATTGGTTAAAACCCCTAATTGGATTAGAATAAGCCTAGGGAGGACGAAAATGACCTAAATGTTCAACCAATGACACAAAATTACACAAAATCACATATTGGATGCACAAGATTGGTTAAAAACCCTAATTGGATTAGAATAAGCCTAGGGAGGACGAAAATGACCTAAATGGTCAACCAATAACACAAAATGACACAAAATCAAATATTGGATGCACAAGATTGGTTAAAAACCCTAATTGGATTAGAATAAGCCTAGGGAGGACGAAAATGACCTAAATGTTCAACCAATGACACAAAATGACACAAAATCACATATTGGATGCACAAGATTGGTTAAAAACCCTAATTGGATTAGAATAAGCCTAGGGAGGACGAAAATGACCTAAATGTTCAACCAATGACACAAAATGACACAAAATCACATATTCGATGCACAAGATTGGTTAAAAACCCTAATTGGATTAGATTAAGCCTAGGGAGGACGAAAATGACCTAAATGTTCAACCAATGACACAAAATGATACAAAATCACATATTGGATGCACAAAATTGGTTAAAAACCCTAATTTGATTAGAATAAGACTAGGGAGGGCGAAAATGACCTAAATGTTCAACCAATGACACAAAATGACACAAAATCACATATTGGATGCACAAGATTGGTTAAAAACCCTAATTGGATTAGAATAAGCCTAGGGAGGACGAAAATGACCAAAATGTTCAACCAATGACACAAAATTACACAAAATCACATATTGGATGCACAAGATTGGTTAAAAACCCTAATTGGATTAGAATAAGCCGAGGGAGGACGAAAATGACCTAAATGTTCAACCAATGACACAAAATTACACAAAATCACATATTGGATACACAAGATTGGTTAAAAACCCTAATTGGATTAGAATAAGCCTAGGGACGACGAAAATGACCTAAATGTTCAACCAATGACACAAAATGACACAAAATCACATATTGGATGCACAAGATTGGTTAAAAACCCTAATTGAATTAGAATAAGCCTAGGGAGGAAGAAAATGACCTAAATGTTCAACCAATGACACAAAATCACATATTGGATGCACAAGATTGGTTAAAAACCCTAATTGGATGAGAATAAGCCTAGGGAGGACGAAAATGACCTAAATGTTCAACCAATGACACAAACTCACATATTGGATGCACAAGATTGGTTAAAACCCTAATTGGATTAGAATAAGCCTAGGGAGGACGAAAATGACCTAAATGTTCAACCAATGAAACAAAATGACACAAAATCACATATTGGATGCACAAGATTGGTTAAAAACCCTAATTGGATTAGAATAAGCCTAGGGAGGACGAAAATGACCTAAATGTTCAACCAATGACACAAAATTACACAAAATCACATATTGGATACACAAGATTGGTTAAAAACCCTAATTGGATTAGAATAAGCCTAGGGAGGACGAAAATGACCTAAATGTTCAACCAATGACACAAAAAGACACAAAATGACACAAAATCACATATTGGATGCACAAGATTGGTTAAAAACCCTAATTGGATTAGAATAAGCCTAGGGAGGACGAAAATGACCTAAATGTTCAACCAATGACACAAAATTACACAAAATCACATATTGGATGCACAAGATTGGTTAAAAACCCTAATTGGATTAGAATAAGCCTAGGGACGACGAAAATGACCTAAATGTTCAACCAATGACACAAAATTACACAAAATCACATATTGGACGCACAAGATTGGTTAAAAACCCTAATTGGATTAGAATAAGCCTAGGGAGGACGAAAATGACCTAAATATTCAACCAATGACACAACATCACATATTGGATGCACAAGATTGGTTAAAAACCCTAATTGGATTTGAATAAGCCTAGGGAGGACGAAAATGACCTAAATATTCAACCAATGACACAAAATCACATATTGGATGCACAAGATTGGTTAAAATCCCTAATTGGATTTGAATAAGCCTGGGGAGGACGAAAATGTCCTAAATGTTCAACCAATGACACAAAATGACACAAAATCACATATTGGATGCACAAGATTGGTTAAAAACCCTAATTGGATTAGAATAAGCCTAGGGACGACGAAAATGACCTAAATGTTCAACCAATGACACAAAATTACACAAAATCACATATTGGACGCACAAGATTGGTTAAAAACCCTAATTGGATTAGAATAAGCCTAGGGAGGACGAAAATGACCTAAATGTTCAACCAATGACACAACATCACATATTGGATGCACAAGATTGGTTAAAAACCCTAATTGGATTTGAATAAGCCTAGGGAGGACGAAAATGACCTAAATGTTCAACCAATGACACAAAATGACACAAAATCACATATTGGATGCACAAGATTGGTTAAAAACCCTAATTGGATTAGAATAAGCCTAGGGAGGACGAAAATGACCTAAATGTTCAACCAATGATACAAAATGACACAAAATCACATATTGGATGCACAAGATTGGTTAAAAACCCTAATTAGATTAGAATAAGCCTAGGGAGGACGAAAATGACCTAAATGTTCAACCAATGACACAAAATGACACAAAATCACATATTGGATGCACAAGATTGGTTAAAAACCCTAATTGGATTAGAATAAGCCTCGGGAGGACGAAAATGACCTAAATGTTCAACCAATGACACAAAATGACACAAAATCACATATTGGATGCACAAGTTTGGTTAAAAACCCTAATTGGATTAGAATAAGCATAGGGATGACGAAAATGACCTAAATGTTGAACCAATGACACAAAATGACACAAAATCACATATTGGATGCACAAGATTGGTTAAAAACCCTAATTGGATTAGAATAAGCCTAGGGAGGACGAAAATGACCTAAATGTTCAATCAATGACACAAAATGACACAAAATCACATATTGGATGCACAAGATTGGTTAAAAACCCTAATTGGATTTGAATAAGCCTAGGGAGGACGAAAATGACCTAAATATTCAACCAACGACACAAAATCACATATTGGATGCCCAAGATTGGTTAAAAACCCTAATTGGATTAGAATAAGCCTAGGGAGGACGAGAATGACCTAAATGTTCAACCAATGACACAAAATTACCCAAAATCACATATTGGATACACAAGATTGGTTAAAAACCCTAATTGGATTAGAATAAGCCTAGGGAGGACGAAAATGACCTAAATGTTCAACCAATGACACAAAATGACACAAAATCACATATTGGATGCACAAGATTGGTTTAAAACCCTAATTGTATTAGAATAAGCCTAGGGAGTACGAAAATGACCTAAATGTTCAATCAATGACACAAAATGACACAAAATCACATACTGGATGCACAAGATTGGTTAAAAACCCTAATTGGATTAGAATAAGCCTAGGGAGGACGAAAATGACCTAAATGTTCAACCAATGACACAAAATCACATATTGGATGCACAAGATTGGTTAAAAACCCTAATTGGATTAGAATAAGCACAGGGAGGACGAAAATGACCTAAATGTTCAACCAATGACACAAAATCACATATTGGATGCACAAGATTGGTTAAAAACCCTAATTGGATTAGAATAAGCCTAGGGAGGACGAAAATGACCTAAATGTTCAACCAATGACATAAAATTACACAAAATCACATATTGGATGCACAAGATTGGTTAAAAACCCTAATTGGATTAGAATAAGCCTAGGGAGGACGAAAATGGCCTAAATGTTCAACCAATGACACAAACTCACATATTGGATGCACAAGATTGGTTAAAAACCCTAATTGGATTAGAATAAGCCTAGGGAGGACGAAAATGACCTAAATGTTCAACCAATGACACAAAATGACACAAAATCACATATTGGATGCATAAGATTGGTTAAAAACCCTAATTGGATTACAATAAGCCTAAGGAGGACGAAAATGACCTAAATGTTCAACCAATGACACAAAATCACATATAGGATGCACAAGATTGGTTAAAAACCCTAATTGGATTAGAATAAGACTAGGGAGGACGAAAATGACCTAAATGTTCAACCAATGACACAAAATCCCATATTGGATGCACAAGATTGGTTAAAAACCCTAATTGGATTAGAATAAGCCTTGGGAGGACGAAAATGACCTCAATGTTCAACCTATG
This sequence comes from Cicer yamashitae, assembly GCA_037974755.1. Taxonomy (NCBI): domain Eukaryota; kingdom Viridiplantae; phylum Streptophyta; class Magnoliopsida; order Fabales; family Fabaceae; genus Cicer; species Cicer yamashitae. The sequence continues at coordinate 36,264,052 of JBBPBQ010020323.1, forward strand.
ACACAAAATCACATATTGGATGCACAAGATTGGTTAAAAGCCCTAATTGGATTAGAATAAGCCTAGGGAGGACGAAAATGACCTAAATGTTTAACCAATGACACAAAATCACATATTGGATGCACAAGATTGGTTAAAAACCCTAATTGGATTAGAATAAGCCTAGGGAGGACGAAAATGACCTAAATGTTCAATCAATGACACAAAATGACACAAAATCACATATTGGATGCACAAGATTGGTTAAAAACCCTAATTGGATTTGAATAAGCCTAGGGAGGACGAAAATGACCTAAATATTCAACCAACGACACAAAATCACATATTGGATGCCCAAGATTGGTTAAAAACCCTAATTGGATTAGAATAAGCCTAGGGAGGACGAGAATGACCTAAATGTTCAACCAATGACACAAAATTACCCAAAATCACATATTGGATACACAAGATTGGTTAAAAACCCTAATTGGATTAGAATAAGCCTAGGGACGACGAAAATGACCTAAATGTTCAACCAATGACACAAACTCACATATTGGATGCACAAGATTGGTTAAAAACCCTAATTGGATTAGAATAAGCCTAGGGAGGACAAAAATGACCTAAATGTTCAACCAATGACACAAAATCACATATTGGATGCACAAGATTGGTTAAAAACCCTAATTGGATTAGAATAAGCCTAAGGAGGACGAAAATGACCTAAATGTTCAACCAATGACACAAAATCACATATTGGATGCACAAGATTGGTTAATAACCCTAATTGGATTAGAATAAGCCTAGGGAGGACGAAAATGACCTAAATGTTCAACCAATGACACAAAATCACATATTGGATGCACAAGATTGGTTAAAAACCCTAATTGGATTAGAATAAGCCTAGGGAGGACGAAAATGACCTAAATGTTCAACCAATGACACAAAATCACATATTGGATGCACAAGATTGGTTAAAAACCCTAATTGGATTAGTATCAGCCTAGCGAGGACGAAAATGACCTAATTGGAATACCAATGACACAAAATCACTTATTATATGCACAAGATTGGTTAAAAACCCTAATTGGATTAGAATAAGCCTAGGGAGCACGAAAATGACCTAAATGTGCAACCAATGACACAAAATCCCATAGTGGATGCATAAGATTTGTTAAAAACCCTAATTGGATTAGAATAAGCCTAGGGAGGACGAAAATGACCTAAATGTTCAACCAATGACACAAAATGACACAAAATCACATATTGGATGCACAAGATTGGTTAAAAACCCTAATTGGATTAGAATAAGCCTAGGGAGGACGAAAATGACCTAAATGTTCAACCAATGACACAAAACAACACATAATCACATATTGGATGCACAAGATTGGTTAAAAACCCTAATTGGATTAGAATAAGCCTGTGGAGGACGAAAATGACCTAAATGTTCAACCAATGACACAAAATCACATATTGGACGCACAAGATTGGTTAAAAACGCTAATTGGATTAGAATAAGCCTAGGGAGGACGAAAATGACCTAAATTTTCAACCAATGACACCAAATCACATATTGGATGCACAAGATTGGTTAAAAACCCTAATTGGATTAGAATAAGCCTAGGGAGGACGAAAATGACCTAAATGTTCAACCAATGACACAAAATGACACAAAATCACATATTGGATGCACAAGATTGGTTAAAAACCCTAATTGGATTAGAATAAGCCTAGGGAGGACGAAAATGACCTAAATGTTCAACCAATGACACAAAATCACATATTGGATGCACAAGATTGGTTAAAAACCCTAATTGGATTAGAATAAGCCTAGGGAGGACGAAAATGACCAACATGTTCAACCGATGACACAAAATGACACAAAATCACATATTAGATGCACAAGATTGGTTAAAAACCCTAATTGGATTAGAATAAGCCTAGGGAGGACGAAAAATGACCTAAATGTTCAACCGATGACACAAAATGACACAAAATCACATATTGGATGCACAAGATTGGTTAAAAACCCTAATTGGATTAGAATAAGCCTAGGGAGGACGAAAATGACCAAAATGTTCAACTGATGACACAAAATCACATATTGGATGCACAAGATTGGTTAAAAACCCTAATTGGATTAGAATAAGCCTAGGGAGGACGAAAATGACCTAAATGTTCAACCAATGACACAAAATGACACAAAATCACATATTGGATGCACAAGATTGGTTAAAAACCCTAATTGGATTAGAATAAGCCTAGGGAGGACGAAAATGACCTAAATGTTCAACCAATGACACAAAATCACATATTGGATGCACAAGATTGGTTAAAAACCCTAATTGGATTAGAATAAGCCTAGGGAGGACGAAAATGACCTAAATGTTGAACCATTGACACAAAATGACACAAAATTACATATTGAATGCACAAGATTGGTTAAAAACCCTAATTGGATTAGAATAAGCCTAGGGAGGACGAAAATTACCTAAATGTTCAACCAATGACACAAAATCACATGTTGGATGCACAAGATTGGTTAAAAACCCTAATTGGATTAGAATAAGCCTAGGGAGGACGAAAATGACCTAAATGTTCAACCAATGACACAAAATGACACAAATTCACATATAATATGCACAAGATTGGTTAAAAACCCTAATTGGATTAGAATAATCCTAGGGAGGATGAAAATGAATTAAATGTTCAACCAATGACACAAAATGACACAAAATCACATATTGGATGCACAAGATTGGTTAAAAACCCTAATTGGATTAGAATAAGCCTAGGGAGGACGAAAATGACCTAAATGTTCAACCAATGAAACAAAATGACACAAAATCACATATTGGATGCACAAGATTGGTTAAAAACCCTAATTGGATTAGAATAAGCCTAGGGAGGACGAAAATGACCTAAATGTTTAACCAATGACACAAAATCACATATTGGATGCACAAGATTGGTTAAAAACCTTAATTGGATTAGAATAAGCCTAGGGAGGTTGAAAATGACCTAAATGTTCAACCAATGACACAAAATCACATATTGGATGCACAAGATTGGTTAAAAACCCTAATTGGATTAGAATAAGCCTAGGGAGGACGAAAATGACCTAAATGTTCAACCAATGACACAAAATGACACAAAATCACATATTGGATGCACAAGATTGGTTTAAAACCCTAATTGAATTAGAATAAGCCTAGGGAGGACGAAAATGACCTAAATGTTCAACCAATGACACAAAATCACATATTGGATGCACAAGATTGGTTAAAAACCCTAATTGGATTAGAATAAGCCTAGGGAGGACGAAAATGACCTAAATGTTCAACCAATGACACAAAACCACATATTGGTTGCACAAGATTGGTTAAAAACCCTAATTGGATTAGAATAAGCCTAGGGAGGACGAAAATGACCTAAATGTTCAACCAATGACACAAAATCACATATTGGATGCACAAGATTGGTTAAAAACCCTAATTGGATCAGAATAAGCCTAGGGAGGACGAAAATGACCTAAATGTTCAACCAATGACACAAAATGACACAAAATCACATATTGGATGCACAAGATTGGTTAAAAACCCTAATTGGATTAGAATAAGCCTAGGGAGGACGAAAACGACCTAAATGTTCAACCAATGACACAAAATCATATATTGGATGCACAAGATTGGTTAAAAACCCTAATTGGATTAAAATAAGCCTAGGGAAGACGAAAATGACCTAAATGTTCAACCAATGACACAAAATGACACAAAATCACATATTGGATGCACAAGATTGGTTAAAAACCCTAATTGGATTAGAATAAGCCTAGGGAGGACGAAAATGACCTAAATGTTCAACCAATGACACAAAATGACACAAAATCACATATTGGATGCACAAGATTGGTTACAAATCCTAATTGGATTAGAATAAGCCTAGGGAGGACGAAAATGACCTAAATGTTCAACCAATAACACAAAATCACATATTGGATGCACAAGATTGGTTAAAAACCCTAATTGGATTAGAATAAGCCTAGGGAGGAAGAAAATGACCTAAATGTTCAACCAATGACACAAAATCACATATTGGATGCACAAGATTGGTTAAAAACCCTAATTGGATTAGAATAAGCCTAGGGAGGATGAAAATGACCTAAATGTTCAACCAATGACACAAAATCACTTATTGGATGCACAAGATTGGTTAAAAACCCTAATTGGATTAGAATAAGCCTAGGGAGGACGAAAATGACACAATTGTTCAACCAATCACACAAAATCACATATTGGATGCACAATATTGGTTAAAAACCCTAATTGGATTAGAATAAGCCTAGGGAGGACGAAAATGACACAAATGTTCAACCAATCACACAAAATCACATATTGGATGCACAATATTGGTTATAAACCCTAATTGGATTAGAATAAGCCTAGAGAGGACGAAAATGACCTAAATGTTCAACCAATGACACAAAATCACATATTGGATGCACAAGATTGGTTAAAAACCCTAATTGGATTAGAATAAGCCTAGGGAGGACGAAAATGACCTAAATGTTCAACCAATGACACAAAATCACTTATTGGATGCACAAGATTGGTTAAAAACCCTAATTGGATTAGAATAAGCCTAGGGAGGACGAAAATGACCTTAATGTTCAACCAATGACACAAAATGACACAAAATCACATATTGGATGCACAAGATTGGTTAAAAACCCTAATTGGATTAGAATAAGTCTAGGGAGGACGAAAATAACCTAAATGTTCAACCAATGACACAAAATGACACAAAATCACATATTGGATGCACAAGATTGGTTAAAAACCCTAATTGGATTAGAATAAGCGTAGGGAGGACGAAAATGACCTAAATTTTCAACCAATGACACAAAATCACATATTGGATGCACAAGATTTGTTGAAAACCCTAATTGGATTAGAATAAGCCTAGGGTGGGCGAAAATGAACAAAATGTTCAACCAATGACACAAAATAACATATTGGATGCACAAGATTGCTTAAAAACCCTAATTTGATTAGAATAAGCCTAGGGAGGACGAAAATGACCTAAATGTTCAACCAATGACACAAAATGACACAAAATCACATATTGGATGCTCAAGATTGGTTAAAAACCCTAATTGGATTAGAATAAGCCTAGGGAGGACGAAAATGACCTTAATGTGCAACCAATGACACAAAATGACACAAAATCACATATTGGATGCACAAGATTGGTTTAAAACCCTAATTGGATTAGAATAAGCCTAGGGGAAAATGACCTAAATGTTCAACCAATGACACAAAATCACATATTGGATGCACAAGATTGGTTAAAAACCCTAATTGGATTAGAATAAGCCCAAGGAGGACGAAAATGGCCTAAATGTTCAACCAATGACACAAAATCACATATTGGATGCACAAGATTGGTTAAAAACCCTAATTGGATTAGAATAAGCCTAGGGAGGACGAAAATGACCTAAATGTTCAACCAATGACACAAAATCACATATTGGATGCACAAGATTGGTTAAAAACCCTAATTGGATTAGAATAAGCCTAGGGAGGACGAATATGACCTAAATGTTTAACCAATGACACAAAATGACACAAAATCACATATTGGATGCACAAGATTGGTTAAAAACCCTAATTGGATTAGAATAAGCCTAGGGAGGACGAAAATGACCTAAATGTTCAACCAATGACACAATCACATATTGGATGCACAAGATTGGTTAAATACGCTAATTGGATTAGAATAAGCCTAGGGAGGACGAAAATGACCTAAATGTTCAACCAATGACACAAAATGACACAAAATCACATATTGGATGCACAAGATTGGTTAAAAACCCTAATTGGATTAGAATAAGCCTAGGGAGGACGAAAATGACCTAAATGTTCAACCAATGACACAAAATCACATATTGGATGCACAAGATTGGTTAAAAACCCTAATTGGATTAGAATAAGCCTAGGGAGGACGAAAATGACCAACATGTTCAACCGATGACACAAAATGACACAAAATCACATATTAGATGCACAAGATTGGTTAAAAACCCTAATTGGATTAGAATAAGCCTAGGGAGGACGAAAAATGACCTAAATGTTCAACCGATGACACAAAATGACACAAAATCACATATTGGATGCACAAGATTGGTTAAAAACCCTAATTGGATTAGAATAAGCCTAGGGAGGACGAAAATGACCAAAATGTTCAACTGATGACACAAAATCACATATTGGATGCACAAGATTGGTTAAAAACCCTAATTGGATTAGAATAAGCCTAGGGAGGACGAAAATGACCTAAATGTTCAACCAATGACACAAAATGACACAAAATCACATATTGGATGCACAAGATTGGTTAAAAACCCTAATTGGATTAGAATAAGCCTAGGGAGGACGAAAATGACCTAAATGTTCAACCAATGACACAAAATGACACAAAATCACATATTGGATGCACAAGATTGGTTAAAAATCCTAATTGGATTAAAATAACCCTAGGGAGGACGAAAATGACCTAAATGTTGAACCAATGACACAAAATGACACAAAATCACATATTGGATGCAGAAGATTGGTTAAAAACCCTAAATGGAATAGAATAAGCCTAGGGAGGACGAAAATGAACTAAATGTTCAACCAATGACACAAAATCACATATTGGATGCACAAGATTGGTTAAAAACCCTAATTGGATTAGAATAAGCCTAGGGAGGACGAAAATGACCTAAATGTTCAACCAATGACACAAAATGACACAAAATCACATATTGGATGCACAAGATTGGTTAAATACACTAATTGGATTATAATAAGTCTAGGGAGGACGAAAATGACCTAAATGTTCAACCAATGACACAAAATCACATATTGGATGCACAAGATTGGTTAAAAACCCTAATTGGATTAGAATAAGCCTAGGGAGGACGAAAATGACCTAAATGTTCCACCAATGACACAAAATCACATATTGGATGCACAAGATTGGTTAAAAACCCTAATTGGATTAGAATAAGCCTAGGGAGGACGAAAATGACCTAAATGTTCAACCAATGACACAAAATCACATATTGGATGCACAAGATAGGTTAAAAACCCTAATTGGATTGGAATAAGCCAAGGGAGGACGAAAATGACCTAAATGTTCAACCAATGACACAAAATGACCCAAAATTACATATTGGATGCACAAGATTGGTTAAAAACCCTAATTGGATTAGAATAAGCCTAGGGAGGACGAAAATGACCTAAATGTTCAACCAATGACACAAAATGACACAAAATCACATATTGGATGCACAAGATTGGTTAAAAACCCTAATTGGATTAGAATAAGCCTAGGGAGGACGAAAATGACCTAAATGTTCAACCAATGACACAAAATGACACAAAATCACATATTGCATGCACAAGATTGGTTAAAAACCCTAATTGGATTAGAATTAGCCTAGGGATGACGAAAATGACCTAAATGTTCAACCAATGACAAAAAATGACACAAAATCACATATTGGATGCACAAGATTGTTTAAAAACCCTAATTGGATTAGAATAAGCCTAGGGAGGACGAAAATGACCTAAATGTTCAACCAATGACACAAAATCACATATTGGATGCACAAGATTGGTTAAAAACCCTAATTGGATTAGAATAAGCCTAGGGAGGACGAAAATGACCTAAATGTTCAACCAATGACACAAAATGACACAAAATCACATATTGGATGCACAAGATTGGTTAACAACTTTAATTGGATTAGAATAAGCCTAGGGAGGACGAAAATGACGTAAATGTTCAACCAATGACACAAAATGACACAAAATCACATATTGGATGCACAAGATTGGTTAAAAACCCTAACTCGATTAGAATAAGCCTAAGGAGGACGATAATGACCTAAATGTTCAACCAATGACACAAAATGACACAAAATCACATATTGGATGCACAAGATTGGTTAAAAACCCTAATTGGATTAGAATAAGCCTAGGGAGGACGAAAATGACCTAAATGTTCAACCAATGACACAAAATCACATATTGGATGCACAAGATTGGATAAAAACCCTAATTAAATTAGAATAAGCCTAGGGAGGACGAAAATGACCTAAATGTTCAACCAATGACACAAAATGACTTATTGGATGCACAACATTGTTTAAAACCCCTAATTGGATTAGAATAAGCCTAGGGAGGACGAAAATGACCTAAATGTTCAACCAATGACACAAAATGACACAAAATCACATATTGGATGCACAAGATTGGTTAAAAACCCTAATTGGATTAGAATAAGCCTAGGGAGGACGAAAATGACCTAAATGTTCAACCAATGACACAAAATGACACAAAATCACATATTGGATGCACAAGATTGGTTAAAAACCCTAATTGGATTAGAATAAGTCTAGGGAGGACGAAAATGACATAAATGTTCAACCAATGACACAAACTCACATATTGGATGCACAAGATTGGTTAAAAACCCTAATTGGATTAGAATAAGCCTAGGGAGGACGAAAATGACCTAAATGTTCAACCAATGACATAAAATTACACAAAATCACATATTGGATGCCCAAGATTGGTTAAAAACCCTAATTGGATTAGAATAAGCCTAGGGAGGACGAAAATGACCTAAATGTTCAACCAATGACACAAAATCACATATTGGATGCACAAGATTGGTTAAAAACCCTAATTGGATTAGAATAAGCTTAGGGACGATGAAATTGACCTAAATGTTCAACCAATGACACAAACTGACACAAAATCACATATTGGATGCACAAGATTGGTTAAAAACCCTAATTGGATTAGAATAAGCCTAGGGAGGACGAAAATGACCTAAATGTTCAATCAATGACACAAAATTACACAAAATCACATATGGGATACACAAGATTGGTTAAAAACCCTAATTGGATTAGAATAAGCCTAGGGACGACGAAAATGACCTAAATGTTCAACCAATGACACAAACTCACATATTGGATGCACAAGATTGGTTAAAAACCCTAATTGGATTAGAATAAGCCTAGGGAGGACGAAAATGACCTAAATGTTCAACCAATGACACAAAATTACACAAAATCACATATTGGATGCACAAGATTGGTTAAAAACCCTAATTGGATTTGAATAAGCCTAGGGAGGACGAAAATGACCTAAATATTCAACCAATGACACAAAATCACATATTGGATGCCCAAGATTGGTTAAAAACCCTAATTGGATTAGAATAAGCCTAGGGAGGACGAGAATGACCTAAATGTTCAACCAATGACACAAAATTACACAAAATCACATATGGGATACACAAGATTGGTTAAAAACCCTAATTGGATTAGAATAAGCCTAGGGACGACGAAAATGACCTAAATGTTCAACCAATGACACAAACTCACATATTGGATGCACAAGATTGGTTAAAAACCCTAATTGGATTAGAATAAGTCTAGGGAGGACGAAAATGACCTAAATGTTCATCCAATGACACAAAATCACTTATTGGATGCACAAGATTGGTTAAAAACCCTAATTAGATTAGAATACGCCTTATGAGGACGAAAATTACCTAAATGTTCAACCAATGACACAAAATCACATATTGGGAACACAAGATTGGTTAAAAACCATAATTGCATTAGAATAAGCCTAGGGAATACGAAAATAACCAAAATGTTCAACCAATGACAAAAAATCACTTATTGGAGGCACAAGATTGGTGAAAAATTCTTATTGGATTAGAATAAGCTTTGGGTGGACGAAAACGACCTAAATGTTCAACCAATGAAACAAAATCGCATATTGGATGCACAAGATTGGTTAAAAACC
>JBBPBQ010020323.1:36290569-36304243 GCA_037974755.1 Cicer yamashitae
TGCGTTTGTGTCATTGGTTGAACATTTAGGTCATTTTCGTCCTCCCTAGGCTTATTCTAATCCAATTAGGGTTTTAACCAGTCTTCTGCATCCAATAAGTGCGTTTGTGTCATTGGTTGAACATTTAGGTCATTTTCGTCCTCCTTAGGCTTATTCTAATCCAATTATGGTTTTTATCCAATCTTGTTCATCCAATAATTGCGTTTGTGTCATTGGTTGAACATTTAGGTCATTTTCGTCCTCCCTAGTTTTATTCTAATCAAATTAGGGGTTTTAACCAATCTTGTGCATCCAATAAGTCCGTTTGTGTCATTGGTTGAACATTTAGGTCATTTTCATCCTCCATAGGCTTATTTTAATCCAATTAGGGTTTTTAACCAGTCTTCTGCATCTAATAAGTGCGTTTGTGTCATTGGTTGAACCTTTAGGTCATTTTCGTCCTCCTTAGGCTTATTCTAATCCAATTAGGGTTTTTAACCAATCTTGTGCGTCCATTAAGTGATTTTGTGTCATCGGTTGAACAATTAAGTCATTTTCGTCCACCCTAGTATTATTCTAATCCAATTAGGGTTTTTAACCAATCTTATGCATCCAATAATTGCGTTTGTGTCATTGGTTTAACATTTAGGTCATCTTCGTCCTCCCTAGGCTTATTCTAATCCAATTAGGGTTTTTAACCAGTCTTCTACATCCAATAAGTGGGTTTGTGTCATTGGTTGAACATTTAGGTCATTTTCGTCCTCCCTAGGCTTATTCTAATCCAATTAGGGTTTTTAACCAGTCTTCTGCATCCAATAAGTGCGTTTGTGTCATTGGTTGAACATTTAGGTCAAATTCGTCCTCCTTAGGCTTATTCTAATCCAATTATGGTTTTTAACCAATCTTGTGCATCCATTAAGTGATTTTGTGTCATTGGTTGAACATTTACGTCATTTCCGTTTTCCCTAGGCTAATTCCAATCCAATTAGAGTTTTTATCCAATCTTGTGCATCCAATAAGTGCGTTTGTGTCATTGGTTGAACATTTAGGTCATTTTCGTCCTCCCTAGTTTTATTCTAATCAAATTAGGGGTTTTAACCAATCTTGTGCATCCAATAAGTGCGTTTGTGTCATTGGTTGAACATTTAGGTCATTTTGGTCCTCCGTAGGCTTATTCTAATCCCAATAGGGTTTTTAACCAATCTTATGCATCCAATAATTGTGTTTGTGTCATTGGTTTAACATTTAGGTCATCTTCGTCCTCCCTAGGCTTATTCTAATCCAATTAGGGTTTTTAACCATTCTTTTGCATCCAATAAGTGGGTTTGTGTCATTGGTTGAACCTTTAGGTCATTTTCGTCCTCCTTAGGCTTATTCTAATCCAATTAGGGTTTTTAACCAATCTTGTGCGTCCATTAAGTGATTTTGTGTCATCGGTTGAACAATTAAGTCATTTTTGTCCACCCTAGTCTTATTCTAATCCAATTAGGGTTTTTAACCAATCTTGTGCATCCAATAAGTGCGATTCTGTCATTGGTTGAACATTTAGGTTATTTTCGTCCTCCCTAGGTTTATTCTAATCCAATTAGTGTTTCTAACCAATCTTGTTTATCCAATAAGTGTGTTCATGTCATTGGTTTAAACTTTATGTCATTTTCGTCTTCCCTAGGCTTATTCTAATCCAATTAGGGTTTTTAACCAGTCTTCTGCATCCAATAAGTGCGTTTGTGTCATTGGTTGAACATTTAGGTCATTTTCGTCCTCCTTAGGCTTATTCTAATCCAATTATGGTTTTTAACCAATCTTGTGCATCCATTAAGTGATTTTGTGTCATTGGTTGAACATTTACGTCATTTCCGTCTTCCCTAGGCTAATTCTAATCCAATTAGAGTTTTTATCCAATCTTGTGCATCCAATAAGTGCGTTTGTGTCATTGGTTGAACATTTATGTCATTTTCATCCTCCCTAGGCTTATTCTAATCCAATTAGGGTTTTTATCCAATCTTGTGCATCCAATAAGGGCGTTTTTGTCATTGGTTAAACATTTAGGTCATTTTCGTCTTCCCTAGGCTTATTCTAATCCAATTAGGGTTTTTAACAAATCTTGTGCATCCAATAAGTGTGTTGGTGTCATTGGTTTAACAATTCGGTAATATTCGTCATTCCTAGACTTATTCTAATCCAATTAGGGTTTTTAACCAATCTTGTGCATCCAATAAGTGCGTTTATGTCATTGGTGGAACATTTAGGTCATATTCGTCATCCTTCGACTTATTCTAATGCAATCAGGGTTTTTAACCAGTCTTCTACATCCAATAAGTGCGTTTGTGTCATTGGTTGAACATTTAGGTCATTTTCGTCCTCCCTAGGCTTATTCTAATCCAATTAGGGTTTTTAACCAGTCTTCTGCATCCAATAAGTGCGTTTGTGTCATTGGTTGAACATTTAGGTCATTTTCGTCCTCCTTAGGCTTATTCTAATCCAATTAGGGTTTTTAACCAATCTTGTGCATTCAATATGTGATTTTGTGTCATTTTGTGTCATTGGTTGAACATTTAGGTCATTTTCGTCCTCCCTAGGCTTATTCTAATCCAATTAGGGTTTTTAACCAATCTTGTCCATCCAATATGTGATTTTGTGTCATTTTGTGTTATTGGTTGAACATTTAGGTCATTTTCGTCCTCCCTAGGCTTATTCTAATCCAAGTAGGGTTTTTAACCAATCTTGTGCATCCAATATGTGATTTTGTGTCATTGGTTGAACATTTAGGTCATTTTCGTCCTCCCTAGGCTTATTCTAATCCAATTAGGGTTTTTAACCAATCTTGTGCATCCAATATGTGATTTTTTGTCATTGGTTGAATATTTAGGTCATTTTTGTCCTCCCTAGGCTTATTCTAATCCAATTAGGGTTTTTAACCAATCTTGTGCATCCAATATGTGATTTTGTGTCATTGGTTGAACATTTAGGTCATTTTCGTCCTCCCTAGGCTTATTCTAATCCAATTAGGGTTTTTAACCAATCTTGTGCATCCAATATGTGATTTTGTGTCATTGGTTGAACATTTAGGTCATTTTCGTCCTCCCTAGGCTTATTCTAATCCAATTAGGGTTTTTAACCAATCTTGTGCATCCAATATGTGATTTTCTGTCATTTTGTGTCATTGGTTGAACATTTATGTCATTTTCGTCCTCCCCAGGCTTACTCTAATCAAATTAGGGTTTTTAACCAATCTTGTGCATCCAATATGTGATTTTGTGTCATTGGTTGAACATTTAGGTCATTTTCGTCCTCCCTAGGCTTATTCTAATCCAATTAGGGTTTTTAACCAATCTTGTGCATCCAATATGTGATTTTGTGTCATTGGTTGAACATTTAGGTCATATTTGTCCTCCCTAGGTTTATTCTAATCCAATTAGGGTTTTTAACCAATCTTGTGCATCCAATATGTGATTTTGTGTGATTTTGTGTCATTGGTTGAACATTTAGGTCATTTTCGTCCTCCCTAGGCTTATTCTAATCCAATTAGGGTTTTTAACCAATCTTGTGCATCCAATATGTGATTTTGTGTCATTGGTTGAACATTTAGGTCATTTTCGTCCTCCCTGTGCTTATTCTAATCCAATTAGGGTTTTTAACCAATCTTGTGCATCCAATATGTGATTTTGTGTCATTGGTTGAACATTTAGGTCATTTTCGTCCTCCCTAGGCTTATTCTAATCCAATTAGGGTTTTTAACCAATCTTGTGCATCCAATATGTGATTTTGTGTAATTGGTTGAACATTTAGGTCATTTTCGTCCTCCTTAGGCTTACTCTAATCCAATTAGGGTTTTTAACATATCTTGTGCATCCAATATGTGATTTTGTGTCATTTTGTGTCATTGGTTGAACATTTAGGTCATTTTCGTCCTCCCTAGGCTTATTCTAATCCAATTAGGGTTTTTAACCAATCTTGTGCATCCAATATGTGATTTTGTGACATTGGTTGAACATTTAGGTCATTTTCGTCCTCCTTAGGCTTATTCTAATCCAATTAATGTTTTTAACCAATCTTATGCATCCAATATGTGATTTTGTTTCATTGGTTGAACATTTAGGTCATTTTCGTCCTCCCTAGGCTTATTCTAATCCAATTAGGGTTTTTAACCAATCTTGTGCATCCAATATGTGATTTTGTGTCATTTTGTGTCATTGGTTGAACATTTAGGTCATTATGGTCCCCCCTAGGCTTATTCTAATCCAATTAGGGTTTTTAACCAATCTTGTGCATCCAATATGTGATTTTGTGTCATATTGTGTCATTGGTTGAACATTTAGGTCATTTTCGTCCTCCCTAGGCTTATTCTAATCCATTTAGGGTTTTTAACCAATCTTGTGCATCCAATATGTGATTTTGTGTCATTGGTTGAACATTTAGGTCATTTTCGTCCTCCTTAGGCTTATTCTAATCCAATTAATGTTTTTAACCAATCTTATGCATCCAATATGTGATTTTGTGTCATTGGTTGAACATTTAGGTCATTTTCGTCCTCCCTAGGCTTATTCTAATCCAATTAGGGTTTTTAACCAATCTTGTGCATCCAATATGTGATTTTGTGTAATTGGTTGAACATTTAGGTCATTTTGGTCCTCCCTCGGCTTATTCTAATCCAATTAGGGTTTTTAACCAATCTTGTGCATCCAATATGTGATTTTGTGTCATTGGTTGAACATTTAGGTCATTTTCGTCCTCCCTAGGCTTATTCTAATCCAATTAGGGTTTTTAACCAATCTTGTGCATCCAATATGTGATTTTGTGTCATTGGTTGAACATTTAGGTCATTTTCGTCCTCCCTAGGCTTATTCTAATCCAATTAGGGTTTTTAACCAATCTTGAGCATCCAATATGTGATTTTGTGTCATTTTGTGTCATTGGTTGAACATTTAGGTCATTTTCATCCTCCCTAGGCTTATTCTAATCCAATTAGGGTTTTTAACCAATCTTGTGCATCCAATATGTGATTTTTTGTCATTGGTTGAACATTTAGGTCATTTTCGTCCTCCCTAGGCTTATTCTAATCCAATTAGGGTTTTTAACCAATCTTGTGCATCCAATATGTTATTTTGTGTCATTTTGTGTCATTTGTTGAACATTTAGGTCATTTTCGTCCTCCGTAGGCTTATTCTAATCCAATTAGGGTTTTTAACCAATCTTGTGCATCCAATCTGTGATTTTCTGTCATTTTGTGTCATTGGTTGAACATTTAGGTCATTTTCGTCCTCCCTAGGCTTATTCTAATCCAATTAGGGTTTTTAACCAATCTTGTGCATCCAATATGTGATTTTGTGTCATTGGTTGAACATTTAGGTCATTTTCGTCCTCCCTAGGCTTATTCTAATCCAATTAGGGTTTTTAACCAATCTTGTGCACCCAATATGTGATTTTGTGTCATTGGTTGAACATTTAGGTCATTTTCGTCCTCCCTAGGCTTATTCTAATCCAATTAGGGTTTTTAACCAATCTTGTGCATCCAATATGTGATTTTGTGTCATTGGTTGAACATTTAGGTCATTTTCGTCCTCCCTAGGCTTATTCTAAGCCAATTAGGGTTTTTAACCAATCTTGTGCATCCAATATGTGATTTTGTGTCATTGGTTGAACATTTAGGTCATTTTCGTCCTCCCTAGGCTTATTCTAATCCAATTAGGGTTTTTAACCAATCTTGTGCATCCAATATGTGATTTTGTGTCATTGGTTGAACATTTAGGTCATTTTCATGCTCCAAAGGCTTATTCTAATCCAATTAGGGTTTTTAACCAATCTTGTGCATCCAATATGTGATTTTGTGTCATTGGTTGAACATTTAGGTCATTTTCGTCCTCCCTAGGCTTATTCTAATCCAATTAGGGTTTTTAACCAATCTTGTGCATCCAATATGTGATTTTGTATCATTTTGTTTCATTGGTTGAACATTTAGGTCATTTTCGTTCTCCCTAGGCTTATTCTAATCCAATTAGGGTTTTTTTATCAATCTTGTGCATCCAATATGTAATTTTGTGTCATTTTGTGTCATTTGTTGAACATTTAGGTCATTTTCGTCCTCAATAGGCTTATTCTAATCCAATTAGGGTTTTTAACCAATCTTGTGCATCCAATATGTGATTTTGTGTCATTGGTTGAACATTTAGGTCATTTTCGTCCTCCCTAGGCTTATTCTAATCCAATTAGGGTTTTTAACCAATCTTGTGCATCCAGTATGTGATTTTGTGTCATTTTGTGTCGTTGGTTGAACATATAGATCATTTTCGTCCTGCATAGGCTTATTCTAATCCAATTAGGGTTTTTAACCAATCTTGTGCATCCAATATGTGATTTTGTGTCATTGGTTGAACATTTAGGTCATTTTCGTCCTCCCTAGGCTTATTCTAATCCAATTAGGGTTTTTAACCAATCTTGTGCATCCAATATGTGATTTTTTGTCATTGGTTGAACATTTTGGTCATTTTCGTCCTCCCTAGGCTTATTCTAATCCAATTAGGGTTTTTAACCAATCTTGTGCATCCAATATGTGATTTTGTGTCATTTTGTGTCATTGGTTGAACATTTAGGTCATTTTCGTCCTCCCTAGGCTTATTCTAATCTAGTTAGGGTTTTTAACCAATGTTGTGCATCCAATATGTGATTTTGTGTCATTGGTTGAACATTTAGGTCATTTTCGTCCTCCCTAGGCTTATTCTAATCCAATTAGGGTTTTTAACCAATCTTGTGCATCCAATATGTGATTTTGTGTCATTGTGTGTCGTTGGTTGAACATATAGATCATTTTCGTCCTCCATAGGCTTATTCTAATCCAATTAGGGTTTTTAACCAATCTTGTGCATCCAATATGTGATTTTGTGTCATTGGTTGAACATTTAGGTCATTTTCGTCCTCCCTAGGCTTATTCTAATCCAATTAGGGTTTTTAACCAATCTTGTGCAACCAATATGTGATTTTGTGTAATTTTGTGTCATTGGTTGAACATTTAGGTCATTTTCGTCCTCCCTAGGGTTATTCTAATCCAATTAGGGTTTTTAACCAATCTTGTGCATCCAATATGTGATTTTGTGTCATTGGTTGAACATTTAGGTCATTTTCGTCCTCCCTAGGCTTATTCTAATCCAATTAGGGTTTTTAACCAATCTTGTGCATCCGATATGTGATTTTGTGTAATTTTGTGTCATTGGTTGAACATTTAGGTCATTTTCGTCCTCCCTAGGCTTATTCTAATCCAATTAGGGTTTTTAACCAATCTTGTGCATCCAATATGTGATTTTGTGTCATTGGTTGAATATTTAGGTAATTTTCGTCCTCCTTAGGCTTATTCTAATCCAATTAGGGTTTTTAACCAATCTTGTGCATCCAATATGTGATTCTGTGTCATTTTGTGTCATTGGTTGACATTTAGGTCATTTTCGTCCTCCCTAGGCTTATTCTAATCCAATTAGGGTATTTAACCAATCTTGTGCATCCAATATGTGATTTTGTGTCATTAGTTGAACATTTAGGTCATTTTCGTCCTCCCTATGCCTATTCTAATCCAACTAGAGTTTTTAACCAATCTTGTGCATCCATTATGTGATTTTGTGTCATTGGTTGAACATTTAGGTCACTTTCGTCCTCCTTAGGCTTATTCTAATCCAATTAGGGTTTTTAACCAATCTTGTGCATCCAATATGTGATTTTGTGTCATTGGTTGAACATTTAGGTCATTTTCGTCCTCCCTAGGCTTATTCTAATCCAATTAGGGTTTTTAACCAATCTTGTGCATCCAATATGTGATTTTGTGTCATTGGTTGAACATTTAGGTCATTTTCGTCCCCCCTAGGCTTATTCTAATCCAATTAGGGTTTTTAACCAATCTTGTGCATCCAATATGTGATTTTGTGTCATTGGTTGAACATTTAGGTCATTTTCGTCCTCCCTAGGCTTATTCTAATCCAATTAGGGTTTTTAACCAATCTTGTGCATCCAATATGTGATTTTGTGTCATTGGTTGAACATTTAGGTCATTTTCGTCCTCCCTAGGCTTATTCTAATCCAATTAGGGTTTTTAACCAATCTTGTGCATCCAATATGTGATTTTATGTCATTGGTTGAACATTTAGGTCATTTTCGTCCTCCCTAGGCGTATTCTAATCCAATTAGGGTTTTTAACCAATCTTGTGCATCCAATATGTGATTTTGTGTCATTGGTTGAACATTTAGGTCATTTTCGTCCTCCCTAGGCTTATTCTAATCCAATTAGGGTTTTTAACCAATCTTGTGCATCCAATATGTGATTTTGTGTCATTGGTTGAACATTTAGGTCATTTTCGTCCTCCCTAGGCTGATTCTAATCCAATTAGGGTTTTTAACCAATCTTGTGCATCCAATTTGTGATTTTGTGTCATTTTGTATCATTGGTTGAACATTTAGGTGATTTTCGTCATCCCTAGGCTTATTCTAATCCAATTAGTGTTTTTAACCAATCTTGTGCATCCAATATGTGATTTTGTGTCCTTTTGTGTCATTGGTTGAACATTTAGGTGATTTTCGTCCTCCCTAGGCTTATTCTAATCCAATTAGGGTTATTAACCAATCTTGTGCATCCAATATGTGATTTTGTGTCATATTGTGTCATTGGTTGAACATTTAGGTCATTTTCGTCCTCCCTAGGCTTATTCTAATCCAATTAGGGTTTTTAACCAATCTTGTGCATCCAATATGTGATTTTGTGTCATTTTGTGTCATTGGTTGAACATTTAGGTCATTATCGTCCCCCCTAGGCTTATTCTAATCCAGTTAGGGTTTTTAACCAATCTTGTGCATCCAATATGTGATTTTGTGTCATATTGTGTCATTGGTTGAACATTTAGGTCATTTTCGTCCTCCCTAGGCTTATTCTAATCCAATTAGGGTTTTTAACCAATCTTGTGCATCCAAAATGTGATTTTGTGTCATTGGTTGAACATTTAGGTCATTTTCGCCTTGCAAGGCTTATTCTAATCCAATTAGGGTTTTTAACCAATCTTGTGCATCCAATATGTGATTTTGTGTCATTTTGTGTCATTGGTTGAACATTTTGGTCATTTTCGTCCTCCCTAGGATTATTCTAACCCAATTAAGGTTTTTAACCAATCTTGTGCATCCAATGTGTGATTTTGTGTCATTTTGTGTCATTGGTTGAACATTTAGGTCATTTTCGTCCTCCCTAGGCTTATTTTAAACCAATTAGGGTTTTTAACCAATCTTGTGCATCCAATATGTGATTTTGTGTCATTGGTTGAAGATTTAGGTCATTTTCGTCCTCCCTAGGCTTATTCTAATCCAATTAGGGTTTTTAACCAATATTGTGCATCCAATATGGGATTTTGTGTCATTTAGTGTCATTGGTTGAACATTTAGGTCATTTTCGTCCTCCCTAGGCTTATTCTAGTCCAATTAGGGTTTTTAACTAATCTTGTGCATCCAATATGTGATTTTGTGTCATTTTGTGTCATTGGTTGAACATTTAGGTCATTTTGGTCCTCCCTAGGCTTATTCTAATTCAATTAGGGTTTTTAACCAATCTTGTGCATCCAATATGTGATTTTGTGTCATTGGTTGAACATTTAGGTTAATTTCGTCCTCGCTAGGCTTTTTCTAATCCAATTCGGGTTTTTAACCAATCTTGTGCATCCAATATGTGATTTTGTGTCATTGGTTGAACATTTAGGTCATTTTCGTCCTCCCTAGACTTATCCTAATCCAATTAGGGTTTTTAACCAATCTTGTGCATCAAATAAGTGCGTTTGTGTCATTGGTTGAACATTTAGGTCATTTTCGTCCTCCCTAGGTTTATTCTAATCCAATTAGTGTTTTTAACCAATCTTGTGCATCCAATAAGTGTGTTCATGTCATTGGTTGAACATTTAGGTCATTTTCGTCTTCCCTAGGCTTATTCTAATCCCAGTAGGGTTTTTAACCAATCTTGTGGATCCAATAAGTGCGTTTGTGTCATTGGTTGAACATTTATGTCATTTTCGTCCTCCCTAGGCTTATTCTAATCCAATTAGGGTTTTTATCCAATCTTGTGCATCCAATAAGGGCGTTTTTGTCATTGGTTAAACATTTAGGTCATTTTCGTCTTCCCTAGGCTTATTCTAATCCAATTAGGGTTTTTAACAAATCTTGTGCATCCAATAAGTGTGTTGGTGTCATTGGTTTAACAATTTGGTAATATTCGTCATTCCTAGACTTATTCTAATCCAATTAGGGTTTTTAACCAATCTTGTGCATCCAATAAGTGCGTTTATGTCATTGGTGGAACATTTAGGTCATATTCGTCATCCTTCGACTTATTCTAATGCAATCAGGGTTTTTAACCAGTCTTCTACATCCAATAAGTGCGTTTGTGTCATTGGTTGAACATTTAGGTCATTTTCGTCCTCCCTAGGCTTATTCTAATCCAATTAGGGTTTTTAACCAGTCTTCTGCATCCAATAAGTGCGTTTGTGTCATTGGTTGAACATTTAGGTCATTTTCGTCCTCCTTAGGCTTATTCTAATCCAATTATGGTTTTTAACCAATCTTGTGCATCCATTAAGTGATTTTGTGTCATTGGTTGAACATTTACGTCATTTCCGTCTTCCCTAGGCTAATTCTAATCCAATTAGAGTTTTTATCCAATCTTGTGCATCAAATAAGTGCGTTTGTGTCATTGGTTGAACATTTAGGTCATTTTCGTCCTCCCTAGTTTTATTCTAATCAAATTCGGGGTTTTAACCAATCTTGTGCATCCAATAAGTGCGTTTGTGTCATTGGTTGAACATTTAGGTCATTTTGGTCCTCCGTAGGCTTATTCTAATCCCAATAGGGTTTTTAACCAATCTTATGCATCCAATAATTGTGTTTGTGTCATTGGTTTAACATTTAGGTCATCTTCGTCCTCCCTAGGCTTATTCTAATCCAATTAGGGTTTTTAACCATTCTTCTGCATCCAATAAGTGCGTTTGTGTCATTGGTTGAACCTTTAGCTCATTTTCGTCCTCCTTAGGCTTATTCTAATCCAATTAGGGTTTTTAACCAATCTTGTGCGTCCATTAAGTGATTTTGTGTCATCGGTTGAACAATTAAGTCATTTTCGTCCACCCTAGTCTTATTCTAATCCAAATAGGGTTTTTAACCAATCTTGTGCATCCAATAAGTGCGTTTGTGTCATTGGTTGAACATTTAGGTCATTTTCGTCCTCCCTAGGTTTATTCTAATCCAATTAGTGTTTTTAACCAATCTTGTGCATCCAATAAGTGTGTTCATGTCATTGGTTGAACATTTAGGTCATTTTCGTCTTCCCTAGGCTTATTCTAATCCCAGTAGGGTTTTTAACCAATCTTGTGGATCCAATAAGTGCGTTTGTGTCATTGGTTGAACATTTATGTCATTTTCGTCCTCCCTAGGCTTATTGTAATCCAATTAGGGTTTTTATCCAATCTTGTGCGTCCAATAAGGGCGTTTTTGTCATTGGTTAAACATTTAGGTCATTTTCGTCTTCCTTAGGCTTATTCTAATCCAATTAGGGTTTTTAACAAATCTTGTGCATCCAATAAGTGTGTTGGTGTCATTGGTTTAACAATTCGGTAATATTCGTCATTCCTAGACTTATTCTAATCCAATTAAGGTTTTTAACCAATCTTGTGCATCAAATAAGTGCGTTTATGTCATTGGTGGAATATTTAGGTCATTTTCGTCATCCTTCGACTTATTCTAATGCAATCAGGGTTTTTAACCAGTCTTCTACATCCAATAAGTGCGTTTGTGTCATTGGTTGAACATTTAGGTCATTTTCGTCCTCCCTAGGCTTATTCTAATCCAATTAGGGTTTTTAACCAGTCTTCTGCATCCAATAAGTGCGTTTGTGTCATTGGTTGAACATTTAGGTCATTTTCGTCCTCCTTAGGCTTATTCTAATCCAATTAGGGTTTTTAACCAATCTTGTGCATTCAATATGTGATTTTGTGTCATTTTGTGTCATTGGTTGAACATTTAGGTCATTATGGTCCCCCCTAGGCTTATTCTAATCCAATTAGGGTTTTTAACTAATCTTGTGCATCCAATATGTGATTTTGTGTCATTTTGTGTCATTGGTTGAACATTTAGGTCATTTTGGTCCTCCCTAGGCTTATTCTAATTCAATTAGGGTTTTTAACCAATCTTGTGCATCCAATATGTGATTTTGTGTCATTGGTTGAACATTTAGGTTAATTTCGTCCTCGCTAGGCTTTTTCTAATCCAATTCGGGTTTTTAACCAATCTTGTGCATCCAATATGTGATTTTGTGTCATTGGTTGAACATTTAGGTCATTTTCGTCCTCCCTAGACTTATCCTAATCCAATTAGGGTTTTTAACCAATCTTGTGCATCCAATATGTGATTTTGTGTCATTTTGTGTCATTGGTTGAACATTTAGGTCATTTTCGTCCTCCCTAGGCTTATTCTAATCCAATTAGGGTTTTTAACCAATCTTGTGCATGCAATATGTAATTTTGTGTCATTGGTTGAACATTTAGGTCATTTTCGTCCTCCCTAGGCTTATTCTAATCCAATTAGGGTTTTTAACCAATCTTGTGCATCCAATATGTGATTTTGTGTCATTTTGTGTCATTGGTTGACCATTTAGGTCTTTTTCGTCCTCCCTAGGCTTATTCTAATCCTATTAGGGTTTTTAACCAATCTTGTGCATCCAATATGTGATTTTGTGTTATTTTGTGTCATTGGTTGAACATTTAGGTCATTATCGTCCCCCGTAGGCTTATTCTAATCCAGTTAGGGTTTTTAACCAATCTTGTGCATCCAATTTGTGATTTTGTGTCATATTGTGTCATTGGTTGAACATTTAGGTCATTTTCGTCCTCCCTAGGGTTATTCTAATCCAATTAGGGTTTTTAACCAATCTTGTGCATCCAATATGTGATTTTGTGTCATTTTGTGTCATTGGTTGAACATTTAGGTCATTATCGTCCCCCCTAGGCTTATTCTAATCCAATTAGGGTTTTTAACCAATCTTGTGCATCCAATATGTGATTTTGTGTCATATTGTGTCATTGGTTGAACATTTAGGTCATTTTCGTCCTCCCTAGGCTTATTCTAATCCAATTAGGGTTTTTAACCAATCTTGTGCATCCAATATGTGATTTTGTGACATTGGTTGAACATTTAGGTCATTTTCGTCCTCCTTAGGCTTATTCTAATCCAATTAATGTTTTTAACCAATCTTATGCATCCAATATGTGATTTTGTTTCATTGGTTGAACATTTAGGTCATTTTCGTCCTCCCTAGGCTTATTCTAATCCAATTAGGGTTTTTAACCAATCTTGTGCATCCAATATGTGATTTTGTGTCATTTTGTGTCATTGGTTGAACATTTAGGTCATTATGGTCCCCCCTAGGCTTATTCTAATCCAATTAGGGTTTTTAACCAATCTTGTGCATACAATATGTGATTTTGTGTCATATTGTGTCATTGGTTGAACATTTACGTCATTTTCGTCCTCCCTAGGCTTATTCTAATCCAATTAGGGTTTTTAACCAATCTTGTGCATCCAATATGTGATTTTGTGTCATTGGTTGAACATTTAGGTCATTTTCGCCTTGCAAGGCTTATTCTAATCCAATTAGGGTTTTTAACCAATCTTGTGCATCCAATATGTGATTTT
>JBBPBQ010020323.1:36304253-36318446 GCA_037974755.1 Cicer yamashitae
TCCGTTTTCCCTAGGCTAATTCCAATCCAATTAGAGTTTTTATCCAATCTTGTGCATCCAATAAGTGCGTTTGTGTCATTGGTTGAACATTTAGGTCATTTTCGTCCTCCCTAGTTTTATTCTAATCAAATTAGGGGTTTTAACCAATCTTGTGCATCCAATAAGTGCGTTTGTGTCATTGGTTGAACATTTAGGTCATTTTGGTCCTCCGTAGGCTTATTCTAATCCCAATAGGGTTTTCAACCAATCTTATGCATCCAATAATTGTGTTTGTGTCATTGGTTTAACATTTAGGTCATCTTCGTCCTCCCTAGGCTTATTCTAATCCAATTAGGGTTTTTAACCAATCTTGTGCGTCCATTAAGTGATTTTGTGTCATCGGTTGAACAATTAAGTCATTTTTGTCCACCCTAGTCTTATTCTAATCCAATTAGGGTTTTTAACCAATCTTGTGCATCCAATAAGTCCGTTTGTGTCATTGGTTGAACATTTAGGTTATTTTCGTCCTCCCTAGGTTTATTCTAATCCAATTAGTGTTTCTAACCAATCTTGTTTATCCAATAAGTGTGTTCATGTCATTGGTTTAAACTTTAGGTCATTTTCGTCTTCCCTAGGCTTATTCTAATCCCAGTAGGGTTTTTAACCAATCTTGTGGATCCAATAAGTGCGTTTGTGTCATTGGTTGAACATTTATGTCATTTTCGTCCTTCCTAGGCTTATTCTAATCCAATTAGGGTTTTTATCCAATCTTGTGCATCCAATAAGGGCGTTTTTGTCATTGGTTAAACATTTAGGTCATTTTCGTCTTCCCTAGGCTTATTCTAATCCAATTAGGGTTTTTAACAAATCTTGTGCATCCAATAAGTGTGTTGGTGTCATTGGTTTAACAATTGGGTAATATTCGTCATTCCTAGACTTATTCTAATCCAATTAGGGTTTTTAACCAATCTTGTGCATCCAATAAGTGCGTTTATGTCATTGGTGGAACATTTAGGTTATATTCGTCATCCTTCGACTTATTCTAATGCAATCAGGGTTTCTAACCAGTCTTCTACGTCCAATAAGTGCGTTTGTGTCATTGGTTGAACATTTAGGTCATTTTCGTCCTCCCCAGGCTTATTCTAATCCAATTAGGGTTTTTAACCAGTCTTCTGCATCCAATAAGTGCGTTTGTGTCATTGGTTGAACATTTAGGTCATTTTCGTCCTCCTTAGGCTTATTCTAATCCAATTATGGTTTTTAACCAATCTTGTGCATCCATTAAGTGATTTTGTGTCATTGGTTGAACATTTACGTCATTTCCGTCTTCCCTAGGCTAATTCTAATCCAATTAGAGTTTTTATCCAATCTTGTGCATCCAATAAGTGCGTTTGTGTCATTGGTTGAACATTTAGGTCATTTTCGTCCTCCTTAGTTTTATTCTAATCAAATTAGGGGTTTTAACCAATCTTGTGCATCCAATAAGTCCGTTTGTGTCATTGGTTGAACATTTAGGTCATTTTCATCCTCCCTAGGCTTATTTTAATCCAATTAGGGTTTTTAACCAGTCTTCTGCATCCAATAAGTGCGTTTGTGTCATTGGTTGAACCTTTAGGTCATTTTCGTCCTCCTTAGGCTTATTCTAATCCAATTAGGGTTTTTAACCATTCTTTTGCATCCAATAAGTGCGTTTGTGTCATTGGTTGAACCTTTAGGTCATTTTCGTCCTCCTTAGGCTTATTCTAATCCAATTAGGGTTTTTAATCAATCTTGTGCGTCCATTAAGTGATTTTGTGTCATCGGTTGAACAATTAAGTCATTTTTGTCCACCCTAGTCTTATTCTAATCCAATTAGGGTTTTTAACCAATCTTGTGCATCCAATAAGTTTGTTTCTGTCATTGGTTGAACATTTAGGTTATTTTCGTCCTCCCTAGGTTTATTCTAATCCAATTAGTGTTTCTAACCAATCTTGTTTATCCAATAAGTGTGTTCATGTCATTGGTTTAAACTTTAGGTCATTTTCGTCTTCCCTAGGCTTATTCTAATCCCAATAGGGTTTTTAACCAATCTTGTGGATCCAATAAGTGCGTTTGTGTCATTGGTTGAACATTTATGTCATTTTCGTGCTCCCTAGGCTTATTCTAATCCAATTAGGGTTTTTATCCAAACTTGTGCATCCAATAAGGGCGTTTTTGTCATTGGTTAAACATTTAGCTCATTTTCGTCTTCCCTAGGCTTATTCTAATCCAATTAGGGTTTTTAACAAATCTTGTGCATCCAATAAGTGTGTTGGTGTCATTGGTTTAACAATTCGGTAGTATTCGTCATTCCTAGACTTATTCTAATCCAATTAGGGTTTTTAACCAATCTTGTGCATCCAATAAGTGCGTTTATGTCATTGGTGGAACATTTAGGTCATATTCGTCATCCTTCGACTTATTCTAATGAAATCAGGGTTTTTAACCAGTCTTCTACATCCAATAAGTGCGTTTGTGTCATTGGTTGAACATTTAGGTCATTTTCGTCCTCCCTAGGCTTATTCTAATCCAATTAGGGTTTTTAACCAGTCTTCTGCATCCAATAAGTGCGTTTGTGTCATTGGTTGAACATTTAGGTCATTTTCGTCCTCCTTAGGCTTATTCTAATCCAATTATGGTTTTTAACCAATCTTGTGCATCCATTAAGTGATTTTGTGTCATTGGTTGAACATTTACGTCATTTTCGTCTTCCCTAGGCTAATTCTAATCCAATTAGAGTTTTTATCCAATCTTGTGCATCCAATAAGTGCGTTTGTGTCATTGGTTGAACATTTAGGTCATTTTCGTCCTCCCTAGTTTTATTCTAATCAAATTAGGGGTTTTAACCAATCTTGTGCATCCCATAAGTCCGTTTGTGTCATTGGTTGAACATTTAGGTCATTTTCGTCTTCCCTAGGCTTATTCTAATCCCAGTAGGGTTTTTAACCAATCTTGTGGATCCAATAAGTGCGTTTGTGTCATTGGTTGAACATTTATGTCATTTTCGTCCTCCCTAGGCTTATTGTAATCCAATTAGGGTTTTTATCCAATCTTGTGCGTCCAATAAGGGCGTTTTTGTCATTGGTTAAACATTTAGGTCATTTTCGTCTTCCTTAGGCTTATTCTAATCCAATTAGGGTTTTTAACAAATCTTGTGCATCCAATAAGTGTGTTGGTGTCATTGGTTTAACAATTCGGTAATATTCGTCATTCCTAGACTTATTCTAATCCAATTAAGGTTTTTAACCAATCTTGTGCATCAAATAAGTGCGTTTATGTCATTGGTGGAATATTTAGGTCATTTTCGTCATCCTTCGACTTATTCTAATGCAATCAGGGTTTTTAACCAGTCTTCTACATCCAATAAGTGCGTTTGTGTCATTGGTTGAACATTTAGGTCATTTTCGTCCTCCCTAGGCTTATTCTAATCCAATTAGGGTTTTTAACCAGTCTTCTGCATCCATTAAGTGCGTTTGTGTCATTGGTTGAACATTTAGGTCATTTTCGTCCTCCTTAGGCTTATTCTAATCCAATTATGGTTTTTAACCAATCTTGTGCATCCATTAAGTGATTTTGTGTCATTGGTTGAACATTTACGTCATTTCCGTCTTCCCTAGGCTAATTCTAATCCAATTAGAGTTTTTATCCAATCTTGTGCATCAAATAAGTGCGTTTGTGTCATTGGTTGAACATTTAGGTCATTTTCGTCCTCCCTAGTTTTATTCTAATCAAATTCGGGGTTTTAACCAATCTTGTGCATCCAATAAGTGCGTTTGTGTCATTGGTTGAACATTTAGGTCATTTTGGTCCTCCGTAGGCTTATTCTAATCCCAATAGGGTTTTTAACCAATCTTATGCATCCAATAATTGTGTTTGTGTCATTGGTTTAACATTTAGGTCATCTTCGTCCTCCCTAGGCTTATTCTAATCCAATTAGGGTTTTTAACCATTCTTCTGCATCCAATAAGTGCGTTTGTGTCATTGGTTGAACCTTTAGCTCATTTTCGTCCTCCTTAGGCTTATTCTAATCCAATTAGGGTTTTTAACCAATCTTGTGCGTCCATTAAGTGATTTTGTGTCATCGGTTGAACAATTAAGTCATTTTCGTCCACCCTAGTCTTATTCTAATCCAAATAGGGTTTTTAACCAATCTTGTGCATCCAATAAGTGCGTTTGTGTCATTGGTTGAACATTTAGGTCATTTTCGTCCTCCCTAGGTTTATTCTAATCCAATTAGTGTTTTTAACCAATCTTGTGCATCCAATAAGTGTGTTCATGTCATTGGTTGAACATTTAGGTCATTTTCGTCTTCCCTAGGCTTATTCTAATCCCAGTAGGGTTTTTAACCAATCTTGTGGATCCAATAAGTGCGTTTGTGTCATTGGTTGAACATTTATGTCATTTCCGTCCTCCCTAGGCTTATTATAATCCAATTAGGGTTTTTATCCAATCTTGTGCATCCAATAAGGGCGTTTTTGTTATTGGTTAAACATTTAGGTCATTTTCGTCTTCCCTAGGCTTATTCTAATCCAATTAGGTTTTTTAACAAATCTTGTGCATCCAATAAGTGTGTTGGTGTCATTGGTTTAACAATTCGGTAATATTCGTCATTCCTAGGCTTATTCTAATCCAATTAGGGTTTTTAACCAATCTTGTGCATCCAATAAGTACGTTTATGTCATTGGTGGAACATTTAGGTCATTTTCGTCCTCCCTAGGCTTATTCTAATCAAATTAAGGGTTTTAACCAATCTTGTGCATCCAATAAGTGCGTTTGTGTCATCGGTTGAAGATTTAGGTCATTTTCGTCCTCCCAAAGCATATTCTAATCCAATTAGCGTTTTTAATTAATCTTGTGCATCCAGTAATTGCGTTTGTGTCATTGGTTTAACATTTAGGTCATTTTCGTCCTCCCTAGGCTTATTCTAATCCAATTATGGTTTTTAACAAATCTTGTGCATCCAATAAGTGCGTTTGTGTCATTAGTTGAACATCTAGGTCATTTTTGTCATCCTTCGAATTATTCTAATGCAATCAGGATTTTTAACCAGTCTTCTACATCCAATAAGTCCGTTGTCATTGGTTGAACATTTAGGTCATTTTCGTCCTCCCTAGGCTTATTCTAATCTAATTAGGGTTTTTAACCAGTCTTCTGCATCCAATAAGTGCGTTTGTGTCATTGGTTGAACATTTAGGTCATTTTCGTCCTCCTTAGGCTTATTCTAATCCAATTAGGGTTTTTAACCAATCTTTTGCATCCATTAACTGATTTTGTGTCATTGGTTGAACATTTAGGTCATTTCCGTCTTCCCTAGGCTAATTCTAATCCAATTAGAGTTTTTATCCAATCTTGTGCATCCAATAAGTGCGTTTGTGTCATTGGTTGAACATTTTGGTCATTTTCGTCCTCCTTAGGCTTATTCTAATCAAATTAGGGGTTTTAACCAATCTTGTGCATCCAATAAGTGCGTTTGTGTCGTTGGTGGAACATTTAGGTCATTTTGGTCCTCCGTAGGCTTATTCTAATCCCAATAGGGTTTTTAACCAATCTTATGCATCCAATAATTGCGTTTGTGTCATTGATTTAACATTTAGGTCATCTTCGTCCTCCCTAGGCTTATTCTAATCAAATTAGCGTTTTTAACAATTCTTGTGCATCCAATAAGTGCGTTTGTGTCATTAGTTGAACATTTAGGTCATTATCGTCATCCTTCGACTTATTCTAATGCAATTAGGGTTTTTAACTAGTCTTCTGCATCCAATAAGTGCGTTTGTGTCATCGGTTGAACATTTAGGTAATTTTCGTCCACCCTAGGATTATTGTAATCTAATTAGAGTTTTTAACAAATCTTGTGCATCCAATAAGTGCGTTTGTGTCATTGGTTTAACATTTAGGTCATTTTCGTCCTCCCTTGGCTTATTCTAATCCAATTAGGGTTTTTCACCTATCTTGTGCATCAGGGTTTTTAACCAATCTTGTGCATCCAATAAGTGCGTTTGTGTCATTGGATGAACATTTAGGTCATTTTGGTCCTCCGTAGGCTTTTTCTAATCCAATTAGGTTTTTTAACCAATTTTGTGCTTAAAATAAGTGATTTTGTGTCATTGGTTGAACATTTAGGTCATTTTCGTCCTCCCTAGGTTTATTCTAATCCAATTAGTGTTTTTAACCAATCTTGTGCATCCAATAAGTGTGTTCATGTCATTGGTTGAACATTTAGGTCATTTTCGTCTTCCCTAGGCTTATTGTAATCCCAGTAGGGTTTTTAACCAATCTTGTGGATCCAATAAGTGCGTTTGTGTCATTGGTTGAACATTTATGTCATTTTCGTCCTCCCTAGGCTTATTCTAATCCAATTAGGGTTTTTATGCAATCTTGTGCATCCAATAAGGGCGTTTTTGTCATTGGTTAAACATTTAGGTCATTTTCGTCTTCCCTAGGCTTATTCTAATCCAATTAGGGTTTTTAACAAATCTTGTGCATCCAATAAGTGTGTTGGTGTGATTGGTTTAACAATTCGGTAATATTCGTCATTCCTAGACTTATTCTAATCCAATTAGGGTTTCTAACCAATCTTGTGCATCCAACAAGTGCGTTTGTGTCATTGGTTGAAGATTTAGGTCGTTTTCGTCCTCCCAAAGCTTATTCTAATCCAATTAGCGTTTTTAATTAATCTTGTGCATCCAATAATTGCGTTTGTGTCATTGGTTTAACATTTAGGTCATTTTCGTCCTCCCTAGGCTTATTCTAATCCAATTAGGGTTTTTAACAAATCTTGTGCATCCAATAAGTGCGTTTGTGTCATTAGTTGAATATTTAGGTCATTTTCGTCATCCTTCGACTTATTCTAATGCAATTAGGGTTTTTAACCAGTCTTCTGCATCCAATAAGTGCGTTTGTGTCGTCGGTTGAACATTTAAGTCATTTTCGTCCACCCTAGGCTTATTCTAATCCAATTAGGGTTTTTAACCAATCTTGTGCATCCAATAAGTGCGTTTTTGTCATTGGTTGAACATTTAGGTCATTTTCGTCCTCCCTAGGTTTATTCTAATCCAATTAGTGTTTTTAACCAATCTTGTGCATCCAATAAGTGCGTTTGTGTCATTGGTTGAACATTTAGGTCATTTTCGTCCTACCTAGGCTTATTCTAATCCAATTAGGGTTTTTGACCAATCTTGTGCATCCAATAAGTGCGGTTGTGTCATTAGTTGAACATTTAGGTCATTTTCGTCATCCTTCGACTTATTCTAATGCAATTAGGGTTTTTAACCAGTCTTCTGCATCCAATAAGTGCGTCATTTAGGTCATTTGCGTCCACCCTAGGGTTATTCTAATCCAATTAGGGTTTTTAACCAATCTTGTGCATCCAATAAGTGTGTTTGTGTCATTGGTTTAACATTTAGGTCGTTTTCGTCCTACCTAGGCTTATTCTAATCCAGTTAGGGTTTTTGACCAATCTTGTGCATCCAATAAGTACGGTTGTGTCATTAGTTGAACATTTAGGTCATTTTCGTCATCCTTCGACTTATTCTAATCCAATTACGGTTTTTAACCAATCTTCTGCATCCAATAAGTGCGTTTATGTCATTGGTTGAACATTTAGGTCATTTTCATCCTCGCTAGGCTTATTCTAATCCAATTAGGGTTTTTAACCAATCTTATGCATCCAATAAGTGCGTTTGTGTCATTAGTTGAACATTTAGGTCATTTTCGTCATCCTTCGACTTATTCTAATGCAATCAGGGTTTTTAACCAGTCTTCTGCATCCAATAAGTCCGTTTGTGTCATTGGTTGAACATTTAGGTCATTTTCATCCTCCCAAGGCTTATTCTAATCCAATTAGGGTTTTTAACCAGTCTTGTGCATCCAATAAGTGCGTTTGTGTCATTGGTTGAACATTTAGGTCATTTTCGTCCTCCCTAGGTTTATTCTAATCCAATTAGTGTTTTTAACCAATCTTGTGCATCCAATAAGTGTGTTCATGTCATTGGTTGAACATTTAGGTCATTTTCGTCTTTCCTAGGCTTATTCTAATCCCAAAAGGGTTTTTATCCAATCTTGTGGATCCCATAAGTGCGTTTGTGTCATTGGTTGAACATTTATGTCATTTTCGTCCTCCCTAGGCTTATTCTAATCCAATTAGGGTTTTTATCCAATCTTGTGCATCCAATAAGGGCGTTTTTGTCATTGGTTAAACATTTATGTCATTTTCGTCTTCCCTAGGCTTATTCTAATCCAATTAGGGTTTTTACAAATCCTGTGCATCCAATAAGTGTGTTGGTGTCATTGGTTTAACAATTCGGTAATATTCGTCATTCCTTGACTTATTCTAATCCAATTAGGGTTTTTAACCAATCTTGTGCATCCAATAAGTGCGTTTATGTCATTGGTGGAACATTTAGGTCATTTTCGTCCTCCCTAGGCTTATTCTAATCAAAGTAGGGGTTTTAACCAATCTTGTGCATCCAATAAGTGCGTTTGTGTCATCGGTTGAACATTTAGGTCATTTTCGTCCTCCCAAAGCTTATTCTAATCCAATTAGCGTCTTTAGCCACTCTTGTGCATCCAATAATTGCGTTTGTGTCATTGGTTTAACATTTAGGTCATTTTCGTCCTCCCTAGGCTTAATCTAATCCAATTAGGGTTTTTAACAAATCTTGTGCATCCAATAAGTGCGTTTGTGTCATTAGTTGAACATTTAGGTCATTTTCGTCATCCTTCGACTTATTCTAATGCAATTAGGGTTTTTAACCAGTCTTCTGCATCCAATAAGTGCGTTTGTGTCATTGGTTGAACATTTAGGTCATTTTCGTCCTCCCTAGGCTTATTCTAATCCAATTATGGTTTTTAACCAGTCTTCTGCATCCAATAAGTGCGTTTGTGTCATTGGTTGAACATTTAGTTCATTTTCGTCCTTCTTAGGCTTATTCTAATCCAATTAGGGTTTTTAACCAATCTTGTGCATCCATTAAGTGATTTTGTGTCATTGGTTGAACATTTAGGTCATTTTCGTCCTACCTAGGCTTATTCTAATCCAATTAGGGTTTTTGACCAATCTTGTGCATCCAATAAGTGCAGTTGTGTCATTAGTTGAACATTTAGGTCATTTTCGTCATCCTTCGACTTATTCTAATGCAATTAGGGTTTTTAACCAGTCTTCTGCATCCAATAAGTGCGTCATTTAGGTCATATGCGTCCACCCTAGGCTTATTCTAATCCAATTAGGGTTTTTAACCAATCTTGTGCATCCAATAAGTGCGTTTGTGTCATTGGTTTAACATTTAGGTCGTTTTCGTCCTACCGAGGCTTATTCTAATCGAGTTAGGGTTTTTTACCAATCTTGTGCATCCAATAAGTGCGGTTGTGTCATTAGTTGAACATTTAGGTCATTTTCGTCATCCTTCGACTTATTCTAATACAATTACGGTTTTTAACCAATCTTCTGCATCCAATAAGTGCTTTTATGTCATTGGTTGAACTTTTAGGTCATTTTCATCCTCGCTAGGCTTATTCTAATCCAATTAGGGTTTTTAACCAATCTTGTGCATCCAATAAGTGCGTTTGTGTCATTGGTTTAACATTTAGGTCATTTTCGTCCTACCTAGGCTTATTCTAATCCAATTAGGGTTTTTGACCAATCTTGTGCATCCAATAAGAGATTTTGTGTCATTGCTTGACAATTTAGGTCATTTTCGTCCTCCTTAGGGTTATTCTAATTCAATTAGGGTTTTTAACCAATCTTGTGCATCCAATAAGTGCGTTTGTGTCATTAGTTGAACATTTAGGTCATTTTCGTCATCCTTCGACTTATTCTAATGCAATTAGGGTTTTTAACCAGTCTTCTGCATCCAATAAGTCCGTTTGTGTCATTGGTTGAACATTTAGGTCATTTTCATCCTCCCTAGGCTTATTCTAATCCAATTAGGGTTTTTAACCAGTCTTCTGCATCCAATAAGTGCGTTTGTGTCATTGGTTGAACCTTTAGGTCATTTTCGTCTTCCTTAGGCTTATTCTAATCCAATTAGGGTTTTTAACCAATCTTGTGCGTCCATTAAGTGATTTTGTGTCATCGGTTGAACATTTAAGTCATTTTCGTCCACCCTAGGCTTATTCTAATCCAATTAGGGTTTTTAACCAATCTTGTGCATCCAATAAGTGCGTTTGTGTCATTGGTTGAACATTTAGGTCATTTTCGTCCTCCCTAGGTTTATTCTAATCCAATTAGTGTTTTTAACCAATCTTGTGCATCCAATAACTGTGTTCATGTCATTGGTTGAACATTTAGGTCATTTTCGTCTTCCCTAGGCTTATTCTAATCCCAAAAGGGTTTTTAACCAATCTTGTGGATCCAATAAGTGCGTTTGTGTCATTGGTTGAACATTTATGTCATTTTCGTCCTCCCTAGGCTTATTCTAATCCAATTAGGGTTTTTATCCAATCTTGTGCATCCAATAAGGGCGTTTTTGTCATTGGTTAAACATTTATGTCATTTTCGTCTTCCCTAGGCTTATTCTAATCCAATTAGGGTTTTTACAAATCCTGTGCATCCAATAAGTGTGTTGGTGTCATTGGTTTAACAATTCGGTAATATTCGTCATTCCTTGACTTATTCTAATCCAATTAGGGTTTTTAACCAATCTTGTGCATCCAATAAGTGCGTTTATGTCATTGGTGGAACATTTAGGTCATTTTCGTCCTCCCTAGGCTTATTCTAATCATATTAGGGGTTTTAACCAATCTTGTGCATCCAATAAGTGCGTTTGTGTCATCGGTTGAACATTTAGGTCATTTTCGTCCTCCCAAAGCTTATTCTAATCCAATTAGCGTCTTTAGCCACTCTTGTGCATCCAATAATTGCGTTTGTGTCATTGGTTTAACATTTAGGTCATTTTCGTCCTCCCTAGGCTAAATCTAATCCAATTAGGGTTTTTAACAAATCTTGTGCATCCAATAAGTGCGTTTGTGTCATTAGTTGAACATTTAGGTCATTTTCGTCATCCTTCGACTTATTCTAATGCAATTAGGGTTTTTAACCAGTCTTCTGCATCCAATAAGTGCGTTTGTGTCATTGGTTGAACATTTAGGTCATTTTCGTCCTCCCTAGGCTTATTCTAATCCAATTAGGGTTTTTAACCAGTCTTCAGCATCCAATAAGTGCGTTTGTGTCATTGGTTGAACATTTAGGTCATTTTCGTCCTTCTTAGGCTTATTCTAATCCAATTAGGGTTTTTAACCAATCTTGTGCATCCATTAAGTGATTTTGTGTCATTGGTTGAACATTTAGGTCATTTTCGTCCTACCTAGGCTTATTCTAATCCAATTAGGGTTTTTGACCAATCTTGTGCATCCAATAAGTGCAGTTGTGTCATTAGTTGAACATTTAGGTCATTTTCGTCATCCTTCGACTTATTCTAATGCAATTAGGGTTTTTAACCAGTCTTCTGCATCCAATAAGTGCGTCATTTAGGTCATATGCGTCCACCCTAGGCTTATTCTAATCCAATTAGGGTTTTTAACCAATCTTGTGCATCCAATAAGTGCGTTTGTGTCATTGGTTTAACATTTAGGTCGTTTTCGTCCTACCGAGGCTTATTCTAATCGAGTTAGGGTTTTTTACCAATCTTGTGCATCCAATAAGTGCGGTTGTGTCATTAGTAGAACATTTAGGTCATTTTCGTCATCCTTCGACTTATTCTAATACAATTACGGTTTTTAACCAATCTTCTGCATCCAATAAGTGCTTTTATGTCATTGGTTGAACTTTTAGGTCATTTTCATCCTCGCTAGGCTTATTCTAATCCAATTAGGGTTTTTAACCAATCTTGTGCATCCAATAAGTGCGTTTGTGTCATTGGTTTAACATTTAGGTCATTTTCGTCCTACCTAGGCTTATTCTAATCCAATTAGGGTTTTTGACCAATCTTGTGCATCCAATAAGAGATTTTGTGTCATTGCTTGACAATTTAGGTCATTTTCGTCCTCCTTAGGGTTATTCTAATTCAATTAGGGTTTTTAACCAATCTTGTGCATCCAATAAGTGCGTTTGTGTCATTAGTTGAACATTTAGGTCATTTTCGTCATCCTTCGACTTATTCTAATGCAATCAGGGTTTTTAACCAGTCTTCTGCATCCAATAAGTCCGTTTGTGTCATTGGTTGAACATTTAGGTCATTTTCATCCTCCCTAGGCTTATTCTAATCCAATTAGGGTTTTTAACCAGTCTTCTGCATCCAATAAGTGCGTTTGTGTCATTGGTTGAACCTTTAGGTCATTTTCGTCTTCCTTAGGCTTATTCTAATCCAATTAGGGTTTTTAACCAATCTTGTGCGTCCATTAAGTGATTTTGTGTCATCGGTTGAACATTTAAGTCATTTTCGTCCACCCTAGGCTTATTCTAATCCAA
Organism: Cicer yamashitae; assembly: GCA_037974755.1. Lineage (NCBI taxonomy): Eukaryota > Viridiplantae > Streptophyta > Magnoliopsida > Fabales > Fabaceae > Cicer > Cicer yamashitae. The sequence goes on from JBBPBQ010020323.1 coordinate 36,316,654, forward strand.
TTAGGGTTTTTAACCAATCTTGTGCATCCAATAAGTGCGTTTGTGTCATTGGTTGAACATTTAGGTCATTTTCGTCCTCCCTAGGTTTATTCTAATCCAATTAGTGTTTTTAACCAATCTTGTGCATCCAATAACTGTGTTCATGTCATTGGTTGAACATTTAGGTCATTTTCGTCTTCCCTAGGCTTATTCTAATCCCAAAAGGGTTTTTAACCAATCTTGTGGATCCAATAAGTGCGTTTGTGTCATTGGTTGAACATTTATGTCATTTTCGTCCTCCCTAGGCTTATTCTAATCCAATTAGGGTTTTTATCCAATCTTGTGCATCCAATAAGGGCGTTTTTGTCATTGGTTAAACATTTATGTCATTTTCGTCTTCCCTAGGCTTATTCTAATCCAATTAGGGTTTTTACAAATCCTGTGCATCCAATAAGTGTGTTGGTGTCATTGGTTTAACAATTCGGTAATATTCGTCATTCCTTGACTTATTCTAATCCAATTAGGGTTTTTAACCAATCTTGTGCATCCAATAAGTGCGTTTATGTCATTGGTGGAACATTTAGGTCATTTTCGTCCTCCCTAGGCTTATTCTAATCAAATTAGGGGTTTTAACCAATCTTGTGCATCCAATAAGTGCGTTTGTGTCATCGGTTGAACATTTAGGTCATTTTCGTCCTCCCAAAGCTTATTCTAATCCAATTAGCGTCTTTAGCCACTCTTGTGCATCCAATAATTGCGTTTGTGTCATTGGTTTAACATTTAGGTCATTTTCGTCCTCCCTAGGCTTAATCTAATCCAATTAGGGTTTTTAACAAATCTTGTGCATCCAATAAGTGCGTTTGTGTCATTAGTTGAACATTTAGGTCATTTTCGTCATCCTTCGACTTATTCTAATGCAATTAGGGTTTTTAACCAGTCTTCTGCATCCAATAAGTGCGTTTGTGTCATTGGTTGAACATTTAGGTCATTTTCGTCCTCCCTAGGCTTATTCTAATCCAATTAGGGTTTTTAACCAGTCTTCAGCATCCAATAAGTGCGTTTGTGTCATTGGTTGAACATTTAGGTCATTTTCGTCCTTCTTAGGCTTATTCTAATCCAATTAGGGTTTTTAACCAATCTTGTGCATCCATTAAGTGATTTTGTGTCATTGGTTGAACATTTAGGTCATTTTCGTCCTACCTAGGCTTATTCTAATCCAATTAGTGTTTTTGACCAATCTTGTGCATCCAATAAGTGCAGTTGTGTCATTAGTTGAACATTTAGGTCATTTTCGTCATCCTTCGACTTATTCTAATGCAATTAGGGTTTTTAACCAGTCTTCTGCATCCAATAAGTGCGTCATTTAGGTCATATGCGTCCACCCTAGGCTTATTCTAATCCAATTAGGGTTTTTAACCAATCTTGTGCATCCAATAAGTGCGTTTGTGTCATTGGTTTAACATTTAGGTCGTTTTCGTCCTACCGAGGCTTATTCTAATCGAGTTAGGGTTTTTTACCAATCTTGTGCATCCAATAAGTGCGGTTGTGTCATTAGTAGAACATTTAGGTCATTTTCGTCATCCTTCGACTTATTCTAATACAATTACGGTTTTTAACCAATCTTCTGCATCCAATAAGTGCTTTTATGTCATTGGTTGAACTTTTAGGTCATTTTCATCCTCGCTAGGCTTATTCTAATCCAATTAGGGTTTTTAACCAATCTTGTGCATCCAATAAGTGCGTTTGTGTCATTGGTTTAACATTTAGGTCATTTTCGTCCTACCTAGGCTTATTCTAATCCAATTAGGGTTTTT
>JBBPBQ010020323.1:36318456-36330387 GCA_037974755.1 Cicer yamashitae
GTTGAACATTTAGGTCATTTTCATCCTCCCTAGGCTTATTCTAATCCAATTAGGGTTTTTAACCAGTCTTCTGCATCCAATAAGTGCGTTTGTGTCATTGGTTGAACCTTTAGGTCATTTTCGTCCTCCTTAGGCTTATTCTAATCCAATTAGGGTTTTTAACCAATCTTGTGCGTCCATTAAGTGATTTTGTGTCATCGGTTGAACATTTAAGTCATTTTCGTCCACCCTAGGCTTATTCTAATCCAATTAGGGTTTTTAACCAATCTTGTGCATCCAATAAGTGCGTTTGTGTCATTGGTTGAACATTTAGGTCATTTTCGTCCTCCCTAGGTTTATTCTAATCCAATTAGTGTTTTTAACCAATCTTGTGCATCCAATAAGTGTGTTCATGTCATTGGTTGAACATTTAGGTCATTTTCGTCTTCCCTAGGCTTATTCTAATCCCAAAAGGGTTTTTATCCAATCTTGTGGATCCAATAAGTGCGTTTGTGTCATTGGTTGAACATTTATGTCATTTTCGTCCTCGCTAGGCTTATTCTAATCCAATTAGGGTTTTTATCCAATCTTGTGCATCCAATAAGGGCGTTTTTGTCATTGGTTAAACATTTATGTCATTTTCGTCTTCCCTAGGCTTATTCTAATCCAATTAGGGTTTTTACAAATCCTGTGCATCCAATAAGTGTGTTGGTGTCATTGGTTTAACAATTCGGTAATATTCGTCATTCCTTGACTTATTCTAATCCAATTAGGGTTTTTAACCAATCTTGTGCATCCAATAAGTGCGTTTATGTCATTGGTGGAACATTTAGGTCATTTTCGTCCTCCATAGGCTTATTCTAATCAAATTAGGGGTTTTAACCAATCTTGTGCATCCAATAAGTGCGTTTGTGTCATCGGTTGAACATTTAGGTCATTTTCGTCCTCCCAAAGCTTATTCTAATCCAATTAGCGTCTTTAGCCACTCTTGTGCATCCAATAATTGCGTTTGTGTCATTGGTTTAACATTTAGGTCATTTTCGTCCTCCCTAGGCTTATTCTAATCCAATTAGGGTTTTTAACAAATCTTGTGCATCCAATAAGTGCGTTTGTGTCATTAGTTGAACATTTAGGTCATTTTCGTCATCCTTCGACTTATTCTAATGCATTTAGGGTTTTTAACCAGTCTTCTGCATCCAATAAGTGCGTTTGTGTCATTGGTTGAACATTTAGGTCATTTTCGTCCTCCCTAGGCTTATTCTAATCCAATTAGGGTTTTTAACCAGTCTTCTGCATCCAATAAGTGCGTTTGTGTCATTGGTTGAACATTTAGGTCATTTTCGTCCTTCTTAGGCTTATTCTAATCCAATTAGGGTTTTTAACCAATCTTGTGCATCCATTAAGTGATTTTGTGTCATTGGTTGAACATTTAGGTCATTTTCGTCCTACCTAGGCTTATTCTAATCCAATTAGGGTTTTTGACCAATCTTGTGCATCCAATAAGTGCAGTTGTGTCATTAGTTGAACATTTAGGTCATTTTCGTCATCCTTCGACTTATTCTAATGCAATTAGGGTTTTTAACCAGTCTTCTGCATCCAATAAGTGCGTCATTTAGGTCATATGCGTCCACCCTAGGCTTATTCTAATCCAATTAGGGTTTTTAACCAATCTTGTGCATCCAATAAGTGCGTTTGTGTCATTGGTTTAACATTTAGGTCGTTTTCGTCCTACCGAGGCTTATTCTAATCGAGTTAGGGTTTTTTACCAATCTTGTGCATCCAATAAGTGCGGTTGTGTCATTAGTAGAACATTTAGGTCATTTTCGTCATCCTTCGACTTATTCTAATACAATTACGGTTTTTAACCAATCTTCTGCATCCAATAAGTGCTTTTATGTCATTGGTTGAACTTTTAGGTCATTTTCATCCTCGCTAGGCTTATTCTAATCCAATTAGGGTTTTTAACCAATCTTGTGCATCCAATAAGTGCGTTTGTGTCATTGGTTTAACATTTAGGTCATTTTCGTCCTACCTAGGCTTATTCTAATCCAATTAGGGTTTTTGACCAATCTTGTGCATCCAATAAGAGATTTTGTGTCATTGCTTGACAATTTAGGTCATTTTCGTCCTCCTTAGGGTTATTCTAATTCAATTAGGGTTTTTAACCAATCTTGTGCATCCAATAAGTGCGTTTGTGTCATTAGTTGAACATTTAGGTCATTTTCGTCATCCTTCGACTTATTCTAATGCAATTAGGGTTTTTAACCAGTCTTCTGCATCCAATAAGTCCGTTTGTGTCATTGGTTGAACATTTAGGTCATTTTCATCCTCCCTAGGCTTATTCTAATCCAATTAGGGTTTTTAACCAGTCTTCTGCATCCAATAAGTGCGTTTGTGTCATTGGTTGAACCTTTAGGTCATTTTCGTCCTCCTTAGGCTTATTCTAATCCAATTAGGGTTTTTAACCAATCTTGTGCGTCCATTAAGTGATTTTGTGTCATCGGTTGAACATTTAAGTCATTTTCGTCCACCCTAGGCTTATTCTAATCCAATTAGGGTTTTTAACCAATCTTGTGCATCCAATAAGTGCGTTTGTGTCATTGGTTGAACATTTAGGTCATTTTCGTCCTCCCTAGGTTTATTCTAATCCAATTAGTGTTTTTAACCAATCTTGTGCATCCAATAAGTGTGTTCATGTCATTGGTTGAACATTTAGGTCATTTTCGTCTTCCCTAGGCTTATTCTAATCCCAAAAGGGTTTTTATCCAATCTTGTGGATCCAATAAGTGCGTTTGTGTCATTGGTTGAACATTTATGTCATTTTCGTCCTCGCTAGGCTTATTCTAATCCAATTAGGGTTTTTATCCAATCTTGTGCATCCAATAAGGGCGTTTTTGTCATTGGTTAAACATTTATGTCATTTTCGTCTTCCCTAGGCTTATTCTAATCCAATTAGGGTTTTTACAAATCCTGTGCATCCAATAAGTGTGTTGGTGTCATTGGTTTAACAATTCGGTAATATTCGTCATTCCTTGACTTATTCTAATCCAATTAGGGTTTTTAACCAATCTTGTGCATCCAATAAGTGCGTTTATGTCATTGGTGGAACATTTAGGTCATTTTCGTCCTCCCTAGGCTTATTCTAATCAAAGTAGGGGTTTTAACCAATCTTGTGCATCCAATAAGTGCGTTTGTGTCATCGGTTGAACATTTAGGTCATTTTCGTCCTCCCAAAGCTTATTCTAATCCAATTAGCGTCTTTAGCCACTCTTGTGCATCCAATAATTGCGTTTGTGTCATTGGTTTAACATTTAGGTCATTTTCGTCCTCCCTAGGCTAAATCTAATCCAATTAGGGTTTTTAACAAATCTTGTGCATCCAATAAGTGCGTTTGTGTCATTAGTTGAACATTTAGGTCATTTTCGTCATCCTTCGACTTATTCTAATGCAATTAGGGTTTTTAACCAGTCTTCTGCATCCAATAAGTGCGTTTGTGTCATTGGTTGAACATTTAGGTCATTTTCGTCCTCCCTAGGCTTATTCTAATCCAATTAGGGTTTTTAACCAGTCTTCAGCATCCAATAAGTGCGTTTGTGTCATTGGTTGAACATTTAGGTCATTTTCGTCCTTCTTAGGCTTATTCTAATCCAATTAGGGTTTTTAACCAATCTTGTGCATCCATTAAGTGATTTTGTGTCATTGGTTGAACATTTAGGTCATTTTCGTCCTACCTAGGCTTATTCTAATCCAATTAGTGTTTTTGACCAATCTTGTGCATCCAATAAGTGCAGTTGTGTCATTAGTTGAACATTTAGGTCATTTTCGTCATCCTTCGACTTATTCTAATGCAATTAGGGTTTTTAACCAGTCTTCTGCATCCAATAAGTGCGTCATTTAGGTCATATGCGTCCACCCTAGGCTTATTCTAATCCAATTAGGGTTTTTAACCAATCTTGTGCATCCAATAAGTGCGTTTGTGTCATTGGTTTAACATTTAGGTCGTTTTCGTCCTACCGAGGCTTATTCTAATCGAGTTAGGGTTTTTTACCAATCTTGTGCATCCAATAAGTGCGGTTGTGTCATTAGTTGAACATTTAGGTCATTTTCGTCATCCTTCGACTTATTCTAATACAATTACGGTTTTTAACCAATCTTCTGCATCCAATAAGTGCTTTTATGTCATTGGTTGAACTTTTAGGTCATTTTCATCCTCGCTAGGCTTATTCTAATCCAATTAGGGTTTTTAACCAATCTTGTGCATCCAATAAGTGCGTTTGTGTCATTGGTTTAACATTTAGGTCATTTTCGTCCTACCTAGGCTTATTCTAATCCAATTAGGGTTTTTGACCAATCTTGTGCATCCAATAAGAGATTTTGTGTCATTGCTTGACAATTTAGGTCATTTTCGTCCTCCTTAGGGTTATTCTAATTCAATTAGGGTTTTTAACCAATCTTGTGCATCCAATAAGTGCGTTTGTGTCATTAGTTGAACATTTAGGTCATTTTCGTCATCCTTCGACTTATTCTAATGCAATTAGGGTTTTTAACCAGTCTTCTGCATCCAATAAGTCCGTTTGTGTCATTGGTTGAACATTTAGGTCATTTTCATCCTCCCTAGGCTTATTCTAATCCAATTAGGGTTTTTAACCAGTCTTCTGCATCCAATAAGTGCGTTTGTGTCATTGGTTGAACCTTTAGGTCATTTTCGTCCTCCTTAGGCTTATTCTAATCCAATTAGGGTTTTTAACCAATCTTGTGCGTCCATTAAGTGATTTTGTGTCATCGGTTGAACATTTAAGTCATTTTCGTCCACCCTAGGCTTATTCTAATCCAATTAGGGTATTTAACCAATCTTGTGCATCCAATAAGTGCGTTTGTGTCATTGGTTGAACATTTAGGTCATTTTCGTCCTCCCTAGGTTTATTCTAATCCAATTAGTGTTTTTAACCAATCTTGTGCATCCAATAAGTGTGTTCATGTCATTGGTTGAACATTTAGGTCATTTTCGTCTTCCCTAGGCTTATTCTAATCCCAAAAGGGTTTTTATCCAATCTTGTGGATCCAATAAGTGCGTTTGTGTCATTGGTTGAACATTTATGTCATTTTCGTCCTCGCTAGGCTTATTCTAATCCAATTAGGGTTTTTATCCAATCTTGTGCATCCAATAAGGGCGTTTTTGTCATTGGTTAAACATTTATGTCATTTTCGTCTTCCCTAGGCTTATTCTAATCCAATTAGGGTTTTTACAAATCCTGTGCATCCAATAAGTGTGTTGGTGTCATTGGTTTAACAATTCGGTAATATTCGTCATTCCTTGACTTATTCTAATCCAATTAGGGTTTTTAACCAATCTTGTGCATCCAATAAGTGCGTTTATGTCATTGGTGGAACATTTAGGTCATTTTCGTCCTCCCTAGGCTTATTCTAATCAAAGTAGGGGTTTTAACCAATCTTGTGCATCCAATAAGTGCGTTTGTGTCATCGGTTGAACATTTAGGTCATTTTCGTCCTCCCAAAGCTTATTCTAATCCAATTAGCGTCTTTAGCCACTCTTGTGCATCCAATAATTGCGTTTGTGTCATTGGTTTAACATTTAGGTCATTTTCGTCCTCCCTAGGCTAAATCTAATCCAATTAGGGTTTTTAACAAATCTTGTGCATCCAATAAGTGCGTTTGTGTCATTAGTTGAACATTTAGGTCATTTTCGTCATCCTTCGACTTATTCTAATGCAATTAGGGTTTTTAACCAGTCTTCTGCATCCAATAAGTGCGTTTGTGTCATTGGTTGAACATTTAGGTCATTTTCGTCCTCCCTAGGCTTATTCTAATCCAATTAGGGTTTTTAACCAGTCTTCAGCATCCAATAAGTGCGTTTGTGTCATTGGTTGAACATTTAGGTCATTTTCGTCCTTCTTAGGCTTATTCTAATCCAATTAGGGTTTTTAACCAATCTTGTGCATCCATTAAGTGATTTTGTGTCATTGGTTGAACATTTAGGTCATTTTCGTCCTACCTAGGCTTATTCTAATCCAATTAGGGTTTTTGACCAATCTTGTGCATCCAATAAGTGCAGTTGTGTCATTAGTTGAACATTTAGGTCATTTTCGTCATCCTTCGACTTATTCTAATGCAATTAGGGTTTTTAACCAGTCTTCTGCATCCAATAAGTGCGTCATTTAGGTCATATGCGTCCACCCTAGGCTTATTCTAATCCAATTAGGGTTTTTAACCAATCTTGTGCATCCAATAAGTGCGTTTGTGTCATTGGTTTAACATTTAGGTCGTTTTCGTCCTACCGAGGCTTATTCTAATCGAGTTAGGGTTTTTTACCAATCTTGTGCATCCAATAAGTGCGGTTGTGTCATTAGTAGAACATTTAGGTCATTTTCGTCATCCTTCGACTTATTCTAATACAATTACGGTTTTTAACCAATCTTCTGCATCCAATAAGTGCTTTTATGTCATTGGTTGAACTTTTAGGTCATTTTCATCCTCGCTAGGCTTATTCTAATCCAATTAGGGTTTTTAACCAATCTTGTGCATCCAATAAGTGCGTTTGTGTCATTGGTTTAACATTTAGGTCATTTTCGTCCTACCTAGGCTTATTCTAATCCAATTAGGGTTTTTAACCAGTCTTCTGCATCCAATAAGTGCGTTTGTGTCATTGGTTGAACCTTTAGGTCATTTTCGTCCTCCTTAGGCTTATTCTAATCCAATTAGGGTTTTTAACCAATCTTGTGCGTCCATTAAGTGATTTTGTGTAATCGGTTGAACATTTAAGTCATTTTCGTCCAACCTAGGCTTATTCTAATCCAATTAGGGTTTTTAACCAATCTTGTGCATCCGATAGGTGCGTTTGTGTCATTGGTTGAACATTTAGGTCATTTTCGTCCTCCCTAGGTTTATTCTAATCCAATTAGTGTTTTTAACCAATCTTGTGCATCCAATAAGTGTGTTCATGTCATTGGTTGAACATTTTGGTCATTTTCGTCTTCCCTAGGCTTATTCTAATCCCAAAAGGGTTTTTATCCAATCTTGTGGATCCAATAAGTGCGTTTGTGTCATTGGTTGAACATTTATGTCATTTTCGTCCTCCCTAGGCTTATTCTAATCCAATTAGGGTTTTTATCCAATCTTGTGCATCCAATAAGGGCGTTTTTGTCATTGGTTAAACATTTATGTCATTTTCGTCTTCCCTAGGCTTATTCTAATCCAATTAGGGTTTTTACAAATCCTGTGCATCCAATAAGTGTGTTGGTGTCATTGGTTTAACAATTCGGTAATATTCGTCATTCCTTGACTTATTCTAATCCAATTAGGGTTTTTAACCAATCTTGTGCATCCAATAAGTGCGTTTATGTCATTGGTGGAACATTTAGGTCATTTTCGTCCTCCCTAGGCTTATTCTAATCAAATTAGGGGTTTTAACCAATCTTGTGCATCCAATAAGTGCGTTTGTGTCATCGGTTGAACATTTAGGTCATTTTCGTCCTCCCAAAGCTTATTCTAATCCAATTAGCGTCTTTAGCCACTCTTGTGCATCCAATAATTGCGTTTGTGTCATTGGTTTAACATTTAGGTCATTTTCGTCCTCCCTAGGCTTATTCTAATCCAATTAGGGTTTTTAACAAATCTTGTGCATCCAATAAGTGCGTTTGTGTCATTAGTTGAACATTTAGGTCATTTTCGTCATCCTTCGACTTATTCTAATGCAATTAGGGTTTTTAACCAGTCTTCTGCATCCAATAAGTGCGTTTGTGTCATTGGTTGAACATTTAGGTCATTTTCGTCCTCCCTAGGCTTATTCTAATCCAATTAGGGTTTTTAACCAGTCTTCAGCATCCAATAAGTGCGTTTGTGTCATTGGTTGAACATTTAGGTCATTTTCGTCCTTCTTAGGCTTATTCTAATCCAATTAGGGTTTTTAACCAATCTTGTGCATCCATTAAGTGATTTTGTGTCATTGGTTGAACATTTAGGTCATTTTCGTCCTACCTAGGCTTATTCTAATCCAATTAGGGTTTTTGACCAATCTTGTGCATCCAATAAGTGCAGTTGTGTCATTAGTTGAACATTTAGGTCATTTTCGTCATCCTTCGACTTATTCTAATGCAATTAGGGTTTTTAACCAGTCTTCTGCATCCAATAAGTGCGTCATTTAGGTCATATGCGTCCACCCTAGGCTTATTCTAATCCAATTAGGGTTTTTAACCAATCTTGTGCATCCAATAAGTGCGTTTGTGTCATTGGTTTAACATTTAGGTCGTTTTCGTCCTACCGAGGCTTATTCTAATCGAGTTAGGGTTTTTTACCAATCTTGTGCATCCAATAAGTGCGGTTGTGTCATTAGTAGAACATTTAGGTCATTTTCGTCATCCTTCGACTTATTCTAATACAATTACGGTTTTTAACCAATCTTCTGCATCCAATAAGTGCTTTTATGTCATTGGTTGAACTTTTAGGTCATTTTCATCCTCGCTAGGCTTATTCTAATCCAATTAGGGTTTTTAACCAATCTTGTGCATCCAATAAGTGCGTTTGTGTCATTGGTTTAACATTTAGGTCATTTTCGTCCTACCTAGGCTTATTCTAATCCAATTAGGGTTTTTAACCAGTCTTCTGCATCCAATAAGTGCGTTTGTGTCATTGGTTGAACCTTTAGGTCATTTTCGTCCTCCTTAGGCTTATTCTAATCCAATTAGGGTTTTTAACCAATCTTGTGCGTCCATTAAGTGATTTTGTGTAATCGGTTGAACATTTAAGTCATTTTCGTCCAACCTAGGCTTATTCTAATCCAATTAGGGTTTTTAACCAATCTTGTGCATCCGATAGGTGCGTTTGTGTCATTGGTTGAACATTTAGGTCATTTTCGTCCTCCCTAGGTTTATTCTAATCCAATTAGTGTTTTTAACCAATCTTGTGCATCCAATAAGTGTGTTCATGTCATTGGTTGAACATTTTGGTCATTTTCGTCTTCCCTAGGCTTATTCTAATCCCAAAAGGGTTTTTATCCAATCTTGTGGATCCAATAAGTGCGTTTGTGTCATTGGTTGAACATTTATGTCATTTTCGTCCTCCCTAGGCTTATTCTAATCCAATTAGGGTTTTTATCCAATCTTGTGCATCCAATAAGGGCGTTTTTGTCATTGGTTAAACATTTATGTCATTTTCGTCTTCCCTAGGCTTATTCTAATCCAATTAGGGTTTTTACAAATCCTGTGCATCCAATAAGTGTGTTGGTGTCATTGGTTTAACAATTCGGTAATATTCGTCATTCCTTGACTTATTCTAATCCAATTAGGGTTTTTAACCAATCTTGTGCATCCAATAAGTGCGTTTATGTCATTGGTGGAACATTTAGGTCATTTTCGTCCTCCATAGGCTTATTCTAATCAAATTAGGGGTTTTAACCAATCTTGTGCATCCAATAAGTGCGTTTGTGTCATCGGTTGAACATTTAGGTCATTTTCGTCCTCCCAAAGCTTATTCTAATCCAATTAGCGTCTTTAGCCACTCTTGTGCATCCAATAATTGCGTTTGTGTCATTGGTTTAACATTTAGGTCATTTTCGTCCTCCCTAGGCTTATTCTAATCCAATTAGGGTTTTTAACAAATCTTGTGCATCCAATAAGTGCGTTTGTGTCATTAGTTGAACATTTAGGTCATTTTCGTCATCCTTCGACTTATTCTAATGCATTTAGGGTTTTTAACCAGTCTTCTGCATCCAATAAGTGCGTTTGTGTCATTGGTTGAACATTTAGGTCATTTTCGTCCTCCCTAGGCTTATTCTAATCCAATTAGGGTTTTTAACCAGTCTTCTGCATCCAATAAGTGCGTTTGTGTCATTGGTTGAACATTTAGGTCATTTTCGTCCTTCTTAGGCTTATTCTAATCCAATTAGGGTTTTTAACCAATCTTGTGCATCCATTAAGTGATTTTGTGTCATTGGTTGAACATTTAGGTCATTTTCGTCCTACCTAGGCTTATTCTAATCCAATTAGGGTTTTTGACCAATCTTGTGCATCCAATAAGTGCAGTTGTGTCATTAGTTGAACATTTAGGTCATTTTCGTCATCCTTCGACTTATTCTAATGCAATTAGGGTTTTTAACCAGTCTTCTGCATCCAATAAGTGCGTCATTTAGGTCATATGCGTCCACCCTAGGCTTATTCTAATCCAATTAGGGTTTTTAACCAATCTTGTGCATCCAATAAGTGCGTTTGTGTCATTGGTTTAACATTTAGGTCGTTTTCGTCCTACCGAGGCTTATTCTAATCGAGTTAGGGTTTTTTACCAATCTTGTGCATCCAATAAGTGCGGTTGTGTCATTAGTTGAACATTTAGGTCATTTTCGTCATCCTTCGACTTATTCTAATACAATTACGGTTTTTAACCAATCTTCTGCATCCAATAAGTGCTTTTATGTCATTGGATGAACTTTTAGGTCATTTTCATCGTCGCTAGGCTTATTCTAATCCAATTAGGGTTTTTAACCAATCTTGTGCATCCAATAAGTGCGTTTGTGTCATTGGTTTAACATTTAGGTCATTTTCGTCCTACCTAGGCTTATTCTAATCCAATTAGGGTTTTTGACCAATCTTGTGCATCCAATAAGAGATTTTGTGTCATTGCTTGACAATTTAGGTCATTTTCGTCCTCCTTAGGGTTATTCTAATTCAATTAGGGTTTTTAACCAATCTTGTGCATCCAATAAGTGCGTTTGTGTCATTAGTTGAACATTTAGGTCATTTTCGTCATCCTTCGACTTATTCTAATGCAATCAGGGTTTTTAACCAGTCTTCTGCATCCAATAAGTCCGTTTGTGTCATTGGTTGAACATTTAGGTCATTTTCATCCTCCCTAGGCTTATTCTAATCCAATTAGGGTTTTTAACCAGTCTTCTGCATCCAATAAGTGCGTTTGTGTCATTGGTTGAACCTTTAGGTCATTTTCGTCTTCCTTAGGCTTATTCTAATCCAATTAGGGTTTTTAACCAATCTTGTGCGTCCATTAAGTGATTTTGTGTCATCGGTTGAACATTTAAGTCATTTTCGTCCACCCTAGGCTTATTCTAATCCAATTAGGGTTTTTAACCAATCTTGTGCATCCAATAAGTGCGTTTGTGTCATTGGTTGAACATTTAGGTCATTTTCGTCCTCCCTAGGTTTATTCTAATCCAATTAGTGTTTTTAACCAATCTTGTGCATCCAATAACTGTGTTCATGTCATTGGTTGAACATTTAGGTCATTTTCGTCTTCCCTAGGCTTATTCTAATCCCAAAAGGGTTTTTAACCAATCTTGTGGATCCAATAAGTGCGTTTGTGTCATTGGTTGAACATTTATGTCATTTTCGTCCTCCCTAGGCTTATTCTAATCCAATTAGGGTTTTTATCCAATCTTGTGCATCCAATAAGGGCGTTTTTGTCATTGGTTAAACATTTATGTCATTTTCGTCTTCCCTAGGCTTATTCTAATCCAATTAGGGTTTTTAACAAATCCTGTGCATCCAATAAGTGTGTTGGTGTCATTGGTTTGACAATTCGGTAATATTCGTCATTCCTTGACTTATTCTAATCCAATTAGAGTTTTTAACCCATCTTGTGCATCCAATAAGTGCGTTTATGTCATTGGTGGAACATTTAGGTCATTTTCGTCCTCCCTAGGCTTATTCTAATCAAATCAGGGGTTTTAACCAATCTTGTGCATCCAATAAGTGCGTTTGTGTTATCGATTGAACATTTAGGTCATTTTCGTCCTCCCAAAGCTTATTCTAATCCAATTAGCGTCTTTAGCCACTCTTGTGCATCCAATAATAGCGTTTGTGTCATTGGTTTAACATTTAGGTCATTTTCGTCCTCCCTAGGCTTATTCTAATCCAATTAGGGTTTTTAACAAATCTTGTGCATCCAATAAGTGCGTTTGTGTCATTAGTTGAACATTTAGGTCATTTT
>JBBPBQ010020323.1:36330574-36350348 GCA_037974755.1 Cicer yamashitae
GCGTTTGTGTCATTGGTTTAACATTTAGGTCATTTTCGTCCTCCCTAGGCTTATTCTAATCCAATTAGGGTTTTTAACAAATCTTGTGCATCCAATAAGTGCGTTTGTGTCATTAGTTGAACATTTAGGTCATTTTTGTCATCCTTCGACTTATTCTAATGCAATTAGGGTTTTTAACCAGTCTTCTGCATCCAATAAGTGCGTTTGTGTCATTGGTTGAACATTTAGGTCATTTTCGTCCTCCCTAGGCTAATTCTAATCCAATTAGGGTTTTTAACCAGTCTTCTGCATCCAATAAGTGTGTTTGTGTCATTGGTTGAACATTTAGGTCATTTTCGTCCTTCTTAGGCTTATTCTAATCCAATTAGGGTTTTTAACCAATCTTGTGCATCCATTAAGTGATTTTGTGTCATTGGTTGAACATTTAGGTCATTTCCGTCTTCCATAGGCTAATTCTAATCCAATTAGAGTTTTTATCCAATCTTGTGCATCCAATAAGTGCGTTCGTGTCATTGGTTGAACATTTAGGTCATTTTCATCCTCCCTAGGCTTATTCTAATCAAATTAGGCGTTTTAACCAATCTTGTGCATCCAATAAGTGCGTTTGTGTCATTGGTTGAACATTTAGGTCAATTTCGTCCTACCTAGGCTTATTCTAATCCAATTAGGGTTTTTGACCAATCTTGTGCATCCAATAAGTGCGGTTGTGTCATTAGTTGAACATTTAGGTCATTTTCGTCATCCTTCGACTTATTCTAATGCAGTTAGGGTTTTTAACCAGTTTTCTGCATCCAATAAGTGTGTCATTTAGGTCATTTGCGTCCACCCTAGGCTTATTCTAATCCAATTAGGGTTTTTAACCAATCTTGTGCATCAATTAAGTGCGTTTGTGTCATTGGTTTAACATTTAGGTCGTTTTCGTCCTACCTAGGCTTATTCTAATCCAGTTAGGGTTTTTGACCAATCTTGTGCATCCAATAAGTGCGGTTGTGTCATTAGTTGAACATTTAGGTCATTTTCGTCATCCTTCGACTTATTCTAATCCAATTACGGTTTTTAACCAATCTTCTGCCTCCAATAAGTGCATTTATATCATTGGTTGAACATTTAGGTCATTTTCATCCTCGTTAGGCTTATTCTAATGCAATTAGGGTTTTTAACCAATCTTGTGCGTCCAATAAGTGCGTTTGTGTCATTGGTTTAACATTTAGGTCATTTTCATCCTACCTAGGCTTATTCTAATCCAATTAGGGTTTTTGACAAATCTTGTGCATCCAATAAGTGATTTTGTGTCATTGCTTGAGAATTTAGGTCATTTTCGTCCTCCTTAGGCTTATTCTAATCTAATTAGGGTTTTTAACCAATCTTGTGCATCCAATAAGTGCGTTTGTGTCATTAGTTGAACCTTTAGGTCATTTTCGTCCTCCTTAGGCTTATTCTAATCCAATTAGGGTTTTTAACCAATCTTGTGCGTCCATTAAGTGATTTTGTGTCATCAGTTGAACATTTAAGTCATTTTCGTCCACCCTAGGCTTATTCTAATCCTATTAGGGTTTTTAACCAATCTTATGCATCCAATAAGTGCGTTTGTGGCATTGGTTGATTATTTAGGTTATTTTCGTCCTCCCTAGGTTTATTCTAATCCAATTAGTGTTTTTAACCAATCTTGTGCATCCAATAAGTGTGTTCATGTCATTGGTTGAACATTTAGGTCATTTTCGTTTTCCCTAGGCTTATTCTAATCCCAGTAGGGTTTTTAACCAATCTTGTGGGTCCAATAAGTGCGTTTGTGTCATTGGTTGAACATTTATGTCATTTTCGTCCTCCCTAGGCTTATTCTAATCCAATTAGGGTTTTTATCCAATCTTGTGCATCCAATAAGGGCGTTTTTGTCATTGGTGGAACATTTAGGTCATTTTTGTCCTCCCTAGGCTTATTCTAATCAAATTAGGGGTTTTAACCAATCTTGTGCATCCAATAAGTGCGTTTGTGTCATCGGTTGAACATTTAGGTCATTTTCGTCCTCCCAAAGCTTATTCTAATCCAATTAGCGTTTTTAGCCACTCTTGTGCATCCAATAATTGCGTTTCTGTCATTGGTTTAACATTTAGGTCATTTTCGTCCTCCCTAGGCTTATTCTAATCCAATTAGGGTTTTTAACAAATCTTGTGCATCCAATAAGTTCGTTTGTGTCATTAGTTGAACATTTAGGTCATTTTCGTCATCCTTCGACTTATTCTAATGCAATTAGGGTTTTTAACCAGTCTTCTGCATCCAATAAGTGCGTTTGTGTCATTGGTTGAACATTTAGGTCATTTTCGTCCTCGCTAGGCTTATTCTAATCAATTAGGGTTTTTAACCATTCTTCTGCATCCAATAAGTGCGTTTGTGTCATTGGTTGAACATTTAGGTCATTTTCGTCCTCCATAGGCTTATTCTAATCCAATTAGGGTTTTTAACCAATCTTGTGCATCCATTAAGTGATTTTGTGTCATTGGTTGAACATTTAGGTCATTTCCGTCTTCCCTAGGCTAATTCTAATCCAATTAGAGTTTTTATCCAATCTTGTGCATCCAATAAGTGCGTTCGTGTCATTGGTTGAACATTTAGGTCATTTTCGTCCTCCCTAGGCTTATTCTAATCAAATTAGGGGTTTTAACCAATCTTGTGCATCCAGTAAGTGCGTTTGTGTCATTAGTTGAACATTTAGGTCATTATCGTCATCCTTAGACTTATTCTAATGCAATTAGGGTTTTTAACTAGTCTTCTGCATCCAATAAGTGTGTTTGTGTCATCGGTTGAACATTTAGGTCATTTTCGTCCACCCTAGGCTTATTGTAATCTAATTAGAGTTTTTGACAAATTTTGTGCATCCAATAAGTGCGTTTGTGTCATTGGTTGAACATTTAGGTCACTTTCGTCTTCCCTAGGCTTATTCTAATCCCAGTAGGGTTTTTAACCAATCTTGTGGATCCAATAAGTGCGTTTGTGTCATTGGTTGAACATTTAGGTCACTTTCGTCTTCCCTAGGCTTATTCTAATCCCAGTAGGGTTTTTAACCAATCTTGTGGATCCAATAAGTGCGTTTGTGTCATTGGTTGTACATTTATGTCATTTTCGTCCTCCCTAGGGTTATTCTCATCCAATTAGGGTTTTTATCCAATCTTGTGCATCCAATAAGGGCGTTTTTGTCATTGGTTAAACATTTAGGTCATTTTCGTATTCCCTAGGCTTATTCTAATCCAATTAGGGTTTTTAACAAATCTTGTGCATCCAATAAGTGTGTTGGTGTCATTGGTTTAACAATTCGGTAATATTCGTCATTCCTAGACTTATTCTAATCCAATTAGGCTTTTTAACCAATCTTGTGCATCCAATAAGTGCGTTTATGTCATTGGTGGAACATTTAGGTCATTTTCGTCCTCCCTAGGCTTATTCTAATCAAATTAGGGGTTTTAACCAATCTTGTGCATCCAATAAGTGCGTTTGTGTCATCGGTTGAACATTTAGGTCATTTTCTTCCTCCCAAAGCTTATTCTAATCCAATTAGCGTTTTTAATTAATCTTATGCATCCAATAATTGTGTTTGTGTCATTGGATTAACATTTAAGTCATTTTCGTCCTCCCTAGGCTTATTCTAATCCAATTAGGGTTTTTAACAAATCTTGTGCATCCAATAAGTGTGTTTGTGTCATTAGTTGATCATTTAGGTCATTATCGTCATCCTTCGACTTATTCTAATGTAATTAGGGTTTTTAACTAGTCTTCTGCATCCAATAAGTGCGTTTGTGTCATCGGTTGAACATTTAGGTCATTTTCGTCCACCCTAGTCTTATTGTAATCTAATTAGAGTTTTTAACAAATCTTGTGCATCCAATAAGTGCGTTTGTGTCATTGGTTTAACATTTAGGTCATTTTCGTCCTCCCTTGGCTTATTCTAATCCAATTAGGGTTTTTCACCTATCTTGTGCATCAGGGTTTTTAACCAATCTTGTGCATCCAATAAGTGCGTTTGTGTCATTGGATGAACATTTAAGTCATTTTGGTCCTCCGTAGGCTTTTTCTAATCCAATTAGGTTTTTTAACAAATTTTGTGCTTAAAATAAGTGATTTTGTGTCATTGGTTGAACATTTACGTCATTTTCGTCCACCCTAGGCTTATTCTAATCCAATTAGGGTTTTTAACCAATCTTGTGCATCCAATAAGTGCGTTTGTGTCATTGGTTGAACATTTAGGTCATTTTCGTCTTCCCTAGGCTTATTCTAATTCCAGTAGGGTTTTTAACCAATCTTGTGGATCCAATAAGTACGTTTGTGTCATTGGTTCAACATTTATGTCATTTTCGTCGTCCCTAGGCTTTTTCTAATCCAATTATGGTTTTTATCCAATCTTGTGCATCCAATAAGGGCGTTTTTGTCATTGGTTAAACATTTATGTCATTTTCGTCTTCCCTAGGCTTATTCTATTCGAATTAGGGTTTTTAACCAATCTTGTGCATCCAATAAGTGCATTTATGTCATTTTCGTCCTCCCTAGGCTTATTCTAATCAAATTAGGGGTTTTAACCAATCTTGTGCATCCAATAAGTGCGTTTGTGTCATCGGTTTAACATTTAGGTCATTTTCGTCCTCCCAAAGCTTATTCTAATCCAATTAGCGTTTTTAACCACTCTTGTGCATCCAATAATTGCGTTTGTGTCATTGGTTTAACATTTAGGTCATTTTCTTCCTCCCTAGGCTTATTCTAACCCAATTAGGGTTTTTAACAAATCTTGTGCATCCAATAAGTGCGTTTGTGTCATTAGTTGAACATTTATGTCATTTTCGTCATCCTTTGACTTATTCTAATGCAATTAGGGTTTTTAACCAGTCTTTTGCATCCAACAAGTGCATTTGTGTCATTGGTTGAACATTTAGGTCATTTTCGTCCTGCCTAGGCTTATTCTAATCCAATTAGGGTTTTTAACCAATCTTGTGCATCCATTAAGTGATTTTGTGTCATTGGTTGAACATTTAGGTCATTTCCGTGTTCCCTAGGCTAATTCTAATCCAATTAGAGTTTTTATCTAATCTTGTGCATCCAATAAGTGCGTTCGTGTCATTGGTTGAACATTTAGGTCATTTTCGTCCTCCCTAGGCTTATTCTAATCAAATTAGGGGTTTTAACCAATCTTGTGCATCCAATAAGTGCGTTTGTGTCATTGGTTGAACATTTAGGTCATTTTGGTCCTCCGTAGGCTTATTCTAATCCCAATAGGGTTTTTAACCAATCTTATGCATCCAATAATTGCGTTTGTGTCATTGGTTTAACATTTAGGTCATTTTCGTCCTCCCTAGGATTATTCTAATCCAATTAGGGTTTGTAACAAATCTTGTGCATCCAATAAGTGCGTTTGTGTCATTAGTTGAACATTTAGGTCATTATCGTCATCCTTAGACTTATTCTAATGCAATTAGGGTTTTTAACTAGTCTTCTGCATCCAATAAGTGTGTTTGTGTCATCGGTTGAACATTTAGGTCATTTTCGTCCACCCTAGGCTTATTGTAATCTAATTAGAGTTTTTAACAAATCTTGTGCATCCAATAAGTGCGTTTGTGTCATTGGTTTAACATTTAGGTCATTTTCGTCCTCCCTTGGCTTATTCTAATCCAATTAGGGTTTTTCACCTATCTTGTGCATTAGGGTTTTTAACCAATGTTGTACATCCAATAAGTGCGTTTGTGTCATTAGTTGAACATTTAGGTCATTTTCGTCATCCTTCGACCTATTCTAATGCAATTAGGGTTTTTAACCAGTCTTCTGCATCCAATAAGTGCGTTTGTGTAATTGGTTAAACATTTAGGTCATTTTCGTCCTCCCTAGGCTTATTCTAATCCAATTAAGGTTTTTAACCAGTCTTCTGCATCCAATAAGTTAGTTTGTGTCATTAGTTGAACATTTAGGTCATTATCGTCATCCTTCGACTTATTCTAATGCAATTAGGGTTTTTAACTAGTCTTCTGCATCCAATAAGTGCGTTTGTGTCATCGGTTGAACATTTAGGTAATTTTCGTCCACCCTAGGCTTATTGTAATCTAATTAGAGTTTTTAACAAATCTTGTGCATCCAATAAGTGCGTTTGTGTCATTGGTTTAACATTTAGGTCATTTTCGTCCTCCCTTGGCTTATTCTAATCCAATTAGGGTTTTCACCTATCTTGTGCATCAGGGTTTTTAACCAATCTTGTGCATCCAATAAGTGCGTTTGTGTCATTGGATGAACATTTAGGTCATTTTGGTCCTCCGTAGGCTTTTTCTAATCCAATTAGGTTTTTTAACCAATTTTGTGCTTAAAATAAGTGATTTTGTGTCATTGGTTAAACAATTAGTTCATTTTCGTCCTCCCTAGGCTTATTCTAATCCAATTAGGGTTTTTAACAAATCTTGTGCATCCAATAAGTGCGTTTGTGTCATTGGTTGAACATTTAGGTCATTTTCGTCCTGCCTAGGCTTATTCTAATCCAATTAGGGTTTTTAACCAGTCTTCTGCATCCAATAAGTGGATTTGTGTCATTGGTTGAACATTTAGGTCATTTTCGTCCTCCCTAGACTTATTCTAATCCAATTAGGGTTTTTGACCAATCTTGTGCATCCAATAAGTGCGTTTGTGTCATTGGTTGAACATTGTGATCATTTTCGTCATCCTTCGACTTATTCTAATCCAATTACGGTTTTTAACCAATCTTCTGCATCCAATAAGTGCGTTTGTGTCATTGGTTGAACATTTAGGTCATTTTCGTCCTCCCTAGGTTTATTATAATCCAATAAGGTTTTTAACCCATCTTGTGCATCAATTATGTGCGTTGCTGTCATTGGTTTAACATTTTGGTAATTTTCGTCCTTCCTAGGCTTATTCTAATACAGTTAGGCTTTTTAACCAATGTTGTACATCCAATAAGTGTGTTTGTGTCATTAGTTGAACATTTAGGTCATTTTCGTCATCCTTCGACCTATTCTAATGCAATTAGGGTTTTTAACCAGTCTTCTGCATCCAATAAGTGCGTTTGTGTAATTGGTTAAACATTTAGGTTATTTTCGTCCTCCCTAGGCTTATTCTAATCCAATTAAGGTTTTTAACCAGTCTTCTGCATCCAATAAGTTAGTTTGTGTCATTAGTTGAACATTTAGGTCATTATCGTCATCCTTCGACTTATTCTAATGCAATTAGGGTTTTTAACTAGTCTTCTGCATCCAATAAGTGTGTTTGTGTCATCGGTTGAACATTTAGGTCATTTTCGTCCACCCTAGGCTTATTGTAATCTAATTAGAGTATTTAACAAATCTTGTGCATCCAATAAGTGCGTTTGTGTCATTGGTTTAACATTTAGGTCATTTTCGTCCTCCCTTGGCTTATTCTAATCCAATTAGGGTTTTTCACCTATCTAGTGCATTAGGGTTTTTAAAAAATCTTGTGCATCCAATAAGTGGGTTTGTGTCATTGGTTGAACATTTAGGTCATTTTCGTCCACCCTAGGCTTATTCTAATCTAATTAGGGTTTTTAACCAATCTTGTGCATCCAATAAGTGCGTTTGTGTCATTGGTTGAACATTTAGGTCATTTTCGTCCTACCTAGGCTGATTCTAATCCAATTAGGGTTTTTGACCAATCTTGTGCATCCAATAAGTGCGGTTGTGTCATTAGTTGAACATTTAGGTCTTTTTCGTCATCCTTCGACTTATTCTAATGCAATTAGGGATTTTAGCCAGTCTTCTGCATCCAATAAGTGCGTTTGTGTCATCGGTTGAACATTTAGGTCATTTGCGTCCACCCTAGGCTTATTCTAATCCAATTAGGGTTTTTAACCAATCTTGTGGATCTAATAAGTGCGTTTGTGTCATTGGTTTAACATTTAGGTCGTTTTCGTCCTACCTAGGCTTATTCTAATCCAGTTAGGGTTTTTGACCAATCTTGTGCATCCAATAAGTGGGGTTGTGTCATTAGTTGAACATTTAGGTCATTTTCGTCATCCTTCGACTTATTCTAATCCAATTACGGTTTTTAACCAATCTTCTGCATCCAATAAGTGCGTTTATGTCATTGGTTGAACATTTAGGTCATTTTCATCCTCGCTAGGCTTATTCTAATCCAATTCGGGTTTTTAACCAATCTTGTGCATCCAATAAATTAGGGTTTTTGACCAATCTTGTGCATCCAATAAGTGATTTTGTGTCATTGCTTGGCCATTTAGGTCATTTTCGTCCTCCTTAGGCTTATTCTAATCCAATTAGGGTTTTTAACCAATCTTGTGCATCCAATAAGTGCGTTTGTGTAATTAGTTGAACATTTAGGTCATTTTCGTCATGCTTCGACTTATTCTAATGCAATCAGTGTTTTTAACCAGTCTTCTGCATCCAATAAGTGCGTTTGTGTCATTGGTTGAACATTTAGGTCATTTTCATCCTCCCTAGGCTTATTCTAATCCAATTAGGGTTTTTAACCAGTCTTCTGCATCCAATAAGTGCGTTTGTGTCATTGCTTGAACCTTTAGGTCATTTTCGTCCTCCTTAGGCTTATTCTAATCCAATTAGGGTTTGTAACCAATCTTGTGCGTCCATTAAGTGATTTTGTGTCATCGGTTGAACATTTAGGTCATTTCCGTCTTCCCTAGGCTAATTCTAATCCAATTAGAGTTTTTATCCAATCTTGTGCATCCAATAAGTGCGTTTGTGTCATTGGTTGAACATTTAGGTCATTTTCGTCCTCCCTAGGCTTATTTTAATCCAATTAGGGTTTTTAACCAATCTTGTGCATCCAATAAGTGCGTTTGTGTCATTGGTGGAACATTTAGGTCATTTTGGTCCCCCGTAGGCTTATTCTAATCCCAATAGGGTTTTCACCCAATCTTGTGCATCCAATAAATGCGTTTGTGTCATTGGTTTAACATTTAGGTCATTTTCGTCTTCCCTAGGCTTATTCTAATCCAATTAGGGTTTTTAACAAATATTGTGAGTCCAATAAGTGCGTTTGTATCATTAGTTGAAGATTTAGGTCATTTTCATCATCCTTCGACTTATTCTAGTGCAATTAGGGTTTTTAACCAGTCTTCTGCATCCAATAAGTGCATTTGTGTCATCGGTTGAACATTTAGGTCATTTTCGTCCACCCTAGGCTTATTCTAATCTAATTATGGTTTTTAACCAATCTTGTGCATCCAATAAGTGCGTTTGTGTCATTTGTTTAACATTTAGGTCATTTTCGTCGTCCCTTGGCTTATTCTAATCCAATTAGGGTTTTTCACCTACCTTGTGCATCAGGGTTTTTAACCAATCTTGTGCATCCAATAAGTGCGTTTGTGTCATTGGATGAACATTTGGGTCATTTTGGTCCTCCGTAGGCTTATTCTAATCCAATTAGGTTTTTTAACCAATCTTGTGCTTAAAATAAGTGATTTTGTGTCATTAGTTGAACATTTAGGTCGTTTTCGTCCTCGCTAGGCTTATTCTAATCCAATTAGGGTTTTTATCCAATCATGTGCATCCAATACGTGATTTTGTGTCATTGGTTGGCCATTAAGGTCATTTTCGTCCTTGCTAGGCTTACTCTAATTAAATTAGGTTTTTAAACAATCTTGTGCATCCAATAATTGGGTTTGTGTCATTCGTTGAACATTTAGGTCATTTTCGTCGTCCCCTAGGCTTATTCTAATCTAATTAGGGTTTTTAACCAATCTTGTGCATCCAATAAGTGCGTTTGTGTCATTCGATGAACATTTAGGTCATTTTGGTCCTCCCCTAGGCTTATTCTAATCTATATAGGGTTTTTAACCAATCTTGTGCATCCAATAAGTGTGTTTGTGTCGTTGGTTTAACATTTAGGTCATTTTGGTCCTCCGTAGGCTTATTCTAATCCAATTAGGGTTTTTAACCAATCTTGTGCATCCAATAAGTGCGTTTGTGTCATTGGTTAAACATTTAGGTCATTTTCGTCCTCCCTAGGCTTATTTTAATTCAATGTCGGTTTTTATCCAATCTTGTGCATCCAATAAGTGATTTTGTGTCATTGGTTGGCCATTAAGGTCATTTTCGTCCTTGCGAGGCTTACTCTAATCAAATTTGGTTTGTAAACAATCTTGTGCATCCAATAAGTGGGTTTGTGTCATTGGTTGAACATTTAGGTTATTTTCGTCCTCCCTAGCCTTATTCTAATCCAATTAGGGTTTTTAACCTATCTTGTGCATCCAATAAGTGCGTTTGTGTCATTGGATTAACATTTAGGTCATTTTCGTCCTCCCTAGGCTTATTCTAATCCAATTAGGGTTTTTAACCATTCTTGTGCATCCAATAAATGCGTTTGTGTCATTGGTTAAACATTTAGGTCATTTTCGTCCTCCCTAGGCTTATTTTTATCCAATGTCGGTTTTTATCCAATCTTGTGCATCCAATAAGTGATTTTGTGTCATTGGTTGGCCATTTAGGTCATTTTCGTCCTTGCTAGGCTTACTCTAATCAAATTAGGTTTTTAAACAATCTTGTGCATCCAATAAGTTGGTTTGTGTCATTGGTTGAACATTTAGGTCATTTTCGTCCTCCCTAGCCTTATTCTAATCCAATTAGGGTTTTTAACAAATCTTGTGCATCATATAAGTGCGTTTGTGTCATTGGTTGAACATTTAGGTCATTTTTCGTTCTCCCTTGGCTTATTCTAATCCAATTAGGGTTTTTCACCTATCTTGTGCATCAGGGTTTTTAACCAATCTTGTGCATCCAATATGTGCGTTTGTGTCATTGGATGAACATTTAGGTCATTTTGGTCCTCCGTAGGCTTATTCTAATCCAATTAGGTTTTTTAACCAATCTTGTGCTTAAAATACGTGATTTTGTTTCATTGGTTGAACATTTAGGTCATTTTCATCCTCCCTAGGCTTATTCTAATCCAATTAGGGTTTTTAATCAATCTTGTGCATCCAATAAGTGCGTTTGTGTCAATGGTTAAACATTTAGATCATTTTTGTCCTCCCTACGCTTATTTTAATCCAATGTCGGTTTTTATCCAATCTTGTGCATCCAATAAGTGATTTTTTGTCATTGGTTGGCCATTTAGGTCATTTTCGTCCTTGATAGGCTTTCTCTAATCAAATTAGGTTTTTAAACAATCTTGTGCATCCACTAATTGTGTTTGTGTCATTGGTTGAACATTTAGGTCATTTTCGTCCTCCCTAGGCTTATTCTAATCTAATTAGGGTTTTTAACCAATCTTGTGCATCTAATAAGTGCTTTTGTGTCATTGATTTAACATTTAGGTCATTTTCGTCATCCCTTGGCTTATTCTAATCCAATTAGGGTTTTTCACCTATCTTGTGCATCAGGATTTTTAACCAATCTTGTGCATCCAATAAGTGCGTTTGTGTCATTGGATGAACATTTAGGTCAATTTGGTCCTCCGTTGGCTTATTCTAATCCAATTAGGTTTTTTAACCAATCTTGTGCTTAAAATAAGTGATTTTGTGTCATTGGTTGAACATTTAGGTCATTTGGGTCCTCCCTAGGCTTATTCTAATCTAATTAGGGTTTTTATCCAATCTTGTGCAACCAATAAGTGATTTTGTGTCATTGGTTGGCCATTAAGGTCATTTTCGTCCTTGCGAGGCTTACTCTAATCAAATTAGGTTTTTAAACAATCTTGTGCATCCAAGAAGTGGGTTTGTGTCATTGGTTGAACATTTAGGTCATTTTCGTTCGCCCCTAGGCTTATTCTAATCTAATTAGGGTTTTTAACAAATCTTGTGCATCCAATAAGTGCGTTTGTGTCATTGGTTTAACATTTAGGTCATTTTTGTCCTCCCTAGGCTTATTCTAATCCAATTATGGTTTTTAACCAATCTTGTGCATCCAATAAGTGCGTTTGTGTCATTGGTTAAACATTTAGGTCATTTTCGTCCTCCCTAGGCTTATTTTAATCCAATGTCGGTGTTTATCCAATCTTGTGCATCCAATAAGTGATTTTGTGTCATTGGTTGGCCATTTAGGTCATTTTCGTCCTTGCTAGGCTTACTCTAATCAAATTAGGTTTTCAAACAATCTTGTGCATCCAATAAGTGGGTTTGTGTCATTGGTTGAACATTTAGGTCATTTTCGTCCTCCCCTAGGCTTATTCTAATCTAATTAGGGTTTTTAACCAATCTTGTGCATCCAATAAGTGCGTTTGTGTCATTGGTTGAACATTTAGGTCATTTTTCGTTCTCCCTTGGCTTAGTCTAATCCAATTAGGGTTTTTTCACCTATCTTGTGCATCAGGGTTTTTAACCAATCTTGTGCATCCAATATGTGCGTTTGTGTCATTGGATGAACATTTAGGTCATTTTGGTCCTCCGTAGGCTTATTCTAATCCAATTAGGTTTTTTAACGAATCTTGTGCTTAAAATAAGTGATTTTGTGTCATTGGTTGAACTTTTAGGTCATTTTGGTCCTCCCTAGGCTTATTCTAATCCAATTAGGGTTTTTATCCAATCTTGTGCATCAAATAAGTGATTTTGTGTCATTGGTTGGCCATTACGGTCATTTTCGTCCTTGCTAGGCTTACTCTAATCAAATTAGGTTTTTAAACAATCTTGTGCATCCAATAAGTGGGTTTGTGTCATTGGTTGAACACTTAGGTCGTTTTCGTCCTCCCCTAGGCTTATTCTAATCTAATTAGGGTTTTTAACCAATCTTGTGCATCCAATAAGTGCGTATGTGTCATTGGATGAACATTTTGGTCATTTTGGTCCTCCAAAGGCTTATTCTAATCGAATTAGGTTTTTTAACCAATCTTGTGCTTAAAATAAGTGATTTTGTGTCATTGGTTGAACATTTAGGTCATTTTCGTCCTCCCTAGGCTTATTCTAATCCAATTAGGGTTTTTTACCAATCTTGTGCATCCAATAAGTGCGTTTGTGTCATTGGTTAAACATTTAGGTCATTTTCGTCCTCCCTAGGCTTATTTTAATCCAATGTCGGTTTTTATCCAATCTTGTGCATCCAATAAGTGATTTTGTGTCTTTGGTTGGCCATTTAGGTCATTTTCGTCCTTGCTAGGCTTACTCTAATCAAATTACGTTTTTAAACAATCTTGTGCATCCAATAAGTGGGTTTGTGTCATTGGTTGAACATTTAGGTCATTTTCGTCCTCCCCTAAGCTTATTCTAATCCAGTTAGGTTTTTCAACCAATCTTGTGCATCCAATAAGTGCGTTTGTGTCATTGGTTGAACGTTTAGGTCATTTTCGTCCTTCCTAGGCATATTTTAATCCAATTTCGGTTTTTATCCAATCTTGTGCATCCAATAAGTGATTTTGTGTCATTGGTTGGGCATTAAAGTCATTTTCGTCCTTGCTAGGCTTACTCTAACCAAATTAGGTTTTTAAACAATCTTGTGCATCCAATAAGTGGGATTGTGTCATTGGATGAACATTTAGGTCATTTTGGTCCTTCGTAGGCCTATTCTAATCCAATTAAGTTTTTTAACCAATCTTGTGCTTAAAATAAGTGATTTTGTGTCATTGGTTGAACATTTAGGTCATTTTAGTCCTCCCTAGGCTTATTCTAATCCAATTAGGGTTTTTAACCAATCTTGTGCATCTAATAAGTGCGTTTGTGTCATAGGTTGAACATTTAGCTCATTTTCGTCCTCCCTAGGCATATTTTAATCCAATTTCGATTTTTATCCAATCTTGTGCATCCAATAAGTGATTTTGTGTCATTGGTTGGCCATTAAGGTCATTTTCGTCCTTGTTAGGCTTACTCTAATCAAATTAGGTTTTTAAACAATCTTTTGCATCCAATAAGTGGGTTTGTGTCATTGGTTGAACATTTAGGTCATTTTCGTCCTCCCTAGCCTTATTCTAATCCAATTAGGATTTTTAGCCAATCTTGTGCATCCAATAAGTGCGTTTGTGTCATTGGTTTAACACTTAGGTCATTTTTGTCTTCCCTAGGCTTATTCTAATCCAAGTAGGGTTTTTAACCAATCTTGTGCATCCAATAAGTGCATTTGTGTCATTGGTTAAACATTTAGGTCATATTCGTCCTCCCTAGGCTTATTTTAATCCAATCTCGGTTTTTATCCAATCTTGTGCATCCAATATGTGATTTTGTGTCATTGGTTGGCCATTTAGGTGATTTTTGTCCTTGGTAGGCTTACTCTAATCAAATTAGGTTTTTAAACAATCTTGTGCATCCAATAAGTGGGTTTGTGTCATTGGTTGAACATTTAGATCATTTTCGTCCTCCCCTAGGCTTATTCTAATTTAATTAGGGTTTTTAACCAATCTTGTGCATCCAATAAGTGGGTTTGTGTCATTGGATGAACATTTAGGTCATTTTGGTCCTCCGTAGGCTTATTCTAATCCAATTAGGTTTTTTAACCAATCTTGTGCTTAAAATAAGTGATTTGGTGTCATTGGTTGAACATTTAGGTCATTTTCGTCCTCCCTAGGCTTATTCTAGTCCAATTAGGGTTTTTAACCAATCTTGTGCATCTAATAAGTGCGTTTGTGTCATTGGTTGAACATTTAGCTCATTTTCGTCCTCCCTAGGCATATTTTAATCCAATTTCGATTTTTATCCAATCTTGTGCATCCAATAAGTGATTTTGTGTCATTGGTTGGCCATTAAGGTCATTTTCGTCCTTGCTAGGCTCACTCTAATCAAATTAAGTTTTTAAACAATCTTATGCATCCACTAATTGCGTTTGTGTCATTGGTTGAACATTTAGGTCATTTTCGTCCTCCCTAGCCTTATTCTAATCCAATTAGGGTTTTTAACCAATCTTGTGCATCCAATAAGTGCGTTTGTGTCATTGGTTAAACATTTAGGTCATATTCGTCCTCCCTAGGCTTATTTTAATCCAATCTCGGTTTTTATCCAAACTTGTGCATCCAATCAGTGATTTTGTGTCATTGGTTGGCCATTTAGGTCATTTTTGTCCTTGCTAGGCTTACTCTAATCAAATTAGGTTTTTAAACAATCTTGTGCATCCAATAAGTGGGTTTGTGTCATTGGTTGAACATTTAGGTCATTTTCGTCCTCCCCTAGGCTTATTCTAATCTAATTAGGGTTTTTAAACAATCTTGTGCATCCAATAAGTGCGTTTGTGTCATTGGATGAACATTTAGGTCATTTTGGTCCTTCATAGGCTTATTCTAATCCAATTAGGTTTTTTAACCAATCTGGTGCTTAAAATAAGTGATTTTGTGTCATTGGTTGAACATTTAGGTCATATTCGTCCTCCCTAGGCTCTTTCTAATCCAATTAGGGTTTTTAACCAATCTTGTGCATCCAATAAGTGCGTTTGTGTCATTGATTAAACATTTAGGTCATTTTCGTCCTCCCTAGGCTTATTTTAATCCAATGTCGGTTTCTATCCAATCTTGTGCATCCAATAAGTGATTTTGTGTCATTGGTTGGCCATTTAGGTCATTTTCGTCCTTGCTAGGCTTACTCTAATCAAATTAGGTTTTTAAACAATCTTGTGCATCCAATAAGTCGGTTTGTGTCATTGGTTGAACATTTAGGTCATTTTCGTCCTCCCTAGGAATATTTAATTCCAATTTCGGTTTTTATCCAATCTTGTGCATCCAATAAGTGCGTTTATGTCATTGGTTTAACATTTAGGTCATTTTTGACCTCCCTAGGCTTATTCTAATCCAATTAGGGTTTTTATCCAATCTTGTGCATCCAATAAGTGATTTTGTGTCATTGGTTGGCCATTAAGGTCATTTTCGTCCTTGCTAGGCTTACTCTAATCAAATTAGGTTTTTAAACAATCTTGTGCATCCTATAACTGGGTTTGTGTCGTTGGTTGAACATTTAGGTCATTTTCGTCCTCCCCTAGGCTTATTCTAATCTAATTAGGGTTTTTAACCAATCTTTTGCATCCAATAAGTGCGTTTGTGTCATTGGATGAACATTTTGGTCATTTTGGTCCTCCATAGGCTTATTCTAATCCAATTAGGTTTTTTAACCAATCTTGTGCTTAAAATAAGTGATTTTGTGTCATTGGTTGAACATTTAGGTCATTTTCGTCCTCCCTAGGCTTATTCTAATCCAATTAGGGTTTTTAACCAATCATGTGAATCCAATAAGTGCGTTTGTGTCATTGGTTAAACATTTAGGACATTTTCGTCCTCCCTAGGCATATTTTAATCCAATTTCGGTTTTTATCCAATCTTTTGCATCCAATAAGTGATTTTGTGTCATTGGTTGGCCATTAAGGTCATTTTCGTCCTTGCTACGCTTACTCTAATCAAATTAGGTTTTTAAACAATCTTGAGCATCCATTAAGTGCGTTTGTGTCATTGGTTAAACATTTAGGTCATTTTCGTCCTCCCTAGGCTTATTTTAATCCAATGTCGGTTTTTATCCAATCTTGTGCATCCAATAAGTGATTTTCTGTCATTGGTTGGCCATTTAGGTCATTTTCGTCCTTGGTAGGCTTACTCTAACCAAATTAGGTTTTTAAACAATCTTGTGCATCCAATAAGTGGGTTTGTGTCATTGGATGAACATTTAGGTCATTTTGGTCCTCCGTAGGCTTATTCTAATCCAATTAGGTTTTTTAACCAATCTTGTGCTTAAAATAAGTGATTTGGTGTCATTGGTTGAACATTTAGGTCATTTTCGTCCTCCCTAGGCTTATTCTAGTCCAATTAGGGTTTTTAACCAATTTTGTGCATCTAATAAGTGCGTTTGTGTCATTGGTTGAACATTTAGGTCATTTTCGTCCTCCCTACGCTTATTTTAATCCAATGTCGGTTTTTATCCAATCTTATGCATCCAATAAGTGATTTTTTGTCATTGGTTGGCCATTTAGGTCATTTTCGTCCTTGATAGGCTTACTCTAATCAAATTAAGTTTTTAAACAATCTTGTGCATCCACTAATTGCGTTTGTGTCATTGGTTGAACATTTAGGTCATTTTCGGCCTCCCTAGGCTTATTCTAATCTAATTAGGGTTTTTAACCAATCTTGTGCATCCAATAAGTGCGTTTGTGTCATTGGTTTAACATTTAGGTCATTTTTGTCCTCCCTAGGCTTATTCTAATCCAATTAGGGTTTTTAACTAATCTTTTGCATCCAATAAGTGCGTTTGTGTCATTGGTTAAACATTTAGGTCATATTCGTCCTCCCTAGAATTATTTTAATACAATCTCGGTTTTTATCCAATCTTGTGCATCCAATAAGTGATTTTGTGTCATTGGTTGGCCATTTAGGTCATTTTTGTCCTAGCTAGGCTTACTCTAATCAAATTAGGTTTTTAAACAATCTTGTGCATCCAATAAGTGGGTTTGTGTCATTGGTTGAACATTTAGGTCATTTTCGTCCTCCATAGCCTTATTCTAATCCAATTAGGGTTTTTAACCAATCTTGTGCATCCAATAAGTGCGTTTGTGTCATTGGTTTAACATTTAGGTCATTTTCGTCCTCCCTAGGCTTTTTCTAATCCAATTAGGGTTTTTAACCAATCTTGTGCATCCAATAAGTGCGTTTGTGTTTGGTTAAACATTTAGGTCATTTTCGTCCTCCCTAGGCTTATTTTAATCAAATGTCGATTTTTATCCAATCTTGTGCAACCAATAAGTGTTTTTTTGTCATTGGTTGGCCATTTAGGTAATTTTCGTCCTTGATAGGCTTACTCTAATCAAATTAAGTTTTTAAACAATCTTGTGCATCCACTAATTGCGTTTGTGTCATTGGTTGAACATTTAGTTCATTTTTGTCCTCCCTAGGCTTATTCTAATCTAATTAGGGTTTTTAACCAATCTTGTGCATCCAATAAGTGCTTTTGTGTCATTGGTTTAACATTTAGGTCATTTTCGTCATCCCTTAGCTTATTCTAATCCAATTAGGGTTTTTCCCCTATCTTGTGCATCAGGGTTTTTAACCAATCTTGTGCATCCAATAAGTGCGTTTGTGTCATTGGATGAACATTTAGGTCATTTTGGTCCTCCGTAGGCTGATTCTAATCCAATTAGGTTTTTTAACCAATCTTGTGCTTAAAATAAGTGATTTTGTGTCATTGGTTGAACATTTAGGTCATTTTGGTTCTTCCTAGGCTTATTCTAATCCAATTAGGGTTTTTATCCAATCTTGTGCATCCAATAAGTGATTTTGTGTCATTGGTTGGCCATTAAGGTCATTTTCGTCCTTGCCAGGCTTACTCTAATCAAATTAGGTTTTTAAACAATCTTGTGCATCCAATAAGTGGGTTTGTGTCGTTGGTTGAACATTTAGGTCATTTTCGTCCTCCCCTAGGCTTATTCTAATCTAATTAGGGTTTTTAACCAATCTTGTGCATCCAATAAGTGCGTTTGTGTCATTGGATGAACATTTTGGTCATTTTGGTCCTCCATAGGCTTATTCTAATCCAATTTGGTTTTTTAACCAATCTTGTGCTTAAAATAAGTGATTTTGTGTCATTGGTTGAACATTTAGGTCATTTTCGTCCTCCCTAGGCTTATTCTAATCCAATTAGGGTTTTTAACCAATCTTGTGAATCCAATAAGTGCGTTTGTGTCATTGGTTAAACATTTAGGACATTTTCGTCCTCCCTAGGCTTATTTTAATCCAATGTCGGTTTTTATCCAATCTTGTGCATCCAATATGTGATTTTCTGTCATTGGTTGGTGATTTAGGTCATTTTCATCCTTGCTAGGCTTACTCTAATCAAATTAGGTTTTTAAACAATCTTGTGCATCCAATAAGTGGGTTTGTGTCATTGGTTGAATATTTAGGTCATTTTCGTCCTCCCCTAGGCTTATTCTAATCTAGTTAGGTTTTTTAACCAATCTTGTGCATCCAATAAGTGCGTTTGTGTCATTGGTTGAACATTTAGGTCATTTTCGTCCTCCCTAGGCATATTTTAATCCACTTTCGGTTTTTATCCAATCTTGTGCATCCAATAAGTGATTTTGTGTCATTGGTTGGCCATTAAGGTCATTTTCGTCCTTGCTAGGCTTACTCTAATCAAATTAGGTTTTTAAACAATCTTGAGCATCCAATAAGTGCGTTTGTGTCATTGGTTAAACATTTAGGTCATTTTCGTCCTCCCTAGGCTTATTTTAATGCAATGTCGGTTTTTATCCAATCTTGTGCATCCAATAAGTGATTTTCTGTCATTGGTTGGCCATTTAGGTCATTTTCGTCCTTGCTAGGCTTACTCTAACCAAAAGCCGGTTTTTATCCAATCTTGTGCATCCAATAAGTGATTTTCTGTCATTGGTTGGCCATTTAGGTCATTTTCGTCCTTGCTAGGCTTACTCTAATCAAATTAGGTTTTTAAACAATCTTGTGCATCCAATAAGTGGGTTTGTGTCATTGGTTGAACATTTAGGTCATTTTCGTCCTCCCTAGGCTTATTTTAATCTAATTAGGGTTTTTATCTAATCTTGTGCATCCAATAAGTGCGTTTGTGTCATTGGTTGAACATTTAGGTCATTTTCGTTCTCCCTTGGCTTATTCTAATCCATTTAGGATTTTTCACCTATCTTGTTCATCAGGGTTTTTAACCAATCTTGTGCATCCAATCAGTGCGTTTGTGTCATTGGATGAACATTTAGGTCATTTTCGTCCTCCCCTAGGCTTATTCTAATCTAGTTAGGTTTTTTAACCAATCTTGTGCATCCAATAAGTGCGTTTGTGTCATTGGTTGAATAATTTAGGTCATTTTCGTCCTCCCTAGGTTTATTCTAATCCAATTAGGGTTTTTAACCAATCTTGTGCATCCAATAAGTGCGTTTGTGTCATTGGTTAAATATTTAGG
>JBBPBQ010020323.1:36354329-36370611 GCA_037974755.1 Cicer yamashitae
TAGCCTTATTCTAATCCAATTAGGGTTTTTAACCAATCTTGTGCATCCAATAAGTGCGTTTGTGTCATTGGTTAAACATTTAGGTCATATTCGTCCTCCCTAGGCTTATTTTAATCCAATCTCGGTTTTTATCCAATCTTGTGCATCCAATAAGTGATTTTGTGTCATTGGTTGGCCATTTAGGTCATTTTTGTCCTTGCTAGGCTTACTCTAATCAAATTAGGTTTTTCAACAATCTTGTGCATCCAATAAGTGGGTTTGTGTCATTGGTTGAACATTTAGGTCATTTTCGTCCTCCATAGCCTTATTCTAATCCAATTAGGGTTTTTAACCAATCTTGTGCATCCAATAAGTGCGTTTGTGTCATTGGTTTAACATTTAGGTCATTTTCGTCTTCCCTAGGCTTTTTCTAATCCAATTAGGGTTTTTAACCAATCTTGTGCATCCAATAAGTGCGTTTGTGTCATTGATTAAACATTTAGGTCATTTTCGTCCTCACTAGGCTTATTTTAATCCAATGTCGGTTTTTATCCAATCTTGTGCATCCAATAAGTGATTTTGTGTCATTGGTTGGCCATTTAGGTCATTTTCGTCCTTGCTATGCTTACTCTAATCAAATTAGGTTTTTAAACAATCTTGTGCATCCAATAAGTGGGTTTGTGTCATTGGTTGAACATTTAGGTCATTTTCGTCCTCCCTAGGCTTATTTTAATCTAATTAGGGTTTTTAACTGATCTTGTGCATCCAATAAGTGCGTTTGTGTCATTGGATGAACATTTAGGTCATTTTGGTCGTCCGTAGGCTTATTCTAATCCTATTAGGTTTTTTAACCAATCTTGTGCTTAAAAAAAGTGATTTTGTGTCATTGGTTGAATAATTTAGGTCATTTTCGGACACCCTAGGTTTATTCTAATCCAATCAGGGTTTTTAACCAATCTTGTGCATCCAATAAGTGCGTTTGTGTCATTGGTTAAATATTTATGTCATTTTCGTCCTTTTAGGCTTATTTTAATCCAGTGTCGGTTTTTATCCAATCTTGTGCATCCAATAAGTGATTTTGTGTCATTGGTTGGCCATTAAGGTCATTTTCGTCCTT
The DNA here is from genome assembly GCA_037974755.1 of Cicer yamashitae. NCBI lineage: Eukaryota > Viridiplantae > Streptophyta > Magnoliopsida > Fabales > Fabaceae > Cicer > Cicer yamashitae. The sequence goes on from JBBPBQ010020323.1 coordinate 36,355,426, forward strand.
GCTAGGCTTACTCTAATCAAATTAGGTTTTTAAACAATCTTGTGCATCCAATAAGTGGATTTGTGTCATTGGTTGAACATTTAGGTCATTTTCGTCCTCCCTAGCCTTATTCTAATCCAATTAGGGTTTTTAACCAATCTTGTGCATCCAATAAGTGCGTTTGTGTCATTGGTTTAACATTTAGGTCATTTTTGTCCTCCCTAGGCTTATTCTAATCCAATTAGGGTTTTTAACCAATCTTGTGCATCCAATAAGTGCGTTTGTGTCATTGGTTAAACATTTAGGTCATTTTCGTCCTCCCTAGGCTTGTTTTAATCCAATGTCGGTTATCCAATCTTGTGCATCCAATAAGTGATTTTGTGTCATTGGTTGGCCATTTAGGTCATTTTCGTCCTTGCTAGGCCTACTCTAATCAAATTAGGTTTTTAAACAATCTTGTGCATCAATTAAGTGATTTTGTGTCATTGGTTGAACATTTAGGTCATTTTCATCCTACCTAGGCTTATTTTAATCCAATTAGGGTTTTTAACCAATCTTGTGCATCCAATAAGTGCGTTTGTGTCATTGGTTAAACATTTAGGTCATTTTCGTCCTCCCTAGGCTTATTTTAATCCAATGTCGGTTTTTATCCAATCTTGTGCATCCAATAAGTGATTTTGTGTCATTGGTTGGCCATTAAGGTCATTTTTGTCCTTGCTAGGCTTACTCTAATCAAATTAGGTTTTCAAACAATCTTGTGCATCCAATAAGTGGGTTTGTGTCATTGGTTGAACATTTAGGTCATTTTCGTCCTCCCTAGGCTTATTCTAATCCAATTAGGGTTTTTAACCAATCTTGTGCATCCAATAAGTCCATTTGTGTCATTGGTTGGCCATTTAGGTCATTTTCGTCCTTGCTAGGTATACTCTAATCAAATTAGGTTTTCAAACAATCTTGTGCATCCAATAAGTGGGTTTGTGTCATTGTTTGAACATTTAGGTCATTTTTGTCCTCCCTAGCCTTATTCTAATCCAATTAGGGTTTTTAACCAATCTTGTGCATCCAATAAGTGTGTTGTGTCATTGGTTGAACATTTAGGTCATTTTCGTTCTCCCTTGGCTTATTCTAATACAATTAGGGTTTTTCACCTATCTTGTGCATCAGGGTTTTTAACCAATCTTGTGCATCCAATAAGTGCGTTTGTGTCATTGGAAGAACATTTAGGTCATTTTGGTCCTCCGTAGGCTTATTCTAATCCAATTAGGTTTTTTAACCAATCTTGTGCTTAAAATAAGTGATTTTGTGTCAGTGGTTGAATAATTTAGGTCATTTTCGTCCTCCCTTGGCTTATTCTAATCCAATTAGGGTTTTTAACCAATCTTGTGCATCCAATAAGTGCGTTTGTGTCATTGGTTAAATATTTAGGTCATTTTCATCCTCCCTAGGCTTATTTTAATCCAATGTCGGTTTTTATCCAATCTTGTGCATCTAATAAGTGATTTTGTGTCATTGGTTGGCCATTTAGGTCATTTTCGTCCTTGCTAGGCTTACTCTAATCAAATTAGGTTTTTAAACAATCTTGTGCACCTAAAAAGTGGGTTTGTGTCATTGGTTGAACATTTAGGTCATATTCGTTCTCCCTTGGCTTATTCTAATGCAATTAGGGTTTTTCACCTATCTTGTGCATCAGGGTTTTTAACCAATCTTGTGCATCTAATAATTGCGTTTGTGTCATTGGATGAACATTTAGGTCATTTTGGTCCTCCATAGGCTTATTTTAATCCAATTAGGTTTTTTAACCAATCTTGTGCTTAAAATAAGTGATTTTGTGTCATTGGTTGAACATTTAGGTCATTTTCGTCCTCCCTAGGCTTATTCTAATCCAATTAGGGTTTTTAACCAATCTTCTGCATCCAATAAGTGCATTTGTGTCATTGGTTGAACATTTAGGTCATTTTCGTCCTCCCTAGCCTTATTCTAATCCAATTAGGGTTTTTAACCAATCTTGTGCATCCAATAAGTGCGTTTGTGTCATTGGTTGAACATTTAGGTCATATTCGTTCTCCCTTGGCTTATTCTAATCCAATTAGGGTTTTTCACCTATCTTGTGCATCAGGGTTTTTAACCAATCTTGTGCATCCAATAAGTGCGTTTGTGTCATTGGAAGAACATTTAGGACATTTTGGTCCTCCGTAGGCTTATTCTAATCCAATTAGGTTTTTTAACAATCTTGTGCTTTAAATAAGTGATTTTGTGTCATTGGTTGAATAATTTAGGTCATTTTCGTCCTCCCTAGGATTATTCTAATCCAATTAGGGTTTTTAACCAATCTTGTGCATCCAATAAGTGCGTTTGTGTCATTGGTTAAATATTTAGGTCATTTTCATCCTCCCTAGGCTTATTTTAATCCAATGTCGGTTTTAATCCAATCTTGTGCATCTAATAAGTGATTTTGTGTCATTGGTTGGCCATTTAGGTCATTTTCGACCTTGCTAGGCTTACTCTAATCAAATTAGATTTTTATCCAATCTTGTGCATCCAATAAGTGGGTTTGTGACATTGGTTGAACATTTAGGTCATTTTCGTCCTCCCTAGCCTTATTCTAATCCAATTAGGGTTTTTAACCAATCTTGTGCATCCAATAAGTGCGTTTGTGTTATTGGTTGAACATTTAGGTCATTTTTGTTCTCCCTTGGCTTATTCTAATCCAATTAGGGTTTTTCACCTATCTTGTGCTTAAAATAAGTGATTTTGTGTCATTGGTTGAATAATTTAGGTCATTTTCGTTCTCCCTAGGCTTATTCTAATCCAATTAGGGTTTTTAACCAATCTTGTGCATCCAATAAGTGCATTTGTGTCATTGGTTGAACATTTAGGTCATTTTTGTACTCCCTAAGCTTATTTTAATCCAATGTCGGTTTTTATCCAATCTTGTGCATCCAATAAGTGATTTTGTGTCATCGGTTGGCCATTAAGGTCATTTTCGTACTTGCTAGGCTTACTCTAATCAAATTAGGTTTTCAAACAATCTTGTGCATCCAATAAGTGGGTTTGTGTCATTGGTTGAACATTTAGGTCATTTTCGTCGTCCCTAGGCTTATTCTAATCCAATTAGGGTTTTTAACCAATCTTGTGCATCCAATAAGTGCGTTTGTGTCATTGGTTAAACATTTAGGTCATTTTCGTCCTCCCTAGGCTTATTTTAATCCAATGTCGGTTTTTATCCAATCTTGTGCATCCAATAAGTGATTTTGTGTCATTGGTTGGCCATTAAGGTCATTTTTGTCCTTGCTAGGCTTACTCTAATCAAATTAGGTTTTCAAACAATCTTGTGCATCCAATAAGTGGGTTTGTGTCATTGGTTGAACATTTAGGTCATTTTCGTCCTCCCTAGGCTTATTCTAATCCAATTAGGGTTTTTAACCAATCTTGTGCATCCAATAAGTCCATTTGTGTCATTGGTTGGCCATTTAGGTCATTTTCGTCCTTGCTAGGTATACTCTAATCAAATTAGGTTTTCAAACAATCTTGTGCATCCAATAAGTGGGTTTGTGTCATTGTTTGAACATTTAGGTCATTTTTGTCCTCCCTAGCCTTATTCTAATCCAATTAGGGTTTTTAACCAATCTTGTGCATCCAATAAGTGTGTTGTGTCATTGGTTGAACATTTAGGTCATTTTCGTTCTCCCTTGGCTTATTCTAATACAATTAGGGTTTTTCACCTATCTTGTGCATCAGGGTTTTTAACCAATCTTGTGCATCCAATAAGTGCGTTTGTGTCATTGGAAGAACATTTAGGTCATTTTGGTCCTCCGTAGGCTTATTCTAATCCAATTAGGTTTTTTAACCAATCTTGTGCTTAAAATAAGTGATTTTGTGTCAGTGGTTGAATAATTTAGGTCATTTTCGTCCTCCCTTGGCTTATTCTAATCCAATTAGGGTTTTTAACCAATCTTGTGCATCCAATAAGTGCGTTTGTGTCATTGGTTAAATATTTAGGTCATTTTCATCCTCCCTAGGCTTATTTTAATCCAATGTCGGTTTTTATCCAATCTTGTGCATCTAATAAGTGATTTTGTGTCATTGGTTGGCCATTTAGGTCATTTTCGTCCTTGCTAGGCTTACTCTAATCAAATTAGGTTTTTAAACAATCTTGTGCACCTAAAAAGTGGGTTTGTGTCATTGGTTGAACATTTAGGTCATATTCGTTCTCCCTTGGCTTATTCTAATGCAATTAGGGTTTTTCACCTATCTTGTGCATCAGGGTTTTTAACCAATCTTGTGCATCTAATAATTGCGTTTGTGTCATTGGATGAACATTTAGGTCATTTTGGTCCTCCATAGGCTTATTTTAATCCAATTAGGTTTTTTAACCAATCTTGTGCTTAAAATAAGTGATTTTGTGTCATTGGTTGAACATTTAGGTCATTTTCGTCCTCCCTAGGCTTATTCTAATCCAATTAGGGTTTTTAACCAATCTTGTGCATCCAATAAGTGCGTTTGTGTCATTGGTTGAACATTTAGGTCATTTTTGTCCTCCCTAGGCTTATTCTAATCAATTTAGGGTTTTTAACCAATCTTGTGCATCCAATAAGTGTGTTTGTGTCATTGGTTTAACATTTAGGTCATTTTCGTCCTACCTTGGCTTATTCAAATCCAATTAGGGTTTTTAACCTATGTTGTGCATCCAATAAGTATGTTTGTGTCATTGGTTTAACATTTAGGTCATTTTCGTCCTCCCTACGCTTATTCAAATCAACTTAGGGTTATTAACCAATCTTGTGCATCCAATAAGTGGGTTTGTGTCATTGGTTTAACATTTAGGTCATTTTCGTCATCCTTCTGCTTATTCTAGTCGAATTAGGATTTTTAACCAATGTTGTGCATCCAATAAGTGCGTTTGTGTAATTGGATTAACGTTCAGGTCATTTTCATCAACATTTGGCTTATTCAAATCCAATTAAGGTTTTTAACCAATCTTGTGCATCCAATAAGTGCGTTTGTGTCATTGGTTTAACATTTAGGTCATTTTCGTCCTCCCTAGGCTTATTCTAATCCAATTAGGGTTTTTAACCAATCTTGTGCATCCAATAAGTGCGTTTGTGTCATTGGTTTAACATTTAGGTCATTTTTGTCCTCCCTAGGCTTATTCTAATCAATTTAGGGTTTTTAACCAATCTTGTGCATCCAATAAGTGTGTTTGTGTCATTGGTTTAACATTTAGGTCATTTTCGTCCTCCCTAGGCTTATTCTAATCCAATTAGGGTTTTTAACCAATCTTGTGCATCCAATAAGTGCGTTTGTGTCATTGGTTGAACATTTAGGTCATTTTCGTCATCGTTCTGCTTATTCTAGTCGAATTAGGATTTTTAACCAATGTTGTGCATCCAATATGTGCATTTGTGTAATTGGATTATCGTTCAGGTCATTTTCATCAACATTTGGCTTATTCAATTCCAATTAGGGTTTTTAACCAATCTTGTGCATCCAATAAGTGCGTTTGTGTCATTGGTTTAACATTTAGGTCATTTTCGTCCTCCCTAGGCTTATTCTAATCCAATTAGGGTTTTTAACCAATCTTGTGCATCCAATAAGTGCGTTTGTGTCATTGGTTAAACATTTAGGTCATTTTCGTCCTCCCTAGGCTTTTTTTAATCCAATGTCGGTTTTTATCCAATCTTGTGCATCCAATAAGTGATTTTGTGTCATTGGTTGGCCATTTAGGTCATTTTCGTCCTTGCTAGGCTTACTCTAATCAAATTAGGTTTTTAAACAATCTTGTGCATCCAATAAGTGGGTTTGTGTCATTGGTTGAACATTTAGGTCATTTTCGTCCTCCCTAGGCTTATTTTAATCTAATTAGGGTTTTTAACTGATCTTGTGCATCCAATAAGTGCGTTTGTGTCATTGGATGAACATTTAGGTCATTTTGGTCGTCCGTAGGCTTATTCTAATCCTATTAGGTTTTTTAACCAATCTTGTGCTTAAAAAAAGTGATTTTGTGTCATTGGTTGAATAATTTAGGTCATTTTCGGACACCCTAGGTTTATTCTAATCCAATCAGGGTTTTTAACCAATCTTGTGCATCCAATAAGTGCGTTTGTGTCATTGGTTAAATATTTATGTCATTTTCGTCCTTTTAGGCTTATTTTAATCCAGTGTCGGTTTTTATCCAATCTTGTGCATCCAATAAGTGATTTTGTGTCATTGGTTGGCCATTAAGGTCATTTTCGTCCTTGCTAGGCTTACTCTAATCAAATTAGGTTTTTAAACAATCTTGTGCATCCAATAAGTGGATTTGTGTCATTGGTTAAACATTTAGGTCATTTTCGTCCTCCCTAGCCTTATTCTAATCCAATTAGGGTTTTTAACCAATCTTGTGCATCCAATAAGTGCGTTTGTGTCATTGGTTTAACATTTAGGTCATTTTTGTCCTCCCTAGGCTTATTCTAATCCAATTAGGGTTTTTAACCAATCTTGTGCATCCAATAAGTGCGTTTGTGTCATTGGTTAAACATTTAGGTCATTTTCGTCCTCCCTAGGCTTATTTTAATCCAATGTCGGTTTTTATCCAATCTTGTTCATCCAATAAGTGATTTTGTGTCATTGGTTGGCCATTAAGGTCATTTTCGTCCTTACGAGGCTTACTCTAATCAAATTAGGATTTTAAACAATCTTGTGCATCCAATAAGTGGGTTTCTGTCATAGGTTGAACATTTAGGTCATCTTCGTCCTCCCTAGCCTTATTCTAATCCAATTAGGGTTTTTAACCAATCTTGTGCATCCAATAAGTGTGTTTGTGTCATTGGTTTAACATTTAGGTCATTTTCGTCCTCCCTAGGCTTATTCTAATCCAATTAGGGTTTTTAACCAATCTTGTGCTTAAAAAAAGTGCATTTGTGTCATTGGTTAAACATTTAGGTCATTTTCGTCCTCCCTAGGCTTTTTTTAATCCAATGTCGGTTTTTATCCAATCTTGTGCATCCAATAAGTGATTTTGTGTCATTGGTTGGCCATTTAGGTCATTTTCGTCCTTGCTAGGCTTACTCTAATCAAATTAGGTTTTTAAACAATCTTGTGCATCCAATAAGTGGATTTGTGTCATTGGTTAAACATTTAGGTCATTTTCGTCCTCCCTAGCCTTATTCTAATCCAATTAGGGTTTTTAACCAATCTTGTGCATCCAATAAGTGCGTTTGTGTCATTGGTTTAACATTTAGGTCATTTTTGTCCTCCCTAGGCTTATTCTAATCCAATTAGGGTTTTTAACCAATCTTGTGCATCCAATAAGTGCGTTTGTGTCATTGGTTAAACATTTAGGTCATTTTCGTCCTCCCTAGGCTTATTTTAATCCAATGTCGGTTTTTATCCAATCTTGTTCATCCAATAAGTGATTTTGTGTCATTGGTTGGCCATTAAGGTCATTTTCGTCCTTACGAGGCTTACTCTAATCAAATTAGGATTTTAAACAATCTTGTGCATCCAATAAGTGGGTTTCTGTCATAGGTTGAACATTTAGGTCATCTTCGTCCTCCCTAGCCTTATTCTAATCCAATTAGGGTTTTTAACCAATCTTGTGCATCCAATAAGTGTGTTTGTGTCATTGGTTTAACATTTAGGTCATTTTCGTCCTCCCTAGGCTTATTCTAATCCAATTAGGGTTTTTAACCAATCTTGTGCATCCAATAAGTGCGTTTGTGTCATTGGTTAAACATTTAGGTCATTTTCGTCCTCCCTAGGCTTTTTTTAATCCAATGTCGGTTTTTATCCAATCTTGTGCATCCAATAAGTGATTTTGTGTCATTGGTTGGCCATTTAGGTCATTTTCGTCCTTGCTAGGCTTACTCTAATCAAATTAGGTTTTTAAACAATCTTGTGCATCCAATAAGTGGGTTTGTGTCATTGGTTGAACATTTAGGTCATTTTCGTCCTCCCTAGGCTTATTTTAATCTAATTAGGGTTTTTAACCAATCTTGTGCATCCAATAAGTGTGTTTCTGTCATTGGTTGAAAATTTAGGTCATTTTTGTTATCCCTTGGCTTATTCTAATCCAATTAGGGTTTTTCACCTACCTTGTGCATCAGGGTTTTTAACCAATCTTGTGCATCCAATAAGTGCGTTTGTGTCATTGGAAGAACATTTAGGTCATTTTAGTCCTCCGTAGGCTTATTTAATCCAATTAGGTTTTTTAACCAATCTTGTGCTTAAAAAAAGTGATTTTGTGTCATTGGTTGAATAATTTAGGTCATTTTCGTCCTCCCTAGGTTTATTCTAATCCAATTAGGGTTTTTAACCAATCTTGTGCATCCAATAAGTGCGTTTGTGCCATTGGTTAAATATTTAGGTCATTTTCGTCCACTTAGGCTTATTTTAATCCAGTGTCAGTTTTTATCCAATCTTGTGCATCTAATAAGTGATTTTGTGTCATTGGTTGGCCATTTAGATCATTTTCGTCCTTGCTAGGCTTACTCTAATCAAATTAGGTTTTTAAACAATCTTGTGCATCCAATTAGTGGGTTTGTGTCATTGGTTGAACATTTACGTCATTTTCGTCCTCCATAGGCTTATTTTAATCTAATTAGGGTTGTTAACCAATCTTGTGCATCCAATAAGTGCGTTTGTGTCATTGGTTGAACATTTAGGTCATTTTCGTCCTCACAAGGCATATTTTAATCCAATTTCGGTTTTTATCCAATCTTGTGCATCCAATAAGTGATTTTGTGTCATTGGTTGGCCATTAAGGTCATTTTCGTCCTTGCTAGGCTTACTCTAATCAAATTAGGTTTTTAAACAATCTTGTGCATCCAATAAGTGGATTTGTGTCATTGGTTAAACATTTAGGTCATTTTCGTCCTCCCTAGCCTTATTCTAATCCAATTAGGGTTTTTAACCAATCTTGTGCATCCAATAAGTGCGTTTGTGTCATTGGTTTAACATTTAGGTCATTTTTGTCCTCCCTAGGCTTATTCTAATCCAATTAGGGTTTTTAACCAATCTTGTGCATCCAATAAGTGCGTTTGTGTCATTGGTTAAACATTTAGGTCATTTTCGTCCTCCCTAGGCTTGTTTTAATCCAATGTCGGTTATCCAATCTTGTGCATCCAATAAGTGATTTTAAGTCATTGGTTGGCCATTTAGGTCATTTTCGTCCTTGCTAGGCCTACTCTAATCAAATTAGGTTTTTAAACAATCTTGTGCATCAATTAAGTGGGTTTGTGTCATTGGTTGAACATTTAGGTCATTTTCGTCCTCCCCTAGGCTTATTCTAATCTAATTAGGGTTTTTAACCAATCTTGTGCATCCAATAAGTGCGTTTGTATCATTGGATGAACATTTAGGTCATTTTGGTCCTCCATAGGCTTATTCTAATCCAATTAGGTTTTTTAACCAATCTTGTGCTTAAAATAAGTGATTTTGTGTCATTGGTTGAACATTTAGGTCATTTTCATCCTACCTAGGCTTATTCTAATCCAATTAGGGTTTTTAACCAATCTTGTGAATCCAATAAGTGCGTTTGTGTCATTGGTTAAACATTTAGGTCATTTTCGTCCTCCCTAGGCTTATTTTAATCCAATGTCGGTTTTTATCCAATCTTGTGCATCCAATAAGTGATTTTGTGTCATTGGTTGGCCATTAAGGTCATTTTCGTCCTTGCTAGGCTTACTCTAATCAAATTAGGTTTTCAAACAATCTTGTGCATCCAATAAGTGGGTTTGTGTCATTGGTTGAACATTTAGGTCATTTTCGTCCTCCCTAGGCTTATTCTAATCCAATTAGGGTTTTTAACCAATCTTGTGCATCCAATAAGTCCATTTGTGTCATTGGTTGAACATTAAGGTCATTTTTGTCCTCCCTAAGCTTATTTTAATCCAATGTCGGTTTTTATCCAATCTTGTGCATCCAATAAGTGATTTTGTGTCATTGGTTGGCCATTTAGGTCATTTTCGTCCTTGCTAGGTATACTCTAATCAAATTAGGTTTTCAAACAATCTTGTGCATCCAATAAGTGGGTTTGTGTCATTGTTTGAACATTTAGGTCATTTTTGTCCTCCCTAGCCTTATTCTAATCCAATTAGGGTTTTTAACCAATCTTGTGCATCCAATAAGTGTGTTGTGTCATTGGTTGAACATTTAGGTCATTTTCGTTCTCCCTTGGCTTATTCTAATCCAATTAGGGTTTTTCACCTATCTTGTGCATCAGGGTTTTTAACCAATCTTGTGCATCCAATAAGTGCGTTTGTGTCATTGGAAGAACATTTAGGTCATTTTGGTCCTCCGTAGGCTTATTCTAATCCAATTAGGTTTTTTAACCAATCTTGTGCTTAAAATAAGTGATTTTGTGTCATTGGTTGAATAATTTAGGTCATTTTCGTCCTCCCTAGGCTTATTCTAATCCAATTAGGGTTTTTAACCAATCTTGTGCATCCAATAAGTGCGTTTGTGTCATTGGTTAAATATTTAGGTCATTTTCATCCTCCCTAGGCTTATTTTAATCCAATGTCGGTTTTTATCCAATCTTGTGCATCTAATAAGTGATTTTGTGTCATTGGTTGGCCATTTAGGTCATTTTCGTCCTTGCTAGGCTTACTCTAATCAAATTAGGTTTTTAAACAATCTTGTGCACCCAAAAAGTGGGTTTGTGTCATTGGTTGAACATTTAGGTCATATTCGTTCTCCCATGGCTTATTCTAATGCAATTAGGGTTTTTCACCTATCTTGTGCATCAGGGTTTTTAACCAATCTTGTGCATCTAATAATTGCGTTTGTGTCATTGGATGAACATTTAGGTCATTTTGGTCCTCCATAGGCTTATTTTAATCCAATTAGGTTTTTTAACCAATCTTGTGCTTAAAATAAGTGATTTTGTGTCATTGGTTGAACATTTAGGTCATTTTCGTCCTCCCTAGGCTTATTCTAATCCAATTAGGGTTTTTAACCAATCTTCTGCATCCAATAAGTGCATTTGTGTCATTGGTTGAACATTTAGGTCATTTTCGTCCTCCCTAAGCTTATTTTAATCCAATGTCGGTTTTTATCCAATCTTATGCATCCAATAAGTGGGTTTGTGTCATTGGTTGAACATTTAGGTCATTTTCGTCCTCCCTAGCCTTATTCTAATCCAATTAGGGTTTTTAACCAATCTTGTGCATCCAATAAGTGCGTTTGTGTCATTGGTTGAACATTTAGGTCATTTTCGTTCTCCCTTGGCTTATTCTAATCCAATTAGGGTTTTTCACCTATCTTGTGCATCAGGGTTTTTAACCAATCTTGTGCATCCAATAAGTGCGTTTGTGTCATTGGAAGAACATTTAGGACATTTTGGTCCTCCGTAGGCTTATTCTAATCCAATTAGGTTTTTTAACAATCTTGTGCTTTAAATAAGTGATTTTGTGTCATTGGTTGAATAATTTAGGTCATTTTCGTCCTCCCTAGGATTATTCTAATCCAATTACGGTTTTTAACCAATCTTGTGCATCCAATAAGTGCGTTTGTGTCATTGGTTAAATATTTAGGTCATTTTCATCCTCCCTAGGCTTATTTTAATCCAATGTCGGTTTTAATCCAATCTTGTGCATCTAATAAGTGATTTTGTGTCATTGGTTGGCCATTTAGGTCATTTTCGACCTTGCTAGGCTTACTCTAATCAAATTAGATTTTTATCCAATCTTGTGCATCCAATAAGTGGGTTTGTGACATTGGTTGAACATTTAGGTCATTTTCGTCCTCCCTAGCCTTATTCTAATCCAATTAGGGTTTTTAACCAATCTTGTGCATCCAATAAGTGCGTTTGTGTTATTGGTTGAACATTTAGGTCATTTTTGTTCTCCCTTGGCTTATTCTAATCCAATTAGGGTTTTTCACCTATCTTGTGCTTAAAATAAGTGATTTTGTGCCATTGGTTGAATAATTTAGGTCATTTTCGTTCTCCCTAGGCTTATTCTAATCCAATTAGGGTTTTTAACCAATCTTATGCATCCAATAAGTGCATTTGTGTCATTGGTTGAACATTTAGGTCATTTTTGTACTCCCTAAGCTTATTTTAATCCAATGTCGGTTTTTATCCAATCTTGTGCATCCAATAAGTGATTTTGTGTCATCGGTTGGCCATTAAGGTCATTTTCGTACTTGCTAGGCTTACTCTAATCAAATTAGGTTTTCAAACAATCTTGTGCATCCAATAAGTGGGTTTGTGTCATTGGTTGAACATTTAGGTCATTTTCGTCGTCCCTAGGCTTATTCTAATCCAATTAGGGTTTTTAACCAATCTTATGCATCCAATAAGTGCATTTGTGTCATTGGTTGAACATTTAGGTCATTTTTGTCCTCCCTAAGCTTATTCTAATCCAATGTCGGTTTTTATCGAATCTTGTGCATCCAATAAGTGATTTTGTGTCATTGGTTGGCCATTAAGTTCATTTTCGTCCTTGCTAGGCATACTCTAATCAAATTAGGTTTTCAAACAATCTTGTGCATCCAATAAGTGGGTTTGTGTCATTGGTTGAACATTTAGGTCATTTTCGTCCTCCCTAGCCTTATTCTAATCCAATTAGGGTTTTTAACCAATCTTGTGCATCCAATAAGTGCGTTTGTGTCATTGGTTGAACATTTAGGTCATTTTCGTTCTCCCTTGGCTTATTCTAATCCAATTAGGGTTTTCCACCTATCTTGTGCATCAGGGTTTTTAACCAATCTTGTGCATCCAATAAATGCGTTTGTGTCATTGGAAGAACATTTAGGACATTTTGGTCCTCCGTAGGCTTATTCTAATCCAATTAGGTTTTTTAACAATCTTGTGCTTTAAATAAGTGATTTTGTGTCATTGGTTGAATAATTTAGGTCATTTTCGTCCTCCCTAGGCTTATTCTAATCCAATTAGGGTTTTTAACCAATCTTGTGCATCCAATAAGTGCGTTTGTGTCATTGGTTAAATATTTAGGTCATTTTCATCCTCCCTAGGCTTATTTTAATCCAATGTCGGTTTTTATCGAATCCTGTGCATCCAATAAGTGATTTTGTGTCATTGGTTGGCCATTTAGGTCATTTTCGTCCTTGCTAGGCTTACTCTAATCAAATTAGGTTTTTAAACAATCTTGTGCATCCAATTATTGGGTTTGTGTCATTGGTTGAACATTTATGTCATTTTCGTCCTCCCTAGGCTTATTTTAATCTAATTAGGGTTTTTAACCAATCTTGTGCATCCAATAAGTGCGTTTGTGTCATTGGTTGAACATTTAGGTCATTTTCGTTCTCCCTTGGCTTATTCTAATCCAATTAGGGTTTTTCACGTATCTTGTGCATCAGGGTTTTTAACCAATCTTGTGAATCCAATAAGTGGGTTTGTGTCATTGGAAGAACATTTAGGTCATTTTGGTCCTCCGTAGGCTCATTCTAATCCAATTAGGTTTTTTAACCAATCTTGGGCTTAAAATAAGTGATTTTGTGTCATTGGTTGAATAATTTAGGACATTTTCGTCCTCCCTAGGCTTATTCTAATCCAATTAGGGTTTTTAACCAATCTTGTGCATCCAATAAGTGCGTTTGTGTCATTGGTTAAATATTTAGGTCATTTTCATCCTCCCTAGGCTTATTTTAATCCAATGTCGGTTTTTATCGAATCCTGTGCATCCAATAAGTGATTTTGTGTCATTGGTTGGCCATTTAGGTCATTTTCGTCCTTGCTAGGCTTACTCTAATCAAATTAGGTTTTTAAACAATCTTGTGCATCCAATTATTGGGTTTGTGTCATTGGTTGAACATTTATGTCATTTTCGTCCTCCCTAGGCTTATTTTAATCTAATTAGGGTTTTTAACCAATCTTGTGCATCCAATAAGTGCGTTTGTGTCATTGGTTGAACATTTAGGTCATTTTCGTTCTCCCTTGGCTTATTCTAATCCAATTAGGGTTTTTCACGTATCTTGTGCATCAGGGTTTTTAACCAATCTTGTGAATCCAATAAGTGGGTTTGTGTCATTGGAAGAACATTTAGGTCATTTTGGTCCTCCGTAGGCTCATTCTAATCCAATTAGGTTTTTTAACCAATCTTGGGCTTAAAATAAGTGATTTTGTGTCATTGGTTGAATAATTTAGGTCATTTTCATCCTCCCTAGGCTTATTCTAATCCAATTAGGGTTTTTAACCAATCTTGTGCATCCAATAAGTGCGTTTGTGTCATTGGTTAAACATTTAGGTCATTTTCGTCATCCTTAGGCTTATTTTAATCCAATGTCGGTTTTTATCCAATCTTGTGCATCCAAAAAGTGATTTTGTGTCATTGGTTGGACATTTAGGTCATTTTCGTCCTTGCTAGGCTTACTCTAATCAAATTAGGTTTTTAAACAATCTTGTGCATCCAATAAGTGGGTTTGTGCCATTGGTTTAACATTTATGTTATTTTTGTCCTCTCTAGGCTTATTTAAATCTAATTAGGGTTCTTAACCAATCTTGTGCATCCAATAAGTGCGTTTGTGTCATTGGTTGAACATTTAGGTCATTTTCGTTCTCCCTTGGCTTATTCTAATCCAATTAGGGTTTTTCACCTATCTTGAGCATCCAATAACTCCGTTTATGTTATTGGACGAACATTAAAGTCATTTTGGTCCTCCATAGGCTTATTCTAATCCAATTAGGTTTTTTAACCAATCTTGTACTTAAAATAAGTGTTTTTGTGTCATTGGTTGAACATTTAAGTCATTTTCGTCCTCCCTAGCCTTATTCTAATCCAATTAGGGTTTTTAACCAATCTTGTGCATCCAATAAGTGCGTTTGTGTCATTGGTTTAACATTTAGGTCATTTTAGTCCTCCCCAGGCTTATTTTAATCCAATTAGGGTTTTTAACCAATCTTGTGCATCCAAAAAGTGAGTTTGTGTCATTGGTTAAACATTTAGGTCATTTTCGTCCCCCCTAGGCTTATTTTAATCCAATGTTGATTTTTATCCAATCCTGTGCATCCAATTAGTGATTTTGTGTCATTGGTTGGCCATTTAGGTCATTTTCGTCCTTGCTAGGCTTACTCTAATCAAATTAGGTTTTTAAACAATCTTGTGCATCCAATAAGTGGGTTTGTGTCATTGGTTAAACATTTATGTCATTTTCGTCCTCCCCTAGGCTTATTCTAATCTAATTAGGGTTTTTAACCAATCTTGTGCATCCAATAAGTGCGTTTGTGTCATTGGTTGAACATTTAGGTCATTTTCGTCCTGCCTA
>JBBPBQ010020323.1:36385208-36411310 GCA_037974755.1 Cicer yamashitae
AATCTTGTGCTTAAAATAAGTGTTTTTGTGTCCTCGGTTGAACATTTAGGTTATTTGCATCCTCCCTAGCCTTATTCTAATCCAATTAGGGTTTTTAACCAATCTTGTGCATCCAATAAGTGATTTTGTGTCATTGGTTGAACATTTAGGTCATTTTCGTCCTCCCTAGGCTTATTCTAATCCAATTAGGGTTTTTAACCAATCTTGTGCATCCAATAAGTGATTTTGTGTCATTTGTTGAACATTTAGCTCATTTTCGTCCTCCCCGAGGCTTATTCTAATCTAATTAGGGTTTTTAACAAATCTTGTGCATCCAATAAGTGCGTTTGTGTCATTGGTTGAACATTTAGGTCATTTTCGGTCTCCCATGACTTATTCTAATCCAATTAGGGTGTTTCACCTATCTTGTGCATTAGGGTTTTTAACCAATCTTGTGTATCCAATAAGTGCGTTTGTGTCATTGGATGAACATTTAGGTCATTTTGGTCCTCCGTAAGCTTATTCTAATCCAATTAAAGTTTTTAACCAATCATGTGCATCCATTAAGTGCGTTTGTGTCATTGGTTTAACATTTAGGTCATTTTCGTCCTCCCTAGCCTTATTCTAATCCAATTATGGTTTTTAACCAATCTTGTGCATCCAATAAGTGCGTTTGTGTCATTGGTTTAACATTTAGGTCATTTTCGTCCTCCCTAGGCTTATTCTAATCCAATTAGTGTTTTTAAATAATCTTGTGCATCCAATAAGTGTGTTTGTGTCATCAGGGTTTTTAACCAATCTTGTGTATCCAATAAGTGCGTTTGTGTCATTGGATGAACATTTAGGTCATTTTGGTCCTCCGTAAGCCTATTCTAATCAAATTAGGTTTTTTAACCAATCTTGTGCTTAAAATAAGTGTTTTTGTGTCCTCGGTTGAACATTTAGGTTATTTGCATCCTCCCTAGCCTTATTCTAATCCAATTAGGGTTTTTAACCAATCTTGTGCATCCAATAAGTGATTTTGTGTCATTGGTTGAACATTTAGGTCATTTTCGTCCTCCCTAGGCTTATTCTAATCCAATTAGGGTTTTTAACCAATCTTGTGCATCCAATAAGTGATTTTGTGTCATTTGTTGAACATTTAGCTCATTTTCGTCCTCCCCGAGGCTTATTCTAATCTAATTAGGGTTTTTAACAAATCTTGTGCATCCAATAAGTGCGTTTGTGTCATTGGTTGAACATTTAGGTCATTTTCGGTCTCCCATGACTTATTCTAATCCAATTAGGGTGTTTCACCTATCTTGTGCATTAGGGTTTTTAACCAATCTTGTGTATCCAATAAGTGCGTTTGTGTCATTGGATGAACATTTAGGTCATTTTGGTCCTCCGTAAGCTTATTCTAATCCAATTAAAGTTTTTAACCAATCTTGTGCATCCATTAAGTGCGTTTGTGTCATTGGTTTAACATTTAGGTCATTTTCGTCCTCCCTAGCCTTATTCTAATCCAATTATGGTTTTTAACCAATCTTGTGCATCCAATAAGTGCGTTTGTGTCATTGGTTTAACATTTAGGTCATTTTCGTCCTCCCTAGGCTTATTCTAATCCAATTAGTGTTTTTAAATAATCTTGTGCATCCAATAAGTGTGTTTGTGTCATCAGGGTTTTTAACCAATCTTGTGTATCCAATAAGTGCGTTTGTGTCATTGGATGAACATTTTGGTCCTCCGTAAGCTTATTCTAATCCAATTAGGTTTTTTAACCAATCTTGTGCTTAAAATAAGTGTTTTTGTGTCATTGGTTTAAAATTTAGGTCATTTTCGTCCTCCCTAGCCTTATTCTAATCCAATTAGGGTTTTTAACCAATCTTGTGCATCCAATAAGTGCGTTTGTGTCATTGGTTTAACATTTAGGTCATTTTCGTCCGCCCTAGGCTTATTCTAATCCAATAAGGGTTTTTAAACAATCTTGTGCATCCAATAAGTGATTTTGTGTCATTTGTTGATTATTTAGGTCATTTTCGTCCTCCCTAGGCTTATTCTAATCCAATTAGGGTTTTTAACCAATCTTGTGCATCCAATAAGTGATTTTGTGTCATTGGTTGAACATTTAGGTCATTTTCGTCCTCCCTAGGCTTATTCTAATCCAATTAGAGATTTTAACCAATCTTGTGCATCCAATAAGTGATTTTGTGTCATTTGTTGAACATTTAGGTCATTTTCGTCCTCCCCTAGGCTTATTCTAATCTAATTAGGGTTTTTAACCAATCTTGTGCATCCAATAAGTGCGTTTGTGTCATTGGATGAACATTTAGGTCATTTTCGTTCTCCCTTGGCTTATTCTAATCCAATTAGGGTTTTTCACCTATCTTGTGCATCAAGTTTTTTAACCAATCCTGTGCATCCAATAAGTGCGTTTGTGTCATTGGAGGAACATTTTGGTCATTTTGGTCCTCCGTAAGCTTATTCTAATCCAATTAGGTTTTTTAACCAATCTTGTGCTTAAAATTAGTGATTTTATGTCATAGGTTGAACATTTAGGTCATTTTCGTCCTCCCTAGGCTTATTTTAATCCAATGTCGGTTTTTATCCAATCTTGTGCATCCAATAAGTGATTTTGACTCATTGGTTGGCCATTTAGGTCATTTTCGTCCTTGCTAGGCTTACTCTAATCAAATTAGGTTTTTAAACAATCTTTTGCATCCAATATGTGATTTTGTGTCGTTGGATGAACATTTAGGTCATTTTCGTCCTCCCTAGGCTTATTTTAATCCAATTAGGGTTTTTAACCAATCTTGTGCATCCAATATGTGATTTTGTGTCATTGGTTGAACATTTAGGTCATTTTCGTCCTCGCTAGGCTTATTCTAATCCAATTAGGGTTTTTAACCAATCTTGTGCATCCAATATGTGATTTTGTGTCATTGGTTGAACATTTAGGTCATTTTCGTCCTCCCTAGGCTTATTCTAATCCAATTAGGGTTTTTGACCAATCTTGTGCATCCAATATGTGATTTTGTGTCATTGGTTGAACATTTAGGTCATTTTTGTCCTCCCTAGGCTTATTCTAATCCAATTAGGGTTTTTAACCAATCTTGTGCATCCAATATGTGATTTTGTGTCATTGATTGAACATTTAGGTCATTTTCGTCCTCCCTAGGCTTATTCTAATCCAATTAGGGTTTTTAACCAATCTTGTGCAACCAATATGTGATTTTGTGTCATTTTGTGTCATTGGTTGAACATTTAGGTCATTTTCGTCCTCCCTAGGCTTATTCTAATCCAATTAGGGTTTTTAACCAATCTTGTGCGTCCAATATGTGATTTTGTGTCATTGGTAGAACATTTAGGTCATTTTCGTCCTCCCTAGGCTCTTTTTAATCCAATTAGGGTTTTTAACCAATCTTGTGCATCCAATATGTGATTTTGTGTCATTGGTTGAACATTTAGGTCATTTTCGTCCTCCCTAGCCTTATTCTAATCCAATTAGGGTTTTTAACCAATCTCGTGCATCCAATAAGTGCGTTTGTGTCATTGGTTTAACATTTAGGTCATTTTCGTCCTCCCTAGGCTTATTCTAATCCAATTAGGGTTTTTAACCAATCTTGTGCATCCAATAAGTGATTTTGTGTCATTGGTTGAACATTTAGGTCATTTTCGTCCTCCCTAGGCTTATTCTAATCCAATTAGGGTTTTTAACCAATCTTGTGCATCCAAAAAGTTATTTTGTGTCATTGGTTGAACATTTAGGTCATTTTCGTCCTCCCTAGGCTTATTCTAATCCAATTAGGGTTTTTAACCAATCTTGTGCATCCAATAAGTGATTTTGTGTCATTGGTTGAACATTTAGGTCATTTTCGTCCTCCCTAGGCTTATTCTCAACCAATTAGGGTTTTTAACCAATCTTGTGCATCCAATAAGTGATTTTGTGTCATTGGTTGAACATTTAGGTCATTTTCGTCCTCCCTAGGCTTATTCTAATCCAATTAGGGTTTTTAACCAATCTTGTGCATCCAATAAGTGCGTTTGTGTCATTGGTTAAACATTTAGGTCATTTTCGTCCCCCCTAGGCTTATTTTAATCCAATGTCGGTTTTTATCCAATCTTGTGCATCCAATAAGTGATTTTGTGTCATTTGTTGAACATTTAGGTCTTTTTCGTCCTCCCCTAGGCTTATTCTAATCCAATTAGGGTTTTTCACCTATCTTGTGCATCAGGGTTTTTAACCAATCTTGTGCATCCAATAACTACGTTTGTGTTATTGGATGAACATTTAGGTCATTTTGGTCCTCCTTAGGCTTATTCTAATCCAATTAGGTTTTTTAACCAATCTTGTGCTTAAAATAAGTGTTTTTGTGTCATTGGTTGAACATTTAGGTCATTTTCGTCCTCCCTAGCCTTATTCTAATCGAATTAGGGTTTTTAACCAATCTTGTGCATCCAATAAGTGCGTTTGTGTCATTGGTTTACCATTTAGGTCATTTTCGTCCTCCCTAGGCTTATTCTAATCCAATAAGGGTTTTTAACCAATCTTGTGCATCCAATAAGTGATTTTGTGTCATTGGTTGAACATTTAGGTCATTTTCGTTCTCCCTTGGCTTATTCCAATCCAATTACGGTTTTTCACCTATCTTGTGCATCAGGGTTTTAAACCAATCTTGTGCATCCAATAAGAGCGTTTGAGTCATTGGATGAAAATTTAGGTCATTTTGGTCCTCCTTAAGCTTATTCTAATCCAATTAGGTTTTTTAACCAATCTTGTGCTTAAAATAAGTGATTTTGTGTCATTGGTTGAACATTTAGGTCATTTTCGTCCTCCCTAGCCTTATTCTAATCCAATTATGGTTTTTAACCAATCTTGTGCATCCAATAAGTGCGTTTGTGTCATTGGTTTAACATTTAGGTCATTTTCGTCCTCCCTAGGCTTATTCTAATCCAATTAGGGTTTTTAACCAATCTTGTGCATCCAATAAGTGATTTTGTGTCATTGGTTGAACATTTATGTCATTTTCGTCCTTCCTAGGCTTATTCTAATCCAATTAGGGTTTTTCACCTATCTTGTGCATCAGGGTTTTTAACCAATCTTTTGCATCCAATAACTACGTTTGTGTTATTGGATGAACATTTAGTTTATTTTGGTCCTCCATAGGCTTATTCTAATCCAACTAGGTTTTTTAACCAATCTTGTGCTTAAAATAAGTGTTTTTGTGTCATTTGTTGAACATTTAGGTCATTTTCGTCCTCCCTAGCCTTATTCTAATCGAATTAGGGTTTTTAATCAATCTTTTGCATCCAATAAGTGCGTTTGTGTCATAGGTTTAACATTTAGGTCATTTTCGTCCTCCCTAGGCTTATTCTAATCCAATTAGGGTTTTTAACCAATCTTGTGCATCCAATAAGTGGGTTTGTGTCATTGGTTGACCATTTAGATCATTTTCGTCCTCCCTAGCCTTATTCTAATCCAATTAGGATTTTTAACCAATCTTGTGCATCCAATAAGTGATTTTGTGTCATTGGTTGAACATTTAGGTCATTTTCGTCCTCCCTAGGCTTATTCTAATCCAATTAGGGTTTTTAACCAATCTTGTGCATCCAATAAGTGCGTTTGTGTCATTGGTTTAACATTTAGGTCATTTTCGTCCTCCCTAGGCTTATTCTAATCCAATTAGTGTTTTTAAATAATCTTGTGCATCCAATAAGTGCGTTTGTGTCATTGGTTAAACATTTAGGTCATTTTCGTCCTCCCTAGGCTTATTTTAATCCAATGTCGGTTTTTATCCAATCTTGTGCATCCAATAAGTGATATTAAGTCATTGGTTGGCCATTTAGGTCATTTTCGTCCTTGCTAGGCTCACTCTAATCAAATTAGGTTTTTAAACAATCTTTTGCTTCCAATAAGTGGGTTTGTGTCATTGGTTGAACATTAGGTCATTTTCGTCCTCCCCTAGGCTTAGTCTAATCTAATTAGGGTTATTAACCAATCTTGTGCATCCAATAAGTGCGTTTGTGTCATTGGATGAACATTTAGGTCATTTTGGTCCTGCATAGGCTTATTCTAATCCAATTAGGTTCTTTAACCAATCTTGTGCTTAAAATAAGTGACTTTTTGTCATTGGTTGAACATTTAGGTCATTTTCGTCCTCCCTAGGCTTATTCTAATCCAATTAGAGTTTTTAACCAATCTTGTGCATCCAATAAGTGCGTTTGTGTCATTAGTTAAACATTTAGGTCATTTTCGTCCCCCCTAGGCTTATTCTAATCCAATGTCGGTTTTTATCCAATCTTGTGCATCCAATAAGTGATTTTGTGTCATTGGTTGGCCATTTAGGTCATTTTCGTCCTTGCTAGGCTTACTCTATTCAAATTAGGTTTTTAACAATCTTATGCATCCAATAAGTGGGTTTCTGTCATTGGTTAAACATTTATGTCATTTTCGTCCTCCCCTAGGCTTATTCTAATCTAATTAGGGTTTTTAACCAATCTTATGCATCAAATAAGTGCATTTGTGTCATTGGTTGAACATTTAGGTCATTTTCGTTCTCCCTTGGCTTATTCTAATCCAATTAGGGTTTTTCACCTATCTTGTGCATAAGGGTTTTTAACCAATCTTGTGCATCCAATAACTACGTTTGTGTTATTGGATGAACATTTAGGTCATTCTGGTCCTCCATAGGCTTATTCTAATCCAATTAGGTTTTTTAACCCATCTTGTGCTTAAAATAAGTGTTTTTGTGTCATTGGTTGAACATTTAGGTCATTTGCGTCCTCCCTAGCCTTATACTAATCCAATTAGGGTTTTTAACCAATCTCGTGCATCCAATAAGTGTGTTTCTGTCATTGGTTTAACATTTAGGTCATTTTCGTCCTCCCTAGGCTTATTCTAATCCAATTAGGGTTTTCAACCAATCTTGTGCATCCAATAAGTGATTTTGTGTCATTGGTTGAACATTTAGGTCATTTTCGTCCTCCCTAGGCTTATTCTAATCCAATTAGGGTTTTTAACCAATCTTGTGCATCCAATAAGTGATTTTGTGTCATTTGTTGAACATTTAGCTCATTTTCGTCCTCCCCGAGGCTTATTCTAATCTAATTAGGGTTTTTAACAAATCTTGTGCATCCAATAAGTGCGTTTGTGTCATTGGTTGAATATTTAGGTCATTTTCGATCTCCCCTGGCTTATTCTAATCCAATTAGGGTGTTTCACCTATCTTGTGCATTAGGGTTCTTAACCAATCTTGTGTATCCAATAAGTGCGTTTGTGTCATTGGATGAACATTTAGGTCATTTTGGTCCTCCGTAAGCCTATTCTAATCAAATTAGGTTTTTTAACAAATCTTGTGCTTAAAATAAGTGTTTTTGTGTCCTCGGTTGAACATTTAGGTTATTTGCATCCTCCCTAGCCTTATTCTAATCCAATTAGGGTTTTTAACCAATCTTGTGCATCCAATAAGTGATTTTGTGTCATTGGTTGAACATTTAGGTCATTTTCGTCCTCCCTAGGCTTATTCTAATCCAATTAGGGTTTTTAACCAATCTTGTGCATCCAATAAGTGATTTTGTGTCATTTGTTGAACATTTAGCTCATTTTCGTCCTCCCCGAGGCTTATTCTAATCTAATTAGGGTTTTTAACAAATCTTGTGCATCCAATAAGTGCGTTTGTGTCATTGGTTGAACATTTAGGTCATTTTCGGTCTCCCATGACTTATTCTAATCCAATTAGGGTGTTTCACCTATCTTGTGCATTAGGGTTTTTAACCAATCTTGTGTATCCAATAAGTGCGTTTGTGTCATTGGATGAACATTTAGGTCATTTTGGTCCTCCGTAAGCTTATTCTAATCCAATTAAAGTTTTTAACCAATCATGTGCATCCATTAAGTGCGTTTGTGTCATTGGTTTAACATTTAGGTCATTTTCGTCCTCCCTAGCCTTATTCTAATCCAATTATGGTTTTTAACCAATCTTGTGCATCCAATAAGTGCGTTTGTGTCATTGGTTTAACATTTAGGTCATTTTCGTCCTCCCTAGGCTTATTCTAATCCAATTAGTGTTTTTAAATAATCTTGTGCATCCAATAAGTGTGTTTGTGTCATCAGGGTTTTTAACCAATCTTGTGTATCCAATAAGTGCGTTTGTGTCATTGGATGAACATTTAGGTCATTTTGGTCCTCCGTAAGCCTATTCTAATCAAATTAGGTTTTTTAACCAATCTTGTGCTTAAAATAAGTGTTTTTGTGTCCTCGGTTGAACATTTAGGTTATTTGCATCCTCCCTAGCCTTATTCTAATCCAATTAGGGTTTTTAACCAATCTTGTGCATCCAATAAGTGATTTTGTGTCATTGGTTGAACATTTAGGTCATTTTCGTCCTCCCTAGGCTTATTCTAATCCAATTAGGGTTTTTAACCAATCTTGTGCATCCAATAAGTGATTTTGTGTCATTTGTTGAACATTTAGCTCATTTTCGTCCTCCCCGAGGCTTATTCTAATCTAATTAGGGTTTTTAACAAATCTTGTGCATCCAATAAGTGCGTTTGTGTCATTGGTTGAATATTTAGGTCATTTTCGATCTCCCCTGGCTTATTCTAATCCAATTAGGGTGTTTCACCTATCTTGTGCATTAGGGTTTTTAACCAATCTTGTGTATCCAATAAGTGCGTTTGTGTCATTGGATGAACATTTAGGTCATTTTGGTCCTCCGTAAGCCTATTCTAATCAAATTAGGTTTTTTAACCAATCTTGTGCTTAAAATAAGTGTTTTTGTGTCCTCGGTTGAACATTTAGGTCATTTGCATCCTCCCTAGCCTTATTCTAATCCAATTAGGGTTTTTAACCAATCTTGTGCATCCAATAAGTGATTTTGTGTCATTGGTTGAACATTTAGGTCATTTTCGTCCTCCCTAAGCTTATTCTAATCCAATTAGGGTTTTTAACCAATCTTGTGCATCCAATAAGTGATTTTGTGTCATTTGTTGAACATTTAGGTCATTTTGGTCCTCCCCTAGGCTTATTCTAATCTAGATAGGGTTTTTAACAAATCTTGTGCATCCAATAAGTGCGTTTGTGTCATTGGTTTAACATTTAGGTCATTTTAGTCCTCCCCAGGCTTATTTTAATCCAATTAGGGTTTTTAACCAATCTTGTGCATCCAAAAAGTGAGTTTGTGTCATTGGTTAAACATTTAGGTCATTTTCGTCCCCCCTAGGCTTATTTTAATCCAATGTTGATTTTTATCCAATCCTGTGCATCCAATTAGTGATTTTGTGTCATTGGTTGGCCATTTAGGTCATTTTCGTGCTTGCTAGGCTTACTCTAATCAAATTAGGTTTTTAAACAATCTTGTGCATCCAATAAGTGGGTTTGTGTCATTGGTTAAACATTTATGTCATTTTCGTCCTCCCCTAGGCTTATTCTAATCTAATTAGGGTTTTTAACCAATCTTGTGCATCCAATAAGTGCGTTTGTGTCATTGGTTGAACATTTAGGTCATTTTCGTCCTGCCTAAGCTTATTCTAATCCAATTAGGGTTTTTAACCAATCATGTGCATCCAATAAGTGATTTTGTGTCATTTGTTGAACATTTAGTTCATTTTCGTCCTCCCCTAGGCTTATTCTAATCTAATTATGGTTTTTAACCAATCTTTTGCATCCAATAAGTGTGTTTGTATCATTGGTTTAACAATTAGGTCATTTTCGTCCTCCCTAGGCTTATTCTAATCCAATTAGGGTTTTTAACCAATCTTGTGCATCCAATAAGTGCGTTTGTGTCATTGGTTTAACATTTAGGTCATTTTCGTCCTCCCTAGGCTTATTCTAATCCAATTAGTGTTTTTAAATAATCTTGTGCATCCAATAAGTGCGTTTGTGTCATTGGTTAAACATTTAGGTCATTTTCGTCCTCCCTAGGCTTATTTTAATCCAATGTCGGTTTTTATCCAATCTTGTGCATCCAATAAGTGATATTAAGTCATTGGTTGGCCATTTAGGTCATTTTCGTCCTTGCTAGGCTCACTCTAATCAAATTAGGTTTTTAAACAATCTTTTGCTTCCAATAAGTGGGTTTGTGTCATTGGTTGAACATTAGGTCATTTTCGTCCTCCCCTAGGCTTAGTCTAATCTAATTAGGGTTATTAACCAATCTTGTGCATCCAATAAGTGCGTTTGTGTCATTGGATGAACATTTAGGTCATTTTGGTCCTGCATAGGCTTATTCTAATCCAATTAGGTTCTTTAACCAATCTTGTGCTTAAAATAAGTGACTTTTTGTCATTGGTTGAACATTTAGGTCATTTTCGTCCTCCCTAGGCTTATTCTAATCCAATTAGAGTTTTTAACCAATCTTGTGCATCCAATAAGTGCGTTTGTGTCATTAGTTAAACATTTAGGTCATTTTCGTCCCCCCTAGGCTTATTCTAATCCAATGTCGGTTTTTATCCAATCTTGTGCATCCAATAAATGATTTTGTGTCATTGGTTGGCCATTTAGGTCATTTTCGTCCTTGCTAGGCTTACTCTATTCAAATTAGGTTTTTAACAATCTTATGCATCCAATAAGTGGGTTTCTGTCATTGGTTAAACATTTATGTCATTTTCGTCCTCCCCTAGGCTTATTCTAATCTAATTAGGGTTTTTAACCAATCTTATGCATCAAATAAGTGCATTTGTGTCATTGGTTGAACATTTAGGTCATTTTCGTTCTCCCTTGGCTTATTCTAATCCAATTAGGGTTTTTCACCTATCTTGTGCATAAGGGTTTTTAACCAATCTTGTGCATCCAATAACTACGTTTGTGTTATTGGATGAACATTTAGGTCATTCTGGTCCTCCATAGGCTTATTCTAATCCAATTAGGTTTTTTAACCCATCTTGTGCTTAAAATAAGTGTTTTTGTGTCATTGGTTGAACATTTAGGTCATTTGCGTCCTCCCTAGCCTTATACTAATCCAATTAGGGTTTTTAACCAATCTCGTGCATCCAATAAGTGTGTTTCTGTCATTGGTTTAACATTTAGGTCATTTTCGTCCTCCCTAGGCTTATTCTAATCCAATTAGGGTTTTCAACCAATCTTGTGCATCCAATAAGTGATTTTGTGTCATTGGTTGAACATTTAGGTCATTTTCGTCCTCCCTAGGCTTATTCTAATCCAATTAGGGTTTTTAACCAATCTTGTGCATCCAATAAGTGATTTTGTGTCATTTGTTGAACATTTAGCTCATTTTCGTCCTCCCCGAGGCTTATTCTAATCTAATTAGGGTTTTTAACAAATCTTGTGCATCCAATAAGTGCGTTTGTGTCATTGGTTGAATATTTAGGTCATTTTCGATCTCCCCTGGCTTATTCTAATCCAATTAGGGTGTTTCACCTATCTTGTGCATTAGGGTTTTTAACCAATCTTGTGTATCCAATAAGTGCGTTTGTGTCATTGGATGAACATTTAGGTCATTTTGGTCCTCCGTAAGCCTATTCTAATCAAATTAGGTTTTTTAACCAATCTTGTGCTTAAAATAAGTGTTTTTGTGTCCTCGGTTGAACATTTAGGTTATTTGCATCCTCCCTAGCCTTATTCTAATCCAATTAGGGTTTTTAACCAATCTTGTGCATCCAATAAGTGATTTTGTGTCATTGGTTGAACATTTAGGTCATTTTCGTCCTCCCTAGGCTTATTCTAATCCAATTAGGGTTTTTAACCAATCTTGTGCATCCAATAAGTGATTTTGTGTCATTTGTTGAACATTTAGCTCATTTTCGTCCTCCCCGAGGCTTATTCTAATCTAATTAGGGTTTTTAACAAATCTTGTGCATCCAATAAGTGCGTTTGTGTCATTGGTTGAACATTTAGGTCATTTTCGGTCTCCCATGACTTATTCTAATCCAATTAGGGTGTTTCACCTATCTTGTGCATTAGGGTTTTTAACCAATCTTGTGTATCCAATAAGTGCGTTTGTGTCATTGGATGAACATTTAGGTCATTTTGGTCCTCCGTAAGCTTATTCTAATCCAATTAAAGTTTTTAACCAATCTTGTGCATCCATTAAGTGCGTTTGTGTCATTGGTTTAACATTTAGGTCATTTTCGTCCTCCCTAGCCTTATTCTAATCCAATTATGGTTTTTAACCAATCTTGTGCATCCAATAAGTGCGTTTGTGTCATTGGTTTAACATTTAGGTCATTTTCGTCCTCCCTAGGCTTATTCTAATCCAATTAGTGTTTTTAAATAATCTTGTGCATCCAATAAGTGTGTTTGTGTCATCAGGGTTTTTAACCAATCTTGTGTATCCAATAAGTGCGTTTGTGTCATTGGATGAACATTTAGGTCATTTTGGTCCTCCGTAAGCCTATTCTAATCAAATTAGGTTTTTTAACCAATCTTGTGCTTAAAATAAGTGTTTTTGTGTCCTCGGTTGAACATTTAGGTCATTTGCATCCTCCCTAGCCTTATTCTAATCCAATTAGGGTTTTTAACCAATCTTGTGCATCCAATAAGTGATTTTTTGTCATTGGTTGAACATTTAGGTCATTTTCGTCGTCCCTAGGCTTATTCTAATCCAATTAGGGTTTTTAAATAATCTTGTGCATCCAATAAGTGCGTTTGTGTCATTGGTTAAACATTTAGGTCATTTTCGTCCTCCCTAGGCTTATTTTAATCCAATGTCGGTTTTTATCCAATCTTGTGCATCCAATAAGTGATATTAAGTCATTGGTTGGCCATTTAGGTCATTTTCGTCCTTGCTAGGCTCACTCTAATCAAATTAGGTTTTTAAACAATCTTTTGCTTCCAATAAGTGGGTTTGTGTCATTGGTTGAACATTTAGGTCATTTTGGTCCTCCATAGGCTTATTCTAATCCAATTAGGTTTTTTAACCAATCTTGTGCTTAAAATAAGTGTTTTTGTGTCATTGGTTGAACATTTAGGTCATTTGCGTCCTCCCTAGCCTTATTCTAATCCAATTAGGGTTTTTAACCAATCTCGTGCATCCAATAAGTGTGTTTGTGTCATTGGTTTAACATTTAGGTCATTTTCGTCCTCCCTAGGCTTTTTCTAATCCAATTAGGGTTTTTAACCAATCTTGTGCATCCAATAAGTGATTTTGTGTCATTGGTTGAACATTTAGGTCATTTTCGTCCTCCCTAGGCTTATTCTAATCCAATTAGGGTTTTTAACCAATCTTGTGCATCCAATATGTGATTTTGTGTCATTTGTTAAACATTTAGCTCATTTTCGTCCTCCCCGAGGCATATTCTAATCTAATTAGGGTTTTTAACAAATCTTGTGCATCCAATAAGTGCGTTTGTGTCATTGGTTGAACATTTAGGTCATTTTCGTTCTCCCTTGGCTTATTGTAATCCAATTAGGGTGTTTCACCTATCTTGTGCATTTGGGTTTTTAACCAATCTTGTGTATCCAATAAGTGCGTTTGTGTCATTGGATGAACATTTAGGTCATTTTGGTCCTCTGTAAGCCTATTCTAATCAAATTAGGTTTTTTAACCAATCTTCTGCTTAAAATAAGTGTTTTTGTGTCATTGGTTGAACATTTAGGTCATTTGCGTCCTCCCTAGCCTTATTCTAATCCAATTAGGGTTTTTAACCAATCTTGTGCATCCAATATGTGATTTTGTGTCATTGGTTGAACATTTAGGTCATTTTCGTCCTCCCTAGGCTCTTTTTAATCCAATTAGGGTTTTTAACCAATCTTGTGCATCCAATATGTGATTTTGTGTCATTGGTTGAACATTTAGGTCATTTTCGTCCTCCCTAGGCTAATTCTAATCCAATTAGGGTTTTTAACCAATCTTGTGCATCCAATATGTGATTTTGTGTCATTTTTTGTCATTGGTTGAACATTTAGGTCATTTTCGTCCTCGCTAGGCTAATTTTAATCCAATTATGGTTTTTAACCAATCTTGTGCATCCAATATGTGATTTTGTGTCATTTTGTGTCATTGGTTGAACATTTAGGTCATTTTCGTCCTCCCTAGGCTTATTCTAATCCAATTAGGGTTTTTAACCAATCTTGTGCATCCAATATGTGATTTTGTGTCATTTTGTGTCATTGGTTGAACATTTAGGTCAGTTTAGTCCTCCCTAGGCTTATTCTAATCCAATTAGGTTTTTAACCAATCTTGTGCATCCAATATGTGATTTTGTGTCATTGGTTGAACATTTAGGTCATTTTCGTCCTCCCTAGGCTTATTCTAATCCAATTAGAGTTTTTAACCAATCTTGTGCGTCCAATATGTGATTTTGCGTCATTTTGTGTCATTAGTTGAACATTTAGGTCATTTTCGTCCTCCCTAGGCTTATTCTAATCCAATTAGGGTTTTTAACCAATCTTGTGCATCCAATATGTGATTTTGTGTCATTTTGTGTCATTGGTTGAACATTTAGGTCATTTTCGTTCTCCCTAGGCTTATTCTAATCCAATTAGGGTTTTTAACCAAACTAGTGCACCCAATACGTCATTTTGTGTCATTGGTTGAACATTTAGGTCATTTTCGTCCTCCCTAGGCTTATTCTAATCCAATTAGGGTTTTTAACCAATCTTGTGCATCCAATATGTGATTTTGTGTCATTTTGTGTCATTGGTTGAACATTTAGGTCATTTTCGTCCTCCCTAGGCTTATTCTAATCCAATTAGGATTTTTAACCAATCTTGTGCATCCAATATGTGACTTTGTGTTATTTTGTGTAATTGGTTGAAAATTTAGGTCATTTTCGTCGTCCCTAGGCTTATTCTAATCCAATTAGGGTTTTAAACCAATCTTGTGCATTCAATATGTGATTTTGTGTCATTGGTTGAACATTTAGGTCATTTTCGTCCTCCCTAGGCTTATTCTAATCCAATTAGGGTTTTTAACAAATCTTGTGCATCCAATATGTGATTTTTTGTCATTTTGTGTCATTGGTTGAACATTTAGGTCATTTTCGTCCTCCCTAGGCTTATTCTAATCCAATTAGGGTTTTTAACCAATCTTGTGCATCCAATATGTGATTTTGTGTCATTTTGTGTCATTGGTTGAACATTTAGGTCATTTTCGTCCTCCCTAGGCTTATTCTAATCCAATTAGGGTTTTTAACCAATCTTGTGCATCCAATATGTGATTTTGTGTCATTTTGTGTCATTGGTTGAACATTTAGGTCATTATCTTCCTCCCTAGGCTTATTCTAATCTAGTTAGGGTTTTTAACCAATCTTCTGCATCCAATATGTGATTTTGTATCATTTTGTGTCATTGGTTGAACATTTAGGTCATTTTCGTCCTCCCTAGGCTTATTTTAATCCAATTAGGGTTTTTAACCAATCTTGTGCATCCAATATGTGATTTTGTGTCATTGGTTGAACATTTAGGTCATTTTCGTCCTCCATAGGCTTATTCTAATCCAATTAGGGTTTTTAACCAATCTTGTGCATCCAATATGTGATTTTTTATCATTGGTTGAACATTTAGGTCATTTTCGTCCTCCCTAGGCTTATTCTAATCCAATTAGGGTTTTTAACCAATCTTGTGCATCCAATATGTGATTTTGTGTCATTTTGTGTCATTGGTTGAACATTTAGGTCATTTTCGCCCTCCCTTGGCTTATTCTAATCCAATTACGGTTTTTAACCAATCATGTGCATCCAATATGTGAGTTTGTGTCATTGGTTGAACATTTAGGTCATTTTCGTCCTCCCTAGGCTTATTCTAATCCAATTAGGGTTTTTAACCAATCTTGTGCATCCAATATGTGATTTTGTGTCATTTTGTGTCATTGGTTGAACATTTAGGTCATTTTCGTCCTCCCTAGGATTATTATAATCCAATTAGGGTTTTTAACCAATCTTGTGCATCCAATATGTGATTTTGTGTCATTGGTTGAACACTTAGGTCATTTTCGTCCTCCCTAGGCTTATTCTAATCCAATTAGGGTTTTTAACCAATCTTGTGCATCCAATATGTGATTTTGTGTCATTTTGTGTCATTTGTTGAACATTTAGGTCATTTTCGTCCTCTGTAGGCTTATTCTAATCCAATTAGGGTTTTTAACCAATCTTGTGCATCCAATATGTGATTTTCTGTCATTTTGTGTCATTGGTTGAACATTTAGGTCATTTTCGTCCTCCCTAGGCTTATTCTAATCCAATTAGGGTTTTTAACCAATCTTGTGCATCCAATATGTGATTTTGTGTCATTTTGTGTCATTGGTTGAACATTTAGGTCATTTTCGTCCACCCTAGGCTTATTCTAATCCAATTAGGGTTTTGAACCAATCTTGTGCATCCAATATGTGATTTTGTGTCATTGGTTGAACATTTAGGTCATTTTCGTCCTCCCTAGGCTTATTCTAATCCAATTAGGGTTTTTAACCAATCTTGTGCATCCAATATGTGATTTTGTGTCATTTTGTGTCATTGGTTGAACATTTAGGTCATTTTCGTCCTCCCTAGACTTATTCTAATCCAATTATGGTTTTTAACCAATCATGTGCATCCAATATGTGATTTTGTGTCATTTTGTGTTATTGGTTGATCATTTAGGTCATTTTCGTCCTCCCTAGGCTTATTCTAATCCAATTAGGGTTTTTAACCAATCTTGTGCATCCAATATGTGATTTTGTGTCATTGGTTGAACTTTTAGGTCAATTTCGTCCTCCCTAGGCTTATTCTAATCCAATTAGGGTTTTTAACCAATCTTGTGCATCCAATATGTGATTTTGTGTCATTGGTTGAACATTTAGGTCATTTTCGTCCTCCCTAGGCTTATTCTAATCCAATTAGGGTTTTTAACCAATCTTGTGCATCCAATATGTGATTTTGTGTCATTTTGTGTCATTTGTTGAACATTTAGGTCATTTTCGTCCTCCCTAGGCTTATTCTAATCGAATTAGGGTTTTTAACCAATCTTGTGCATCCAATACGTGATTTTGTGTCATTTTGTGTCATTTGTTGCACATTTAGGTCATTTTCGTCCTCCGTAGGCTTATTCTACTCCAATTAGGGTTTTTAACCAATCTTGTGCATCCAATATCTGATTTTCTGTCATTTTGTGTCATTGGTTGGACATTTAGGTCATTTTCATCCTCCATAGGCTTATTCTAATCCAATTATGGTTTATAACCAATCTTGTGCATCCAATATGTGATTTTGTGTCATTGGTTGAACATTTAGGTCATTTTCGTCCTCCCTAGGCTTATTCTAATCCAATTAGGGTTTTTAACCAATCTTGTGCATCCAATATGTGATTTTGTACCATTGGTTGAACATTTAGGTCATTTTCGTCCTCCCTAGCCTTATTCTAATCCAATTAGGGTTTTTAACCAATATTGTGCATCCAATATGTGATTTTGTGTCATTTTGGGTCATTGGTTGAACATTTAGGTCATATTCGTCCTCCCTAGTCTTATTCTAATCCAATTAGGGTTTTTAACCAATCTTGTGCATCCAATAAGTGATTTTGTGTCATTGGTTGAACATTTAGGTCATTTTCGTCCTCCCAAGGCTTATTCTAAAACAATTAAGGTTTTTAACCAATCTTGTGCATCCAATGTGTGATTTTGTGTCATTTTGTGTCATTGGTTGAACATTTAGGTCAATTTCGTCCTCCCAAGGTTCTTTTTAATCCAATTAGGGTTTTTAACCAATCTTGTGCATCCAATATGTGATTTTGTGTCATTGGTTGAACATTTAGGTCATTTTCGTCCTCCCTAGGCTTATTCTAATCTAATTAAGGTTTTTAACCAATCTTGTGCATCCAATATGTGATTTTGTGTCGTTGGTTGAACATTTAGGTCATTGTCGTCGTCCTTAGGCTTATTCAAATCCAATTAAGGTTTTTAACCAATCTTGTGCATCCAATGTGTGATTTTGTTTGATTTTGTGTCATTGGTTGAACATTTAGGTCATTTTCGTCCTCCCTAGGCTCTTTTTAATCCAATTAGGGTTTTTAACCAATCTTGTGCATCCAATATGTGATTTTGTGTCATTGGTTGAACATTTAGGTCATTTTCGTCCTCCCTAGCCTTATTCTAATCCAATTAGGGTTTTTAACCAATCTCGTGCATCCAATAAGTGCGTTTGTGTCATTGGTTTAACATTTAGGTCATTTTCGTCCTCCCTAGGCTTATTCTAATCCAATTAGGGTTTTTAACCAATCTTGTGCATCCAATAAGTGATTTTGTGTCATTGGTTGAACATTTAGGTCATTTTCGTCCTCCCTAGGCTTATTCTAATCCAATTAGGGTTTTTAACCAATCTTGTGCATCCAATAAGTGCGTTTGTGTCATTGGATGAACATTTAGGTCAATTTGGTCCTCCATAGGCTTATTCTAATCCAATTAGGTTTTTTAACCAATCTTGTGCTTAAAATAAGTGACTTTGTGTCATTGGTTGAACATTTAGGTCATTTTCGTCCTCCCTAGGCTTATTCTAATCAAATTAGGGTTTTTAACCAATCTTGTGCATCCAATAAGTGCATTTGTGTCATTGGTTGAACATTTTGGTCATTTTCGTCCTCCCTAGGCTTATTCTAATCCAATTAGAGTTTTTAACCAATCTTGTGCATCCAATAAGTGTGTTTGTGTCATTGGTTGAACATTTAGGTCATTTTTGTCCTCCCTAGGCTTATTCTAATCCAATTAGGGATTTTAACCAATCTTGTGCATCCAATAAGTGATTTTGTGTCATTTGTTGAACATTTAGGTCATTTTCGTCCTCCCCTAGGCTTATTCTAATCTAATTAGGGTTTTTAACAAATCTTGTGCATCCAATAAGTGCGTTTGTGTCATTGGTTGAACATTTAGGTCATTTTCGGTCTCCCATGACTTATTCTAATCCAATTAGGGTGTTTCACCTATCTTGTGCATTAGGGTTTTTAACCAATCTTGTGTATCCAATAAGTGCGTTTGTGTCATTGGATGAACATTTAGGTCATTTTGGTCCTCCGTAAGCTTATTCTAATCCAATTAAAGTTTTTAACCAATCTTGTGCATCCATTAAGTGCGTTTGTGTCATTGGTTTAACATTTAGGTCATTTTCGTCCTCCCTAGCCTTATTCTAATCCAATTATGGTTTTTAACCAATCTTGTGCATCCAATAAGTGCGTTTGTGTCATTGGTTTAACATTTAGGTCATTTTCGTCCTCCCTAGGCTTATTCTAATCCAATTAGTGTTTTTAAATAATCTTG
Source organism: Cicer yamashitae (assembly GCA_037974755.1). Classification (NCBI taxonomy): domain Eukaryota; kingdom Viridiplantae; phylum Streptophyta; class Magnoliopsida; order Fabales; family Fabaceae; genus Cicer; species Cicer yamashitae. Next base: position 36,404,345 of record JBBPBQ010020323.1, read on the forward strand.
TGCATCCAATAAGTGTGTTTGTGTCATCAGGGTTTTTAACCAATCTTGTGTATCCAATAAGTGCGTTTGTGTCATTGGATGAACATTTTGGTCCTCCGTAAGCTTATTCTAATCCAATTAGGTTTTTTAACCAATCTTGTGCTTAAAATAAGTGTTTTTGTGTCATTGGTTGAAAATTTAGGTCATTTTCGTCCTCCCTAGCCTTATTCTAATCCAATTAGGGTTTTTAACCAATCTTGTGCATCCAATAAGTGCGTTTGTGTCATTGGTTTAACATTTAGGTCATTTTCGTCCTCCCTAGGCTTATTCTAATATAATTAGGGTTTTTAACCAATCTTGTGCATCCAATAAGTGATTTTGTGTCATTTGTTGAACATTTAGGTCATTTTCGTCCTCCCTAGGCTTATTCTAATCCAATTAGGGATTTTAACCAATCTTGTGCATCCAATAAGTGATTTTGTGTCATTTGTTGAACATTTAGCTCATTTTCGTCCTCCCCGAGGCATATTCTAATCTAATTAGGGTTTTTAACAAATCTTGTGCATCCAATAAGTGCGTTTGTGTCATTGGTTGAACATTTAGGTCATTTACGTTCCCCCTTGGCTTATTGTAATCCAATTAGGGTGTTTCACTTATCTTGTGCATCAGGGTTTTTAACCAATCTTGTGTATCCAATAAGTGCGTTTGTGTCATTGGATGAACATTTAGGTCATTTTGGTCCTCCGTAAGCCTATTCTAGTCAAATTAGGTTTTTTAACCAATCTTCTGCTTAAAATAAGTGTTTTTGTGTCATTGGTTGAACATTTAGGTCATTTGCGTCCTCCCTAGCCTTATTCTAATCCAATTAGGGTTTTTAACCAATCTTATGCATCCAATAAGTGATTTTGTGTCATTGGTTGAACATTTACGTCATTTTCGTCCTCCCTAGCCTTATTCTAATCCAATTAGGGTTTTTAACCAATCTCGTGCATCCAATAAGTGCGTTTGTGTCATTGGTTTAACATTTAGGTCATTTTCGTCCTCCCTAGGCTTATTCTAATCCAATTAGGGTTTTTAACCAATCTTGTGCATCCAATAAGTGATTTTGTGTCATTGGTTGAACATTTAGGTCATTTTCGTCCTCCCTAGGCTTATTCTAATCCAATTAGGGTTTTTAACCAATCTTGTGCATCCAATAAGTGCGTTTGTGTCATTGGATGAACATTTAGGTCAATTTGGTCCTCCATAGGCTTATTCTAATCCAATTAGGTTTTTTAACCAATCTTGTGCTTAAAATAAGTGACTTTGTGTCATTGGTTGAACATTTAGGTCATTTTCGTCCTCCCTAGGCTTATTCTAATCAAATTAGGGTTTTTAACCAATCTTGTGCATCCAATAAGTGCATTTGTGTCATTGGTTGAACATTTTGGTCATTTTCGTCCTCCCTAGGCTTATTCTAATCCAATTAGAGTTTTTAACCAATCTTGTGCATCCAATAAGTGTGTTTGTGTCATTGGTTGAACATTTAGGTCATTTTTGTCCTCCCTAGGCTTATTCTAATCCAATTAGGGATTTTAACCAATCTTGTGCATCCAATAAGTGATTTTGTGTCATTTGTTGAACATTTAGGTCATTTTCGTCCTCCCCTAGGCTTATTCTAATCTAATTAGGGTTTTTAACAAATCTTGTGCATCCAATAAGTGCGTTTGTGTCATTGGTTGAACATTTAGGTCATTTTCGGTCTCCCATGACTTATTCTAATCCAATTAGGGTGTTTCACCTATCTTGTGCATTAGGGTTTTTAACCAATCTTGTGTATCCAATAAGTGCGTTTGTGTCATTGGATGAACATTTAGGTCATTTTGGTCCTCCGTAAGCTTATTCTAATCCAATTAAAGTTTTTAACCAATCTTGTGCATCCATTAAGTGCGTTTGTGTCATTGGTTTAACATTTAGGTCATTTTCGTCCTCCCTAGCCTTATTCTAATCCAATTATGGTTTTTAACCAATCTTGTGCATCCAATAAGTGCGTTTGTGTCATTGGTTTAACATTTAGGTCATTTTCGTCCTCCCTAGGCTTATTCTAATCCAATTAGTGTTTTTAAATAATCTTGTGCATCCAATAAGTGTGTTTGTGTCATCAGGGTTTTTAACCAATCTTGTGTATCCAATAAGTGCGTTTGTGTCATTGGATGAACATTTTGGTCCTCCGTAAGCTTATTCTAATCCAATTAGGTTTTTTAACCAATCTTGTGCTTAAAATAAGTGTTTTTGTGTCATTGGTTTAAAATTTAGGTCATTTTCGTCCTCCCTAGCCTTATTCTAATCCAATTAGGGTTTTTAACCAATCTTGTGCATCCAATAAGTGCGTTTGTGTCATTGGTTTAACATTTAGGTCATTTTCGTCCGCCCTAGGCTTATTCTAATCCAATAAGGGTTTTTAAACAATCTTGTGCATCCAATAAGTGATTTTGTGTCATTTGTTGATTATTTAGGTCATTTTCGTCCTCCCTAGGCTTATTCTAATCCAATTAGGGTTTTTAACCAATCTTGTGCATCCAATAAGTGATTTTGTGTCATTGGTTGAACATTTAGGTCATTTTCGTCCTCCCTAGGCTTATTCTAATCCAATTAGGGTTTTGAACCAATCTTGTGCATCCAATATGTGATTTTGTGTCATTGGTTGAACATTTAGGTCATTTTTGTCCTCCCTAGCCTTATTCTAATCCAATTAGGGTTTTTAACCAATCTTGTGCATCCAATAAGTGATTTTGTGTCATTGGTTGAACATTTAGGTCATTTTCGTCCTCCCTAGGCTTATTCTAATCCAATTAGGGTTTTTAACCAATCTTGTGCATCCAATAAGTGCGTTTGTGTCATTGGATGAACATTTAGGTCAATTTTGTCCTCCATAGGCTTATTCTAATCCAATTAGGTTTTTTAACCAATCTTGTGCTTAAAATAAGTGACTTTGTGTCATTGGTTGAACATTTAGGTCATTTTCGTCCTCCCTAGGCTTATTCTAATCAAATTAGGGTTTTTAACCAATCTTGTGCATCCAATAAGTGCATTTGTGTCATTGGTTGAACATTTTGGTCATTTTCGTCCTCCCTAGGCTTATTCTAATCCAATTAGAGTTTTTAACCAATCTTGTGCATCCAATAAGTGTGTTTGTGTCATTGGTTGAACATTTAGGTCATTTTCATCCTCCCTAGGCTTATTCTAATCCAATTAGGGATTTTAACCAATCTTGTGCATCCAATAAGTGATTTTGTGTCATTTGTTGAACATTTAGGTCATTTTCGTCCTCCCCTAGGCTTATTCTAATCTAATTAGGGTTTTTAACAAATCTTGTGCATCCAATAAGTGCGTTTGTGTCATTGGTTGAACATTTAGGTCATTTTTGTTCTCCCTTGGCTTATTCTAATCCAATTAGGGTGTTTAACCTATGTTGTGCATCAGGGTTTTTAACCAATCTTGTGTATCCAATAAGTGCGTTTGTGTCATTGGATGAACATTTTGGTCCTCCGTAAGCTTATTCTAATCCAATTAGGTTTTTTAACCAATCTTGTGCTTAAAATAAGTGTTTTTGTGTCATTGGTTTAAAATTTAGGTCATTTTCGTCCTCCCTAGCCTTATTCTAATCCAATTAGGGTTTTTAACCAATCTTGTGCATCCAATAAGTGCGTTTGTGTCATTGGTTTAACATTTAGGTCATTTTCGTCCGCCCTAGGCTTATTCTAATCCAATAAGGGTTTTTAAACAATCTTGTGCATCCAATAAGTGATTTTGTGTCATTTGTTGATTATTTAGGTCATTTTCGTCCTCCCTAGGCTTATTCTAATCCAATTAGGGTTTTTAACCAATCTTGTGCATCCAATAAGTGATTTTGTGTCATTGGTTGAACATTTAGGTCATTTTCGTCCTCCCTAGGCTTATTCTAATCCAATTAGAGATTTTAACCAATCTTGTGCATCCAATAAGTGATTTTGTGTCATTTGTTGAACATTTAGGTCATTTTCGTCCTCCCCTAGGCTTATTCTAATCTAATTAGGGTTTTTAACCAATCTTGTGCATCCAATAAGTGCGTTTGTGTCATTGGATGAACATTTAGGTCATTTTTGTTCTCCCTTGGCTTATTCTAATCCAATTAGGGTGTTTAACCTATGTTGTGCATCAGGGTTTTTAACCAATCTTGTTTATCCAATAAGTGCGTTTGTGTCATTGGATGAACATTTTGGTCCTCCGTAAGTTTATTCTAATCCAATTAGGTTTTTTAACCAATCTTGTGCTTAAAATAAGTGTTTTTGTGTCATTGGTTGAACATTTAGGTCATTTTCGTCCTCCCTAGCCTTATTCTAATCCAATTAGGGTTTTTAACCAATCTTGTGCATCCAATAAGTGCGTTTGTGTCATTGGTTTAACATTTAGGTCATTTTCGTCCTCCCTAGGCTTATTCTAATACAATTAGGGTTTTTAACCAATCTTGTGCATCCAATAAGTGATTTTGTGTCATTTGTTGAACATTTAGGTCATTTTCGTCCTCCCTTAGGCTTATTCTAATCTAATTAGGGTTTTTAACCAATCTTGTGCATCCAATAAGTGCGTTTGTGTCATTGGATGAACATTTAGGTCATTTTGGTCCTCCATAGGCTTATTCTAATCCAATTAGGTTTTTTAACCAATCTTGTGCTTAAAATAAGTGACTTTGTGTCATTGGTTGAACATTTAGGTCATTTTCGTCCTCCCTAGGCTTATTTTAATCCAATGTCGGTTTTTGTCCAATCTTGTGCATCCAATAAGTGATTTTGTGTCATTGGTTGGCCATTTAGGTCATTTTCGTCCTTGCTAGGCTTACTCTATTCAAATTAGGTTTTTAAACAATCTTTTCCATCCAATAAGTGGGTTTGTGTCATTGGTTGAACATTAGGTCATTTTCGTCCTCCCCTAGGCTTATTCTAATCCAATTAGGGTCTTTAACCAATCTTGTGCATCCAATAAGTGATTTTGTGTCATTTGTTGATTATTTAGGTCATTTTCGTCCTCCCAAGCCTTATTCTATTCCAATTAGGGTTTTTAACCAATCTTGTGCATTCAATAAGTGCGTTTGGGTCATTGGTTTAACATTTAGGTCATTTTCGTCCTCCCTAGGCTTATTCTAATCCAATTAGTGTTTTTAATAAATCTTGTGTATCCAATAAGTGCGTTTGTGTCATTGGTTAAACATTTAGGTCATTTTCGTACCCCCTAGGCTTATTTTAATCCAATGTCGGTTTTTATCCAATCCTGTGCATCCAATAAGTGATTTTGTGTCATTTGTTGAACATTTAGTACATTTTCGTCCTCCCCTAGGCTTATTCTAATCTAATTAGGTTGTTTAACCAATCTTGTGCATCCAATAAGTGCGTTTGTGTCATTGGTTTAAATTTTAGTTCATTTTCGTCCTCCCTAGGCTTATTCTAATCCAATTAGGGTTTTTAACCAATCTTGTGCATCCAATAAGTGATTTTGTGTCATTTGTTGATTATTTATTTCATTTTCGTCCTCCCTTAGGCTTATTCTAATCTAATTAGGGTTTTTAACCAATCTTGTGCATCCAATAAGTGCGTTTGTGTCATTGGATGAACATTTAGGTCATTTTGGTCCTCCATAGGCTTAATCTAATCCACTTAGGTTTTTTAACCAATCTTGTGCTTAAAATAAGTGACTTTGTGTCATTGGTTGAACATTTAGGTCATTTTCGTCCTCCTTAGGCTTATTTTAATCCAATGTCGGTTTTTGTCCAATCTTGTGCATCCAATAAGTGATTTTGTGTCATTGGTTGGCCATTTAGGTCATTTTCGTCCTTGCTAGGCTTACTCTATTCAAATTAGGTTTTTAAACAATCTTTTCCATCCAATAAGTGGGTTTGTGTCATTGGTTGAACATTAGGTTATTTTCGTCCTCCCCTAGGCTTATTCTAATCCAATTAGGGTTTTTAACCAATCTTGTGCATCCAATAAGTTATTTTGTGTCATTTGTTGATTATTTAGGTCATTTTTGTCCTCCCAAGCCTTATTCTATTCCAATTAGGGTTTTTAACCAATCTTGTGCATCCAATAAGTGCGTTTGTGTCATTGGTTTAACATTTAGGTCATTTTTGTCCTCCCTAGGCTTATTCTAATCCAATTAGTGTTTTTAATCAATCTTGTGGATCCAATAAGTGCGTTTGTGTCATTGGTTAAACATTTAGGTCATTTTCGTACCCCCTAGGCTTATTTTAATCCAATGTCGGTTTTTATCCAATCCTGTGCATCCAATAAGTGATTTTGTGTCATTTGTTGAACATTTAGGTCATTTTCGTCCTCCCCTAGGCTTATTCTAATCTAATTAGGTTGTTTAACCAATCTTGTGCATCCAATAAGTGCGTTTGTGTCATTGGTTTAACATTTAGGTCATTTTCGTCCTCCCTAGGCTTATTCTAATCCAATTAGGGTTTTTAACCAATCTTGTGCATCCAATAAGTCCTTTTGTGTCATTTGTTGATTATTTAGGTCATTTTCGTCCTCCCTAGGCTTATTCTAATCCAATTAGGGTTTTTAACCAATCTTGTGCATCCAATAAGTGATTTTGTGTCATTTGTTGAACATTTAAGTCATTTTCGTCCTCCCCTAGGCTTATTCTAATCTTATTAGGGTTTTTAACCAATCTTGTGCATCCAATAAGTGCGTTTGTGTCATTGGTTGAACATTTAGGTCATTTTCGTTCTCCCTTGGCTTATTCTAATCCAATTAGGGTTTTTCACCTATCTTGTGCATCAGGGTTTTTAACCAATCTTGTGCATCCAATAAGTGCGTTTGTGTCATTGGAGGAACATTTAGGTCATTTTGGTCCTCCGTAAGCTTATTCTAATCCAATTAGGTTTTTTAACCAATCTTGTGCTTAAAATAAGTGATTTTGTGTCATTGGTTGAACATTTAGGTCATTTTCGTCCTCCCTAGGCTTATT
>JBBPBQ010020323.1:36424746-36497081 GCA_037974755.1 Cicer yamashitae
TTTTCGTCCTCCCTAGGCTTATTTTAATCCAATGTCGGTTTTTATCCAATCTTGTGTATCCAATAAGTGATTTTGAGTCATTGGTTGGCCATTTAGGTCATTTTCGTCCTTGCTAGGCTTACTCTAATCAAATTAGGTTTTTAAACAATCTTTTGCATCCAATAAGTGGGTTTGTGTCATTGGTTGAACATTAGGTCATTTTCGTCCTCCCCTAGGCTTATTCTAATCTAATTAGGGTTATTAACCAATCTTGTGCATCCAATAAGTGCGTCTGTGTCATTGGATGAACATTTAGGTCATTTTGGTCCTCCATAGGCTTATTCTAATCCAATTAGGTTTTTTAACCAATCTTGTGCTTAAAATAAGTGACTTTATGTCATTGGTTGAACATTTAGGTCATTTTCGTCCTCCCTAGGCTTATTTTAATCCAATGTCGGTTTTTGTCCAATCTTGTGCATCCAATAAGTGATTTTGTGTCATTGGTTGGCCATTTAGGTCATTTTCGTCCTTGCTAGGTTTACTCTAATCAAATTAGGTTTTTAAACAATCTTTTGCATCCAATAAGTGGGTTTGTGTCATTGGTTGAACATTAGGTCATTTTCGTCCTCCCCTAAGCTTATTCTAATCCAATTAGGGTTTTTAACAAATCTTGTGCATCCAATAAGTGATTTTGTGTCATTGGATGAACATTTAGGTCATTTTCGTCCTCCCCTAGGCTTATTCTAATCTAATTAGGGTTTTTAACCAATCTTGTGCATCCAATAAGTGCGTTTGTGTCATTGGTTGAACATTTAGGTCATTTTCGTCCTCCCTAGCCTTATTCTAATCCAATTAGGGTTTCTAACCAATGTTGTGCATCCAATAAGTGCGTTTGTGTCAATGGTTTAACATTTAGGTCATTTTCGTCCTCCCTAGGCTTATTCTAATCCAATTAGGGTTTTTAACCAATCTTGTGCATCCAATAAGTGATTTTGTGTCATTTGTTGAACATTTAGGTCATTTTCGTCCTCCCCTAGGCTTATTCTAATCTAATTAGGGTTTTTAACCAATCTTGTGCATCCAATAAGTGCGTTTGTGTCATTGGTTGAACATTTAGGTCATTTTCGTTCTCCCTTGGCTTATTCTAATCCAATTAGGGTTTTTCACCTATCTTGTGCATCAAGGTTTTTAACCAATCCTGTGCATCCAATAAGTGCGTTTGTGTCATGGGAGGAACATTTTGGTCATTTTGGTCCTCTGTAAGCTTATTCTAATCCAATTAGGTTTTTTAACCAATCTTGTGCTTAAAATAAGTGATTTTGTGTCATAGGTTGAAATTTAGGTCCTTTTCGTCCTCCCTAGGCTTATTTTAATCCAATGTCGGTTTTTATCCAATCTTGTGTATCCAATAAGTGATTTTGAGTCATTGGTTGGCCATTTAGGTCATTTTCGTCCTTGCTAGGCTTACTCTAATCAAATTAGGTTTTTAAACAATCTTTTGCATCCAATAAGTGGGTTTGTGTCATTGGTTGAACATTAGGTCATTTTCGTCCTCCCCTAGGCTTATTCTAATCTAATTAGGGTTATTAACCAATCTTGTGCATCCAATAAGTGCGTTTGTGTCATTGGATGAACATTTAGGTCATTTTCTTCCTCCATCGGCTTATTCTAATCCAATTAGGTTTTTTAACCAATCTTGTGCTTAAAATAAGTGACTTTGTGTCATTGGTTGAACATTTAGGTCATTTTCGTCATCCCTAGCCTTATTCTAATCCAATTAGGGGTTTTAACCAATCTTGTGCATCCAATAAGTGCATTTGTGTCATTGGTTGAACATTTAGGTCATTTTCGTCCTCCCTAGGCTTGTTCTAATCCAATTAGGGTTTTTAACCAATCTTGTACATCCAATAAGTGCGTTTGTGTCATTGGTTTAACATTTAGGTCATTTTCGTCCTCCCTAGGCTTATTCTAATCCAATTAGGGTTTTTAACCAATCTTGTGCATCCAATAAGTGATTTTGTGTCATTTGTTGATTATTGAGGTCATTTTCGTTCTCCCTAGGCTTATTCTAATCCAATTAGGGTTTTTAACCAATCTTGTGCATCCAATAAGTGATTTTGTGTCATTTGTTGAACATTTAGGTCATTTTCGTCCTCCCCTAGGCTTATTCTAATCTAATTAGGGTTTTTAACCAATCTTGTGCATCCAATAAGTGCGTTTGTGTCATTGGTTGAACATTTAGGTCATTTTCGTTCTCCCTTGACTTATTCTAATCCAATTAGGGTTTTTCACCTATCTTGTGCATCAGGGTTTTTAACTAATCTTGTGCATCCAATAACTACGTTTGTGTCATTGGTTGAACATTTAGGTCATTTTCGTCATCCCTAGCCTTATTCTAATCCAATTAGGGTTTTTAACCAATCTTGTGCATCCAATAAGTGCGTTTGTGTCAATGGTTTAACATTTAGGTCATTTTCGTCCTCCCTAGGCTTATTCTAATCCAATTAGGGTTTTTAACCAATGTTGTGCATCCAATAAGTGCGTTTGTGTCATTGGTTGAACATTTAGGTCATTTTCGTTCTCCATTAGCTTATTCTAATCCAATTAGGGATTTTCACCTATCTTGTGCATCAGGGTTTTTAACCAATCCTGTGCATCCAATAAGTGCGTTTGTGTTATTGGATGAACATTTAGGTCATTTTGGTCCACCGTAAGCTTATTCTAATCCAATTAGGTTTTTTAACCTATCTTGTGCTTAAAATAAGTGATTTTGTGTCATTTGTTGAACATTTAGGTCATTTTCGTCCTTCCTTGCCTTATTCTAATCCAATTAGGGTTTTTAACCAATCTTGTGCATCCAATAAGTGTGTTTGTGTCATTGGTTTAACATTTAGGTCATTTTCGTCTTCCGTAGGCTTATTCTAATCCAATTAGGGTTTTTAACCAATCTTGTGCATCCAATAAGTGCGTTTGTGTCATTGGTTTAACATTTAGGTCATTTCGTCCTCCCTAGGCTTATTCTAATCCAATTAGGGTTTTTATCCAATCTTGTACATCCAATAAGTGATTTTTTTCATTGGTTGAACATTTAAGTCATTTTCGTCCTCCCTAGGCTTATTCTAATCCAATTAGGGATTTTAACCAATCTTGTGCATCCAATAATTGATTTTGTGTCATTTGTTGAACATTTAGGTCATTTTCGTCCTCCCCTAGGCTTATTCTATTCTAATTAGGGTTTTTAACCAATCTTGTACATCCAATAAGTGCATTTGCGTCGTTGGTTGAACATTTAGGTTGTTTTCGTTCTACCTTGGCTTATTCTAATCCAATTAGGGTGTTTCACCTATCTTGTGCATCAGGGTTTTTAACCAATCTTGTGTATCCAATAAGTGCGTTTGTGTCATTGGATGAACATTTAGGTCATTTTGGTCCTCCGTAAACTTATTCTAATCCAATTAGGGTTTTTAACCAATCTTGTACATCCAATAAGTGCGTTTGTGTCATTGGTTTAACATTTAGGTCATTTTTGTCCTCCCTAGGCTTATTCTAATCCAATTAGGGTTTTTAACCAATCTTGTGCATCCAATAAGTGATTTTGTGTCATTGGTTGAACATTTAGGTCATTTTCGTCCTCCCTAGGCTTATTCTAATCCAATTAGGGTTTTTAACCAATCTTGTGCATCCAATAAGTGATTTTGTGTCATTTGTTGAACATTTAGGTCATTTTCGTCCTCCCTAGGCTTATTCTAATCCAATTAGGGTTTTTAACCAATCTTGTGCATCCAATAAGTGATTTTGTGTCATTGGTTGAACATTTAGGTCATTTTCGTCCTCCCTTGGCTTATTCTAATCCAATTAGGATTTTCAACCAATCTTGTGCATCCAATAAGTGATTTTGTGTCATTGGTTGAACATTTAGGTTATTTTTCGTCCTCCCTAGGCTTATTCTAATCCAATTATAGTTTTTAACCAATCTTGTGCATCCAATAGGTAATTTTGTATCATTTGTTGAACATTTAGGTCATTTTCGTCCTCCCTTGGCTTATTCTAATCCAATTAAGGTTTTTAACCAATCTTGTGCATCCAATAAGTGATTTTGTGTCATTGGTTGAACATTTAGGTCATTTTCGTCCTCCCTAGGCTTATTCTAATCCAATTAGGGTTTTTAACCAATCTTGTGCATCCAATAAGTGATTTTGTGTCATTTGTTGAACATTTAGGTCATTTTCGTCCTCCCCTAGGCTTATTCTAATCTAATTAGGGTTTTTAACCAATCTTGTGCATCCAATAAGTGCGTTTGTGTCATTGGTTGAACATTTAGGTCATTTTCGTTCTCCGTTGGCTTATTCTAATCCAATTAGGGTTTTTCACCTATCTTGTGCATCAGGGTTTTTAACCAATCCTGTGCATCCTATAAGTGCGTTTGTGTCATTGGATTAACATTTAGGTCATTTTGGTCCTCCGTAAGCTTATTCTAATCCAATTAGGTTATTTTAACCAATCTTGTGCTTAAAATAAGTGATTTTGTGTCATTGGTTGAACATTTAGGTCATTTTCGTCCTCCCAAGCCTTATTCTAATCCAATTAGGGTTTTTAACCAATCTTGTGCATCCAATAAGTGCGTTTGTGTCATTGGTTTAACATTTAGGTCATTTTCGTCCTCCCCTAGGCTTATTCTAATCTAATTAGGGTTTTTAACCAATCTTGTGCATCCAATAAGTGCGTTTGTGTCATTGGTTAAACATTTAGGTCATTTTCGTACCCCCTAGGCTTATTTTAATCCAATGTCGGTTTTTATCCAATCCTGTGCATCCAATAAGTGATTTTGTGTCATTTGTTGAACATTTAGGTCATTTTCGTCCTCCCCTAGGCTTATTCTAATCTAATTAGGGTGTTTAACCAATCTTGTGCATCCAATAAGTGCGTTTGTGTCATTGGTTTAACATTTAGGTCATTTTCGTCCTCCCTAGGCTTATTCTAATCCAATTAGGGTTTTTAACCAATCTTGTGCATCCAATAAGTGCGTTTGTGTCATTGGTTGAACATTTAGGTCATTTTCGTTCTCCATTAGCTTATTCTAATCCAATTAGGGATTTTCACCTATCTTGTGCATCAGGGTTTTTAACCAATCCTGTGCATCCAATAAGTGCGTTTGTGTTATTGGATGAACATTTAGGTCATTTTGGTCCACCGTAAGCTTATTCTAATCCAATTAGGTTTTTTAACCTATCTTGTGCTTAAAATAAGTGATTTTGTGTCATTTGTTGAACATTTAGGTCATTTTCGTCCTTCCTTGCCTTATTCTAATCCAATTAGGGTTTTTAACCAATCTTGTGCATCCAATAAGTGTGTTTGTGTCATTGGTTTAACATTTAGGTCATTTTCGTCTTCCGTAGGCTTATTCTAATCCAATTAGGGTTTTTAACCAATCTTGTGCATCCAATAAGTGCGTTTGTGTCATTGGTTTAACATTTAGGTCATTTCGTCCTCCCTAGGCTTATTCTAATCCAATTAGGGTTTTTATCCAATCTTGTACATCCAATAAGTGATTTTTTTCATTGGTTGAACATTTAGGTCATTTTCGTCCTCCCTAGGCTTATTCTAATCCAATTAGGGATTTTAACCAATCTTGTGCATCCAATAATTGATTTTGTGTCATTTGTTGAACATTTAGGTCATTTTCGTCCTCCCCTAGGCTTATTCTATTCTAATTAGGGTTTTTAACCAATCTTGTACATCCAATAAGTGCATTTGCGTCGTTGGTTGAACATTTAGGTTGTTTTCGTTCTACCTTGGCTTATTCTAATCCAATTAGGGTGTTTCACCTATCTTGTGCATCAGGGTTTTTAACCAATCTTGTGTATCCAATAAGTGCGTTTGTGTCATTGGATGAACATTTAGGTCATTTTGGTCCTCCGTAAGCTTATTCTAATCCAATTAGGGTTTTTAACCAATCTTGTACATCCAATAAGTGCGTTTGTGTCATTGGTTTAACATTTAGGTCATTTTCGTCCTCCCTAGGCTTATTCTAATCCAATTAGGGTTTTTAACCAATCTTGTGCATCCAATAAGTGATTTTGTGTCATTGGTTGAACATTTAGGTCATTTTCGTCCTCCCTTGGCTTATTCTAATCCAATTAGGGTTTTTAACCAATCTTGTGAATCCAATAAGTGATTTTGTGTCATTTGTTGAACATTTAGGTCATTTTCGTCCTCCCTTAGGCTTATTCTAATCTAATTAGGGTTTTTAACCAATCTTGTGCATCCAATAAGTGCGTTTATGTCATTGGATGAACATTTAGGTCATTTTGGTCCTCCATAGGCTTATTCTAATCCAATTAGGTTTTTTAACCAATCTTTTGCTTAAAATAAGTGACTTTGTGTCATTGGTTGAACATTTAGGTCATTTTCGTCCTCCCTAGGCTTATTTTAATCCAATGTCGGTTTTTGTCCAATCTTGTGCATCCAATAAGTGATTTTGTGTCATTGGTTGGCCATTAAGGTCATTTTCGTCCTTGCTAGGCTTACTCTAATCAAATTAGGTTTTTAAACAATCTTTTGCATCCAATAAGTGGGTTTGTGTCATTGGTTGAACATTAGGTCATTTTCGTCCTCCCCTAGGCTTATTATAATCCAATTAGGGATTTTAACCAATCTTGTGCATCCAATAATTGATTTTGTGTCATTTGTTGAACATTTAGGTCTTTCGTCCTCCCCTAGGCTTATTCTATTCTAATTAGGGTTTTTAACCAATCTTGTACATCCAATAAGTGCGTTTGCGTCATTGGTTGAACATTTAGGTTGTTTTCGTTCTACCTTGGCTTATTCTAATCCAATTAGGGTGTTTCACCTATCTTGTGCATCAGGGTTTTTAACCAATCTTGTGTATCCAATAAGTGCGTTTTTGTCATTGGATGAACATTTAGGTCATTTTGGTCCTCCGTAAGCTTATTCTAATCCAATTAGGGTTTTTAACCAATCTTGTACATCCAATAAGTGCGTTTGTGTCATTGGTTTAACATTTAGGTCATTTTCGTCCTCCCTAGGCTTATTCTAATCCAATTAGGGTTTTTAACCAATCTTGTGCATCCAATAAGTGATTTTGTGTCATTGGTTGAACATTTAGGTCATTTTCGTCCTCCCTTGGCTTATTCTAATCCAATTAGGGTTTTTAACCAATGTTGTGCATCCAACAAGTGATTTTGTGTCATTGGTTGAACATTTAGGTCATTTTCGTCCTCCCTTGGCCTATTCTAATCCAATTAGGGTTTTTAACCAATCTTTTGCATCCAATAAGTGATTTTGTGTCATTGGTTGAGCATTTATGTCATTTTTCGTCCTCCCTAGAATTATTCTAATCCAATTAGGGTTTTCAGCCAATCTTGTGCATCCAATAGGTAATTTTGTATCATTGGTTGAACATTTAGGTCATTTTCGCCCTCCCTTGGCTTATTTTAATCCAATTAGGGTTTTTAACCAATCTTGTGCATCCAATAAGTGATTTTGTGTCATTGGTTGAACATTTAGGTCATTTTCGTCCTCCCTAGGCTTATTCTAATCCAATTAGGGTTTTTAACCAATCTTGTGCATCCAATAAGAGCGTTTGTGTCATTGGATTAACAATTAGGTCATTTTCATCCTCCCTAGGCTCATTATAATCCAATTAGGGTTTTTAACCAATCTTGTGCATCCAATAAGTGATTTTGTGTCATTGGTTGAACATTTAGGTCATTTTCGTCCTTCCTAGGCTTATTCTAATCCAATTAGGGTTTTTAACCAATCTTGTGCATCCAATATGTGATTTTGTGTCATTTTGTGTCATTGGTTGAACATTTAGGTCATTTTCGTCCTCCCTAAGCTTATTATAATCCAATTTGGGTTTCTAACCAATCTTGTGCATCCAATATGTGATTTTGTGTCATTTTGTGTCATTGGTTGAACATTTAGGTCATTTTCGTCCTCCCTAGGCTTATTCTAATCCAATTAGGGTTTTTAACCAATCTTGTGCATCCAATATGTGATTTTGTGTCATTTTGTGTCATTGGTTGAACATTTAGGTCATTTTCGTCCTTCCCAGGCTTATTCTAATCCAATTAAGGTTTTTAACCAATCTTGTGCATCCAATGTGTGATTTTGTGTGATTTTGTGTCATTGGTTGAACAATTAAGTCATTTTGTCCTCCCTAGGCTTATTTTAATCAAATTAAGGTTTTTAACCAATCTTGTGCATCCAATATGTGATTTTGTGTCATTTTGTGTCATTGGTTGAACATTTAGGTCATTTTCGTCCTCCCTAGGCTTATTCTAATCCAATTAGGGTTTTTAACCAATCTTGTGCATCCAATATGTGATTTTGTGTCATTTTGTGTCATTGGTTGAACATTTAGGTCATATTCGTCCTCCCTAGGCTTATTCTAATCCAATTAAGGTTTTTAACCAATCTTGTGCATCCAATATGTGATTTTGTGTCATTTTGTGTCATTGGTTGAACATTTAGGTCATTTTCGTCCTCCCTAGGCTTATTCTAATCCAATTAGGGTTTTTAACCAATCTTGTGCATCCAATATGTGATTTTGTGTCATTTTGTGTCATTGGTTGAACATTTAGGTCATTTTCGTCCTCCCTAGGCTTATTCTAATCCAATTAGGGTTTTTAACCAATCTTGTGCATCCAATATGTGATTTTGTGTCATCAGTTGAACATTTTGGTCATTTTCGTCCTCCCTAGGCTTATTCTAATCCAATTAGGGTTTTTAACCAATCTTGTGCATCCAATATGTGATTTTGTGTCATTTTGTGTCATCGGTTGAACATTTAGGTCATTTTTCGTCCTCCCTAGGCTTATTCTAATCCAATTAGGGTTTTTAACCAATCTTGTGCATCTAATATGTGATTTTGTGTCATTTTGTGTCATCGGTTGAACATGTTGGTCATTTTCGTCCTCCCTAGGCTTATTCTAATCCAATTAGGGTTTTTAACCAATCTTGTGCATCCAATATGTGATTTTGTGTCATTGGTTGAACATTTAGGTCATTTTCGTCCTCCCTAGGCTTATTCTAATCCAATTAGGGTTTTTAACCAATCTTGTGCATCCAATATGTGATTTTGTGTCATTTTGTGTCATTGGTTGAACATTTAGGTCATTTTCGTCCTCCCTTGGCTTATTTTAATCCAATTAGGGTTTTTAACCAATCTTGTGCATCCAATATGTGATTTTGTGTCATTTTGTGTCATTGGTTGAACATTTAGGTCATTTTCGTCCTCCCTAGGCTTATTCTAATCCAATTAGGGTTTTTAACCAATCTTGTGCATCCAATATGTGATTTTGTGTCATTTTGTGTCATTGGTTGCACACTTAGGTCATTTTCATCCTCCCTAGGCTTATTCTAATTCAATTAGGGTTTTTAACCAATCTTGTGCATCCAATATGTGATTTTTTGTCATTTTGGGTCACTAGTTGAACATTTAGGTCATTTTCATCCTCCCTAGGCTTATTCTAATCCAATTAGGGTTTTTAACCAATCTTGTGCATATAATAAGTGATTTTGTATCATTGGTAATCCAATTAGGTCAATTTCGTCCTCGCTCGGCTTATTGTAATCGAATTAGGCTTTTTAAACAATCTTGTGCATCCAATATGTGATTTTGTGTCATTTTGTGTCATTGGTTGAACATTTAGGTCATTTTCGTCCTCCCTAGGCTTATTCTAATCCAATTAGGGTTTTTAACCAATCTTGTGCATCCAATATGTGATTTTGTGTCATTGGTTGCACATTTAGGTCATTTTCATCCTCCCTAGGCTTATTCTAATCCAATTAGGGTTTTTAACCAATCTTGTGCATCCAATAAGTGATTTTGTGTCATTGGTTGAACATTTAGGTCATTTTCGTCCTCCCTAGGCTTATTCTAATCCAATTAGGGTTTTTAACCAATCTTGTGCATCCAATAAGTGATTTTGTGTCATTTGTTGAACATTTAGGTCATTTTCGTCCTCCCCTAGGCTTATTCTAATCTAATTAGGGTTTTTAACCAATCTTGTGCATCCAATAAGTGCGTTTGTGTCATTGGTTGAACATTTAGGTCATTTTCGTTCTCCGTTGGCTTATTCTAATCCAATTAGGGTTTTTCACCTATCTTGTGCATCAGGGTTTTTAACCAATCCTGTGCATCCTATAAGTGCGTTTGTGTCATTGGATTAACATTTAGGTCATTTTGGTCCTCCGTAAGCTTATTCTAATCCAATTAGGTTATTTTAACCAATCTTGTGCTTAAAATAAGTGATTTTGTGTCATTGGTTGAACATTTAGGTCATTTTCGTCCTCCCAAGCCTTATTCTAATCCAATTAGGGTTTTTAACCAATCTTGTGCATCCAATAAGTGCGTTTGTGTCATTGGTTTAACATTTAGGTCATTTTCGTCCTCCCCTAGGCTTATTCTAATCTAATTAGGGTTTTTAACCAATCTTGTGCATCCAATAAGTGCGTTTGTGTCATTGGTTAAACATTTAGGTCATTTTCGTACCCCCTAGGCTTATTTTAATCCAATGTCGGTTTTTATCCAATCCTGTGCATCCAATAAGTGATTTTGTGTCATTTGTTGAACATTTAGGTCATTTTCGTCCTCCCCTAGGCTTATTCTAATCTAATTAGGGTGTTTAACCAATCTTGTGCATCCAATAAGTGCGTTTGTGTCATTGGTTTAACATTTAGGTCATTTTCGTCCTCCCTAGGCTTATTCTAATCCAATTAGGGTTTTTAACCAATCTTGTGCATCCAATAAGTGCGTTTGTGTCATTGGTTGAACATTTAGGTCATTTTCGTTCTCCATTAGCTTATTCTAATCCAATTAGGGATTTTCACCTATCTTGTGCATCAGGGTTTTTAACCAATCCTGTGCATCCAATAAGTGCGTTTGTGTTATTGGATGAACATTTAGGTCATTTTGGTCCACCGTAAGCTTATTCTAATCCAATTAGGTTTTTTAACCTATCTTGTGCTTAAAATAAGTGATTTTGTGTCATTTGTTGAACATTTAGGTCATTTTCGTCCTTCCTTGCCTTATTCTAATCCAATTAGGGTTTTTAACCAATCTTGTGCATCCAATAAGTGTGTTTGTGTCATTGGTTTAACATTTAGGTCATTTTCGTCTTCCGTAGGCTTATTCTAATCCAATTAGGGTTTTTAACCAATCTTGTGCATCCAATAAGTGCGTTTGTGTCATTGGTTTAACATTTAGGTCATTTCGTCCTCCCTAGGCTTATTCTAATCCAATTAGGGTTTTTATCCAATCTTGTACATCCAATAAGTGATTTTTTTCATTGGTTGAACATTTAGGTCATTTTCGTCCTCCCTAGGCTTATTCTAATCCAATTAGGGATTTTAACCAATCTTGTGCATCCAATAATTGATTTTGTGTCATTTGTTGAACATTTAGGTCATTTTCGTCCTCCCCTAGGCTTATTCTATTCTAATTAGGGTTTTTAACCAATCTTGTACATCCAATAAGTGCATTTGCGTCGTTGGTTGAACATTTAGGTTGTTTTCGTTCTACCTTGGCTTATTCTAATCCAATTAGGGTGTTTCACCTATCTTGTGCATCAGGGTTTTTAACCAATCTTGTGTATCCAATAAGTGCGTTTGTGTCATTGGATGAACATTTAGGTCATTTTGGTCCTCCGTAAGCTTATTCTAATCCAATTAGGGTTTTTAACCAATCTTGTACATCCAATAAGTGCGTTTGTGTCATTGGTTTAACATTTAGGTCATTTTCGTCCTCCCTAGGCTTATTCTAATCCAATTAGGGTTTTTAACCAATCTTGTGCATCCAATAAGTGATTTTGTGTCATTGGTTGAACATTTAGGTCATTTTCGTCCTCCCTTGGCTTATTCTAATCCAATTAGGGTTTTTAACCAATCTTGTGCATCCAATAAGTGATTTTGTGTCATTTGTTGAACATTTAGGTCATTTTCGTCCTCCCTTAGGCTTATTCTAATCTAATTAGGGTTTTTAACCAATCTTGTGCATCCAATAAGTGCGTTTGTGTCATTGGATGAACATTTAGGTCATTTTGGTCCTCCATAGGCTTATTCTAATCCAATTAGGTTTTTTAACCAATCTTTTGCTTAAAATAAGTGACTTTGTGTCATTGGTTGAACATTTAGGTCATTTTCGTCCTCCCTAGGCTTATTTTAATCCAATGTCGGTTTTTGTCCAATCTTGTGCATCCAATAAGTGATTTTGTGTCATTGGTTGGCCATTAAGGTCATTTTCATCCTTGCTAGGCTTACTCTAATCAAATTAGGTTTTTAAACAATCTTTTGCATCCAATAAGTGGGTTTGTGTCATTGGTTGAACATTAGGTCATTTTCGTCCTCCCCTAGGCTTATTCTAATCCAATTAGGGTTTTTAACCAATCTTGTGCATCCAATAAGTGATTTTGTGTCATTTATTGAACATTTAGGTCATTTTCGTCCTCCCCTAGGCTTATTCTAGTCTAATTAGGGTTTTTAACCAATCTTGTGCATCCAATAAGTGCGTTTGTGTCATTGGTTGAACATTTAGGTCATTTTCGTCCACCCTAGCCTTATTCTAATCCAATTAGGGTTTTTAACCAATGTTGTGCATCCAATAAGTGCGTTTGTGTCAATGGTTTAACATTTAGGTCATTTTCGTCCTCCTTAGGCTTATTCTAATCCAATTAGGGTTTTTAACCAATCTTGTGCATCCAATAAGTGATTTTGTGTCATTTCTTGAACATTTAGGTCATTTTCGTCCTCCCCTTGGCTTATTCTAATCTAATTAGGTTTTTTAACCAATCTTGTGCATCCAATAAGTGCGTTTGTGTCATTGGTTGAACATTTAGGTCATTTTCGTTCTCCCTTGGCTTATTCTAATCCAATTAGGGTTTTTCACCTATCTTGTGCATCAGGGTTTTTAACCAATCCTGTCCATTCAATAAGTGCGTTTGTGTCATTGGATGAATATTTAGGTCATTTTGGTCCTCCGTAAGCTTATTCTAATCCAATTAGGTTTTTTAACCTATCTTGTGTTAATATAAGTGATTTTGTGTCATTGGTTGAACATTTAAGTCATTTTCGTCCTCCCTAGCCTTATTCTAATCCAATTAGGGTTTTTAACCAATCTTGTGCATCCAATAAGTGCGTTTGTTTCATTGGTTTAACATTTAGGTCATTTTCGTCCTCCCTAGGCTTATTCTAATCCAATTAAGGTTTTTAACCAATCTTGTGCATCTAATAAGTGCGTTTGTGTCATTGGTTTAACATTTAGGTCATTTTCGTCCTCCCTAGGCTTATTCTAATCCAATTAGGGTTTTTATCCAATCTTGTGCATCCAATAAGTGATTTTGTGTCATTGGTTGAAAATTTAGGTCATTTTCGTCCTCCCTAGGCTTATTATAATCCAATTACGGTTTTTAACCAATCTTGTGCATCCAATAAGTGATTTTGTGTCATTTGTTGAACATTTAGGTCATATCGTCCTCCCCTAGGCTTATTCTAATCTAATTAGGGTTTTTAACCAATCTTGTGCATCCAATAAGTGCGTTTGTGTCATTGGTTGAACATTTAGGTCATTTTCGTTCTCCCTTGGCTTATTCTAATCCAATTAGGGTTTTTCACCTATCTTGTGCATCAGGGTTTTTAACCAATCTTGTGCATCCAATAAGTGTGTTTGTGTCATTGGTTTAACATTTAGGTCATTTTCGTCTTCCCTAGGCTTATTCTAATACAATTAGGGTTTTTAACCAATCTTGTGCATCCAATAAGTGCGTTTGTGTCATTGGTTTAACATTTAGGTCATTTCGTCCTCCCTAGGCTTATTCTAATCCAATTAAGGTTTTTAACCAATCTTGTGCATCCAATAAGTGATTTTGTGTCATTTGTTGAACATTTAGGTCATTTTCGTCCTCCCCTAGGCTTATTCTATTCTAGTTAGGGTTTTTAACCAATCTTGTGCATCCAATAAGTGCATTTGCATCATTGGTTGAACATTTAGGTTGTTTTCGTTCTCCCTTGGCTTATTCTAATCCAATTAGGGTGTTTCACCTATCTTGTGCATCAGGGTTTTTAACCAATCTTGTGTATCCAATAAGTGCGTTTGTGTCATTGGATGAACATTTAGGTCATTTTGGTCCTCCGTAAGCTTATTCTAATCCAATTAGGGTTTTTAACCAATCTTGTACATCCAATAAGTGCGTTTGTGTCATTGGTTTAACATTTAGGTCATTTTCGTCCTCCCTAGGCTTATTCTAATCCAATTAGGGTTTTTAACCAATCTTGTGCATCCAATAAGTGATTTTGTGTCATTGGTTGAACATTTAGGTCATTTTCGTCCTCCCTAGGCTTATTCTAATCCAATTAGGGTTTTTAACCAATCTTGTGCATCCAATAAGTGATTTTGTGTCATTTGTTGAACATTTAGGTCATTTTCGTCCTCCCTTAGGCTTATTCTAATCTAATTAGGGTTTTTAACCAATCTTGTGCATCCAATAAGTGCGTTTGTGTCATTGGATGAACATTTAGGTCATTTTGGTCCTCCATAGGCTTATTCTAATCCAATTAGGTTTTTTAACCAATCTTGTGCTTAAAATAAGTGATTTTGTTTCATTGGTTGAACATTTAGGTCACTTTCGTCCTCCCAAGGCTTATTCTAATGCAATTAGGGTTTTTAACCAATCTTGTGCATCCAATAAGTGCGTTTGTGTCATTGGTTAAACATTTAGGTCATTTTCGTCCTCCCTAGGCTTATTTTAATCCAATGTCAGTGTTTATCCAATCTTGTGCATCCAATAAGTGATTTTGTGTCATTGGTTGGCCATTTAGGTCATTTTCGTCCTTGCTAGGCTTACTCTAATCAAATAAGGTTTTTAAACAATCTTGTGCATCCAATAAGTGGGTTTGTGTCATTGGTCGAACATTTAGGTCATTTTCGTCCTCCTGTAGGCTTATTCTAATCTAATTAGGGTTTTTAACCAATCTTGTGCATCCAATAAGTGCGTTTGTGTCATTGGATGAACATTTCGGTCATTTTGGTCCTCATTAGGCTTATTCTAATCCAATTAGGTTTTTTAACCAATCTTGTGCTTAAAATAAGTGATTTTGTGTCATTGGTTGAACATTTAGGTCATTTTCGTCCTCCCTAGGCTTATTCTAATCCAATTAGGGTTTTTAACCAATCTTGTGCATCCAATAAGTGCGTTTGTGTCATTGGTTAAACATTTAGGTCATTTTCGTCCTCCCTAGGCTTATTTTAATCCAATGTAGGTTTTTATCCAATCTTGTGCATCCAATAAGTGATTTTGTGTCATTGGTTGGCCATTTAGGTCATTTTCGTCCTTGCTAGGCTTACTCTAAACAAATTAGGTTTTTAAACAATCTTGTGCATCCAATAAGTGGGTTTGTGTCATTGGTTGACCATTTAGATCATTTTCGTCCTCCCTAGCCTTATTCTAATCCAATTAGGGTTTTTAACCAATCTTGTGCATCCAATAAGTGATTTTGTGTCATTGGTTGAACATTTAGGTCATTTTCGTCCTCCCTAGGCTTATTCTAATCCAATTAGGGTTTTTAACCAATCTTGTGCATCCAATAAGTGCGTTTGTGTCATTGGTTGAACATTTAGGTCATTTTCGTCCTCCTTAGGCTTATTCTAATCCAATTAGGGTTTTTAACCAATCTTGTGCATCCAATAAGTGCGTTTGTGTCATTGGTTGAACATTTAGGTCATTTTCGTCCTCCCTATGCTTATTCTCATCCAATTAGGGTTTTTAACCAATCTTGTGCATCCAATAAGTGATTTTGTGTCATTGGTTGAACATTTAGGTCATTTTCGTCCTCCTTAGGCTTATTCTAATACAAATAGGGTTTTTAACCAATCTTGTGCATCCAATAAGTGATTTTGTGTCATTGGTTGAACATTTAGGTCATTTTCGTCCTCCTTAGGCTTATTCTAATCCAATTAGGGTTTTTAACCAATCTTGTGCATCCAATAAGTGATTTTGTGTCATTGGTTGAACTTTTAGGTCATTTTCGTCCTCCCTAGGCTTATTCTCATCCAATTAGGGTTTTTAACCAATCTTGTGCATCCAATAAGTGATTTTGTGTCATTGGTTGAACATTTAGGTCATTTTCGTCCTCCCTAGGCTTATTCTAATCCAATTAGGGTTTTTAACCAATCTTGTGCATCCAATAAGTGATTTTGTGTCAATTGTTGAACATTTAGGTCATATTCGTCCTCCCTAGGATTATTCCAATCCAATTAGGGTTTTTAACCAATCTTGTGCATCCAATAAGTGATTTTGTGTCAGTGGTTGAACATTTAGGTCATTTTCGTCCTCCCTAGGATTATTATCATCCAATTAGGGTTTTTAACCAATCTTGTGCATCCAATAAGTGATTTTGTGTCATTGGTTGAACATTTAGGTCATTTTCGTCCTCCCTAGGCTTATTCTAATCCAATTAGGGTTTTTAACCAATCTTGTGCATCCAATAAGTGATTTTGTGTCATTTGTTGAACATTTAGGTCATTTTCGTCCTCCCCTAGGCTTATTCTAATCTAATTAGGGTTTTTAACCAATCTTGTGCATCCAATAAGTGCGTTTGTGTCATTGGTTGAACATTTAGGTCATTTTCGTTCTCCGTTGGCTTATTCTAATCCAATTAGGGTTTTTCACCTATCTTGTGCATCAGGGTTTTTAACCAATCCTGTGCATCCTATAAGTGCGTTTGTGTCATTGGATTAACATTTAGGTCATTTTGGTCCTCCGTAAGCTTATTCTAATCCAATTAGGTTATTTTAACCAATCTTGTGCTTAAAATAAGTGATTTTGTGTCATTGGTTGAACATTTAGGTCATTTTCGTCCTCCCAAGCCTTATTCTAATCCAATTAGGGTTTTTAACCAATCTTGTGCATCCAATAAGTGCGTTTGTGTCATTGGTTTAACATTTAGGTCATTTTCGTCCTCCCCTAGGCTTATTCTAATCTAATTAGGGTTTTTAACCAATCTTGTGCATCCAATAAGTGCGTTTGTGTCATTGGTTAAACATTTAGGTCATTTTCGTACCCCCTAGGCTTATTTTAATCCAATGTCGGTTTTTATCCAATCCTGTGCATCCAATAAGTGATTTTGTGTCATTTGTTGAACATTTAGGTCATTTTCGTCCTCCCCTAGGCTTATTCTAATCTAATTAGGGTGTTTAACCAATCTTGTGCATCCAATAAGTGCGTTTGTGTCATTGGTTTAACATTTAGGTCATTTTCGTCCTCCCTAGGCTTATTCTAATCCAATTAGGGTTTTTAACCAATCTTGTGCATCCAATAAGTGCGTTTGTGTCATTGGTTGAACATTTAGGTCATTTTCGTTCTCCATTAGCTTATTCTAATCCAATTAGGGATTTTCACCTATCTTGTGCATCAGGGTTTTTAACCAATCCTGTGCATCCAATAAGTGCGTTTGTGTTATTGGATGAACATTTAGGTCATTTTGGTCCACCGTAAGCTTATTCTAATCCAATTAGGTTTTTTAACCTATCTTGTGCTTAAAATAAGTGATTTTGTGTCATTTGTTGAACATTTAGGTCATTTTCGTCCTTCCTTGCCTTATTCTAATCCAATTAGGGTTTTTAACCAATCTTGTGCATCCAATAAGTGTGTTTGTGTCATTGGTTTAACATTTAGGTCATTTTCGTCTTCCGTAGGCTTATTCTAATCCAATTAGGGTTTTTAACCAATCTTGTGCATCCAATAAGTGCGTTTGTGTCATTGGTTTAACATTTAGGTCATTTCGTCCTCCCTAGGCTTATTCTAATCCAATTAGGGTTTTTATCCAATCTTGTACATCCAATAAGTGATTTTTTTCATTGGTTGAACATTTAGGTCATTTTCGTCCTCCCTAGGCTTATTCTAATCCAATTAGGGATTTTAACCAATCTTGTGCATCCAATAATTGATTTTGTGTCATTTGTTGAACATTTAGGTCATTTTCGTCCTCCCCTAGGCTTATTCTATTCTAATTAGGGTTTTTAACCAATCTTGTACATCCAATAAGTGCATTTGCGTCGTTGGTTGAACATTTAGGTTGTTTTCGTTCTACCTTGGCTTATTCTAATCCAATTAGGGTGTTTCACCTATCTTGTGCATCAGGGTTTTTAACCAATCTTGTGTATCCAATAAGTGCGTTTGTGTCATTGGATGAACATTTAGGTCATTTTGGTCCTCCGTAAGCTTATTCTAATCCAATTAGGGTTTTTAACCAATCTTGTACATCCAATAAGTGCGTTTGTGTCATTGGTTTAACATTTAGGTCATTTTCGTCCTCCCTAGGCTTATTCTAATCCAATTAGGGTTTTTAACCAATCTTGTGCATCCAATAAGTGATTTTGTGTCATTGGTTGAACATTTAGGTCATTTTCGTCCTCCCTAGGCTTATTCTAATCCAATTAGGGTTTTTAACCAACCTTGTGCATCCAATAAGTGATATTGTGTCATTTGTTGAACATTTAGGTCATTTTCGTCCTCCCTTAGGCTTATTCTAATCTAATTAGGGTTTTTAACCAATCTTGTGCATCCAATAAGTGCGTTTGTGTCATTGGATGAACATTTAGGTCATTTTGGTCTTCCATAGACTTATTCTAATCCAATTAGGTTTTTTAACCAATCTTGTGCTTAAAATAAGTGACTTTGTGTCATTGGTTGAACATTTAGGTCATTTTCGTCCTCTCTAGGCTTATTCTAATCCAATTAGGGTTTTTAACCAATCTTGTGCATCCAATAAGTGATTTTGTGTCATTTCTTGATTATTTAGGTCATTTTCGTCCTCCCTAGGCTTATTCTAATCCAATTAGGGTTTTTAACCATTTTTGTGCATCCAATAAGTGATTTTGTGTCATTTGTTGAACATTTAGGTCATTTTCGTCCTCCCCTAGGCTTATTCTAATCTAATTAGGTTTTTTAACCAATCTTGTGCATCCAATAAGTGCGTTTGTGTCATTGGTTGAACATTTAGGTCATTTTCGTTCTCCCTTGGCTTATTCTAATCCAATTAGGGTTTTTCACCTATCTTGTGCATCAGGGTTTTTAACCAATCCTGTCCATTCAATAAGTGCGTTTGTGTCATTGGATGAATATTTAGGTCATTTTGGTCCTCCGTAAGCTTATTCTAATCCAATTAGGTTTTTTAACCTATCTTGTGTTAATATAAGTGATTTTGTGTCATTGGTTGAACATTTAAGTCATTTTCGTCCTCCCTAGCCTTATTCTAATCCAATTAGGGTTTTTAACCAATCTTGTGCATCCAATAAGTGCATTTGTGTCATTGGTTTAACATTTAGGTCATTTTCGTCCTTCCAAGGCTTATTCTAATCCAATTAAGGTTTTTAACCAATCTTGTGCATCCAATAAGTGCGTTTGTGTCATTGGTTTAACATTTAGGTCATTTTCGTCCTCCCTAGGCTTATTCTAATCCAATTAGGGTTTTTATCCAATCTTGTGCATCCAATAAGTGATTTTGTGTCATTGGTTGAAAATTTAGGTCATTTTCGTCCTCCCTAGGCTTATTATAATCCAATTACGGTTTTTAACCAATCTTATGCATCCAATAAGTGATTTTGTGTCATTTGTTGAACATTTAGGTCATATCGTCCTCCCCTAGGCTTACTCTAATTAAATTAGGTTTTTAAACAATCTTTTGCATCCAATAAGTGGGTTTGTGTCATTGGTTGAACATTAGGTCATTTTCGTCCTCCCCTAGGCTTATTCTAATCCAATAAGGGTTTTTAACCAATCTTGTGCATCCAATAAGTGATTTTGTGTCATTTATTGAACATTTAGGTCATTTTCG
Source organism: Cicer yamashitae (assembly GCA_037974755.1). Lineage (NCBI taxonomy): Eukaryota > Viridiplantae > Streptophyta > Magnoliopsida > Fabales > Fabaceae > Cicer > Cicer yamashitae. The sequence goes on from JBBPBQ010020323.1 coordinate 36,444,580, forward strand.
TCCTCCCCTAGGCTTATTCTAATCTAATTAGGGTTTTTAACCAATCTTGTGCATCCAATAAGTGCGTTTGTGTCATTGGTTGAACATTTAGGTCATTTTCGTCCTCCCTAGCCTTATTCTAATCCAATTAGGGTTTTTAACCAATGTTGTGCATCCAATAAGTGCGTTTGTGTCAATGGTTTAACATATAGGTGATTTTCGTCCTCCCTAGGCTTATTCTAATCCAATTAGGGTTTTTAACCAATCTTGTGCATCCAATAAGTGATTTTGTGCCATTTCTTGATTATTTAGGTCATTTTCGTCCTCCCTAGGCTTATTCTAATCCAATTAGGGTTTTTAACCATTTTTGTGCATCCATTAAGTGATTTTGTGTCATTTGTTGAACATTTAGGTCATTTTCGTCCTCCCCTAGGCTTATTCTAATCTAATTAGGTTTTTTAACCAATCTTGTGCATCCAATAAGTGCGTTTGTGTCATTGGTTGAACATTTAGGTCATTTTCGTTCTCCCTTGGCTTGTTCTAATCCAATTAGGGTTTTTCACCTATCTTGTGCATCAGGGTTTTTAACCAATCCTGTCCATCCAATAAGTGCGTTTGTGTCATTGGATGAATATTTAGGTCATTTTGATCCTCCGTAAGCTTATTCTAATCCAATTAGGTTTTTTAACCTATCTTGTGCTTAATATAAGTGATTTTGTGTCATTGGTTGAACATTTAAGTCATTTTCGTCCTCCCTAGCCTTATTCTAATCCAATTAGGGTTTTTAACCAATCTTGTGCATCCAATAAGTGCGTTTGTGTCATTGGTTTAACATTTAGGTCATTTTCGTCCTCCCTAGGCTTATTCTAATCCAATTAAGGTTTTTAACCAATCTTGTGCATCCAATAAGTGCGTTTGTGTCATTGGTTGAACATTTAGGTCATTTTCGTTCTCCCTTGACTTATTCTAATCCAATTAGGGTTTTTCACCTATCTTGTGCATCAGGGTTTTTAACTAATCTTGTGCATCCAATAACTACGTTTGTGTCATTGGTTGAACATTTAGGTCATTTTCGTCATCCCTAGCCTTATTCTAATCCAATTAGGGTTTTTAACCAATCTTGTGCATCCAATAAGTGCGTTTGTGTCAATGGTTTAACATTTAGGTCATTTTCGTCCTCCCTAGGCTTATTCTAATCCAATTAGGGTTTTTAACCAATCTTGTGCATCCAATAAGTGCGTTTGTGTCATTGGTTGAACATTTAGGTCATTTTCGTTCTCCATTAGCTTATTCTAATCCAATTAGGGATTTTCACCTATCTTGTGCATCAGGGTTTTTAACCAATCCTGTGCATCCAACAAGTGCGTTTGTGTTATTGGATGAACATTTAGGTCATTTTGGTCCACCGTAAGCTTATTCTAATCCAATTAGGTTTTTTAACCTATCTTGTGCTTAAAATAAGTGATTTTGTGTCATTTGTTGAACATTTAGGTCATTTTCGTCCTTCCTTGCCTTATTCTAATCCAATTAGGGTTTTTAACCAATCTTGTGCATCCAATAAGTGTGTTTGTGTCATTGGTTTAACATTTAGGTCATTTTCGTCTTCCGTAGGCTTATTCTAATCCAATTAGGGTTTTTAACCAATCTTGTGCATCCAATAAGTGCGTTTGTGTCATTGGTTTAACATTTAGGTCATTTCGTCCTCCCTAGGCTTATTCTAATCCAATTAGGGTTTTTATCCAATCTTGTACATCCAATAAGTGATTTTTTTCATTGGTTGAACATTTAGGTCATTTTCGTCCTCCCTAGGCTTATTCTAATCCAATTAGGGATTTTAACCAATCTTGTGCATCCAATAATTGATTTTGTGTCATTTGTTGAACATTTAGGTCATTTTCGTCCTCCCCTAGGCTTATTCTATTCTAATTAGGGTTTTTAACCAATCTTGTACATCCAATAAGTGCATTTGCGTCGTTGGTTGAACATTTAGGTTGTTTTCGTTCTACCTTGGCTTATTCTAATCCAATTAGGGTGTTTCACCTATCTTGTGCATCAGGGTTTTTAACCAATCTTGTGTATCCAATAAGTGCGTTTGTGTCATTGGATGAACATTTAGGTCATTTTCGTCCTCCCCTAGGCTTATTCTAATCTAATTAGGGTGTTTAACCAATCTTGTGCATCCAATAAGTGCGTTTGTGTCATTGGTTTAACATTTAGGTCATTTTCGTCCGCCCTAGGCTTATTCTAATCCAATAAGGGTTTTTAACCAATCTTGTGCATCCAATAAGTGATTTTGTGTCATTTGTTGATTATTTAGGTCATTTTCGTCCTCCCTAGGCTTATTCTAATCCAATTAGGGTTTTTAACCAATCTTGTGCATCCAATAAGTGATTTTGTGTCATTTGTTGAACATTTAGGTCATTTTCGTCCTCCCCTAGGCTTATTCTAATCTAATTAGGGTTTTTAACCAATCTTGTGCATCCAATAAGTGCGTTTGTGTCATTGGATGAACATTTAGGTCATTTTTGTTCTCCCTTGGCTTATTCTAATCCAATTAGGGTGTTTAACCTATGTTGTGCATCAGGGTTTTTAACCAATCTTGTTTATCCAATAAGTGCGTTTGTGTCATTGGATGAACATTTTGGTCCTCCGTAAGTTTATTCTAATCCAATTAGGTTTTTTAACCAATCTTGTGCTTAAAATAAGTGTTTTTGTGTCATTGGTTGAACATTTAGGTCATTTTCGTCCTCCCTAGCCTTATTCTAATCCAATTAGGGTTTTTAACCAATCTTGTGCATCCAATAAGTGCGTTTGTGTCATTGGTTTAACATTTAGGTCATTTTCGTCCTCCCTAGGCTTATTCTAATACAATTAGGGTTTTTAACCAATCTTGTGCATCCAATAAGTGATTTTGTGTCATTTGTTGAACATTTAGGTCATTTTCGTCCTCCCTTAGGCTTATTCTAATCTAATTAGGGTTTTTAACCAATCTTGTGCATCCAATAAGTGCGTTTGTGTCATTGGATGAACATTTAGGTCATTTTGGTCCTCCATAGGCTTATTCTAATCCAATTAGGTTTTTTAACAAATCTTTTGCTTAAAATAAGTGACTTTGTGTCATTGGTTGAACATTTAGGTCATTTTCGTCCTCCCTAGGCTTATTTTAATCCAATATCGGTTTTTGTCCAATCTTGTGCATCCAATAAGTGATTTTGTGTCATTGGTTGGCCATTAAGGTCATTTTCGTCCTTGCTAGGCTTACTCTAATCAAATTAGGTTTTTAAACAATCTTTTGCATTCAATAAGTGGGTTTGTGTCATTGGTTGAACATTAGGTCATTTTCGTTCTCCCCTAGGCTTATTCTAATCCAATTAGGGATTTTAACCAATCTTGTGCATCCAATAATTGATTTTGTGTCATTTGTTGAACATTTAGGTCTTTCGTCCTCCCCTAGGCTTATTCTATTCTAATTAGGGTTTTTAACCAATCTTGTACATCCAATAAGTGCGTTTGCGTCATTGGTTGAACATTTAGGTTGTTTTCGTTCTACCTTGGCTTATTCTAATCCAATTAGGGTGTTTCACCTATCTTGTGCATCAGGGTTTTTAACCAATCTTGTGTATCCAATAAGTGCGTTTGTGTCATTGGATGAACATTTAGGTCATTTTGGTCCTCCGTAAGCTTATTCTAATCCAATTAGGGTTTTTAACCAATCTTGTACATCCAATAAGTGCGTTTGTGTCATTGGTTTAACATTTAGGTCATTTTCGTCCTCCCTAGGCTTATTCTAATCCAATTAGGGTTTTTAACCAATCTTGTGCATCCAATAAGTGATTTTGTGTCATTGGTTGAACATTTAGGTCATTTTCGTCCTCCCTTGGCTTATTCTAATCCAATTAGGGTTTTTAACCAATCTTGTGCATCCAATAAGTGATTTTGTGTCATTTGTTGAACATTTAGGTCATTTTCGTCCTCCCTTAGGCTTATTCTAATCTAATTAGGGTTTTTAACCAATCTTGTGCATCCAATAAGTGCGTTTGTGTCATTGGATGAACATTTAGGTCATTTTGGTCCTCCATAGGCTTATTCTAATCCAATTAGGTTTTTTAACCAATCTTGTGCTTAAAATAAGTGATTTTGTTTCATTGGTTGAACATTTAGGTCACTTTCGTCCTCCCAAGGCTTATTCTAATGCAATTAGGGTTTTTAACCAATCTTGTGCATCCAATAAGTGCGTTTGTGTCATTGGTTAAACATTTAGGTCATTTTCGTCCTCCCTAGGCTTATTTTAATCCAATGTCAGTGTTTATCCAATCTTGTGCATCCAATAAGTGATTTTGTGTCATTGGTTGGCCATTTAGGTCATTTTCGTCCTTGCTAGGCTTACTCTAATCAAATAAGGTTTTTAAACAATCTTGTGCATCCAATAAGTGGGTTTGTGTCATTGGTCGAACATTTAGGTCATTTTCGTCCTCCTGTAGGCTTATTCTAATCTAATTAGGGTTTTTAACCAATCTTGTGCATCCAATAAGTGCGTTTGTGTCATTGGATGAACATTTCGGTCATTTTGGTCCTCATTAGGCTTATTCTAATCCAATTAGGTTTTTTAACCAATCTTGTGCTTAAAATAAGTGATTTTGTGTCATTGGTTGAACATTTAGGTCATTTTCGTCCTCCCTAGGCTTATTCTAATCCAATTAGGGTTTTTAACCAATCTTGTGCATCCAATAAGTGCGTTTGTGTCATTGGTTGAACATTTAGGTCATTTTCGTCCCCCCTAGGCTTATTTTATTCCAATGTCGGTTTTTATCCAATTCTGTGCATCCAATATGTGATTTTGTGTCATTGGTTGGCCATTTAGGTCATTTTGGTCCTCCATAGGCTTATTCTAATCCAATTAGGGTTTTTAACCAATCTTATGCTTAAAATAAGTGTTTTTGTGTCATTGGTTGAACATTTAGGTCATTTTCGTCCTCCCTAGCCTTATTCTAATCCAATTAGGGTTTTTAACCAATCTTGTGCATCCAATAAGTGCGTTTGTGTCATTGGTTAAACATTTAGGTCATTTTCGTCCTCCCTAGGCTTATTCTAATCCAATTAGGGTTTTTAACCAATCTTGTGCATCCAATAAGTGATTTTGTGTCATTTGTTGAACATTTAGGTCATTTTCGTCCTCCCCTAGGCTTATTCTAATCTAATTAGGGTGTTTAACTAATCTTGTGCATCCAATAAGTGCGTTTGTGTCATTGGTTTAACATTTAGGTCATTTTCGTCCTCCCAAGGCTTATTCTAATCCAATTAGGGTTTTTAACCAATCTTGTGCATCCAATAAGTGCGTTTGTGTCATTGGTTTAACATTTAGGTCATTTTTGTCCTCCCTAGGCTTATTCTAATCCAATTAGGGTTTTTAACCAATCTTGTGCATCCAATAAGTGATTTTGTGTCATTGGTTGAACATTTAGGTCATTTTCGTCCTCCCTAGGCTTATTCTAATCCAATTAGGGTTTTTAACCAATCTTGTGCATCCAATATGTGATTTTTTGTCATTTTGTGTCATTGGTTGAACATTTAGGTCATTTTCGTCCTCCATAGGCTTATTCTAATCCAATTAGGGTTTTTAACCAATCTTGTGCATCCAATATGTGATTTTGTGTCATTGGTTGAACATTTAGGTCATTTTCGTCCTCCAAAGGCTTATTCTAATCCAATTAGGGTTTTTAACCAATCTTGTGCATCCAATATGTCATTTTGTGTCATTGGTTGAACATATAGGTTATTTTCGTTCTCCCTAGGCTTATTGAAATCCAATTAGGGTTTTTAACCAATCTTGTGCATCCAATAAGTGATTTTGTGTCATTGGTTGAACATTTAGGTCATTTTCGTCCTCCCTAGGCTTATTCTAATCCAATTAGGGTTTTTAACCAATCTTGTGCATCCAATAAGTGATTTTTTGTCATTGGTTGAACATTTAGGTCATTTTCGTCCTCCCTAGGCTTATTCTAATCCAATTAGGGTTTTTAACCAATCTTGTGCATCCAATATGTGATTTTGTGTCATTGGTTGAACATTTAGGTCATTTTCGTCCTCTCTAGGCTTATTCTAATCTAATTAGGGTTTATAACCAATATTGTGCATCCAATATATGATTTTGTGTGATTGGTTGAACATTTGTGTCATTTTCGTCCTCCCTAGGCTTATTCTAATCCAATTAGGGTTTTTAACCAATATTGTGCTTCCAATATGTGATTTTGTGTGATTGGTTGAACAATTGTGTCATTTTCGTCCTCCCTAGGCTTATTCTAATCCAATTAGGGTTTTTAACCAATCTTGTGCATCCAATAAGTGATTTTGTGTCATTGGTTGAACATTTAGGTCATTTTCGTCCTCCCTAGGCTTATTCTAATCCAATTAGGGTTTTTAACCAATCTTGTGCATCCAATATGTGATTTTGTGTCATTGGTTGAACATTTAGGTCATTTTCGTCCTCTCTAGGCTTATTCTAATCTAATTAGGGTTTATAACCAATATTGTGCATCCAATATGTGATTTTGTGTGATTGGTTGAACATTTGTGTCATTTTCGTCCTCCCTAGGCTTATTCTAATCCAATTAGGGTTTTTAACCAATATTGTGCATCCAATATGTGATTTTGTGTGATTGGTTGAACAATTGTGTCATTTTCGTATTCCCTAGGCTTATTCTAATCCAATTAGGGTTTTTAACCAATCTTGTGCATCCAATAAGTGATTTTGTGTCATTGGTTGAACATTTAGGTCATTTTCGTCCTCCCTAGGCTTATTCTAATCCAATTAGGGTTTTTAACCAATCTTGTGCATCCAATATGTGATTTTGTGTCATTGGTTGCACATTTAGGTCATTTTCATCCTCCCTAGGCTTATTCTAATCCAATTAGGGTTTTTAACCAATCTTGTGCATCCAATAAGTGATTTTGTGTCATTGGTTGAACATTTAGGTCATTTTCGTCCTCCCTAGGCTTATTCTAATCCAATTAGGGTTTTTAACCAATCTTGTGCATCCAATAAGTGATATTGTGTCATTTGTTGAACATTTAGGTCATTTTCGTCCTCCCTTAGGCTTATTCTAATCTAATTAGGGTTTTTAACCAATCTTGTGCATCCAATAAGTGCGTTTGTGTCATTGGATGAAAATTTAGGTCATTTTGGTCTTCCATAGGCTTATTCTAATCCAATTAGGTTTTTTAACCAATCTTGTGCTTAAAATAAGTGACTTTGTGTCATTGGTTGAACATTTAGGTCATTTTCGTCCTCTCTAGGCTTATTCTAATCCAATTAGGGTTTTTAACCAATCTTGTGCATCCAATAAGTGATTTTGTGTCATTTCTTGATTATTTAGGTCATTTTCGTCCTCCCTAGGCTTATTCTAATCCAATTAGGGTTTTTAACCATTTTTGTGCATCCAATAAGTGATTTTGTGTCATTTGTTGAACATTTAGGTCATTTTCGTCCTCCCCTAGGCTTATTCTAATCTAATTAGGTTTTTTAACCAATCTTGTGCATCCAATAAGTGCGTTTGTGTCATTGGTTTAACATTTAGGTCATTTTCGTCCTTCCTAGGCTTATTCTAATCCAATTAAGGTTTTTAACCAATCTTGTGCATCCAATAAGTGCGTTTGTGTCATTGGTTTAACATTTAGGTCATTTTCGTCCTCCCTAGGCTTATTCTAATCCAATTAGGGTTTTTATCCAATCTTGTGCATCCAATAAGTGATTTTGTGTCATTGGTTGAAAATTTAGGTCATTTTCGTCCTCCCTAGGCTTATTATAATCCAATTACGGTTTTTAACCAATCTTGTGCATCCAATAAGTGATTTTGTGTCATTTGTTGAACATTTAGGTCATATCGTCCTCCCCTAGGCTTATTCTAATCTAATTAGGGTTTTTAACCAATCTTGTGCATCCAATAAGTGCGTTTGTGTCATTGGTTGAACATTTAGGTCATTTTCGTTCTCCCTTGGCTTATTCTAATCCAATTAGGGTTTTTCACCTATCTTGTGCATCAGGGTTTTTAACCAATCTTGTGCATCCAATAAGTGTGTTTGTGTCATTGGTTTAACGTTTAGGTCATTTTCGTCTTCCCTAGGCTTATTCTAATACAATTAGGGTTTTTAACCAATCTTGTGCATCCAATAAGTGCGTTTGTGTCATTGGTTTAACATTTAGGTCATTTCGTCCTCCCTAGGCTTATTCTAATCCAATTAAGGTTTTTAACCAATCTTGTGCATCCAATAAGTGATTTTGTGTCATTTGTTGAACATTTAGGTCATTTTCGTCCTCCCCTAGGCTTATTCTATTCTAGTTAGGGTTTTTAACCAATCTTGTGCATCCAATAAGTGCATTTGCATCATTGGTTGAACATTTAGGTTGTTTTCGTTCTCCCTTGGCTTATTCTAATCCAATTAGGGTGTTTCACCTATCTTGTGCATCAGGGTTTTTAACCAATCTTGTGTATCCAATAAGTGCGTTTGTGTCATTGGATGAACATTTAGGTCATTTTGGTCCTCCGTAAGCTTATTCTAATCCAATTAGGGTTTTTAACCAATCTTGTACATCCAATAAGTGCGTTTGTGTCATTGGTTTAACATTTAGGTCATTTTCGTCCTCCCTAGGCTTATTCTAATCCAATTAGGGTTTTTAACCAATCTTGTGCATCCAATAAGTGATTTTGTGTCATTGGTTGAACATTTAGGTCATTTTCGTCCTCCCTAGGCTTATTCTAATCCAATTAGGGTTTTTAACCAATCTTGTGCATCCAATAAGTGATTTTGTGTCATTTGTTGAACATTTAGGTCATTTTCGTCCTCCCTTAGGCTTATTCTAATCTAATTAGGGTTTTTAACCAATCTTGTGCATCCAATAAGTGCGTTTGTGTCATTGGATGAACATTTAGGTCATTTTGGTCCTCCATAGGCTTATTCTAATCCAATTAGGTTTTTTAACCAATCTTGTGCTTAAAATAAGTGATTTTGTTTCATTGGTTGAACATTTAGGTCACTTTCGTCCTCCCAAGGCTTATTCTAATGCAATTAGGGTTTTTAACCAATCTTGTGCATCCAATAAGTGCGTTTGTGTCATTGGTTAAACATTTAGGTCATTTTCGTCCTCCCTAGGCTTATTTTAATCCAATGTCAGTGTTTATCCAATCTTGTGCATCCAATAAGTGATTTTGTGTCATTGGTTGGCCATTTAGGTCATTTTCGTCCTTGCTAGGCTTACTCTAATCAAATAAGGTTTTTAAACAATCTTGTGCATCCAATAAGTGGGTTTGTGTCATTGGTCGAACATTTAGGTCATTTTCGTCCTCCTGTAGGCTTATTCTAATCTAATTAGGGTTTTTAACCAATCTTGTGCATCCAATAAGTGCGTTTGTGTCATTGGATGAACATTTCGGTCATTTTGGTCCTCATTAGGCTTATTCTAATCCAATTAGGTTTTTTAACCAATCTTGTGCTTAAAATAAGTGATTTTGTGTCATTGGTTGAACATTTAGGTCATTTTCGTCCTCCCTAGGCTTATTCTAATCCAATTAGGGTTTTTAACCAATCTTGTGCATCCAATAAGTGCGTTTGTGTCATTGGTTGAACATTTAGGTCATTTTCGTCCTCCCTAGGCTTATTCTAATCCAATTAGGGTTTTTAACCAATCTTGTGCATCCAATAAGTGATTTTGTGTCATTGGTTGAACATTTAGGTCATTTTCGTCCTCCCTTGGCTTATGCTAATCCAATTAGGGTTATTAACCAATCCTATGCATCCAAAAAGAGCGTTTGTGTCTTTGGATTAACAATTAGGTCATTTTGGTCCTCCCTTGGCTTATTCTAATCCAATTAGAGTTTTTAACCAATCGTGTGCATCCAATAAGTGATTTTGTGTCATTGGTTGAACATTTAGGTCATTTTCGACATCCCTAGGCTTATTCTAATCCAATTAGGGTTTTTAACTAATCTTGTGCATCCAAGAAGTGATTTTGTGTCATTGGTTGAATATTTTGGTCATTTTCGTCGTCCCTAGGCTTATTCTAATCTAATTACGGATTTTAACCAAGTTTGTGCATGCAATAAGTTATTTTGTGTATTTGGTTGAACATTTAAGTCATTTTCGTCCTCCCTAGGCTTATTCTAATCCAGTTAGGGTTTTTAACCAATCTTGTGCATCCAATAAGTGATTTTGTGTCATCAGTTGAATATTTTGGTCATTTTCGTCCTCCCTAGGCGTATTCTTATCCAATTAGGGTTTTTAACCAATCTTGTGCATCCAATATGTGATTTTGTGTCATTGGTTGAACATTTAGGTCATTTTCGTCCTCCTTAGGCTTATTCTAATCCAATTAGGGTTTTTAACCAATCTTGTGCATCCAATATGTGATTTTGTGTCATTGGTTGCACATTTAGGTCATTTTCGTCCTCCCTAGGCTTATTCTAATCCAATTAGGGTTTTTAATTAATCTTGTGCATCCAATATGTGATTTTGTGTCATTGGTTGAACATTTAGGTCATTTTCGTCCTCCCTAGGCTTATTCTAATCCAATTAGGGTTTTTAACCAATCTTGTGCATCCAATATGTGATTTTGTGTCATCTTGTGTCATTGGTTGAACATTTAGGTCATTTTCGTCCTTCCTAGGCTTATTCTAATCCAATTAGGGTTTTTAACCAATCTTGTGCATCCAATATGTGATTTTGTGTCATTGGTTGAACATTTAGGTCATTTTCGTCCTCCCTAGGCTTATTCTAATCCAATTAGGGTTTTTAACCAATCTTGTGCATCCAATATGTGATTTTGTGTCATTGGTTGAACATTTAGGTCATTTTCGTCCCCCCTAGGCTTATTCTAATCCAATTAGGGTTTTTAACCAATCTTGTGCATCCAATATGTGATTTTGTGTCATTGGTTGAACATTTAGGTCATTTTCGTCCTCCCTAGGCTTATTCTAATCCAATTAGGGTTTTTAACCAATCTTGTGCATCCAATATGTGATTTTGTGTCATTGGTTGAACATTTAGGTCATTTTCGTCCTCCCTAGGCTTATTCTAATCCAATTAGGGTTTTTAACCAATCTTGTGCATCCAATATGTGATTTTATGTCATTGGTTGAACATTTAGGTCATTTTCGTCCTCCCTAGGCGTATTCTAATCCAATTAGGGTTTTTAACCAATCTTGTGCATCCAATATGTGATTTTGTGTCATTGGTTGAACATTTAGGTCATTTTCGTCCTCCCTAGGCTTATTCTAATCCAATTAGGGTTTTTAACCAATCTTGTGCATCCAATATGTGATTTTGTGTCATTGGTTGAACATTTAGGTCATTTTCGTCCTCCCTAGGCTCTTTTTAATCCAATTAGGGTTTTTAACCAATCTTGTGCATCCAATATGTGATTTTGTGTCATTGGTTGAACATTTAGGTCATTTTCGTCCTCCCTAGCCTTATTCTAATCCAATTAGGGTTTTTAACCAATCTCGTGCATCCAATAAGTGCGTTTGTGTCATTGGTTTAACATTTAGGTCATTTTCGTCCTCCCTAGGCTTATTCTAATCCAATTAGGGTTTTTAACCAATCTTGTGCATCCAATAAGTGATTTTGTGTCATTGGTTGAACATTTAGGTCATTTTCGTCCTCCCTAGGCTTATTCTAATCCAATTAGGGTTTTTAACCAATCTTGTGCATCCAATTAGTGATTTTGTGTCATTGGTTGAACATTTAGGTCATTTTCGTCCTCCCAAAGCTTATTCTAATCCAATTAGGGTTTTTAACCAATCTTGTGCATCCAATATGTCATTTTGTGTCATTGATTGAACATTTAGGTCATTTTCGTCCTCCCTTGGCTTATTCTAATCCAATTAGGGTTTTTAACTAATCTTGTGCATCCAATATGTCATTTTGTGTCATTGGTTGAACATTTAGGTCATTTTCGTCCTCCCTACGCTTATTCTAATCCAATTAAGGTTTCTAACAAATCTTGTGCATCCAATATGTCATTTTGTATCATTGGTTGAACATTTAGGTTATTTTCGTCCTCCCAATGCATATTCTAATCCAATTAGGGTTTTTAACCAATCTTGTGCATCCAATATTATATTTTGTGTCATTGGTTGAAGATTTAGGTCATTTTCGTCCTCCCTAGGCTTATTCTAATCCAATTAGGGCTTTTAACCAATCTTGTGCATCCAAAAAGTGATTTTGTGTCATTGGTTGAACATTTAGGTCATTTTCGTCCTCCAAAGGCTTATTCTAATCCAATTAGGGTTTTTAACCAATCTTGTGCATCCAATAAGTGATTTTGTGTCATTGGTTGAACATTTAGGTCATTTTCGTCCTCCCTAGGCTTATTCTAATCCAATTAGGGTTTTTAACCAATCTTGTGCATCCAATAAGTGATATTGTGTCATTTGTTGAACATTTAGGTCATTTTCGTCCTCCCTTAGGCTTATTCTAATCTAATTAGGGTTTTTAACCAATCTTGTGCATCCAATAAGTGCGTTTGTGTCATTGGATGAAAATTTAGGTCATTTTGGTCTTCCATAGGCTTATTCTAATCCAATTAGGTTTTTTAACCAATCTTGTGCTTAAAATAAGTGACTTTGTGTCATTGGTTGAACATTTAGGTCATTTTCGTCCTCTCTAGGCTTATTCTAATCCAATTAGGGTTTTTAACCAATCTTGTGCATCCAATAAGTGATTTTGTGTCATTTCTTGATTATTTAGGTCATTTTCGTCCTCCCTAGGCTTATTCTAATCCAATTAGGGTTTTTAACCATTTTTGTGCATCCAATAAGTGATTTTGTGTCATTTGTTGAACATTTAGGTCATTTTCGTCCTCCCCTAGGCTTATTCTAATCTAATTAGGTTTTTTAACCAATCTTGTGCATCCAATAAGTGCGTTTGTGTCATTGCTTGAACATTTAGGTCATTTTCGTTCTCCCTTGGCTTATTCTAATCCAATTAGGGTTTTTCACCTATCTTGTGCATCAGGGTTTTTAACCAATCCTGTCCATTCAATAAGTGCGTTTGTGTCATTGGATGAATATTTAGGTCATTTTGGTCCTCCGTAAGCTTATTCTAATCCAATTAGGTTTTTTAACCTATCTTGTGTTAATATAAGTGATTTTGTGTCATTGGTTGAACATTTAAGTCATTTTCGTCCTCCCTAGCCTTATTCTAATCCAATTAGGGTTTTTAACCAATCTTGTGCATCCAATAAGTGCGTTTGTGTCATTGGTTTAACATTTAGGTCATTTTCGTCCTCCCTAGGCTTATTCTAATCCAATTAGGGTTTTTATCCAATCTTGTGCATCCAATAAGTGATTTTGTGTCATTGGTTGAACATTTAGGTCATTTTCGTCCTCCCTAGGCTTATTATAATCCAATTACGGTTTTTAACCAATCTTGTGCATCCAATAAGTGATTTTGTGTCATTTGTTGAACATTTAGGTCATATCGTCCTCCCCTAGGCTTATTCTAATCTAATTAGGGTTTTTAACCAATCTTGTGCATCCAATAAGTGCGTTTGTGTCATTGGTTGAACATTTAGGTCATTTTCGTTCTCCCTTGGCTTATTCTAATCCAATTAGGGTTTTTCACCTATCTTGTGCATCAGGGTTTTTAACCAATCTTGTGCATCCAATAAGTGTGTTTGTGTCATTGGTTTAACGTTTAGGTCATTTTCGTCTTCCCTAGGCTTATTCTAATACAATTAGGGTTTTTAACCAATCTTGTGCATCCAATAAGTGCGTTTGTGTCATTGGTTTAACATTTAGGTCATTTCGTCCTCCCTAGGCTTATTCTAATCCAATTAAGGTTTTTAACCAATCTTGTGCATCCAATAAGTGATTTTGTGTCATTTGTTGAAAATTTAGGTCATTTTCGTCCTCCCCTAGGCTTATTCTATTCTAGTTAGGGTTTTTAACCAATCTTGTGCATCCAATAAGTGCGTTTGCATCATTGGTTGAACATTTAGGTTGTTTTCGTTCTCCCTTGTCTTATTCTAATCCAATTAGGGTGTTTCACCTATCTTGTGCATCAGGGTTTTTAACCAATCTTGTGTATCCAATAAGTGCGTTTGTGTCATTGGATGATCATTTAGGTCATTTTGGTCCTCCGTAAGCTTATTCTAATCCAATTAGGGTTTTTAACCAATCTTGTACATCCAATAAGTGCGTTTGTGTCATTGGTTTAACATTTAGGTCATTTTCGTCCTCCCTAGGCTTATTCTAATCCAATTAGTGTTTTTAACCAATCTTGTGCATCCAATAAGTGATTTTGTGTCATTGGTTGAACATTTAGGTCATTTTCGTCCTCCCTAGGCTTATTCTAATCCAATTAGGGTTTTTAACCAATCTTGTGCATCCAATAAGTGATATTGTGTCATTTGTTGAACATTTAGGTCATTTTCGTCCTCCCTTAGGCTTATTCTAATCTAATTAGGGTTTTTAACCAATCTTGTGCATCCAATAAGTGCGTTTGTGTCATTGGATGAACATTTAGGTCATTTTGGTCTTCCATAGACTTATTCTAATCCAATTAGGTTTTTTAACCAATCTTGTGCTTAAAATAAGTGACTTTGTGTCATTGGTTGAACATTTAGGTCATTTTCGTCCTCTCTAGGCTTATTCTAATCCAATTAGGGTTTTTAACCAATCTTGTGCATCCAATAAGTGATTTTGTGTCATTTCTTGATTATTTAGGTCATTTTCGTCCTCCCTAGGCTTATTCTAATCCAATTAGGGTTTTTAACCATTTTTGTGCATCCAATAAGTGATTTTGTGTCATTTGTTGAACATTTAGGTCATTTTCGTCCTCCCCTAGGCTTATTCTAATCTAATTAGGTTTTTTAACCAATCTTGTGCATCCAATAAGTGCGTTTGTGTCATTGGTTTAACATTTAGGTCATTTTCGTCCTTCCTAGGCTTATTCTAATCCAATTAAGGTTTTTAACCAATCTTGTGCATCCAATAAGTGCGTTTGTGTCATTGGTTTAACATTTAGGTCATTTTCGTCCTCCCTAGGCTTATTCTAATCCAATTAGGGTTTTTATCCAATCTTGTGCATCCAATAAGTGATTTTGTGTCATTGGTTGAAAATTTAGGTCATTTTCGTCCTCCCTAGGCTTATTATAATCCAATTACGGTTTTTAACCAATCTTGTGCATCCAATAAGTGATTTTGTGTCATTTGTTGAACATTTAGGTCATATCGTCCTCCCCTAGGCTTATTCTAATCTAATTAGGGTTTTTAACCAATCTTGTGCATCCAATAAGTGCGTTTGTGTCATTGGTTGAACATTTAGGTCATTTTCGTTCTCCCTTGGCTTATTCTAATCCAATTAGGGTTTTTCACCTATCTTGTGCATCAGGGTTTTTAACCAATCTTGTGCATCCAATAAGTGTGTTTGTGTCATTGGTTTAACGTTTAGGTCATTTTCGTCTTCCCTAGGCTTATTCTAATACAATTAGGGTTTTTAACCAATCTTGTGCATCCAATAAGTGCGTTTGTGTCATTGGTTTAACATTTAGGTCATTTCGTCCTCCCTAGGCTTATTCTAATCCAATTAAGGTTTTTAACCAATCTTGTGCATCCAATAAGTGATTTTGTGTCATTTGTTGAAAATTTAGGTCATTTTCGTCCTCCCCTAGGCTTATTCTATTCTAGTTAGGGTTTTTAACCAATCTTGTGCATCCAATAAGTGCGTTTGCATCATTGGTTGAACATTTAGGTTGTTTTCGTTCTCCCTTGTCTTATTCTAATCCAATTAGGGTGTTTCACCTATCTTGTGCATCAGGGTTTTTAACCAATCTTGTGTATCCAATAAGTGCGTTTGTGTCATTGGATGATCATTTAGGTCATTTTGGTCCTCCGTAAGCTTATTCTAATCCAATTAGGGTTTTTAACCAATCTTGTACATCCAATAAGTGCGTTTGTGTCATTGGTTTAACATTTAGGTCATTTTCGTCCTCCCTAGGCTTATTCTAATCCAATTAGTGTTTTTAACCAATCTTGTGCATCCAATAAGTGATTTTGTGTCATTGGTTGAACATTTAGGTCATTTTCGTCCTCCCTAGGCTTATTCTAATCCAATTAGGGTTTTTAACCAATCTTGTGCATCCAATAAGTGATATTGTGTCATTTGTTGAACATTTAGGTCATTTTCGTCCTCCCTTAGGCTTATTCTAATCTAATTAGGGTTTTTAACCAATCTTGTGCATCCAATAAGTGCGTTTGTGTCATTGGATGAACATTTAGGTTATTTTGGTCCACCATAGGCTTATTCTAATCCAATTAGGTTTTTTAACCAATCTTGTGCTTAAAATAAGTGACTTTGTGTCATTGGTTGAACATTTAGGTCATTTTCGTCCTCCCTAGGCTTATTTTAATCCAATGTCGGTTTTTGTCCAATCTTGTGCATCAAATAAGTGATTTTGTGTCATTGGTTGGCCATTTAGGTCATTTTCGTCCTTGCTAGGCTTACTCTAATTAAATTAGGTTTTTAAACAATCTTTTGCATCCAATAAGTGGGTTTGTGTCATTGGTTGAACATTAGGTCATTTTCGTCCTCCCCTAGGCTTATTCTAATCCAATAAGGGTTTTTAACCAATCTTGTGCATCCAATAAGTGATTTTGTGTCATTTATTGAACATTTAGGTCATTTTCGTCCTCCCCTAGGCTTATTCTAATCTAATTAGGGTTTTTAACCAATCTTGTGCATCCAATAAGTGCGTTTGTGTCATTGGTTGAACATTTAGGTCATTTTCGTCCTCCCTAGCCTTATTCTAATCCAATTAGGGTTTCTAACCAATGTTGTGCATCCAATAAGTGCGTTTGTGTCAATGGTTTAACATTTAGGTCATTTTCGTCCTCCCTAGGCTTATTCTAATCCAATTAGGGTTTTTAACCAATCTTGTGCATCCAATAAGTGATTTTGTGTCATTTGTTGAACATTTAGGTCATTTTCGTCCTCCCCTAGGCTTATTCTAATCTAATTAGGGTTTTTAACCAATCTTGTGCATCCAATAAGTGCGTT
Organism: Cicer yamashitae; assembly: GCA_037974755.1. NCBI lineage: Eukaryota > Viridiplantae > Streptophyta > Magnoliopsida > Fabales > Fabaceae > Cicer > Cicer yamashitae. Next base: position 36,461,608 of record JBBPBQ010020323.1, read on the forward strand.
TGTGTCATTGGTTGAACATTTAGGTCATTTTCGTCCTGCCTAGCCTTATTCTAATCCAATTAGGGTTTTTAACCAATGTTGTGCATCCAATAAGTGCGTTTGTGTCAATGGTTTAACATTTAGGTCATTTTCGTCCTCCCTAGGCTTATTCTAATCCAATTAGGGTTTTTAACCTATCTTGTGCATCCAATAAGTGATTTTGTGTCATTTGTTGATTATTTAGGTCATTTTCGTCCTCCCTAGACTTATTCTAATCCAATTAGGGTTTTTAACCAATCTTGTGCATCCAATAAGTGCGTTTGTGTCATTGGATGAACATTTAGGTCATTTTGGTCCTCCGTAAGCTTATTCTAATCCAATTAGGTTTTTTAACCTATCTTGTGCTTAATATAAGTGATTTTGTGTCATTGGTTGAACATTTAGGTCATTTTCGTCCTCCCTAGGCTTATTCTAATCCAATTAAGGTTTTTAACCAATCTTGTGCATCCAATAAGTGCGTTTGTGTCATTGGTTTAACATTTAGGTCATTTTCGTCCTCCCTAGGCTTATTCTAATCCAATTAGGGTTTTTAACCAATCTTGTGCATCCAATAAGTGCGTTTGTGTCATTGGTTAAACATTTAGGTCATTTTCGTCCTCCCTAGGCTTATTCTAATCCAATTAGGGTTTTTAACCAATCTTGTGCATCCAATAAGTGATTTTGTGTCATTTGTTGAACATTTAGGTCATTTTCGTCCTCCCCTAGGCTTATTCTAATCTAATTAGGGTGTTTAACTAATCTTGTGCATCCAATAAGTGCGTTTGTGTCATTGGTTTAACATTTAGGTCATTTTCGTCCTCCCAAGGCTTATTCTAATCCAATTAGGGTTTTTAACCAATCTTGTGCATCCAATAAGTGCGTTTGTGTCATTGGTTTAACATTTAGGTCATTTTTGTCCTCCCTAGGCTTATTCTAATCCAATTAGGGTTTTTAACCAATCTTGTGCATCCAATAAGTGATTTTGTGTCATTGGTTGAACATTTAGGTCATTTTCGTCCTCCCTAGGCTTATTCTAATCCAATTAGGGTTTTCAACCAATCTTGTGCATCCAATAAGTGATTTTGTGTCATTGGTTGAACATTTAGGTCATTTTCGTCCTCCCTAGGCTTATTCTAATCCAATTAGGGTTTTTAACCAATCTTGTGCATCCAATATGTGATTTTGTGTCTTTGGTTGAACATTTAGGTCATTTTCGTCCTCCCTAGGCTTATTCTAATCCAATTAGGGTTTTTAACCAATCTTGTGCATCCAATATGTGATTTTGTGTCATTTTGTGTCATTGGTTGAACATTAAGGTCATTTTCGTCCTCCCTAGGGTTATTCTAATCCAATTAGGGTTTTTAACCAATCTTGTGCATCCAATATGTGATTTTGTGTCATTGGTTGAACATTTAGGTCATTTTCGTCCTCCCTAGGCTTATTCTAATCCAATTAGGGTTTTTAACCAATCTTGTGCATCCAATATGTGATTTTGTGTCATTGGTTGCACATTTAGGTCATTTTCGTCCTCCCTAGGCTTATTCTAATCCAATTAGTGTTTTTAACCAATCTTGTGCATCCAATAAGTGATTTTGTGTCATTGGTTGAACATTTAGGTCATTTTCGTCCTCCCTAGGCTTATTCTAATCCAATTAGGGTTTTTAACCAATCTTGTGCATCCAATAAGTGATATTGTGTCATTTGTTGAACATTTAGGTCATTTTCGTCCTCCCTTAGGCTTATTCTAATCTAATTAGGGTTTTTAACCAATCTTGTGCATCCAATAAGTGCGTTTGTGTCATTGGATGAAAATTTAGGTCATTTTGGTCTTCCATAGGCTTATTCTAATCCAATTAGGTTTTTTAACCAATCTTGTGCTTAAAATAAGTGACTTTGTGTCATTGGTTGAACATTTAGGTCATTTTCGTCCTCTCTAGGCTTATTCTAATCCAATTAGGGTTTTTAACCAATCTTGTGCATCCAATAAGTGATTTTGTGTCATTTCTTGATTATTTAGGTCATTTTCGTCCTCCCTAGGCTTATTCTAATCCAATTAGGGTTTTTAACCATTTTTGTGCATCCAATAAGTGATTTTGTGTCATTTGTTGAACATTTAGGTCATTTTCGTCCTCCCCTAGGCTTATTCTAATCTAATTAGGTTTTTTAACCAATCTTGTGCATCCAATAAGTGCGTTTGTGTCATTGCTTGAACATTTAGGTCATTTTCGTTCTCCCTTGGCTTATTCTAATCCAATTAGGGTTTTTCACCTATCTTGTGCATCAGGGTTTTTAACCAATCCTGTCCATTCAATAAGTGCGTTTGTGTCATTGGATGAATATTTAGGTCATTTTGGTCCTCCGTAAGCTTATTCTAATCCAATTAGGTTTTTTAACCTATCTTGTGTTAATATAAGTGATTTTGTGTCATTGGTTGAACATTTAAGTCATTTTCGTCCTCCCTAGCCTTATTCTAATCCAATTAGGGTTTTTAACCAATCTTGTGCATCCAATAAGTGCGTTTGTGTCATTGGTTTAACATTTAGGTCATTTTCGTCCTCCCTAGGCTTATTCTAATCCAATTAGGGTTTTTATCCAATCTTGTGCATCCAATAAGTGATTTTGTGTCATTGGTTGAAAATTTAGGTCATTTTCGTCCTCCCTAGGCTTATTATAATCCAATTACGGTTTTTAACCAATCTTATGCATCCAATAAGTGATTTTGTGTCATTTGTTGAACATTTAGGTCATATCGTCCTCCCCTAGGCTTACTCTAATTAAATTAGGTTTTTAAACAATCTTTTGCATCCAATAAGTGGGTTTGTGTCATTGGTTGAACATTAGGTCATTTTCGTCCTCCCCTAGGCTTATTCTAATCCAATAAGGGTTTTTAACCAATCTTGTGCATCCAATAAGTGATTTTGTGTCATTTATTGAACATTTAGGTCATTTTCGTCCTCCCCTAGGCTTATTCTAATCTAATTAGGGTTTTTAACCAATCTTGTGCATCCAATAAGTGCGTTTGTGTCATTGGTTGAACATTTAGGTCATTTTCGTCCTCCCTAGCCTTATTCTAATCCAATTAGGGTTTTTAACCAATGTTGTGCATCCAATAAGTGCGTTTGTGTCAATGGTTTAACATATAGGTGATTTTCGTCCTCCCTAGGCTTATTCTAATCCAATTAGGGTTTTTAACCAATCTTGTGCATCCAATAAGTGATTTTGTGCCATTTCTTGATTATTTAGGTCATTTTCGTCCTCCCTAGGCTTATTCTAATCCAATTAGGGTTTTTAACCATTTTTGTGCATCCATTAAGTGATTTTGTGTCATTTGTTGAACATTTAGGTCATTTTCGTCCTCCCCTAGGCTTATTCTAATCTAATTAGGTTTTTTAACCAATCTTGTGCATCCAATAAGTGCGTTTGTGTCATTGGTTGAACATTTAGGTCATTTTCGTTCTCCCTTGGCTTATTCTAATCCAATTAGGGTTTTTCACCTATCTTGTGCATCTGGGTTTTTAACCAATCCTGTCCATCCAATAAGTGCGTTTGTGTCATTGGATGAATATTTAGGTCATTTTGGTCCTCCGTAAGCTTATTCTAATTTAATTAGGTTTTTTAACCTATCTTGTGCTTAATATAAGTGATTTTGTGTCATTGGTTGAACATTTAGGTCATTTTCGTCCTCCCTAGGCTTATTCTAATCCAATTAGTGTTTTTAACCAATCTTGTGCATCCTATAAGTGCGTTTGTGTCATTGGTTAAACAATTAGGTCATTTTCGTACCCCCTAGGCTTATTTTAATCCAATGTCGGTTTTTATCCTATCCTGTGCAACTAATAAGTGATTTTGTGTCATTTGTTGAACATTTAGGTCATTTTCGTCCTCCCCTAGGCTTATTCTAATCTAATTAGGGTGTTTAACCAATCTTCTGCATCCAATAAGTGCATTTGTGTCATTGGTTTAATATTTAGGTCATTTTCGTCCTCCCTAGGCTTATTCTAATCCAATTAGGGTTTTTAACCAATCTTGTGCATCCAATAAGTGATTTTGTGTCATTTGTTGATTATATAGGTCATTTTCGTCCTCCCTAGGCTTATTCTAATCCAATTAGGGTTTTTAACCAATCTTGTGCATCCAATAAGTGATTTTGTGTCCTTTGTTGAACATTTAGGTCATTTTCGTCCTCCCCTAGGCTTTTTCTAATCTAATTAGGGTTTTTCACCTATCTTGTGCATCAGGGTTTTAAACCAATCCTGTGCATCCAATTAGTGCGTTTGTGTCATTGGATGAACATTTAGGTCATTTTGGTCCTCCGTAAGCTTATTCTAATCCAATTAGGTTTTTAAACCTATCTTGTGCTTAATATAAGTGATTTTGTGTCATTGGTTGAACATTTAGGTCATTTTCGTCCTCCCTAGCCTTATTCTAATCCAATTAGGGTTTTTAACCAATCTTGTGCATCCTATAAGTGCGTTTGTGTCATTGGTTTAACATTTAGGTCATTTTCGTCCTCCCTCGGCTTATTATAATCCAATTAGGGTTTTTAACCAATCTTGTGCATCCAATAAGTGATTTTGTGTCATTGGTTGAACATTTAGGTCATTTTCGTCCTCCCTCGGCTTATTATAATCCAATTAGGGTTTTTAACCAATCTTGTGCATCCAATAAGTGATTTTGTGTCATTTGTTGAACATTTAGGTCATTTCGTCCTCCCCTAGGCTTATTCTAATCTAATTAGGGTTTTTAACCAATCTTGTGCATCCAATAAGTGCGTTTGTGTCATTGGTTGAACATTTAGGTCATTTTCGTTCTCCCTTGGCTTATTCTAATCCAATTAGGGTTTTTCACCTATCTTGTGCATCAGGGTTTTTAACCAATCCTATGCATCCAATAAGTGCGTTTGTGTAATTGGATTAACATTTAGGTCATTTTCGTACCCCCTAGGCTTATTTTAATCCAATGTCGCTTTTTATCCAATCATGTGCATCCAATAAGTGATTTTGTGTCATTGGTTGGCCATTTAGGTCATTTTGGTCCTCCATAGGCTTATTCTTATCCAATTAGGTTTTTTTAACCAATCTTGTGCTTAAAGTAAGTGATTTTGTGTCATTGGTTGAACATTTAGGTCATTTTCGTCCTCCCTAGGCTTATTCTAATCCAATTAGGGTTTTTAACCAATCTTGTGCATCCAATAAGTGCGTTTGTGTCATTGGTTGAACATTTAGGTCATTTTCGTCCCCCCTAGGCTTATTTTAATCCAATGTCGGTTTTTATCCAATTCTGTGCATCCAATAAGTGATTTTGTGTCATTGGTTGGCCATTTAGGTCATTTTGGTCCTCCATAGGCTTATTCTAATCCAATTAGGGTTTTTAACCAATCTTATGCTTAAAATAAGTGTTTTTGTGTCATTGGTTGAACATTTAGGTCATTTTCGTCCTCCCTAGCCTTATTCTAATCCAATTAGGGTTTTTAACCAATCTTGTGCATCCAATAAGTGCGTTTGTGTCATTGGTTAAACATTTAGGTCATTTTCGTCCTCCCTAGGCTTATTCTAATCCAATTAGGGTTTTTAACCAATCTTGTGCATCCAATAAGTGATTTTGTGTCATTTGTTGAACATTTAGGTCATTTTCGTCCTCTCCTAGGCTTATTCTAATCTAATTAGGGTGTTTAACCAATCTTGTGCATCAAATAAGTGCGTTTGTTTCATTGGTTTAACATTTAGGTAATTTTCGTCCTCCCTAGGCTTATTCTAATCCAATTAGGGTTTTTAACCAATCTTGTGCATCCAATAAGTGCGTTTGTGTCATTGGTTAAACATTTAAGTCATTTTCGTCCTCCGTAAGCTTATTCTAATCCAATTAGGTTTTTTTAACCAATCTTGTGCTTAAAATAAGTGATTTTGTGTCATTGGTTGAACATTTAGGTCATTTTCGTCCTCCCAAGCCTTATTCTAATCCAATTAGGGTTTTTAACCAATCTTGTGCATCCAATAAGTGCGTTTGTGTCATTGGTTTAACATTTAGGTTATTTTCGTCCTCCCTAGGCTTATTCTAATCCAATTAGTGTTTTTAACCAATCTTGTGCAGCCAATAAGTGCGTTTGTGTCATTGGTTTAACATTTAGGTCATTTTCGTCCTCCCTAGGCTTATTCTAATCCAATTAGGGTTTCTAACCACTCTTGTGCATCCAATAAGTGCGTTTGTGTCATTGGTTAAACATTTAGGTCATTTTCATACCCCCTAGGCTTATTTTAATCCAATGTCGCTTTTTATCCAATCATGTGCATCCAATAAGTGATTTTGTGTCATTGGTTGGCCATTTAGGTCATTTTCGTCCTCCATAGGCTTATTCTTATCCAATTAGGTTTTTTTAACCAATCTTGTGCTTAAAGTAAGTGATTTTCTGTCATTGGTTGAACATTTAGGTCATTTTCGTCCTCCCTAGGCTTATTCTAATCCAATTAGGGTTTTTAACCAATCTTGTGCATCCAATAAGTGCGCTTGTGTCATTGGTTGAACATTTAGGTCATTTTCGTCCTCCCTAGGCTTATTCTAATCCAATTAGTGTTTTTAACCAATCTTGTGCATCCAATAAGTGCGTTTGTGTCATTGGTTAAACATTTAGGTCATTTTCGTACCCCCTAGGCTTATTTTAATCCAATGTCGGTTTTTATCCAATCCTATGCATCCAATAAGTGATTTTGAGTCATTGGTTGGCCATTTAGGTCATTTTCGTCGTTGCTAGGCTTACTTTAATTAAATTAGGTTTTTAAAAAATCTTTTGCATCCAATAAGTGGGTTTGTGTCATCGGTTGAACATTAGGTCATTTTCGTCCTCCCTTAGGCTTATTCTAATCTAATTAGGGTTTTTAACCAATCTTGTGCCTCCAATAAGTGCGTTTGTGTCATTGGATGAACATTTAGGTCATTTTAGTCCTCCACAGGCTTATTCTTATCCAATTAGGGTTTTTAACCAATCTTGTGCATCCAATAAGTGATTTTGTGTCATTTGTTGAACATTTAGGTCATTTTCGTCCTCCCCTAGGCTTATTCTAATCTAATTAAGGTTTTTAACCAATCTTGTGCATCCAATAAGTGCGTTTGTGTCATTGGTTGAACATTTAGGTCATTTTCGTTCTCCCTTGGCTTATTCTAATCCAATTAGGGTTTTTCACCTATCTTGTGCATCAGGGTTTTTAACCAATCCTGTGCATCCAATAAGTGCGTTTGTGTCATTGGATTAACATTTAGGTCATTTTGGTCCTCCGTAAGCTTATTCTAATCCAATTAGGTTTTTTTAACCAATCTTGTGCTTAAAATAAGTGATTTTGTGTCATTGGTTGAACATTTAAGTCATTTTCGTCCTCCCAAGCGTTATTCTAATCCAATTAGGGTTTTTCACCAATCTTGTGCATCTAATAAGTGCGTTTGTGTCATTGGTGTAACATTTAGGTCATTTTCGTCCTCCCTAGGCTTATTCTAATCCAATTACTGTTTTTAACCAATCTTGTGCAGCCAATAAGTGCGTTTGTGTCATTGGTTTAACATTTAGGTCATTTTCGTACCCCTTAGGCTGATTTTAATCCAATGTCGGTTTTTATCCAATCATGTGCATCCAATAAGTGATTTTGAGTCATTGGTTGGCCGTTTAGGTCATTTTCGTCCTTGCTAGGCTTACTCTAATCAAATTAGGTTTTTAAACTATCTTTTGCATCCAATAAGTGGGTTTGTGTCATTGGTTGAACATTTGGTCATTTTCGTCCTCCCCTAGGCTTATTCTAATCTAATTAGGGTTTTTCACTAATCTTGTGCCTCCAATAAGTGCGTTTGTGTCATTGGATAAACATTTAGGTCATTTTAGTCCTCCATAGGCTTATTCTAATCCAATTAGGTTTTTTAACCAATCTTATGCTTAAAATAAGTGTTTTTGTGTCATTGGTTGAACATTTAGGTCATTTTCGTCCTCCCTAGCCTTATTCTAATCCAATTAGGGTTTTTAACCAATCTTGTGCATCCAATAAGTGCGTTTGTGTCATTGGTTAAACATTTAGGTCTTTTTCGTCCTCCCTAGGCTTATTCTAATCCAATTAGGGTTTTTAACCAATCTTGTGCATCCAATAAGTGATTTTGTGTCATTTGTTGAACATTTACGTCAATTTCGTTCTCCCCTAGGCTTATTCTAATCTAATTAGGGTGTTTAACCAATCTTGTGCATCAAATAAGTGCGTTTCTGTCATTGATTTAACATTTAGGTCATTTTCGTCCTCCCTAGGCTTATTCTAATCCAATTAGGATTTTTAACCAATCTTGTGCATCCAATAAGTGCGTTTGTGTCATTGGTTAAACATTTAGGTCATTTTCGTCCCCCCTAGGCTTATTTTAATCCAATGTCGGTTTTTATCCAATCCTGTGCATCCAATAAGTGATTTTGTGTCATTGGTTGGCCATTTAGGTCATTTTGGTCCTCCATAGGCTTATTCTTATCCAATTAGGTTTTTTAACCAATCTTGTGATTAAAATAAGTGATTTTGTGTCATTGGTTGAACATTTAGGTCATTTTCGTCCTCCCTAGGCTTATTCTAATCCAATTAGGGTTTTTAACCAATCTTGTGCATCCAATAAGTGCGTTTGTGTCATTGGTTGAACATTGAGGTCATTTTCGTCCTCCCTAGGCTTATTCTAATCCAATTAGAATTTTTAACCAATCTTGTGCATCCAATAAGTGCGTTTGTGTCATTGGTTAAACATTTAGGTCATTTTCGTACCCCCTAGGCTTATTTTAATCCAATGTCGCTTTTTAACCAATCCTCTGCATCCAATAAGTGATTTTGTGTCATTGGTTGGCCATTTAGGTCATTTTGGTCCTCCATAGGCGTATTCTTATCCAATTAGGTTTTTTAACCAATTTTGTGCTTAAATTAAGTGATTTTGTGTCATTGGTTGAACATTTAGGTCATTTTCATCCTCCCTAGGCTTATTCTAATCCAATTAGGGTTTTTAACCAATCTTGTGCATCCAATAAGTGCGTTTGTGTCATTGGTTGAACATTTAGGTCATTTTCCTCCTCCCTAGGCTTATTCTAATCCAAATAGGGTTTTTAACCAATCTTGTGCATCCAATAAGTGCGTTTGTGTCATTGGTTAAACATTAAGGTCATTTTCGTACCCCCTAGGCTTATTTTAATCCAATGTCGGTTTTTATCCAATGCTGTGCATCCAATAAGTGATTTTGTGTCATTTAATGAACATTTAGGTCATTTTCGTCCTCCCCTAGGCTTATTCTAATCTAATTAGGGTGTTTAACCAATCTTGTGCATCCAATAAGTGCGTTTGTGTCATTGGTTTAACATTTAGGTCATTTTCGTCCTCCCTAGGCTTATTCTAATCCAATTAGGGTTTTTAACCTATCTTGTGCATCCAATAAGTGATTTTGTGTCATTTGTTGTTTATTTAGGTCATTTTCGTCCTCCCTTGGCTTATTCTAATCCAATTAGGGTTTTTAACCAATCTTGTGCATCCAATAAGTGATTTTGTGTCATTTGTTGAACATTTAGGTCATTTTCGTCCTCCCCTAGGCTTATTCTAATCTAATTAGGGTTTTTAACCAATCTTGTGCATCCAATAAGTGCGTTTGTGTCATTGGTTGAACATTTAGGTCATTTTCGTTCTCCGTTGGCTTATTCTAATCCAATTAGGGTTTTTCACCTATCTTGTGCATCAGGGTTTTTAACCAATCCTGTGCATCCTATAAGTGCGTTTGTGTCATTGGATTAACATTTAGGTCATTTTGGTCCTCCGTAAGCTTATTCTAATCCAATTAGGTTATTTTAACCAATCTTGTGCTTAAAATAAGTGATTTTGTGTCATTGGTTGAACATTTAGGTCATTTTCGTCCTCCCAAGCCTTATTCTAATCCAATTAGGGTTTTTAACCAATCTTGTGCATCCAATAAGTGCGTTTGTGTCATTGGTTTAACATTTAGGTCATTTTCGTCCTCCCCTAGGCTTATTCTAATCTAATTAGGGTTTTTAACCAATCTTGTGCATCCAATAAGTGCGTTTGTGTCATTGGTTAAACATTTAGGTCATTTTCGTACCCCCTAGGCTTATTTTAATCCAATGTCGGTTTTTATCCAATCCTGTGCATCCAATAAGTGATTTTGTGTCATTTGTTGAACATTTAGGTCATTTTCGTCCTCCCCTAGGCTTATTCTAATCTAATTAGGGTGTTTAACCAATCTTGTGCATCCAATAAGTGCGTTTGTGTCATTGGTTTAACATTTAGGTCATTTTCGTCCTCCCTAGGCTTATTCTAATCCAATTAGGGTTTTTAACCAATCTTGTGCATCCAATAAGTGCGTTTGTGTCATTGGTTAAACATTTAGGTCATTTTCGTCCTCCCTAGGCTTATTTTAATCCAATGTCGGTTTTTATCCAATCTTGTGCATCCAATAAGTGATTTTGTGTCATTGGTTGGCCATTTAGGTCATTTTGGTCCTTGCTAGGCTTACTCTAATCAAATTAGGTTTTTAAACAATCTTGTGCATCCAATAAGTGGGTTTGTGTCATTGGTTGAACATTTAGGTCATTTTCGTCCTCCCTAGGCTTATTCTAATCCAATTAGGGTTTTTAACCAATCTTGTGCATCCAATAAGTGCGTTTGTGTCATTGGTTTAACATCTAGGTCATTTTCGTCCTCCCTTGGCCGATTCTAATGCAATTAGGGTTTTTCACCTATCTTGTGCATCAGGGTTTTAAACCAATCTTGTGCATCCAATACGTGCGTTTGTGTCATTGGATGAACATTTAGGTCATTTTGGTCCTCCATAGGCTTATTCTAATCCAATTAGGTTTTTTAACCAATCTTGTGCTTAAAATAAGTGATTTTGTGTCATTGGTTGAACATTTAGGTCATTTTCGTCCTCCCTAGGCTTATTCTAATCCAATTAGGGTTTTTAACCAATCTTGTGCATCCAATAAGTGCGTTTGTGTCATTGGTTGAACATTTAGGTCATTTTCCTCCTCCCTAGGCTTATTCTAATCCAATTAGGGTTTTTAACCAATCTTGTGCATCCAATATGTGATTTTGTGTCATTGGTTGAACATTTAGGTCATTTTCGTCCTCCCTAGGCTTATTCTAATCCAATTAGGGTTTTTAACCAATCTTGTGCATCCAATATGTGATTTTGTGTCATTTTGTGTCATTGGTTGAACATTTAGGTCATTTTCTTCCTTCCTAGGCTTATTCTAATCCAATTAGGGTTTTTAACCAATCTTGTGCATCCAATTTGTGATTTTGTGTCATTGGTTGAACATTTAGGTCATTTTCGTCCTCCCTAGGCTTATTCTAATCCAATTAGCGTTTTTAACCAATCTTGTGCATCCAATATGTGATTTTGTGTCATTTTGTGTCATTGGTTGAACATTTAGGTCATTTTCGCCCTCCCTAGGCTTATTCTAATCCAATTAGGGTTTTTAACCAATCTTGTGCATCCAATATGTGATGTTGTGTCATTGGTTGAACATTTAGGTCATTTTCGTCCTCCCTAGGCTTATTCTAATCCAATTAGGGTTTTTAACCAATCTTGTGCATCCAATATGTGATTTTGTGTCATTTTGTGTCATTGGTTGAACAGTTAGGTCATTTTCGTCCTCCCTAGGCTTATTCTAATCCAATTAGGGTTTTTAACCAATCTTGTGCATCCAATATGTGATTTTGTGTCATTTTGTGTCATTGGTTGAACATTTAGGTCATTTTCGTCCTCGATAGGCATATTCTAATCCAATTAGGGTTTTTAACCAATCTTGTGCATCCAATATGTGATTTTGTGTCATTGGTTGAACATTTAGGTCATTTTCGTCCTCCCTAGGCTTATTCTAATCCAATTAGGGTTTTTAACCAATCTTGTGCATCCAATATGTGATTTTGTGTCATTTTGTGTCATTTGTTGAACATTTAGGTCATTTTCGTCCTCCCTAGGCTTATTCTAATCGAATTAGGGTTTTTAACCAATCTTGTGCATCCAATACGTGATTTTGTGTCATTTTGTGTCATTTGTTGCACATTTAGGTCATTTTCGTCCTCCGTAGGCTTATTCTACTCCAATTAGGGTTTTTAACCAATCTTGTGCATCCAATATCTGATTTTCTGTCATTTTGTGTCATTGGTTGGACATTTAGGTCATTTTCATCCTCCATAGGCTTATTCTAATCCAATTATGGTTTATAACCAATCTTGTGCATCCAATATGTGATTTTGTGTCATTGGTTGAACATTTAGGTCATTTTCGTCCTCCCTAGGCTTATTCTAATCCAATTAGGGTTTTTAACCAATCTTGTGCATCCAATATGTGATTTTGTGTCATTTTGTGTCATTGGTTGAACATTTAGGTCATTTTCGTCCTCCCTAGACTTATTCTAATCCAATTATGGTTTTTAACCAATCATGTGCATCCAATATGTGATTTTGTGTCATTTTGTGTTATTGGTTGATCATTTAGGTCATTTTCGTCCTCCCTAGGCTTATTCTAATCCAATTAGGGTTTTTAACCAATCTTGTGCATCCAATATGTGATTTTGTGTCATTGGTTGAACTTTTAGGTCAATTTCGTCCTCCCTAGGCTTATTCTAATCCAATTAGGGTTTTTAACCAATCTTGTGCATCCAATATGTGATTTTGTGTCATTGGTTGAACATTTAGGTCATTTTCGTCCTCCCTAGGCTTATTCTAATCCAATTAGGGTTTTTAACCAATCTTGTGCATCCAATATGTGATTTTGCGTCATTGGTTGATCATTTAGGTCATTTTCGTCCTCCCTAGGCTTATTCTAATCCAATTAGGGTTTTTAACCAATCTTGTGCATCCAATATGTGATTTTGTGTCATTTTGTGTCATTGGTTGAACATTTAGGTGATTTTCGTCCTCCCTAGGCTTATTCTAATCCAATTATTGTTTTTAACCAATCTTGTGCATCCAATATGTGATTTTGTGTCATTTTGTGTCATTGGTTGAACATTTAGGTTATTTTCGTCCTCCCTAGGCTTATTCTAATCCAATTAGGGTTTTTAACCAATCTTGTGCATCCAATATGTGATTTTGTGTCATTTTGTTTCATTGGTTGAAAATTTAGGTCATTTTCGTCCTCCCTAGGCTTATTCTAATCCAATTAGGGATTTTAACCAATCTTGTGCATCCAATATGTGATTTTGTGTCATTTTGTGTCATTGGTTGAACATTTAGGTTATTTTCGTCCTCCCTAGGCTTATTCTAATCCAATTAGGGTTTTTAACCAATCTTGTGCATCCAATATGTGATTTTGTGTCATTTTGTGTCCACGGTTGAACATTTAGGTCATTTTCGTCCTCCCTAGGCTTATTCTAATCCAATTAGGGTTTTTAACCAATCTTGTGCATCCAATATGTGATTTTGTGTCATTGGTTGAACATTTAGGTCATTTTCGTCCTCCCTAGGCTTATTCTAATCCAATTAGGGTTTTTAACCAATCTTGTACATCCAATATGTGATTTTGTGTCATTTTGTGTCATTGGTTGAACATTTAGGTCATTTTCGTCCTCCATAGGCTTATTCTAATCCAATTAGGGTTTTTAACCAATCTTGTGCATCCAATAAGTGATTTTGTGTCATTGGTTGAACATTTAGGTCATTTTCGTCCTCCCTAGGCTTATTCTAATCCAATTAGGGTTTTTAACCAATCTTGTGCATCCATTAAGTGATTTTGTGTCATTGGTTGAACATTTAGGTCATTTTCGTCCTCCCTAGGCTTATTCTAATCCAATTAGGGTTTTTAACCAATCTTGTGCATCCAATAAGTGCGTTTGTGTCATTGGTTGAACATTTAGGTCATTTTCGTCCCCCCTAGGCTTATTTTAATCCAATGTCGGTTTTTATCCAATTCTGTGCATCCAATAAGTGATTTTGTGTCATTGGTTGGCCATTTAGGTCATTTTGGTCCTCCATAGGCTTATTCTAATCCAATTAGGGTTTTTAACCAATCTTATGCTTAAAATAAGTGTTTTTGTGTCATTGGTTGAACATTTAGGTCATTTTCGTCCTCCCTAGCCTTATTCTAATCCAATTAGGGTTTTTAACCAATCTTGTGCATCCAATAAGTGCGTTTGTGTCATTGGTTAAACATTTAGGTCATTTTCGTCCTCCCTAGGCTTATTCTAATCCAATTAGGGTTTTTAACCAATCTTGTGCATCCAATAAGTGATTTTGTGTCATTTGTTGAACATTTAGGTCATTTTCGTCCTCTCCTAGGCTTATTCTAATCTAATTAGGGTGTTTAACCAATCTTGTGCATCAAATAAGTGCGTTTGTTTCATTGGTTTAACATTTAGGTAATTTTCGTCCTCCCTAGGCTTATTCTAATCCAATTAGGGTTTTTAACCAATCTTGTGCATCCAATAAGTGCGTTTGTGTCATTGGTTAAACATTTAAGTCATTTTTGTCCTCCGTAAGCTTATTCTAATCCAATTAGGTTTTTTTAACCAATCTTGTGCTTAAAATAAGTGATTTTGTGTCATTGGTTGAACATTTAGGTCATTTTCGTCCTCCCAAGCCTTATTCTAATCCAATTAGGGTTTTTAACCAATCTTGTGCATCCAATAAGTGCGTTTGTGTCATTGGTTTAACATTTAGGTTATTTTCGTCCTCCCTAGGCTTATTCTAATCCAATTAGTGTTTTTAACCAATCTTGTGCAGCCAATAAGTGCGTTTGTGTCATTGGTTTAACATTTAGGTCATTTTCGTCCTCCCTAGGCTTATTCTAATCCAATTAAGGTTTCTAACCACTCTTGTGCATCCAATAAGTGCGTTTGTGTCATTGGTTAAACATTTAGGTCATTTTCGTACCCCCTAGGCTTATTTTAATCCAATGTCGCTTTTTATCCAATCATGTGCATCCAATAAGTGATTTTGTGTCATTGGTTGGCCATTTAGGTCATTTTCGTCCTCCATAGGCTTATTCTTATCCAATTAGGTTTTTTTAACCAATCTTGTGCTTAAAGTAAGTGATTTTGTGTCATTGGTTGAACATTTAGGTCATTTTCGTCCTCCCTAGGCTTATTCTAATCCAATTAGGGTTTTTAACCAATCTTGTGCATCCAATAAGTGCGTTTGTGTCATTGGTTGAACATTTAGGTCATTTTCGTCCCCCCTAGGCTTATTTTATTCCAATGTCGGTTTTTATCCAATTCTGTGCATCCAATATGTGATTTTGTGTCATTGGTTGGCCATTTAGGTCATTTTGGTCCTCCATAGGCTTATTCTAATCCAATTAGGGTTTTTAACCAATCTTATGCTTAAAATAAGTGTTTTTGTGTCATTGGTTGAACATTTAGGTCATTTTCGTCCTCCCTAGCCTTATTCTAATCCAATTAGGGTTTTTAACCAATCTTGTGCATCCAATAAGTGCGTTTGTGTCATTGGTTAAACATTTAGGTCATTTTCGTCCTCCCTAGGCTTATTCTAATCCAATTAGGGTTTTTAACCAATCTTGTGCATCCAATAAGTGATTTTGTGTCATTTGTTGAACATTTAGGTCATTTTCGTCCTCCCCTAGGCTTATTCTAATCTAATTAGGGTGTTTAACCAATCTTGTGCATCAAATAAGTGCGTTTGTTTCATTGGTTTAACATTTAGGTAATTTTCGTCCTCCCTAGGCTTATTCTAATCCAATTAGGGTTTTTAACCAATCTTGTGCATCCAATAAGTGCGTTTGTGTCATTGGTTAAACATTTAAGTCATTTTCGTCCTCCGTAAGCTTATTCTAATCCAATTAGGTTTTTTTAACCAATCTTGTGCTTAAAATAAGTGATTTTGTGTCATTGGTTGAACATTTAGGTCATTTTCGTCCTCCCAAGCCTTATTCTAATCCAATTAGGGTTTTTAACCAATCTTGTGCATCCAATAAGTGCGTTTGTGTCATTGGTTTAACATTTAGGTTATTTTCGTCCTCCCTAGGCTTATTCTAATCCAATTAGTGTTTTTAACCAATCTTGTGCAGCCAATAAGTGCGTTTGTGTCATTGGTTTAACATTTAGGTCATTTTCGTCCTCCCTAGGCTTATTCTAATCCAATTAGGGTTTCTAACCACTCTTGTGCATCCAATAAGTGCGTTTGTGTCATTGGTTAATCATTTAGGTCATTTTCGTACCCCCTAGGCTTATTTTAATCCAATGTCGCTTTTTATCCAATCATGTGCATCCAATAAGTGATTTTGTGTCATTGGTTGGCCATTTAGGTCATTTTGGTCCTCCATAGGCTTATTCTTATCCAATTAGGTTTTTTTAACCAATCTTGTGCTTAAAGTAAGTGATTTTGTGTCATTGGTTGAACATTTAGGTCATTTTCGTCCTCCCTAGGCTTATTCTAATCCAATTAGGGTTTTTAACCAATCTTGTGCATCCAATAAGTGCGTTTGTGTCATTGGTTGAACATTTAGGTCATTTTCGTCCCCCCTAGGCTTATTTTATTCCAATGTCGGTTTTTATCCAATTCTGTGCATCCAATATGTGATTTTGTGTCATTGGTTGGCCATTTAGGTCATTTTGGTCCTCCATAGGCTTATTCTAATCCAATTAGGGTTTTTAACCAATCTTATGCTTAAAATAAGTGTTTTTGTGTCATTGGTTGAACATTTAGGTCATTTTCGTCCTCCCTAGCCTTATTCTAATCCAATTAGGGTTTTTAACCAATCTTGTGCATCCAATAAGTGCGTTTGTGTCATTGGTTAAACATTTAGGTCATTTTCGTCCTCCCTAGGCTTATTCTAATCCAATTAGGGTTTTTAACCAATCTTGTGCATCCAATAAGTGATTTTGTGTCATTTGTTGAAGATTTAGGTCATTTTCGTCCTCCCCTAGGCTTATTCTAATCTAATAAGGGTGCTTAACCAATCTTGTGCATCAAATAAGTGCGTTTGTGTCATTGGTTTAACATTTAGGTCATTCTCGTCCTCCCTAGGCTTATTCTAATCCAATTAGGGTTTTTAACCAATCTTGTGCATCCAATAAGTGCGTTTGTGTCATTGGTTAAAAATTTAGGTCATTTTCGTCCCCCCTAGGCTTATTTTAATCCAATGTCGGTTTTTATCCAATCCTGTGCATCCAATAAGTGATTTTGTGTCATTGGTTGGCCATTTAGGTCAATTTGGTCCTCCATAGGCTTATTCTAATCCAATTAGGTTTTTTAACCAATCTTGTGCTTAAAGTAAGTGATTTTGTGTCATTGGTTGAACATTTAGGTCATTTCGTCCTCCCCTAGGCTTATTCTAATCTAATTAGGGTTTTTAACCAATCTTGTGCATCCAATAAGTGCGTTTGTGTCATTGGTTAATCATTTAGGTCATTTTGGTTCTCCCTTGGCATATTCTAATCCAATTAGGGTTTTTCACCTATCTTGTGCATCAGGGTTTTTAACCAATCCTGTGCATCCAATAAGTGCGTTTGTGTCATTGGATTAACATTTGGGTCATTTTAGTCCTCCGTAAGCTTATTCGAATCCAATTAGGTTTTTTTAACCAATCTTGTGCTTAAAATAAGTGATTTTGTGTCATTGGTTGAACATTTAGGTCATTTTCGTCCTCCCAAGCCTTATTCTAATCCAATTAGGGTTTTTAACCAATCTTGTGCATCCAATAAGTGCGTTTGTGTCATTGGTTTAACATTTAGGTCATTTTCGTCCTCCCCTAGGCTTATTCTAATCTAATTAGGGTTTTTAACCAATCTTGTGCATCCAATAAGTGCGTTTGTGTCATTGGTTGAACATTTAGGTCATTTTCGTTCTCCGTTGGCTTATTCTAATCCAATTAGGGTTTTTCACCTATCTTGTGCATCAGGGTTTTTAACCAATCCTGTGCATCCTATAAGTGCGTTTGTGTCATTGGATTAACATTTAGGTCATTTTGGTCCTCCGTAAGCTTATTCTAATCCAATTAGGTTATTTTAACCAATCTTGTGCTTAAAATAAGTGATTTTGTGTCATTGGTTGAACATTTAGGTCATTTTCGTCCTCCCAAGCCTTATTCTAATCCAATTAGGGTTTTTAACCAATCTTGTGCATCCAATAAGTGCGTTTGTGTCATTGGTTTAACATTTAGGTCATTTTCGTCCTCCCTAGGCTTATTCTAATCCAATTAGTGTTTTTAACAAATCTTGTGCATCTAATAAGTGCGTTTGTGTCATTGGTTAAACATTTAGGTCATTTTCGTACCCCTTAGGCTTATTTTAATCCAATGTCGGTTTTTATCCAATCCTGTGCATCCAATAAGTGATTTTGTGTCATTTGTTGAACATTTAGGTCATTTTCGTCCTCCCCTAGGCTTATTCTAATCTAATTAGGGTGTTTAACCAATCTTGTGCATCCAATAAGTGCGTTTGTGTCATTGGATGAACATTTAGGTCATTTTAGTCCTCCACAGGCTTATTCTAATCCAATTAGGTTTTTTAATAAATTTTGTGCTTAAAATAAGTGATTTTGTGTCATTGGTTGAACATTTAGGTCATTTTCGTCCTCCCTAGGCTTATTATAATCCAATTAGGGTTTTTAACCAATCTTGTGCATCCAATAAGTGATTTTGTGTCATTTGTTGAACATTTAGGTCATTTCGTCCTCCCCTAGGCTTATTCTAATCTAATTAGGGTTTTTAACCAATCTTGTGCATCCAATAAGTGCGTTTGTGTCATTGGTTGAACATTTAGGTCATTTTCGTTCTCCCTTGGCTTATTCTAATCCAATTAGGGTTTTTCACCTATCTTGTGCATCAGGGTTTTTAACCAATCCTATGCATCCAATAAGTGCGTTTGTGTAATTGGATTAACATTTAGGTCATTTTCGTACCCCCTAGGCTTATTTTAATCCAATGTCGCTTTTTATCCAATCATGTGCATCCAATAAGTGATTTTGTGTCATTGGTTGGCCATTTAGGTCATTTTGGTCCTCCATAGGCTTATTCTTATCCAATTAGGTTTTTTTAACCAATCTTGTGCTTAAAGTAAGTGATTTTGTGTCATTGGTTGAACATTTAGGTCATTTTCGTCCTCCCTAGGCTTATTCTAATCCAATTAGGGTTTTTAACCAATCTTGTGCATCCAATAAGTGCGTTTGTGTCATTGGTTGAACATTTAGGTCATTTTCGTCCCCCCTAGGCTTATTTTAATCCAATGTCGGTTTTTATCCAATTCTGTGCATCCAATAAGTGATTTTGTGTCATTGGTTGGCCATTTAGGTCATTTTGGTCCTCCATAGGCTTATTCTAATCCAATTAGGGTTTTTAACCAATCTTATGCTTAAAATAAGTGTTTTTGTGTCATTGGTTGAACATTTAGGTCATTTTCGTCCTCCCTAGCCTTATTCTAATCCAATTAGGGTTTTTAACCAATCTTGTGCATCCAATAAGTGCGTTTGTGTCATTGGTTAAACATTTAGGTCATTTTCGTCCTCCCTAGGCTTATTCTAATCCAATTAGGGTTTTTAACCAATCTTGTGCATCCAATAAGTGATTTTGTGTCATTTGTTGAACATTTAGGTCATTTTCGTCCTCTCCTAGGCTTATTCTAATCTAATTAGGGTGTTTAACCAATCTTGTGCATCAAATAAGTGCGTTTGTTTCATTGGTTTAACATTTAGGTAATTTTCGTCCTCCCTAGGCTTATTCTAATCCAATTAGGGTTTTTAACCAATCTTGTGCATCCAATAAGTGCGTTTGTGTCATTGGTTAAACATTTAAGTCATTTTTGTCCTCCGTAAGCTTATTCTAATCCAATTAGGTTTTTTTAACCAATCTTGTGCTTAAAATAAGTGATTTTGTGTCATTGGTTGAACATTTAGGTCATTTTCGTCCTCCCAAGCCTTATTCTAATCCAATTAGGGTTTTTAACCAATCTTGTGCATCCAATAAGTGCGTTGGTGTCATTGGTTTAACATTTAGGTTATTTTCGTCCTCCCTAGGCTTATTCTAATCCAATTAGTGTTTTTAACCAATCTTGTGCAGCCAATAAGTGCGTTTGTGTCATTGGTTTAACATTTAGGTCATTTTCGTCCTCCCTAGGCTTATTCTAATCCAATTAGGGTTTCTAACCACTCTTGTGCATCCAATAAGTGCGTTTGTGTCATTGGTTAAACATTTAGGTCATTTTCATACCCCCTAGGCTTATTTTAATCCAATGTCGCTTTTTATCCAATCATGTGCATCCAATAAGTGATTTTGTGTCATTGGTTGGCCATTTAGGTCATTTTCGTCCTCCATAGGCTTATTCTTATCCAATTAGGTTTTTTTAACCAATCTTGTGCTTAAAGTAAGTGATTTTCTGTCATTGGTTGAACATTTAGGTCATTTTCGTCCTCCCTAGGCTTATTCTAATCCAATTAGGGTTTTTAACCAATCTTGTGCATCCAATAAGTGATTTTGTGTCATTTGTTGAACATTTAGGTCATTTTCGTCCTCCCCTAGGCTTATTCTAATCTAATTAGGGTTTTTAACCAATCTTGTGCATCCAATAAGTGCGTTTGTGTCATTGGTTGAACATTTAGGTCATTTTCGTTCTCCCTTGGCTTATTCTAATCCAATTAGGGTTTTTCACCTACCTTGTGCATCAGGGTTTTTAACCAATCCTGTGCATCCAATAAGTGCGTTTGTGTCATTGGATTAACATTTAGGTCATTTTGGTCCTTCGTAAGCTTATTCTAATCCAATTAGGTTATTTTAACCAATCTTGTGCTTAAAATAAGTGATTTTGTGTCATTGGTTGAACATTTAGGTCATTTTCGTCCTCCATAGGCTTATTCTAATCCAATTAGGGTTTTTAACCAATCTTGTGCATCCAATAAATGATTTTGTGTCATTTGTTGAACATTTAGGTCATTTTCGTCCTCCCCTAGGCTTATTCTAATCTAATTAGGGTTTTTAACCAATGTTGTGCATCCAATAAGTGCGTTTGTGTCATTGGTTGAACATTTAGATCATTTTCGTCCTCCCTAGCCTTATTCTAATCCAATTAGTGTTTTTAAATAATGTTGTGCATCCAATAAGTGCATTTGTGTCAATGGTTTAACATTTAGGTCATTTTCGTCCTCCCTAGGCTTATTCTAATCCAATTAGGGTTTTTAACCAATCTTGTGCATCCAATAAGTGATTTTGTGTCATTTGTTGATTATTTTGGTCTTTTGTCCTCCCTAGGCTTATTCTAATCCAATTAGGGTTTTTAACCATTTTTGTGCATCCAATAAGTGATTTTGTGTCATTTGTTGAACATTTAGGTCATTTTCGTCCTCCCCTAGGCTTATTC
Source organism: Cicer yamashitae (assembly GCA_037974755.1). NCBI lineage: Eukaryota > Viridiplantae > Streptophyta > Magnoliopsida > Fabales > Fabaceae > Cicer > Cicer yamashitae. The sequence continues at coordinate 36,482,936 of JBBPBQ010020323.1, forward strand.
TAATCTAATTAGGTTTTTTAACCAATCTTGTGCATCCAATAAGTGTGTTTGTGTCATTGGTTGAACATTTAGGTCATTTTCGTTCTCCCTTGGCTTATTCTAATCCAATTAGGGTATTTCACCTATCTTGTGCATCAGGGTTTTTAACCAATCCTGTCCATCCAATAAGTGTGTTTGTGTCATTGGATGAATATTTAGGTCATTTTGGTCCTTCGTAAGCTTATTCTAATCCAATTAGGTTTTTTAACCTATCTTGTGCTTAATATAAGTGATTTTGTGTCATTGGTTGAACATTTAGGTCATTTTCGTCCTCCCTAGCCTTATTCTAATCCAATTAGGGTTTTTAACCAATCTTGTGCATCCAATAAGTGCGTTTGGGTTTTTGGTTTAACATTTAGGTCATTTTCGTCCTCCCTAGGCTTATTCTAATCCAATTAGTGTTTTTAACCAATCTTGTGCATCAAATAAGTGCATCAATCTTGTGCATCAATCTTGTGTCATTGGTTAAACATTTAGGTCATTTTCGTACCCCCTAGGCTTATTTTAATCCAATGTCGGTTTTTAACCAATCCTGTGCATCCAATAAGTGATTTTGAGTCATTGGTTGGCCATTTAGGTCATTTTCGTCCTTGCTAGGCTTACTTTAATTAAATTAGGTTTTTAAAAAATCTTTTGCATCCAATAAGTGGGATTGTGTCATTGGTTGAACATTAGGTCATTTTCGTCCTCCCCTAGGCTTATTCTTATCTACTTAGGGTTTTTATCCAATCCTGTGCATCCAATAAGTGCGTTTGTGTCATTGGTTGAACATTTAGGTCATTTTCGTCCTCCCTAGGCTTATAATAATCCAATTAGAATTCTTAACCAATCTTGTGCATCCAATAAGTGCGTTTGTGTCATTGGTTAAACATTTAGGTCATTTTCGTACCCCCTACGCTTATTTTAATCCAATGTCGCTTTTTATCCAATCCTGTGCATCCAATAAGTGATTTTGTGTCATTGGTTGGCCATTTAGGTCATTTTGGTCCTCCATAGGCTTATTCTTATCCAATTACGTTTTTTAACCAATCTTGTGCTTAAAGTAAGTGATTTTGTGTCATTGGTTGGCCATTTAGGTCATTTTGGTCCTCCATAGGCTTATTCTAATCCAATTAGGTTTTTTAACCAATCTTGTGCTTAAAATAAGTGATTTTGTGTCATTGGTTGAACATTTAGGTCATTTTCGTCCTCCCTAGGCTTATTCTAATCCAATTAGGGTTTTTAACCAATCTTGTGCATCCAATAAGTGCGTTTGTGTCATTGGTTGAACATTTAGGTCATTTTCGTCCTCCCTAGGCTTATTCTAATCCAATTAGAATTTTTAACCAATCTTGTGCATCCAATAAGTGCGTTTGTGTCATTGGTTAAACATTTAGGTCATTTTCGTACCCCCTAGGCTTATTTTATCCAATGTCGGTTTTTATCCAATCCTGTGCATCCAATAAGTGATTTTGTGTCATTTAATGAACATTTAGGTCATTTTCGTCCTCCCCTAGGCTTATTCTAATCTAATTAGGGTGTTTAACCAATCTTGTGCATCCAATAAGTGCGTTTGTGTCATTGGTTTAACATTTAGGTCATTTTCGTCCTCCTTAGGCTTATTCTAATCCAATTAGGGTTTTTAACCAATCTTGTGCATCCAATAAGTGATTTTGTGTCATTTGTTGATTATTTATGTCATTTTTGTCCTCCCTAGGCTTACTCTAATCCAATTAGGGTTTTTAACCAATCTTGTGCATCCAATAAGTGATTTTGTGTCATTTGTTGAACATTTAGGTCATTTTCGTCCTCCCCTAGGCTTATTCTAATCTAATTAGGGTTTTTAACCAATCTTGTGCATCCAATAAGTGCGTTTGTGTCATTGGTTGAACATTTAGGTCATTTTCGTTCTCCCTTAGCTTATTCTAATCCAATTAGGGTTTTTCACCTATCTTGTGCATCAGGGTTTTTAACCAATCCTGTGCATCCAATAAGTGCGTTTGTGTCATTGGATTAACATTTAGGTCATTTTGGTCTTCTGTAAGCTTATTCTAATCCAATTAGGTTATTTTAACCAATCTTATGCTTAAAATAAGTGATTTTGTGTCATTGGTTGAACATTTAGGTCATTTTCGTCCTCCCAAGCCTTATTCTAATCCAATTAGGGTTTTTAACCAATCTTGTGCATCCAATAAGTGCGTTTGTGTCATTGGTTTAACATTTAGGTCATTTTCGTCCTCCCTAGGCTTATTCTAATCCAATTAGTGTTTTTAACAAATCTTGTGCATCTAATAAGTGCGTTTGTGTCATTGGTTAAACATTTAGGTCATTTTCGTACCCCTTAGGCTTATTTTAATCCAATGTCGGTTTTTATCCAATCCTGTGCATCCAATAAGTGATTTTGTGTCATTTGTTGAACATTTAGGTCATTTTCGTCCTCCCCTAGGCTTATTCTAATCTAATTAGGGTGTTTAACCAATCTTGTGCATCCAATAAGTGCGTTTGTGTCATTGGATGAACATTTAGGTCATTTTAGTCCTCCACAGGCTTATTCTAATCCAATTAGGTTTTTTAATAAATTTTGTGCTTAAAATAAGTGATTTTGTGTCATTGGTTGAACATTTAGGTCATTTTCGTCCTCCCTAGGCTTATTATAATCCAATTAGGGTTTTTAACCAATCTTGTGCATCCAATAAGTGATTTTGTGTCATTTGTTGAACATTTAGGTCATTTCGTCCTCCCCTAGGCTTATTCTAATCTAATTAGGGTTTTTAACCAATCTTGTGCATCCAATAAGTGCGTTTATGTCATTGGTTGAACATTTAGGTCATTTTGGTTCTCCCTTGGCTTATTCTAATCCAATTAGGGTTTTTCACCTATCTTGTGCATCAGGGTTTTTAACCAATCCTGTGCATCCAATAAGTGCGTTTGTGTCATTGGATTAACATTTAGGTCATTTTAGTCCTCCGTAAGCTTATTCGAATCTAATTTGGTTTTTTTAACCAATCTTGTGCTTAAAACAAGTGATTTTGTGTCATTGGTTGAACATTTAGGTCATTTTCGTCCTCTCAAGCCTTATTCTAATCCAATTAGGGTTTTTAACCAATCTTGTGCATCCAATAAGTGCGCTTGTGTCATTGGTTTAACATTTAGGTCATTTTTGTCCTCCCTAGCCTTATTCTAATCCAATTAGTGTTTTTAACCAATCTTGTGCAGCCAATAAGTGCGTTTGTGTCATTGGTTTAACATTTAGGTCATTTTCGTACCCCCTAGGCTTATTTTAATCCAATGTCGGTTTTTATCCTATCTTGTGCATCCAATAAGTGATTTTGTGTCATTTGTTGAACATTTAGGTCATTTCGTCCTCCCCTAGGCTTATTCTAATCTAATTAGGGTTTTTAACCAATCTTGTGCATCCAATAAGTGCGTTTGTGTCATTGGTTGAACATTTAGGTCATTTTCGTTCTCCCTTGGGTTATTCTAATCCAATTAGGGTTTTTCACCTATCTTGTGCATCAGGGTTTTTAACCAATCCTGTGCATCCAATAAGTGCGTTTGTGTCATTGGATGAACATTTAGGTCATTTTGGTCCTCCGTAAGCTTATTCTAATCCAATTAGGTTTTTTAACCTGTCTTGTGCTTAATATAAGTGATTTTGTGTCATTGGTTGAACAAATAGGTCATTTTCATCCTCCCTAGCCTTATTTTAATCCAATTAGGGTTTTTAACCAATCTTGTGCATCCAATAAGTGCGTTTGTGTCATTGGTTTAACATTTAGGTCATTTTCGTCCTCCATAGGCTTATTCTAATCCAATTAGGGTTTTTATCCAATCTTGTGCATCCAATAAGTGATTTTGTGTCATTGGTTGAACATTTAGGTCATTTTCGTCCTCCCAAGCCTTATTCTAATCCAATTAGGGTTTTTAACCAATCTTGTGCATCTAATAAGTGCGTTTGTGTCATTGGTTTAACATTTAGGTCATTTTTGTCCTCCCTAGCCTTATTCTAATCCAATTAGTGTTTTTAACCAATCTTGTGCAGCCAATAAGTGCGTTTGTGTCATTGGTTTAACATTTAGGTCATTTTCGTACCCCCTAGGCTTAGTTTAATCCAATGTCGGTTTTTATCCAATCCTGTGCATCCAATAAGTGATTTTGTGTCATTTGTTGAACATTTAGGTCATTTCGTCCTCCCCTAGGCTTATTCTAATCTAATTAGGGTTTTTAACCAATCTTGTGCATCCAATAAGTGCGTTTGTGTCATTGGTTGAACATTTAGGTCATTTTCGTACTCCCTAGGCTTATTCTAATCCAATTAGTGTTTTTAACCAATCTTGTGCATCCAATAAGTGCGTTTGTGTCATTGGTTAAACATTTAGGTCATTTTCGTACCCCCTAGGCTTATTTTAATCCAATGTCGGTTTTTATCCAATCTTGTGCATCCAATAAGTGATTTTGTGTCATTTGTTGAACATTTAGGTCATTTTCGTCCTCCCCTAGGCTTATTCTAATCTAATTAGGGTTTTTAACCAATCTTGTGCATCCAATAAGTGCGTTTGTGTCATTGGTTGAACATTTAGGTCATTTTCGTTCTCCGTTGGCTTATTCTAATCCAATTAGGGTTTTTCACCTATCTTGTGCATCAGGGTTTTTAACCAATCCTGTGCATCCTATAAGTGCGTTTGTGTCATTGGATTAACATTTAGGTCATTTTGGTCCTCCGTAAGCTTATTCTAATCCAATTAGGTTATTTTAACCAATCTTGTGCTTAAAATAAGTGATTTTGTGTCATTGGTTGAACATTTAGGTCATTTTCGTCCTCCCAAGCCTTATTCTAATCCAATTAGGGTTTTTAACCAATCTTGTGCATCCAATAAGTGCGTTTGTGTCATTGGTTTAACATTTAGGTCATTTTCGTCCTCCCCTAGGCTTATTCTAATCTAATTAGGGTTTTTAACCAATCTTGTGCATCCAATAAGTGCGTTTGTGTCATTGGTTAAACATTTAGGTCATTTTCGTACCCCCTAGGCTTATTTTAATCCAATGTCGGTTTTTATCCAATCTTGTGCATCCAATAAGTGATTTTGTGTCATTTGTTGAACATTTAGGTCATTTTCGTCCTCCCCTAGGCTTATTCTAATCTAATTAGGGTGTTTAACCAATCTTGTGCATCCAATAAGTGCGTTTGTGTCATTGGTTTAACATTTAGGTCATTTTCGTCCTCCCTAGGCTTATTCTAATCCAATTAGGGTTTTTAACCTATCTTGTGCATCCAATAAGTGATTTTGTGTCATTTGTTGTTTATTTAGGTCATTTTCGTCCTCCCTTGGCTTATTCTAATCCAATTAGGGTTTTTAACCAATCTTGTGCATCCAATAAGTGATTTTGTGTCATTTGTTGAACATTTAGGTCATTTTCGTCCTCCCCTAGGCTTATTCTAATCTAATTAGGGTTTTTAACCAATCTTGTGCATCCAATAAGTGCGTTTGTGTCATTGGTTGAACATTTAGGTCATTTTCGTTCTCCGTTGGCTTATTCTAATCCAATTAGGGTTTTTCACCTATCTTGTGCATCAGGGTTTTTAACCAATCCTGTGCATCCTATAAGTGCGTTTGTGTCATTGGATTAACATTTAGATCATTTTGGTCCTCCGTAAGCTTATTCTAATCCAATTAGGTTATTTTAACCAATCTTGTGCTTAAAATAAGTGATTTTGTGTCATTGGTTGAACATTTAGGTCATTTTCGTCCTCCCAAGCCTTATTCTAATCCAATTAGGGTTTTTAATCAATCTTGTGCATCCAATAAGTGCGTTTGTGTCATTGGTTTAACATTTAGGTCATTTTCGTCCTCCCCTAGGCTTATTCTAATCTAATTAGGGTTTTTAACCAATCTTGTGCATCCAATAAGTGCGTTTGTGTCATTGGTTAAACATTTAGGTCATTTTCGTACCCCCTAGGCTTATTTTAATCCAATGTCGGTTTTTATCCAATCCTGTGCATCCAATAAGTGATTTTGAGTCATTGGTTGGCCATTTAGGTCATTTTCGTCCTTGCTAGGCTTACTTTAATTAAATTAGGTTTTTAAAAAATCTTTTGCATCCAATAAGTGGGTTTGTGTCATTGGTTGAACATTAGGTCATTTTCGTCCTCCCCTAGGCTTATTCTAATCTAATTAGGGTTTTTAACCAATCTTGTGCCTCCAATAAGTGCGTTTGTGTCATTGGATGAACATTTTAGTCCTCCACAGGCTTATTCTAATCCAATTAGGTTTTTTAACCAATTTTGTGCCTAAAATAAGTGATTTTGTGTCATTGGTTGAACATTTAGGTCATTTTCGTCCTCCCTAGGCTTATTCTAATCCAATTAGGGTTTTTAACCAATCTTGTGCATCCAATAAGTGCGTTTGTGTCATTGGTTGAACATTTAGGTCATTTTCCTCCTCCCTAGGCTTATTCTAATCCAATTAGGGTTTTTAACCAATCTTGTGCATCCAATAAGTGATTTTGTGTCATTTGTTGATTATTTAGGTCATTTTCGTCCTCCCTAGGCTTATTCTAATCCAATTAGGGGTTTTAACCAATCTTGTGCATCCAATAAGTGATTTTGTGTCATTGGTTGAACATTTAGGTCATTTTCCTCCTCCCTAGGCTTATTCTAATCCAATTAGGATTTTTAACCAATCTTGTGCATCCAATAAGTGCGTTTGTGTCATTGGTTAAACATTTAGGTCATTTTCGTACCCCCTAGGCTTATTTTAATCCAATGTCGGTTTTTATCGAATCCTGTGCATCCAATAAGTGATTTTGTGTCATTTAATGAACATTTAGGTCATTTTCGTCCTCCCCTAGGCTTATGCTAATCTAATTAGGGTGTTTAACCAATCTTGTGCATCCAATAAGTGCGTTTGTGTCATTGGTTTAACATTTAGGTCATTTTCGTCCTCCCTAGGCTTATTCTAATCCAATTAGGGTTTTTAACCAATCTTGTGCATCCAATAAGTGATTTTGTGTCATTTGTTGAACATTTAGGTCATTTTCGTCCTCCCCTAGGCTTATTCTAATCTAATTAGGGTTTTTAACCAATCTTGTGCATCCAATAAGTGCGTTTGTGTCATTGGTTGAACATTTAGGTCATTTTCGTTCTCCGTTGGCTTATTCTAATCCAATTAGGGTTTTTCACCTATCTTGTGCATCAGGGTTTTTAACCAATCCTGTGCATCCTATAAGTGCGTTTGTGTCATTGGATTAACATTTAGGTCATTTTGGTCCTCCGTAAGCTTATTCTAATCCAATTAGGTTATTTTAACCAATCTTGTGCTTAAAATAAGTGATTTTGTGTCATTGGTTGAACATTTAGGTCATTTTCGTCCTCCCAAGCCTTATTCTAATCCAATTAGGGTTTTTAACCAATCTTGTGCATCCAATAAGTGCGTTTGTGTCATTGGTTTAACATTTAGGTCATTTTCGTCCTCCCCTAGGCTTATTCTAATCTAATTAGGGTTTTTAACCAATCTTGTGCATCCAATAAGTGCGTTTGTGTCATTGGTTAAACATTTAGGTCATTTTCGTACCCCCTAGGCTTATTTTAATCCAATGTCGGTTTTTATCCAATCCTGTGCATCCAATAAGTGATTTTGAGTCATTGGTTGGCCATTTAGGTCATTTTCGTCCTTGCTAGGCTTACTTTAATTAAATTAGGTTTTTAAAAAATCTTTTGCATCCAATAAGTGGGTTTGTGTCATTGGTTGAACATTAGGTCATTTTCGTCCTCCCCTAGGCTTATTCTAATCTAATTAGGGTTTTTAACCAATCTTGTGCCTCCAATAAGTGCGTTTGTGTCATTGGATGAACATTTTAGTCCTCCACAGGCTTATTCTAATCCAATTAGGTTTTTTAACCAATTTTGTGCCTAAAATAAGTGATTTTGTGTCATTGGTTGAACATTTAGGTCATTTTCGTCCTCCCTAGGCTTATTCTAATCCAATTAGGGTTTTTAACCAATCTTGTGCATCCAATAAGTGCGTTTGTGTCATTGGTTGAACATTTAGGTCATTTTCCTCCTCCCTAGGCTTATTCTAATCCAATTAGGGTTTTTAACCAATCTTGTGCATCCAATAAGTGATTTTGTGTCATTTGTTGATTATTTAGGTCATTTTCGTCCTCCCTAGGCTTATTCTAATCCAATTAGGGGTTTTAACCAATCTTGTGCATCCAATAAGTGATTTTGTGTCATTGGTTGAACATTTAGGTCATTTTCCTCCTCCCTAGGCTTATTCTAATCCAATTAGGATTTTTAACCAATCTTGTGCATCCAATAAGTGCGTTTGTGTCATTGGTTAAACATTTAGGTCATTTTCGTACCCCCTAGGCTTATTTTAATCCAATGTCGGTTTTTATCGAATCCTGTGCATCCAATAAGTGATTTTGTGTCATTTAATGAACATTTAGGTCATTTTCGTCCTCCCCTAGGCTTATGCTAATCTAATTAGGGTGTTTAACCAATCTTGTGCATCCAATAAGTGCGTTTGTGTCATTGGTTTAACATTTAGGTCATTTTCGTCCTCCCTAGGCTTATTCTAATCCAATTAGGGTTTTTAACCAATCTTGTGCATCCAATAAGTGATTTTGTGTCATTTGTTGAACATTTAGGTCATTTTCGTCCTCCCCTAGGCTTATTCTAATCTAATTAGGGTTTTTAACCAATCTTGTGCATCCAATAAGTGCGTTTGTGTCATTGGTTGAACATTTAGGTCATTTTCGTTCTCCGTTGGCTTATTCTAATCCAATTAGGGTTTTTCACCTATCTTGTGCATCAGGGTTTTTAACCAATCCTGTGCATCCTATAAGTGCGTTTGTGTCATTGGATTAACATTTAGATCATTTTGGTCCTCCGTAAGCTTATTCTAATCCAATTAGGTTATTTTAACCAATCTTGTGCTTAAAATAAGTGATTTTGTGTCATTGGTTGAACATTTAGGTCATTTTCGTCCTCCCAAGCCTTATTCTAATCCAATTAGGGTTTTTAATCAATCTTGTGCATCCAATAAGTGCGTTTGTGTCATTGGTTTAACATTTAGGTCATTTTCGTCCTCCCCTAGGCTTATTCTAATCTAATTAGGGTTTTTAACCAATCTTGTGCATCCAATAAGTGCGTTTGTGTCATTGGTTAAACATTTAGGTCATTTTCGTACCCCCTAGGCTTATTTTAATCCAATGTCGGTTTTTATCCAATCCTGTGCATCCAATAAGTGATTTTGAGTCATTGGTTGGCCATTTAGGTCATTTTCGTCCTTGCTAGGCTTACTTTAATTAAATTAGGTTTTTAAAAAATCTTTTGCATCCAATAAGTGGGTTTGTGTCATTGGTTGAACATTAGGTCATTTTCGTCCTCCCCTAGGCTTATTCTAATCTAATTAGGGTTTTTAACCAATCTTGTGCCTCCAATAAGTGCGTTTGTGTCATTGGATTAACATTTAGTTCATTTTAGTCCTCCACAGGCTTATTCTAATCCAATTAGGTTTTTTAACCAATTTTGTGCTTAAAATAAGTGATTTTGTGTCATTGGTTGAACATTTAGGTCATTTTCGTCCTCCCTAGGCTTATTCTAATCCAATTAGGGTTTTTAACCAATCTTGTGCATCCAATAAGTGATTTTGTGTCATTTGTTGAACATTTAGGTCATTTTCGTCCTCCCCTAGGCTTATTCTAATCTAATTAGGGTTTTTAACCAATCTTGTGCATCCAATAAGTGCGTTTGTGTCATTGGTTGAACATTTAGGTCATTTTCGTCCTGCCTAGCCTTATTCTAATCCAATTAGGGTTTTTAACCAATGTTGTGCATCCAATAAGTGCGTTTGTGTCAATGGTTTAACATTTAGGTCATTTTCGTCCTCCCTAGGCTTATTCTAATCCAATTAGGGTTTTTAACCTATCTTGTGCATCCAATAAGTGATTTTGTGTCATTTGTTGATTATTTAGGTCATTTTCGTCCTCCCTAGACTTATTCTAATCCAATTAGGGTTTTTAACCAATCTTGTGCATCCAATAAGTGCGTTTGTGTCATTGGATGAACATTTAGGTCATTTTGGTCCTCCGTAAGCTTATTCTAATCCAATTAGGTTTTTTAACCTATCTTGTGCTTAATATAAGTGATTTTGTGTCATTGGTTGAACATTTAGGTCATTTTCGTCCTCCCTAGGCTTATTCTAATCCAATTAAGGTTTTTAACCAATCTTGTGCATCCAATAAGTGCGTTTGTGTCATTGGTTTAACATTTAGGTCATTTTCGTCCTCCCTAGGCTTATTCTAATCCAATTAGGGTTTTTAACCAATCTTGTGCATCCAATAAGTGCGTTTGTGTCATTGGTTAAACATTTAGGTCATTTTCGTCCTCCCTAGGCTTATTCTAATCCAATTAGGGTTTTTAACCAATCTTGTGCATCCAATAAGTGATTTTGTGTCATTTGTTGAACATTTAGGTCATTTTCGTCCTCCCCTAGGCTTATTCTAATCTAATTAGGGTGTTTAACTAATCTTGTGGATCCAATAAGTGCGTTTGTGTCATTGGTTTAACATTTAGGTCATTTTCGTCCTCCCTAGGCTTATTCTAATCCAATTGGGGTTTTTAACCAATCTTGTGCATCCAATAAGTGCGTTTGTGTCATTGGTTAAACATTTAGGTCATTTTCGTCCCCCCTAGGCTTATTTTAATCCAATGTCGGTTTTTATCCAATCCTGTGCATCCAATAAGTGATTTTGTGTCATTGGTTGGCCATTTAGGTCATTTTGGTCCTCCATAGGCTTATTCTAATCCAATTAGGTTTTTTAACCAATCTTGTGCTTAAAATAAGTGATTTTGTGTCATTGGTTGAACATTTAGGTCATTTTCGTCCTCCCTAGGCTTATTCTAATCCAATTAGGGTTTTTAACCAATCTTGTGCATCCAATAAGTGCGTTTGTGTCATTGGTTGAACATTTAGGTCATTTTCCTCCTCCCTAGGCTTATTCTAATCCAATTAGGGTTTTTAACCAATCTTGTGCATCCAATAAGTGATTTTGTGTCAATTGTTGATTATTTAGGTCATTTTCGTCCTCCCTAGGCTTATTCTAATCCAATTAGGGTTTTTAACCAATCTTGTGCATCCAATAAGTGATTTTGTGTCATTTGTTGAACATTTAGGTCACTTTCGTCCTCCCCTAGGCTTATTCTAATCTAATTAGGGTTTTTAACCAATCTTGTGCATCCAATAAGTGCGTTTGTGTCATTGGTTGAACATTTAGGTCATTTTCCTCCTCCCTAGGCTTATTCTAATCCAATTAGGGTTTTTAACCAATCTTGTGCATCCAATAAGTGCGTTTGTGTCATTGGTTAAACATTTAGGTCATTTTCGTACCCCCTAGGCTTATTTTAATCCAATGTCGGTTTTTATCCAATCCTGTGCATCCAATAAGTGATTTTGTGTCATTTGTTGAACATTTAGGTCATTTTCGTCCTCCCCTAGGCTTATTCTAATCTAATTAGGGTGTTTAACCAATCTTGTGCATCCAATAAGTGCGTTTGTGTCATTGGTTTAACATTTAGGTCATTTTCGTCCTCCCTAGGCTTATTCTAATCCAATTAGGGTTTTTAACCAATCTTGTGCATCCAATAAGTGATTTTGTGTCATTTGTTGAACATTTAGGTCATTTTCGTCCTCCCCTAGGCTTATTCTAATCTAATTAGGGTTTTTAACCAATCTTGTGCATCCAATAAGTGCGTTTGTGTCATTGGTTGAACATTTAGGTCATTTTCGTTCTCCGTTGGCTTATTCTAATCCAATTAGGGTTTTTCACCTATCTTGTGCATCAGGGTTTTTAACCAATCCTGTGCATCCTATAAGTGCGTTTGTGTCATTGGATTAACATTTAGGTCATTTTGGTCCTCCGTAAGCTTATTCTAATCCAATTAGGTTATTTTAACCAATCTTGTGCTTAAAATAAGTGATTTTGTGTCATTGGTTGAACATTTAGGTCATTTTCGTCCTCCCAAGCCTTATTCTAATCCAATTAGGGTTTTTAACCAATCTTGTGCATCCAATAAGTGCGTTTGTGTCATTGGTTTAACATTTAGGTCATTTTCGTCCTCCCCTAGGCTTATTCTAATCTAATTAGGGTTTTTAACCAATCTTGTGCATCCAATAAGTGCGTTTGTGTCATTGGTTAAACATTTAGGTCATTTTCGTACCCCCTAGGCTTATTTTAATCCAATGTCGGTTTTTATCCAATCCTGTGCATCCAATAAGTGATTTTGAGTCATTGGTTGGCCATTTAGGTCATTTTCGTCCTTGCTAGGCTTACTTTAATTAAATTAGGTTTTTAAAAAATCTTTTGCATCCAATAAGTGGGTTTGTGTCATTGGTTGAACATTAGGTCATTTTCGTCCTCCCCTAGGCTTATTCTAATCTAATTAGGGTTTTTAACCAATCTTGTGCCTCCAATAAGTGCGTTTGTGTCATTGGATTAACATTTAGTTCATTTTAGTCCTCCACAGGCTTATTCTAATCCAATTAGGTTTTTTAACCAATTTTGTGCTTAAAATAAGTGATTTTGTGTCATTGGTTGAACATTTAGGTCATTTTCGTCCTCCCTAGGCTTATTCTAATCCAATTAGGGGTTTTAACCAATCTTGTGCATCCAATAAGTGCGTTTGTGTCATTGGTTGAACATTTAGGTCATTTTCCTCCTCCCTAGGCTTATTCTAATCCAATTAGGGTTTTTAACCAATCTTGTGCATCCAATAAGTGATTTTGTGTCAATTGTTGATTATTTAGGTCATTTTCGTCCTCCCTAGGCTTATTCTAATCCAATTAGGGTTTTTAACCAATCTTGTGCATCCAATAAGTGCGTTTGTGTCATTGGTTAAACATTTAGGTCATTTTCGTACCCCCTAGGCTTATTTTAATCCAATGTCGGTTTTTATCCAATCCTGTGCATCCAATAAGTGATTTTGTGTCATTTAATGAACATTTAGGTCATTTTCGTCCTCCCCTAGGCTTATTCTAATCTAATTAGGGTGTTTAACCAATCTTGTGCATCCAATAAGTGCGTTTGTGTCATTGGTTTAACATTTAGGTCATTTTCGTCCTCCCTAGGCTTATTCTAATCCAATTAGGGTTTTTAACCTATCTTGTGCATCCAATAAGTGATTTTGTGTCATTTGTTGTTTATTTAGGTCATTTTCGTCCTCCCTTGGCTTATTCTAATCCAATTAGGGTTTTTAACCAATCTTGTGCATCCAATAAGTGATTTTGTGTCATTTGTTGAACATTTAGGTCATTTTCGTCCTCCCCTAGGCTTATTCTAATCTAATTAGGGTTTTTAACCAATCTTGTGCATCCAATAAGTGCGTTTGTGTCATTGGTTGAACATTTAGGTCATTTTCGTTCTCCGTTGGCTTATTCTAATCCAATTAGGGTTTTTCACCTATCTTGTGCATCAGGGTTTTTAACCAATCCTGTGCATCCTATAAGTGCGTTTGTGTCATTGGATTAACATTTAGGTCATTTTGGTCCTCCGTAAGCTTATTCTAATCCAATTAGGTTATTTTAACCAATCTTGTGCTTAAAATAAGTGATTTTGTGTCATTGGTTGAACATTTAGGTCATTTTCGTCCTCCCAAGCCTTATTCTAATCCAATTAGGGTTTTTAACCAATCTTGTGCATCCAATAAGTGCGTTTGTGTCATTGGTTTAACATTTAGGTCATTTTCGTCCTCCCCTAGGCTTATTCTAATCTAATTAGGGTTTTTAACCAATCTTGTGCATCCAATAAGTGCGTTTGTGTCATTGGTTAAACATTTAGGTCATTTTCGTACCCCCTAGGCTTATTTTAATCCAATGTCGGTTTTTATCCAATCCTGTGCATCCAATAAGTGATTTTGAGTCATTGGTTGGCCATTTAGGTCATTTTCGTCCTTGCTAGGCTTACTTTAATTAAATTAGGTTTTTAAAAAATCTTTTGCATCCAATAAGTGGGTTTGTGTCATTGGTTGAACATTAGGTCATTTTCGTCCTCCCCTAGGCTTATTCTAATCTAATTAGGGTTTTTAACCAATCTTGTGCCTCCAATAAGTGCGTTTGTGTCATTGGAT
>JBBPBQ010020323.1:36497091-36507222 GCA_037974755.1 Cicer yamashitae
ATCCAATGTCGGTTTTTATCCAATCCTGTGCATCCAATAAGTGATTTTGTGTCATTTAATGAACATTTAGGTCATTTTCGTCCTCCCCTAGGCTTATTCTAATCTAATTAGGGTGTTTAACCAATCTTGTGCATCCAATAAGTGCGTTTGTGTCATTGGTTTAACATTTAGGTCATTTTCGTCCTCCCTAGGCTTATTCTAATCCAATCAGGGTTTTTAACCTATCTTGTGCATCCAATAAGTGATTTTGTGTCATTTGTTGTTTATTTAGGTCATTTTCGTCCTCCCTAGGCTTATTCTAATCCAATTAGGGTTTTTAACCAATCTTGTGCATCCAATAAGTGATTTTGTGTCATTTGTTGAACATTTAGGTCATTTTCGTCCTCCCCTAGGCTTATTCTAATCTAATTAGGGTTTTTAACCAATCTTGTGCATCCAATAAGTGCGTTTGTGTCATTGGTTGAACATTTAGGTCATTTTCGTTCTCCGTTGGCTTATTCTAATCCAATTAGGGTTTTTCACCTATCTTGTGCATCAGGGTTTTTAACCAATCCTGTGCATCCTATAAGTGCGTTTGTGTCATTGGATTAACATTTAGGTCATTTTGGTCCTCCGTAAGCTTATTCTAATCCAATTAGGTTATTTTAACCAATCTTGTGCTTAAAATAAGTGATTTTGTGTCATTGGTTGAACATTTAGGTCATTTTCGTCCTCCCAAGCCTTATTCTAATCCAATTAGGGTTTTTAACCAATCTTGTGCATCCAATAAGTGCGTTTGTGTCATTGGTTTAACATTTAGGTCATTTTCGTCCTCCCCTAGGCTTATTCTAATCTAATTAGGGTTTTTAACCAATCTTGTGCATCCAATAAGTGCGTTTGTGTCATTGGTTAAACATTTAGGTCATTTTCGTACCCCCTAGGCTTATTTTAATCCAATGTCGGTTTTTATCCAATCTTGTGCATCCAATAAGTGATTTTGTGTCATTTGTTGAACATTTAGGTCATTTTCGTCCTCCCCTAGGCTTATTCTAATCTAATTAGGGTTTTTAACCAATCTTGTGCATCCAATAAGTGCGTTTGTGTCATTGGTTGAACATTTAGGTCATTTTCGTTCTCCGTTGGCTTATTCTAATCCAATTAGGGTTTTTCACCTATCTTGTGCATCAGGGTTTTTAACCAATCCTGTGCATCCTATAAGTGCGTTTGTGTCATTGGATTAACATTTAGGTCATTTTGGTCCTCCGTAAGCTTATTCTAATCCAATTAGGTTATTTTAACCAATCTTGTGCTTAAAATAAGTGATTTTGTGTCATTGGTTGAACATTTAGGTCATTTTCGTCCTCCCAAGCCTTATTCTAATCCAATTAGGGTTTTTAACCAATCTTGTGCATCCAATAAGTGCGTTTGTGTCATTGGTTTAACATTTAGGTCATTTTCGTCCTCCCCTAGGCTTATTCTAATCTAATTAGGGTTTTTAACCAATCTTGTGCATCCAATAAGTGCGTTTGTGTCATTGGTTAAACATTTAGGTCATTTTCGTACCCCCTAGGCTTATTTTAATCCAATGTCGGTTTTTATCCAATCTTGAGCATCCAATAAGTGATTTTGTGTCATTTGTTGAACATTTAGGTCATTTTCGTCCTCCCCTAGGCTTATTCTAATCTAATTAGGGTGTTTAACCAATCTTGTGCATCCAATAAGTGCGTTTGTGTCATTGGTTTAACATTTAGGTCATTTTCGTCCTCCCTAGGCTTATTCTAATCCAATTAGGGTTTTTAACCAATCTTGTGCATCCAATAAGTGATTTTGTGTCATTTGTTGATTATTTAGGTGATTTTCGTCCTCCCTAGGCTTATTCTAATCCAATTAGGGTTTTTAACCAATCTTGTGCATCCAATAAGTGATTTTGTGTCATTTGTTGAACAGTTAGGTCATTTACGTCCTCCCCTAGGCTTATTCTAATCTAATTAGGGATTTTACCCAATCTTGTGCATCCAATAAGTGCGTTTGTGTCATTGGTTTAACATTTAGGTCATTTTCGTACCCCCTAGGCTTAGTTTAATCCAATGTCGGTTTTTATCCAATCCTGTGCATCCAATAAGTGATTTTGTGTCATTTAATGAACATTTAGGTCATTTTCGTCCTCCCCTAGGCTTATTCAAATCTAATTAGGGTGTTTAACCAATCTTGTGCATCCAATAAGTGCGTTTGTGTCATTGGTTTAACATATAGGTCATTTTCGTCCTCCCTAGGCTTATTCTAATCCAATTAGGGTTTTTAACCAATCTTGTGCATCCATCAAGTGATTTTGTGTCATTTGTTGATTATTTAGGTCATTTTCGTCCTCCCTAGGCTTATTCTAATCCAATTAGGGTTTTTAACCAATCTTGTGCATCCAATAAGTGATTTTGTGTCATTTGTTGAACATTTAGGTCATTTTCGTCCTCCCCTAGGCTTATTCTAATCTAATTAGGGTTTTTAACCAATCTTGTGCATCCAATAAGTGCGTTTGTGTCATTGGTTGAACATTTAGGTCATTTTCGTTCTCCGTTGGCTTATTCTAATCCAATTAGGGTTTTTTACCTATCTTGTGCATCAGGGTTTTTAACCAATCCTGTGCATCCTATAAGTGCGTTTGTGTCATTGGATTAACATTTAGGTCATTTTGGTCCTCCGTAAGCTTATTCTAATCCAATTAGGTTATTTTAACCAATCTTAAGCTTAAAATAAGTGATTTTGTGTCATTGGTTGAACATTTAGGTCATTTTCGTCCTCCCTAGGCTTATTCTAATCCAATTAGGGTTTTTAACCTATCTTGTGCATCCAATAAGTGATTTTGTGTCATTTGTTGTTTATTTAGGTCATTTTCGTCCTCCCTAGGCTTATTCTAATCCAATTAGGGTTTTTAACCAATCTTGTGCATCCAATAAGTGATTTTGTGTCATTTGTTGAACATTTAGGTCATTTTCGTCCTCCCCTAGGCTTATTCTAATCTAATTAGGGTTTTTAACCAATCTTGTGCATCCAATAAGTGCGTTTGTGTCATTGGTTGAACATTTAGGTCATTTTCGTTCTCCGTTGGCTTATTCTAATCCAATTAGGGTTTTTCACCTATCTTGTGCATCAGGGTTTTTAACCAATCCTGTGCATCCTATAAGTGCGTTTGTGTCATTGGATTAACATTTAGGTCATTTTGGTCCTCCGTAAGCTTATTCTAATCCAATTAGGTTATTTTAACCAATCTTGTGCTTAAAATAAGTGATTTTGTGTCATTGGTTGAACATTTAGGTCATTTTCGTCCTCCCAAGCCTTATTCTAATCCAATTAGGGTTTTTAACCAATCTTGTGCATCCAATAAGTGCGTTTGTGTCATTGGTTTAACATTTAGGTCATTTTCGTCCGCCCCTAGGCTTATTCTAATCTAATTAGGGTTTTTAACCAATCTTGTGCATCCAATAAGTGCGTTTGTGTCATTGGTTAAACATTTAGGTCATTTTCGTACCCCCTAGGCTTATTTTAATCCAATGTCGGTTTTTATCCAATCTTGTGCATCCAATAAGTGATTTTGTGTCATTTGTTGAACATTTAGGTCATTTTCGTCCTCCCCTAGGCTTATTCTAATCTAATTAGGGTGTTTAACCAATCTTGTGCATCCAATAAGTGCGTTTGTGTCATTGGTTTAACATTTAGGTCATTTTCGTCCTCCCTAGGCTTATTCTAATCCAATTAGGGTTTTTAACCAATCTTGTGCATCCAATAAGTGATTTTGTGTCATTTGTTGATTATTTAGGTGATTTTCGTCCTCCCTAGGCTTATTCTAATCCAATTAGGGTTTTTAACCAATCTTGTGCATCCAATAAGTGATTTTGTGTCATTTGTTGAACAGTTAGGTCATTTACGTCCTCCCCTAGGCTTATTCTAATCAAATTAGGGATTTTACCCAATCTTGTGCATCCAATAAGTGCGTTTGTGTCATTGGTTTAACATTTAGGTCATTTTCGTACCCCCTAGGCTTAGTTTAATCCAATGTCGGTTTTTATCCAATCCTGTGCATCCAATAAGTGATTTTGTGTCATTTGTTGAACATTTAGGTCATTTCGTCCTCCCCTAGGCTTATTCTAATCTAATTAGAGTTTTTAACCAATCTTGTGCATCCAATAAGTGCGTTTGTGTCATTGGTTGAACATTTAGGTCATTTTCGTACTCCCTAGGCTTATTCTAATCCAATTAGTGTTTTTAACCAATCTTGTGCATCCAATAAGTGCGTTTGTGTCATTGGTTAAACATTTAGGTCATTTTCGTACCCCCTAGGCTTATTTTAATCCAATGTCGGTTTTTATCCAATCTTGTGCATCCAATAAGTGATTTTGTGTCATTTGTTGAACATTTAGGTCATTTTCGTCCTCCCCTAGGCTTATTCTAATCTAATTAGGGTTTTTAACCAATCTTGTGCATCCAATAAGTGCGTTTGTGTCATTGGTTGAACATTTAGGTCATTTTCGTTCTCCGTTGGCTTATTCTAATCCAATTAGGGTTTTTCACCTATCTTGTGCATCAGGGTTTTTAACCAATCCTGTGCATCCTATAAGTGCGTTTGTGTCATTGGATTAACATTTAGGTCATTTTGGTCCTCCGTAAGCTTATTCTAATCCAATTAGGTTATTTTAACCAATCTTGTGCTTAAAATAAGTGATTTTGTGTCATTGGTTGAACATTTAGGTCATTTTCGTCCTCCCAAGCCTTATTCTAATCCAATTAGGGTTTTTAACCAATCTTGTGCATCCAATAAGTGCGTTTGTGTCATTGGTTTAACATTTAGGTCATTTTCGTCCTCCCCTAGGCTTATTCTAATCTAATTAGGGTTTTTAACCAATCTTGTGCATCCAATAAGTGCGTTTGTGTCATTGGTTAAACATTTAGGTCATTTTCGTACCCCCTAGGCTTATTTTAATCCAATGTCGGTTTTTATCCAATCCTGTGCATCCAATAAGTGATTTTGAGTCATTGGTTGGCCATTTAGGTCATTTTCGTCCTTGCTAGGCTTACTTTAATTAAATTAGGTTTTTAAAAAATCTTTTGCATCCAATAAGTGGGTTTGTGTCATTGGTTGAACATTAGGTCATTTTCGTCCTCCCCTAGGCTTATTCTAATCTAATTAGGGTTTTTAACCAATCTTGTGCCTCCAATAAGTGCGTTTGTGTCATTGGATGAACATTTTAGTCCTCCACAGGCTTATTCTAATCCAATTAGGTTTTTTAACCAATTTTGTGCCTAAAATAAGTGATTTTGTGTCATTGGTTGAACATTTAGGTCATTTTCGTCCTCCCTAGGCTTATTCTAATCCAATTAGGGTTTTTAACCAATCTTGTGCATCCAATAAGTGCGTTTGTGTCATTGGTTGAACATTTAGGTCATTTTCCTCCTCCCTAGGCTTATTCTAATCCAATTAGGGTTTTTAACCAATCTTGTGCATCCAATAAGTGATTTTGTGTCATTTGTTGATTATTTAGGTCATTTTCGTCCTCCCTAGGCTTATTCTAATCCAATTAGGGGTTTTAACCAATCTTGTGCATCCAATAAGTGATTTTGTGTCATTGGTTGAACATTTAGGTCATTTTCCTCCTCCCTAGGCTTATTCTAATCCAATTAGGATTTTTAACCAATCTTGTGCATCCAATAAGTGCGTTTGTGTCATTGGTTAAACATTTAGGTCATTTTCGTACCCCCTAGGCTTATTTTAATCCAATGTCGGTTTTTATCGAATCCTGTGCATCCAATAAGTGATTTTGTGTCATTTAATGAACATTTAGGTCATTTTCGTCCTCCCCTAGGCTTATGCTAATCTAATTAGGGTGTTTAACCAATCTTGTGCATCCAATAAGTGCGTTTGTGTCATTGGTTTAACATTTAGGTCATTTTCGTCCTCCCTAGGCTTATTCTAATCCAATTAGGGTTTTTAACCAATCTTGTGCATCCAATAAGTGATTTTGTGTCATTTGTTGAACATTTAGGTCATTTTCGTCCTCCCCTAGGCTTATTCTAATCTAATTAGGGTTTTTAACCAATCTTGTGCATCCAATAAGTGCGTTTGTGTCATTGGTTGAACATTTAGGTCATTTTCGTTCTCCGTTGGCTTATTCTAATCCAATTAGGGTTTTTCACCTATCTTGTGCATCAGGGTTTTTAACGAATCCTGTGCATCCTATAAGTGAGTTTGTGTCATTGGATTAACATTTAGGTCATTTTGGTCCTCCGTAAGCTTATTCTAATCCAATTAGGTTATTTTAACCAATCTTGTGCTTAAAATAAGTGATTTTGTGTCATTGGTTGAACATTTAGGTCATTTTCGTCCTCCCAAGCCTTATTCTAATCCAATTAGGGTTTTTAACCAATCTTGTGCATCCAATAAGTGCGTTTGTGTCATTGGTTTAACATTTAGGTCATTTTCGTCCTCCCCTAGGCTTATTCTAATCTAATTAGGGTTTTTAACCAATCTTGTGCATCCAATAAGTGCGTTTGTGTCATTGGTTAAACATTTAGGTCATTTTCGTACCCCCTAGGCTTATTTTAATCCAATGTCGGTTTTTATCCAATCTTGTGCATCCAATAAGTGATTTTGTGTCATTTGTTGAACATTTAGGTCATTTTCGTCCTCCCCTAGGCTTATTCTAATCTAATTAGGGTGTTTAACCAATCTTGTGCATCCAATAAGTGCGTTTGTGTCATTGGTTTAACATTTAGGTCATTTTCGTCCTCCCTAGGCTTATTCTAATCCAATTAGGGTTTTTAACCAATCTTGTGCATCCAATAAGTGATTTTGTGTCATTTGTTGAACATTTAGGTCATTTTCGTCCTCCCCTAGGCTTATTCTAATCTAATTAGGGTTTTTAACCAATCTTGTGCATCCAATAAGTGCGTTTGTGTCATTGGTTGAACATTTAGGTCATTTTCGTTCTCCGTTGGCTTATTCTAATCCAATTAGGGTTTTTCACCTATCTTGTGCATCAGGGTTTTTAACCAATCCTGTGCATCCTATAAGTGCGTTTGTGTCATTGGATTAACATTTAGGTCATTTTGGTCCTCCGTAAGCTTATTCTAATCCAATTAGGTTATTTTAACCAATCTTGTGCTTAAAATAAGTGATTTTGTGTCATTGGTTGAACATTTAGGTCATTTTCGTCCTCCCAAGCCTTATTCTAATCCAATTAGGGTTTTTAACCAATCTTGTGCATCCAATAAGTGCGTTTGTGTCATTGGTTTAACATTTAGGTCATTTTCGTCCTCCCCTAGGCTTATTCTAATCTAATTAGGGTTTTTAACCAATCTTGTGCATCCAATAAGTGCGTTTGTGTCATTGGTTAAACATTTAGGTCATTTTCGTACCCCCTAGGCTTATTTTAATCCAATGTCGGTTTTTATCCAATCCTGTGCATCCAATAAGTGATTTTGTGTCATTTGTTGAACATTTAGGTCATTTTCGTCCTCCCCTAGGCTTATTCTAATCTAATTAGGGTGTTTAACCAATCTTGTGCATCCAATAATTGCGTTTGTGTCATTGGTTTAACATTTAGGTCATTTTCGTCCTCCCTAGGCTTATTCTAATCCAATTAGGGTTTTTAACCAATCTTGTGCATCCAATAAGTGATTTTGTGTCATTTGTTGAATATTTAGGTCATTTTCGTCCTCCCTAGGCTTATTCTAATCCAATTAGGGTTTTTAACTAATCTTGTGCATCCAATAAGTGATTTTGTGTCATTTGTTGAACAGTTAGGTCATTTACGTCCTCCCCTAGGCTTATTCTAATCTAATTAGGGATTTTACCCAATCTTGTGCATCAAATAAGTGCGTTTGTGTCATTGGTTGAACATTTAGGTCATTTTCGTTCTCCCTTGGCTTATTCTAATCCAATTAGGGTTTTTCACCTATCTTGTGCATCAGGGTTTTTAACCAATTCTGTGCATCCAATAAGTGCGTTTGTGTCATTGGATTAACATTTAGGTCATTTTGATCCTCCGTAAATTTATTCTAATCCAATTAGGTTATTCTAACCAATCTTGTGCTTAAAATAAGTGATTTTGTGTCATTGGTTGAACATTTAGGTCATTTTCGTCCTCCCAAGCCTTATTCTAATCCAATTAGGGTTTTTAACCAATCTTGTGCATCCAATAAGTGCGTTTGTGTCATTGGTTTAACATTTAGGTCATTTTCGTCCTCCCCTAGGCTTATTCTAATCTAATTAGGGTTTTTAACCAATCTTGTGCATCCAATAAGTGCGTTTGTGTCATTGGTTAAACATTTAGGTCATTTTCGTACCCCCTAGGCTTATTTTAATCCAATGTCGGTTTTTATCCAATCTTGTGCATCCAATAAGTGATTTTGTGTCATTTGTTGAACATTTAGGTCATTTTCGTCCTCCCCTAGGCTTATTCTAATCTAATTAGGGTTTTTAACCAATCTTGTGCATCCAATAAGTGCGTTTGTGTCATTGGTTGAACATTTAGGTCATTTTCGTTCTCCGTTGGCTTATTCTAATCCAATTAGGGTTTTTCACCTATCTTGTGCATCAGGGTTTTTAACCAATCCTGTGCATCCTATAAGTGCGTTTGTGTCATTGGATTAACATTTAGGTCATTTTGGTCCTCCGTAAGCTTATTCTAATCCAATTAGGTTATTTTAACCAATCTTGTGCTTAAAATAAGTGATTTTGTGTCATTGGTTGAACATTTAGGTCATTTTCGTCCTCCCAAGCCTTATTCTAATCCAATTAGGGTTTTTAACCAATCTTGTGCATCCAATAAGTGCGTTTGTGTCATTGGTTTAACATTTAGGTCATTTTCGTCCTCCCCTAGGCTTATTCTAATCTAATTAGGGTTTTTAACCAATCTTGTGCATCCAATAAGTGCGTTTGTGTCATTGGTTAAACATTTAGGTCATTTTCGTACCCCCTAGGCTTATTTTAATCCAATGTCGGTTTTTATCCAATCCTGTGCATCCAATAAGTGATTTTGTGTCATTTGTTGAACATTTAGGTCATTTTCGTCCTCCCCTAGGCTTATTCTAATCTAATTAGGGTGTTTAACCAATCTTGTGCATCCAATAATTGCGTTTGTGTCATTGGTTTAACATTTAGGTCATTTTCGTCCTCCCTAGGCTTATTCTAATCCAATTAGGGTTTTTAACCAATCTTGTGCATCCAATAAGTGATTTTGTGTCATTTGTTGAATATTTAGGTCATTTTCGTCCTCCCTAGGCTTATTCTAATCCAATTAGGGTTTTTAACTAATCTTGTGCATCCAATAAGTGATTTTGTGTCATTTGTTGAACAGTTAGGTCATTTACGTCCTCCCCTAGGCTTATTCTAATCTAATTAGGGATTTTACCCAATCTTGTGCATCAAATAAGTGCGTTTGTGTCATTGGTTGAACATTTAGGTCATTTTCGTTCTCCCTTGGCTTATTCTAATCCAATTAGGGTTTTTCACCTATCTTGTGCATCAGGGTTTTTAACCAATTCTGTGCATCCAATAAGTGCGTTTGTGTCATTGGATTAACATTTAGGTCATTTTGATCCTCCGTAAATTTATTCTAATCCAATTAGGTTATTCTAACCAATCTTGTGCTTAAAATAAGTGATTTTGTGTCATTGGTTGAACATTTAGGTCATTTTCGTCCTCCCAAGCCTTATTCTAATCCAATTAGGGTTTTTAACCAATCTTGTGCATCCAATAAGTGCGTTTGTGTCATTGGTTTAACATTTAGGTCATTTTCGTCCTCCCCTAGGCTTATTCTAATCTAATTAGGGTTTTTAACCAATCTTGTGCATCCAATAAGTGCGTTTGTGTCATTGGTTAAACATTTAGGTCATTTTCGTACCCCCTAGGCTTATTTTAATCCAATGTCGGTTTTTATCCAATCCTGTGCATCCAATAAGTGATTTTGTGTCATTTGTTGAACATTTAGGTCATTTTCGTCCTCCCCTAGGCTTATTCTAATCTAATTAGGGTGTTTAACCAATCTTGTGCATCCAATAATTGCGTTTGTGTCATTGGTTTAACATTTAGGTCATTTTCGTCCTCCCTAGGCTTATTCTAATCCAATTAGGGTTTTTAACCAATCTTGTGCATCCAATAAG
>JBBPBQ010020323.1:36507232-36517655 GCA_037974755.1 Cicer yamashitae
CAATAAGTGATTTTGTGTCATTTGTTGAACAGTTAGGTCATTTACGTCCTCCCCTAGGCTTATTCTAATCTAATTAGGGATTTTACCCAATCTTGTGCATCAAATAAGTGCGTTTGTGTCATTGGTTGAACATTTAGGTCATTTTCGTTCTCCCTTGGCTTATTCTAATCCAATTAGGGTTTTTCACCTATCTTGTGCATCAGGGTTTTTAACCAATTCTGTGCATCCAATAAGTGCGTTTGTGTCATTGGATTAACATTTAGGTCATTTTGATCCTCCGTAAATTTATTCTAATCCAATTAGGTTATTCTAACCAATCTTGTGCTTAAAATAAGTGATTTTGTATCATTGGTTGAACATTTAGGTCATTTTCGTCCTCCCAAGCCTTATTCTAATCCAATTAGGGTTTTTAACCAATCTTGTGCATCCAATAAGTGCGTTTGTGTCATTGGATTAACATTTAGGTCATTTTCGTCCTCCCTAGGCTTATTCTAATCCAATTTGTGTTTTTAACCAATCTTGTGCATCAAATAAGTGCGTTTGTGTCATTGGTTAAACATTTAGATCATTTTCGTACCCCCTAGGCTTATTTTAATCCAATGTCGGTTTTTATCCAATCTTGTGCATCCAACAAGTGATTTTGTGTCATTTGTTGAACATTTAGGTCATTTTCGTCCTCCCCTAGGCTTATTCTAATCTAATTAGGGTGTTTAACCAATCAGGTGCATCCAATAAGTGCGTTTGGGTCATTGGTTTAACATTTAGGTCATTTTCGTCCTCCCTAGGCTTATTCTAATCCAATTAGGGTTTTTAACCAATCTTGTGCATCCAATAAGTGATTTTGTGTCATTGGTTGATCATTTAGGTCATTTTCGTCCTCCCTAGCCTTATTCTAATCCAATTAGGGTTTTTAACCAATCTTGTGCATCCAATAAGTGCGTTTGTGTCAATGGTTTAACATTTAGGTCATTTTCGTCCTCCCTAGGCTTATTCTAATCCAATTAGGGTTTTTATCCAATCTTGTGCATCCAATAAGTGATTTTGTGTCATTGGTTGAACATTTAGGTCATTTTCGTCCTCCCTAGGCTTATTATAATCCAATTAGGGTTTTTAACCAATCTTGTGCATCCAATAAGTGATTTTGTGTCATTTGTTGAACATTTAGGTCATTTCGTCCTCCCCTAGGCTTATTCTAATCTAATTAGGGTCTTTAACCAATCTTGTGTATCCAATATGTGCGTTTGTGTCATTGGTTGAACATTTAGGTCATTTTGGTTCTCCCTTGGCTTATTCTAATCCAATTAGGGTTTTTCACCTATCTTGTGCATCATGGTTTTTAACCAATCCTGTGCATCCAATTAGTGCGTTTGTGTCATTGGATTAACATTTGGGTCATTTTGGTCCTCCGTAAGCTTATTCGAATCCAATTAGGATTTTTGTAACCAATCTTGTGCTTAAAATAAGTGATTTTGTGTCATTGGTTGAACATTTAGGTAATTTTCGTCCTCCCAAGCCTTATTCTAATCCAATTAGGGTTTTTAACCAATCTTGTGCATCCAATAACTGCGTTTGTGACATTGGTTTAACATTTAGGTCATTTTTGTCCTCCCTAGGCTTATTCTAATCCAATTAGTGTTTTTAACCAATCTTGTGCAGCCAATAAGTGCGTTTGTGTCATTGGTTTAACATTTAGGTCATTTTCGTACCCCCTAGGCTTATTTTAATCCAATGTCGGTTTTTATCCAATCCTGTGCATCCGATAAGTGATTTTGTGTCATTTGTTGAACATTTAGGTCATTTCGTCCTCCCCTAGGCTTATTCTAATCTAATTAGGGTTTTTAACCAATCTTGTGCATCCAATAAGTGCGTTTGTGTCATTGGTTGAACATTTAGGTCATTTTCGTTCTCCTTTGGCTTATTCTAATCCAATTAGGGTTTTTCACCTATCTTGTGCATCAGGGTTTTTAACCAATCCTGTGCATCCAATAAGTGCGTTTGTGTCATTGGATTAACATTTAGGTCATTTTGGTCCTCCGTAAGCTTATTCTAATCCAATTAGGTTTTTTTAACTAATCTTGTGCTTAAAATAAGTGATTTTGTGTCATTGGTTGAACATTTAGGTCATTTTCGTCCTCCGAAGCCTTATTCTAATCCAATTAGGGTTTTTAACCAATCTTGTGCATCCAATAAGTGCGTTTGTGTCATTGGTTTAACATTTAGGTCATTTTCGTCCTCCCTAGGCTTATTCTAATCCAATTAGTGTTTTTAACCAATCTTGTGCAGCCAATAATTGCGTTTGTGTCATTGGTTTAACATTTAGGTCATTTTCGTACCCCCTAGGCTTATTTTAATCCAATGTCGGTTTTTATCAAATCATGTGCATCCAATAAGTGATTTTGAGTCATTGGTTGGCCGTTTAGGTCATTTTCGTCCTTGCTAGGCTTACTCTAATCAAATTAGGTTTGTAAACAATCTTTTGCATCCAATAAGTGGGTTTGTGTCATTGGTTCAACATTAGGTCATTTTCGTCCTCCCCTAGGCTTATTCTAATCTAATTAGGGTTTTTAATTAATCTTGTGCCTCCAATAAGTGCGTTTGTGTCATTAGATGAACATTTAGGTCATTTTAGTCCTCCATAGGCTTATTCTAATCCAATTAGGTTTTTCAACCAATCTTATGCTTAAAATAAGTGTTTTTGTGTCATTGGTTGAACATTTAGGTCATTTTCGTCCTCCCTAGCCTTATTCTAATCCAATTAGGGTTTTTAACCAATCTTGTGCATCCAATAAGTGCGTTTGTGTCATTGGTTAAACATTTAGGTCATTTTCGTCCTCCCTAGGCTTATTCTAATCCAATTAGGGTTTTTAACCAATCTTGTGCATCCAATAAGTGATTTTGTGTCATTTGTTGAAGATTTAGGTCATTTTCGTCCTCCCCTAGGCTTATTCTAATCTAATAAGGGTGCTTAACCAATCTTGTGCATCAAATAAGTGCGTTTGTGTCATTGGTTTAACATTTAGGTCATTCTCGTCCTCCCTAGGCTTATTCTAATCCAATTAGGGTTTTTAACCAATCTTGTGCATCCAATAAGTGCGTTTGTGTCATTGGTTAAAAATTTAGGTCATTTTCGTCCCCCCTAGGCTTATTTTAATCCAATGTCGGTTTTTATCCAATCCTGTGCATCCAATAAGTGATTTTGTGTCATTGGTTGGCCATTTAGGTCAATTTGGTCCTCCATAGGCTTATTCTAATCCAATTAGGTTTTTTAACCAATCTTGTGCTTAAAGTAAGTGATTTTGTGTCATTGGTTGAACATTTAGGTCATTTCGTCCTCCCCTAGGCTTATTCTAATCTAATTAGGGTTTTTAACCAATCTTGTGCATCCAATAAGTGCGTTTGTGTCATTGGTTAATCATTTAGGTCATTTTGGTTCTCCCTTGGCATATTCTAATCCAATTAGGGTTTTTCACCTATCTTGTGCATCAGGGTTTTTAACCAATCCTGTGCATCCAATAAGTGCGTTTGTGTCATTGGATTAACATTTGGGTCATTTTAGTCCTCCGTAAGCTTATTCGAATCCAATTAGGTTTTTTTAACCAATCTTGTGCTTAAAATAAGTGATTTTGTGTCATTGGTTGAACATTTAGGTCATTTTCGTCCTCCCAAGCCTTATTCTAATCCAATTAGGGTTTTTAACCAATCTTGTGCATCCAATAACTGCGTTTGTGTCATTGGTTTAACATTTAGGTCATTTTTGTCCTCCCTAGGCTTATTCTAATCCAATTAGTGTTTTTAACCAATCTAGTGCAGCCAATAAGTGCGTTTGTGTCATTGGTTTAACATTTAGGTCATTTTCGTACCCCCTAGGCTTATTTTAATCCAATGTCGGTTTTTATCCAATCCTGTGCATCCGAAACGTGATTTTGTGTCATTTGTTGAACATTTAGGTCATTTCGTCCTCCCCTAGGCTTATTCTAATCTAATTAGGGTTTTTAACCAATCTTGTGCATCCAATAAGTGCGTTTGTGTCATTGGTTGAACATTTAGGTTATTTTCGTTCTCCCTTGGCTTATTCTAATCCAATTAGGGTTTTTCACCTATCTTGTGCATCAGGGTTTTTAACCAATCCTGTGCATCCAATAAGTGCGTTTGTGTCATTGGATTAACATTTAGGTCATTTTGGTCCTCCGTAAGCTTATTCTAATCCAATTAGGTTTTTTTAACTAATCTTGTGCTTAAAATAAGTGATTTTGTGTCATTGGTTGAACATTTAGGTCATTTTCGTCCTCCAAAGCCTTATTCTAATCCAATTAGGGTTTTTAACCAATCTTGTGCATCCAATAAGTGCGTTTGTGTCATTGGTTTAACATTTAGGTCATTTTCGTCCTCCCTAGGCTTATTCTAATCCAATTAGTGTTTTTAACCAATCTTGTGCAGCCAATAATTGCGTTTGTGTCATTGGTTTAACATTTAGGTCATTTTCGTACCCCCTTGGCTTATTTTAATCCAATGTCGGTTTTTATCAAATCCTGTGCATCCAATAAGTGATTTTGAGTCATTGGTTGGCCGTTTAGGTCATTTTCGTCCTTGCTAGGCTTACTCTAATCAAATTAGGTTTGTAAACAATCTTTTGCATCCAATAAGTGGGTTTGTGTCATTGGTTCAACATTAGGTCATTTTCGTCCTCCCCTAGGCTTATTCTAATCTAATTAGGGTGTTTAACTAATCTTGTGCATCCAATAAGTGCGTTTTTGTCATGGGGTTTAACATTTAGGTCATTTTCGTCCTCCCTAGGCTTATTCTAATCCAATTAGGGTTTTTAACCAATCTTGTGCATCCAATAAGTGCGTTTGTGTCATTGGTTAAACATTTAGGTCATTTTCGTCCCCCCTAGGCTTATTTTAATCCAATGTCGATTTTTATCCAATCCTGTGCATCCAATAAGTGATTTTGTGTCATTGGTTGGCCATTTAGGTCATTTTGGTCCTCCATAGGCTTATTCTAATCCAATTAGGTTTTTTAACCAATCTTGTGCTTAAAATAAGTAATTTTGTGTCATTGGTTGAACATTTAGGTCATTTTCGTCCTCCCTAGGCTTATTCTAATCCAATTAGGGTTTTTAACCAATTTTGTGCATCCAATAAGTGCGTTTGTGTCATTGGTTGAACATTTAGGTTATTTTCGTCCTCCCTAGGCTTATTCTAATCCAATTAGAATTTTTAACCAATCTTGTGCATCCAATAAGTGCGTTTGTGTCATTGGTTGAACATTTAGGTCATTTTCGTCCTCCCCTAGGCTTATTCTAATCTAATTAGGGTGTTTAACTAATCTTGTGCATCCAATAAGTGCGTTTGTGTTATTGGTTTAACATTTAGGTCATTTTCGTCCTCCCTAGGCTTATTCTAATCCAATTAGGGTTTTTAACCAATCTTGTGCATCCACTAAGTGCGTTTGTGTCATTGGTTAAACATTTAGGTCATTTTCGTCCCCCCTAGGCTTATTTTAATCCAATGTCGGTTTTTATCCAATCCTGTGCATCCAATAAGTGATTTTGTGTCATTGGTTGGCCATTTAGGTCATTTTGGTCCTCCATAGGCTTATTCTAATCCAATTAGGTTTTTTAACCAATCTTGTGCTTAAAATAAGTAATTTTGTGTCATTGGCTGAACATTTAGGTCATTTTCGTCCTCCCTAGGCTTATTCTAATCCAATTAGGGTTTTTAACCAATCTTGTGCATCCAATAAGTGCGTTTGTGTCATTGGATGAACATTTAGGTCATTTTGGTCCTCCATAGGCTTATTCTAATCCAATTAGGTTTTTTAACCAATCTTGTGCTTAAAATAAGTGGCTTTGTGTCATTGGTTGAACATTTAGGTCATTTTCGTCCTCCCTAGGCTTATTTTAATCCAATGTCGGTTTTTATCCAATCCTGTGCATCCAATAAGTGATTTTGAGTCATTGGTTGGCCGTTTAGGTCATTTTCGTCCTTGCTAGGCTTACTCTTATCAAATTAGGTTTTAAACCAATCTTATGCTTAAAATAAGTATTTTTGTGTCATTGGTTGAACATTTAGGTTATTTTCGTCCTCCCTAGCCTTATTCTAATCAAATTAGGGTTTTTAACCAATCTTGTGCATCCAATAAGTGCGTTTGTGTCATTGGTTAAACATTTAGGTCATTTTCGTCCTCCCTAGGCTTATTCTAATCCAATTAGGGTTTTTAACCAATCTTGTGCATCCAATAAGTGATTTTGTGTCATTTGTTGAACATTTAGGTCATTTTCGTCCTCCCCTAGGCTTATTCTAATCTAATTAGGGTGTTTAACTAATCTTGTGCATCCAATAAGTGCGTTTGTGTCATTGGTTTAACATTTAGGTCATTTTCGTCCTCCCTAGGCTTATTCTAATCCAATTAGGGTTTTTAACCAATCTTGTGCATCCAATAAGTGCGTTTGTGTCATTGGTTTAACATTTAGGTCATTTTCGTCCTCCCTAGGCTTATTCTAATCCAATTAGGGTTTTTAACCAATCTTGTGCATCCAATAAGTGATTTTGTGTCATTTGTTGATTATTTAGGTGATTTTCGTCCTCCCTAGGCTTATTCTAATCCAATTAGGGTTTTTAACCAATCTTGTGCATCCAATAAGTGATTTTGTGTCATTTGTTGAACAGTTAGGTCATTTACGTCCTCCCCTAGGCTTATTCTAATCTAATTAGGGATTTTACCCAATCTTGTGCATCCAATAAGTGCGTTTGTGTCATTGGTTTAACATTTAGGTCATTTTCGTACCCCCTAGGCTTAGTTTAATCCAATGTCGGTTTTTATCCAATCCTGTGCATCCAATAAGTGATTTTGTGTCATTTAATGAACATTTAGGTCATTTTCGTCCTCCCCTAGGCTTATTCAAATCTAATTAGGGTGTTTAACCAATCTTGTGCATCCAATAAGTGCGTTTGTGTCATTGGTTTAACATATAGGTCATTTTCGTCCTCCCTAGGCTTATTCTAATCCAATTAGGGTTTTTAACCAATCTTGTGCATCCATCAAGTGATTTTGTGTCATTTGTTGATTATTTAGGTCATTTTCGTCCTCCCTAGGCTTATTCTAATCCAATTAGGGTTTTTAACCAATCTTGTGCATCCAATAAGTGATTTTGTGTCATTTGTTGAACATTTAGGTCATTTTCGTCCTCCCCTAGGCTTATTCTAATCTAATTAGGGTGTTTAACTAATCTTGTGGATCCAATAAGTGCGTTTGTGTCATTGGTTTAACATTTAGGTCATTTTCGTCCTCCCTAGGCTTATTCTAATCCAATTGGGGTTTTTAACCAATCTTGTGCATCCAATAAGTGCGTTTGTGTCATTGGTTAAACATTTAGGTCATTTTCGTCCCCCCTAGGCTTATTTTAATCCAATGTCGGTTTTTATCCAATCCTGTGCATCCAATAAGTGATTTTGTGTCATTGGTTGGCCATTTAGGTCATTTTGGTCCTCCATAGGCTTATTCTAATCCAATTAGGTTTTTTAACCAATCTTGTGCTTAAAATAAGTGATTTTGTGTCACTGGTTGAACATTTAGGTCATTTTCGTCCTCCATAGGCTTATTCTAATCCAATTAGGGTTTTTAACGAATCTTGTGCATCCAATAAGTGCGTTTGTGTCATTGGATGAACATTTAAGTCATTTTCGTCCTCCCTAGGCTTATTCTAATACAATTAGGGTTTTTAACAAATCTTGTGCATCCAATAAGTGATTTTGTGTCATTTGTTGAACATTTAGGTCATTTTCGTCCTCCCATAGGCATATTCTAATCTAATTAGGGTGTTTAACCAATCTTGTGCATCCAATAAGTGCGTTTGTGTCATTGGTTGAACATTTAGGTCATTTATGTCCTCCCTAGGCTTATTCTAATCCAATTAGTGTTTTTAACCAATCTTGTGCATCCAATTAGTGCGTTTGTGTCATTGGTTAAACATTTAGGTCATTTTCGTACCCCCTAGGCTTATTATAATCCAATGTCGGTTTTTATCCAATCCTGTGCATCCAATAAGTGATTTTGAGTCATTGGTTGGCCGTTTAGGTCATTTTCGTCCTTGCTAGGCTTACTCTAATCAAATTAGGTTTTTAAACAATCTTTTGCATCCAATAAGTGGGTTTGTGTCATTGGTTGAACATTAGGTCATTTTCGTCCTCCCCTAGGCTTATTCTAATCTAATTAGGGTTTTTAACTAATCTTGTGCCTCCAATAAGTGCGTTTGTGTCATTGGATGAACATTTAGGTCATTTTAGTCCTCCATAGGCTTATTCTTATCCAATTAGGTTTTTTAACCAATCTTATGCTTAAAATAAGTGTTTTTGTGTCATTGGTTGAACATTTAGGTCATTTTCTTCCTCCTTAGCCTTATTCTAATCAAATTAGGGTTTTTAACCAATCTTGTGCATCCAATAAGTGCGTTTGTGTCATTGGTTAAACATTTAGGTCATTTTCGTCCCCCCTAGGCTTATTTTAATCCAATGTCGGTTTTTATCCAATCCTGTGCATCCAATAAGTGATTTTGTGTCATTGGTTGGCCATTTAGGTCATTTTGGTCCTCCATAGGCTTATTCTAATCCAATTAGGTTTTTTAACCAATCTTGTGCATCCAATAAGTGATTTTGTGTCATTGGTTGGCCATTTAGGTCATTTTGGTCCTCCATAGGCTTATTCTAATCCAATTAGGTTTTTTAACCAATTTTGTGCTTAAAATAAGTGATTTTGTGTCATTGGTTGAACATTTAGGTCATTTTCGTCCTCCCTAGGCTTATTCTAATCCAATTAGGGTTTTTAACCAATCTTGTGCATCCAATAAGTGCGTTTCTGTCATTGGTTGAACATTTAGGTCATTTTCGTCCTCCCTAGGCTTATTCTAATCCAATTAGTGTTTTTAACCAATCTTGTGCATCCAATAAGTGCATTTGTGTCATTGGTTAAACATTTAGGTCATTTTCGTACCCCCTAGGCTTATTTTAATCCAATGTCGGTTTTTATCCAATCCTGTGCATCCAATAAGTGATTTTGACTCATTGGTTGGCCGTTTAGGTCATTTTCGTCCTTGCTAGGCTTACTTTAATCAAATTAGGTTTTTAAAAAATCTTTTGCATCCAATAAGTGGGTGTGTGTCATTGGTTGAACATTAGGTCATTTTCGTCCTCCCCTGGGCTTATTCTAATCTAATTAGGGTTTTAAAC
This sequence comes from Cicer yamashitae, assembly GCA_037974755.1. Lineage (NCBI taxonomy): Eukaryota > Viridiplantae > Streptophyta > Magnoliopsida > Fabales > Fabaceae > Cicer > Cicer yamashitae. The sequence goes on from JBBPBQ010020323.1 coordinate 36,516,460, forward strand.
CAATCTTGTGCCTCCAATAAGTGCGTTTGTGTCATTGGATGAACATTTAGGTTATTTTAGTCCTCCACAGGCTTATTCTAATCCAATTAGGTTTTTTAATAAATTTTGTGCTTAAAATAAGTGATTTTGTGTCATTGGTTGAACATTTAGGTCATTTTCGTCCTCCCTAGGCTTATTCTAATCCAATTAGGGTTTTTAACCAATCTTGTGCATCCAATAAGTGCGTTTGTGTCATTGGTTGAACATTTAGGTCATTTTCCTCCTCCCTAGGCTTATTCTAATCCAATTAGGGTTTTTAACCAATCTTGTGCATCCAATAAGTGCGTTTGTGTCATTGGTTAAACATTTAGGTCATTTTCGTCCCCCCTAGGCTTATTTTAATCCAATGTCGGTTTTTATCCAATCTTGTGCATCCATTAAGTGATTTTGTGTCATTTGTTGAACATTTAGGTCATTTTCGTCCTCCCCTAGGCTTATTCTAATCCAATTAGGGTTTTTCACCTATCTTGTGCATCAGGGTTTTTAACCAATCTTGTGCATCCAATAACTACGTTTGTGTTATTGGATGAACATTTAGGTCATTTTGGTCCTCCATAGGCTTATTCTAATCCAATTAGGTTTTTTAACCAATCTTGTGCTTAAAATAAGTGATTTTGTGTCATTGGTTGAACATTTAGGTCATTTTCGCCCTCCCTAGGCTTATTCTAATCCAATTAGGGTTTGTAACCAATTTTGTGCATTCAATAAGTGCGTTTGTGTCATTGGTTGAACATTTAGGTTATTTTCGTCCTCCCTAGGCTTATTCTAATCCAATTAGAATTTTTAACCAATCTTGTTCATCCAATAAGTGCGTTTGTGTCATTGGTTGAACATTTAGGTCATTTTCGTCCTCCCCTAGGCTTATTCTAATCTAATTAGGGTGTTTAACTAATCTTGTGCATCCAATAAGTGCGTTTGTGTCATTGGTTTAACATTTAGGTCATTTTCGTCCTCCCTAGGCTTATTCTAATCCAATTAAGGTTTTTAACCAATCTTGTGCATCCAATAAGTGCGTTTGTGTCATTGGTTAAACATTTAGGTCATTTTCGTCCCCCCTAGGCTTATTTTAATCCAATGTCGATTTTTATCCAATCCTGTGCATCCAATAAGTGATTTTGTGTCATTGGTTGGCCATTTAGGTCATTTTGGTCCTCCAT
>JBBPBQ010020323.1:36527443-36582118 GCA_037974755.1 Cicer yamashitae
TCATTGGTTGAACATTTAGGTCATTTTTGTCCTCCCTAGGCTTATTTTAATCCAATGTCGGTTTTTGTCCAATCTTGTGCATCCAATAAGTGATTTTGTGTCATTGGTTGGCCATTTAGGTCATTTTCGTCTTTGCTAGGCTTACTCTAATATAATTAGGTTTTTAAACAATCTTTTGCATCCAGTAAGTGGGTTTGTGTCATTGGTTGAACATTAGGTCATTTTCGTCCTCCCCTAGGCTTATTCTAATCCAATTAGGGTTTTTAACAAATCTTATGCATCCAATAAGTGATTTTGTGTCATTTGTTGAACATTTAGGTCATTTTCGTCCTCCCCTAGGCTTATTCTAATCTAATTAGGGTTTTTAACCAATCTTGTGCATCCAATAAGTGCGTTTGTGTCATTGGTTGAACATTTAGGTCATTTTCGTCCTGCCTAGCCTTATTCTAATCCAATTAGGGTTTTTAACCAATGTTGTGCATCCAATAAGTGCGTTTGTGTCAATGGTTTAACATTTAGGTCATTTTCGTCCTCCCTAGGCTTATTCTAATCCAATTAGGGTTTTTAACCTATCTTGTGCATCCAATAAGTGCGTTTGTGTCATTGGATGAACATTTAGGTCATTTTGGTCCTCCGTAAGCTTATTCTAATCCAATTAGGTTTTTTAACCTATCTTGTGCTTAATATAAGTGATTTTGTGTCATTGGTTGAACATTTAGGTCATTTTCGTCCTCCCTAGGCTTATTCTAATCCAATTAAGGTTTTTAACCAATCTTGTGCATCCAATAAGTGCGTTTGTGTCATTGGTTTAACATTTAGGTCATTTTCGTCCTCCCTAGGCTTATTCTAATCCAATTAGGGTTTTTAACCAATCTTGTGCATCCAATAAGTGCGTTTGTGTCATTGGTTAAACATTTAGGTCATTTTCGTCCTCCCTAGGCTTATTCTAATCCAATTAGGGTTTTTAACCAATCTTGTGCATCCAATAAGTGATTTTGTGTCATTTGTTGAACATTTAGGTCATTTTCGTCCTCCCCTAGGCTTATTCTAATCTAATTAGGGTGTTTAACCAATCTTGTGCATCCAATAAGTGCGTTTGTGTCATTGGTTTAACATTTAGGTCATTTTCGTCCTCCCTAGGCTTATTCTAATCCAATTAGGGTTTTTAACCTATCTTGTGCATCCAATAAGTGATTTTGTGTCATTTGTTGATTATTTAGGTCATTTTCGTCCTCCCTAGACTTATTCTAATCCAATTAGGGTTTTTAACCAATCTTGTGCATCCAATAAGTGCGTTTGTGTCATTGGATGAACATTTAGGTCATTTTGGTCCTCCGTAAGCTTATTCTAATCCAATTAGGTTTTTTAACCTATCTTGTACTTAATATAAGTGATTTTGTGTCATTGGTTGAACATTTAGGTCATTTTCGTCCTCCCTAGGCTTATTCTAATCCAATTAAGGTTTTTAACCAATCTTGTGCATCCAATAAGTGCGTTTGTGTCATTGGTTTAACATTTAGGTCATTTTCGTCCTCCCTAGGCTTATTCTAATCCAATTATGGTTTTTATCCAATCTTGTGCATCTAATAAGTGATTTTGGGTCATTGGTTGAACATTTAGGTCATTTTCGTCCTCCCTAGGCTTATTATAATCCAATTACGGTTTTTAACCAATCTTGTGCATCGAATAAGTGATTTTGTGTCATTTGTTGAACATTTAGGTCATTTCGTCCTCTCCTAGGCTTATTCTAATCTAATTAGGGTTTTTAACCAATCTTGTGCATCCAATAAGTGCGTTTGTGTCATTGGTTGAACATTTAGGTCATTTTCGTTCTCCCTTGGCTTATTCTAATCCAATTAAGGTTTTTTACCTATCTTGTGCATCAGGGTTTTTAACCAATCCTGTGCATCCAATAAGTGCGTTTGTGTCATTGGATTAACATTTAGGTCATTTTGGTCCTCCGTAAGCTTATTCTAATCCAATTAGGGTTTTTTACCAATCTTGTGCATCCAATAAGTGATTTTGTGTCATTTGTTGAACATTTAGGTCATTTTCGTCCTCCCCTAGGCTTATTCTAATCTAATTAGGGTTTTTAACCAATCTTGTGCATCCGATAAGTGCGTTTGTGTCATTGGTTGAACATTTAGGTCATTTTCGTTCTCGCTTGGCTTATTCTAATCCAATTAGGGTTTTTCACCTATCTTGTGCATCAGGGTTTTTAACCAATCCTGTGCATCCAATAAGTGCGTTTGTGTCATTGGATGAACATTTAGGTCATTTTGGTCCTCCGTAAGCTTATTCTAATCCAATTAGGTTTTTTAACCTATCTTGTGCTTAATATAAGTGATTTTGTGTCATTGGTTGAACAATTAGGTCATTTTTGTCCTCCCAAGCCTTATTCTAATCCAATTAGGGTTTTTAACCAATCTTGTGCATCCAATAAGTGATTTTGTGTCATTTGTTGAACATTTTGGTCATTTTCGTCCTCCCCTAGGCTTATTCTAATCTAATTAGGGTTTTTAACCAATCTTGTGCATCCAATAAGTGCGTTTGTGTCATTGGTTGAACATTTAGGTCATTTTCGTCTTGCCTAGCCTTATTCTAATCCAATTAGGGTTTTTAACCAATGTTGTGCATCCAATAAGTGCGTTTGTGTCAATGGTTTAACATTTAGGTCATTTTCGTCCTCCCTAGGCTTATTCTAATCCAATTAGGGTTTTTAACCTATCTTGTGCATCCAATAAGTGATTTTGTGTCATTTGTTGATTATTTAGGTCATTTTCGTCCTCCTTAGACTTATTCTAATCCAATTAGGGTTTTTAACCAATCTTGTGCATCCAATAAGTGCGTTTGTGTCATTGGATGAACATTTAGGTCATTTTCGTCCTCCGTAAGCTTATTCTAATCCAATTAGGTTTTTTAACCTATCTTGTGCTTAATATAAGTGATTTTGTGTCATTGGTTGAACATTTAGGTCATTTTCGTCCTCCCTAGGCTTATTCTAATCCAATTAAGGTTTTTAACCAATCTTGTGCATCCAATAAGTGCGTTTGTGTCATTGGTTTAACATTTAGGTCATTTTCGTCCTCCCTAGGCTTATTCTAATCCAATTAGGGTTTTTATCCAATCTTGTGCATCTAATAAGTGATTTTGGGTCATTGGTTGAACATTTAGGTCATTTTCGTCCTCCCTAGGCTTATTATAATCCAATTACGGTTTTTAACCAATCTTGTGCATCCAATAAGTGATTTTGTGTCATTTGTTGAAAATTTAGGTCATTTCGTCCTCCCCTAGGCTTATTCTAATCTAATTAGGGTTTTTAACCAATCTTGTGCATCCAATAAGTGCGTTTGTGTCATTGGTTGAACATTTAGGTCATTTTCGTTCTCCCTTGGCTTATTCTAATCCAATTAAGGTTTTTTACCTATCTTGTGCATCAGGGTTTTTAACCAATCCTGTGCATCCAATAAGTGCGTTTGTGTCATTGGATTAACATTTAGGTCATTTTGGTCCTCCGTAAGCTTATTCTAATCCAATTAGGGTTTTTTACCAATCTTGTGCATCCAATAAGTGATTTTGTGTCATTTGTTGAACATTTAGGTCATTTTCGTCCTCCCCTAGGCTTATTCTAATCTAATTAGGGTTTTTAACCAATCTTGTGCATCCGATAAGTGCGTTTGTGTCATTGGTTTAACATTTAGGTCATTTTCGTTCTCGCTTGGCTTATTCTAATCCAATTAGGGTTTTTCACCTATCTTGTGCATCAGGGTTTTTAACCAATCCTGTGCATCCAATAAGTGCGTTTGTGTCATTGGATGAACATTTAGGTCATTTTGGTCCTCCGTAAGCTTATTCTAATCCAATTAGGTTTTTTAACCTATCTTGTGCTTAATATAAGTGATTTTGTGTCATTGGTTGAACATTTAGGTCATTTTCGTCCTCCCTAGGCTTATTCTAATCCAATTAAGGTTTTTAACCAATCTTGTGCATCCAATAAGTGCGTTTGTGTCATTGGTTTAACATTTAGGTCATTTTCGTCCTCCCTAGGCTTATTCTAATCCAATTAGGGTTTTTATCCAATCTTGTGCATCTAATAAGTGATTTTGGGTCATTGGTTGAACATTTAGGTCATTTTCGTCCTCCTTAGGCTTATTATAATCCAATTACGGTTTTTAACCAATCTTGTGCATCGAATAAGTGATTTTGTGTCATTTGTTGAACATTTAGGTCATTTCGTCCTCCCCTAGGCTTATTCTAATCTAATTAGGGTTTTTAACCAATCTTGTGCATCCAATAAGTGCGTTTGTGTCATTGGTTGAACATTTAGGTCATTTTCGTTCTCCCTTGGCTTATTCTAATCCAATTAAGGTTTTTTACCTATCTTGTGCATCAGGGTTTTTAACCAATCCTGTGCATCCAATAAGTGCGTTTGTGTCATTGGATTAACATTTAGGTCATTTTGGTCCTCCGTAAGCTTATTCTAATCCAATTAGGGTTTTTTACCAATCTTGTGCATCCAATAAGTGATTTTGTGTCATTTGTTGAACATTTAGGTCATTTTCGTCCTCCCCTAGGCTTATTCTAATCTAATTAGGGTTTTTAACCAATCTTGTGCATCCGATAAGTGCGTTTGTGTCATTGGTTGAACATTTAGGTCATTTTCGTTCTCGCTTGGCTTATTCTAATCCAATTAGGGTTTTTCACCTATCTTGTGCATCAGGGTTTTTAACCAATCCTGTGCATCCAATAAGTGCGTTTGTGTCATTGGATGAACATTTAGGTCATTTTGGTCCTCCGTAAGCTTATTCTAATCCAATTAGGTTTTTTAACCTATCTTGTGCTTAATATAAGTGATTTTGTGTCATTGGTTGAACAATTAGGTCATTTTTGTCCTCCCAAGCCTTATTCTAATCCAATTAGGGTTTTTAACCAATCTTGTGCATCCAATAAGTGATTTTGTGTCATTTGTTGAACATTTAGGTCATTTTCGTCCTCCCCTAGGCTTATTCTAATCTAATTAGGGTTTTTAACCAATCTTGTGCATCCAATAAGTGCGTTTGTGTCATTGGTTGAACATTTAGGTCATTTTCGTCTTGCCTAGCCTTATTCTAATCCAATTAGGGTTTTTAACAAATGTTGTGCATCCAATAAGTGCGTTTGTGTCAATGGTTTAACATTTAGGTCATTTTCGTCCTCCCTAGGCTTATTCTAATCCAATTAGGGTTTTTAACCTATCTTGTGCATCCAATAAGTGATTTTGTGTCATTTGTTGATTATTTAGGTCATTTTCGTCCTCCCTAGACTTATTCTAATCCAATTAGGGTTTTTAACCAATCTTGTGCATCCAATAAGTGCGTTTGTGTCATTGGATGAACATTTAGGTCATTTTGGTCCTCCGTAAGCTTATTCTAATCCAATTAGGTTTTTTAACCTATCTTGTGCTTAATATAAGTGATTTTGTGTCATTGGTTGAACATTTAGGTCATTTTCGTCCTCCCTAGGCTTATTCTAATCCAATTAAGGTTTTTAACCAATCTTGTGCATCCAATAAGTGCGTTTGTGTCATTGGTTTAACATTTAGGTCATTTTCGTCCTCCCTAGGCTTATTCTAATCCAATTAGGGTTTTTATCCAATCTTGTGCATCTAATAAGTGATTTTGGGTCATTGGTTGAACATTTAGGTCATTTTCGTCCTCCCTACGCTTATTATAATCCAATTACGGTTTTTAACCAATCTTGTGCATCGAATAAGTGATTTTGTGTCATTTGTTGAACATTTAGGTCATTTCGTCCTCCCCTAGGCTTATTCTAATCTAATTAGGGTTTTTAACCAATCTTGTGCATCCAATAAGTGCGTTTGTGTCATTGGTTGAACATTTAGGTCATTTTCGTTCTCCCTTGGCTTATTCTAATCCAATTAAGGTTTTTTACCTATCTTGTGCATCAGGGTTTTTAACCAATCCTGTGCATCCAATAAGTGCGTTTGTGTCATTGGATTAACATTTAGGTCATTTTGGTCCTCCGTAAGCTTATTCTAATCCAATTAGGGTTTTTTACCAATCTTGTGCATCCAATAAGTGATTTTGTGTCATTTGTTGAACATTTAGGTCATTTTCGTCCTCCCCTAGGCTTATTCTAATCTAATTAGGGTTTTTAACCAATCTTGTGCATCCGATAAGTGCGTTTGTGTCATTGGTTGAACATTTAGGTCATTTTCGTTCTCGCTTGGCTTATTCTAATCCAATTAGGGTTTTTCACCTATCTTGTGCATCAGGGTTTTTAACCAATCCTGTGCATCCAATAAGTGCGTTTGTGTCATTGGATGAACATTTAGGTCATTTTGGTCCTCCGTAAGCTTATTCTAATCCAATTAGGTTTTTTAACCTATCTTGTGCTTAATATAAGTGATTTTGTGTCATTGGTTGAACAATTAGGTCATTTTTGCCCTCCCAAGCCTTATTCTAATCCAATTAGGGTTTTTAACCAATCTTGTGCATCCAATAAGTGATTTTGTGTCATTTGTTGAACATTTAGGTCATTTTCGTCCTCCCTAGGCTTATTCTAATCCAATTAGGGTTTTTAACCAATCTTGTGCATCTAATAAGTGATTTTGTGTCATTTGTTGAACATTTAGGTCATTTTCGTCCTCCCCTAGGCTTATTCTAATCTAATTAGGGTGTTTATCCAATCTTGAGCATCCAATAAGTGCGTTTGTGTCATTGGTTTAACATTTAGGTCATTTTCGTCCTCCCTAGGCTTATTCTAATCCAATTAGGGTTTTTAACCAATCTTGTGCATCCAATAAGTGCGTTTGTGTCATTGGTTTAACATTTAGGTCATTTTCGTCCTCCCTAGGCTTATTCTAATCCAATTAGGGTTTTTAATCAATCTTGTGCATCCAATAAGTGCGTTTGCGTCATTGGTTAAACATTTAGGTCGTTTTCGTCCTCCCTAGGCTTATTCTAATCCAATTAGGGTTTTTAACCAATCTTGTGCATCCAATATGTGATTTTGTGTCATTGGTTGAACATTTAGGTCATTTTCGTCCTCCCTAGGCTTATTCTAATCCAATTAGGTATTTTAACCAATCTTGTGCATATAATAAGTTATTTTGTGTCATTGGTAATCCAATTAGGTCATTTTCGTCCTCGCTAGGCTTATTCTAATCCAATTAGGGTTTTTAACCAATCTTGTGCATCCAATATGTGATTTTGTGTCATTTTGTGTCATTGGTTGAACATTTAGTTCATTTTCGTTCTCCCTAGGCTTATTCTAATCCAATTAGGGTTTTTAACCAATCTTGTGCATCCAATATGTGATTTTGTGTCATTTTGTGTCATTGGTTGAACATTTAGGTCATTTTCGTCCTCCCTAGGCTTATTCTAATCCAATTAGGGTTTTTAACCAATCTTGTGCATCCAATATGTATTTTGTGTCATTTTGTGTCATTGGTTGAACATTTAGGTCATTTTCGTCCTCCTTAGGCTTATTCTAATCCAATTAGGGTTTTTAACCAGTCTTGTGCATCCAATATGTGATTTTGTGTCATTGGTTGAACATTTAGGTCATTTTCATCCTCCCTAGGCTTATTCTAATCCAATTAGGGTTTTTAACCAATCTTGTGCATCCAATATGTGATTTTGTGTCATTGGTTGAACATTTAGGTCATTTTCGTCCTCCTTAGGCTTATTCTAATCCAATTAGGGTTTTTAATCTATCTTGTGCATCCAATATGTGATTTTGTGTCATTTTGTGTCATTGGTTGAACATTTAGGTCATTTTCGTCCTTCCTAGGCTTATTCTAATCCAATTAGGGTTTTTAACCAATCTTGTGCATCCAATATGTGATTTTGTGTAATTTTGTGTCATTGTTTGAACATTTAGGTCATTTTCGTCCTCCCTAGGCTTATTCTAATCCAATTAGAGTTTTTAACCAATCTTTTGCAACCAATATGTGATTTTGTGTCATTTTGTGTCATTGGTTGAACATTTAGGTCATTTTCGTCCTCCCTAGGCTTATTCTAATCCAATTAGGGTTTTTAACCAATCTTGTGCATCCAATATGTGATTTTGTGTCATTTTGTGTCATTGGTTGAACATTTAGGTCATTTTCGTCCTCCCTAGGCTTATTCTAATCCAATTAGGGTTTTTAACCAATCTTGTGCATCCAATATGTAATTTTGGGTCATTTTGTGTCATTGGTTGAACATTTAGGTCATTTTCGTCCTCCCTTGGCTTATTCCAATCCAATTAGGGTTTTTAACCTATCTTGTGCATCCAATATGTGATTTTGTGTCATTGGTTGAACATTTAGGTCATTTTCGTCCTCCCTAGGCTTATTCTAATCCAATTAGGGTTTTTAACCAATCTTGTGCATCCAATATGTGATTTTGTGTCATTGGTAGAACATTTAGGTCATTTTCGTCCTCCCTAGGCTCTTTTTAATCCAATTAGGGTTTTTAACCAATCTTGTGCATCCAATATGTGATTTTGTGTCATTTTGTGTCATTGGTTGAACATTTAGGTCATTTTCGTCCTCCCTAGGCTTATTCTAATCCAATTAGGGTTTTTAACCAATCTTGTGCATCCAATATGTGATTTTGTGTCATTATGTGTCATTGGTTGAACATTTAGGTCATTTTGGTCCTCCCTAGGCATATTCTAATCCAATTAGGGTTTTTAACCAATCTTGTGCATCCAATATGTGATTTTGTGTCATTTTGTGTCATTGGTTGAACATTTAGGTCATTTTCGTCCTCCCTAGGCTTATTCTAATCCAATTAGGGTTTTTAACCAATCTTGTGCATCCAATATGTGATTTTGTGTCATTTTCTGTCATTTTGTGTCATATGTAATCCAATTAGGTCATTTTCGTCCTCCCTAGACTTATTCTAATCCAATTAGGGTTTTTAACCAATCTTGTGCATCCAATATGTGATTTTGTGTCATTTTGTGTCATTGGTTGAACATTTAGGTCATTTTCGTCCTCCCTAGGCTTATTCTAATCCAATTAGGGTTTTTAACCAATTTTGTGCATCCAATATGTGATTTTGTGTCATTGGTTGAACATTTAGGTTATTTTCGCCCTCCCTAGCCTTATTCTAATCCAATTAGGGTTTTTAACCAATCTTGTGCATCCAATATGTGATTTTGTGTCATTTTGTGTCATTGGTTGAATATTTAGGTCATTTTCGTCCTCCCTAGGCTTATTCTAATCCAATTAGGGTTTTTAACCAATCTTGTGCATCCAATATGCGATTTTGTGTCATTGGTTGAACATTTAGGTCATTTTCGTCCTCCCTAGGCTTATTCTAATCCAATTAGGGTTTTTAACCAATCTTGTGCATCCAATATGTGATTTTGTGTCATTGGTTGAACATTTAGGCCATTTTCGTCCTCCTTGGGCTTATTCTAATCCAATTAGGGTTTTTAACCAATCTTGTGCATCCAATATGTGATTTTGTGTCATTGGTTGAACATTTAGGTCATTTTCCCCTAGGCTTATTCTAATCCAATTAGGGTTTTAAACCAATCTTGTGCATCCAATATGTGATTTTGTGTCATTTTGTGTCATTGGTTGCACATTAAGGTCATTTTCGTCCTCCCTAGGCTTATTCTAATCCAATTAGGGTTTTTAACCAATCTTGAGCATCCAATATGTGATTTTGTGTCATTTTGTGTCATTGGTTGAACATTTAGGTCATTTTCGTCCTCCCTAGGCTTATTCTAATCAAATTAGGGTTTTTAAGCAATCTTGTGCATCCAATATGTTATTTTGTGTCATTGGTTGAACATTTTGTTCATTTTCGCCCACCCTAGGCTTATTCTAATCCAATTAGGGTTTTCAACAAATCTTGTGCATCCAATATGTGATTTTGTGTCATTGGTTGAAAATTTAGGTCATTTTCGTCCTCCCTACGCTTATTCTAATCCAATTAGGGTTTTTAACCAATCTTGTGCATCCAATATGTGATTTTGTGTCATTTTGTGTCATTGGTTGAACATTTAGGTCATTTTCGTCCTCCCTAGGCTTATTCTAATCCAATTAGGGTTTTTAACCAATCTTGTGCATCCAATATGTGATTTTGTGTCATTATGTGTCATTGGTTGAACATTTAGGTCATTTTGGTCCTCCCTAGGCATATTCTAATCCAATTAGGGTTTTTAACCAATCTTGTGCATCCAATATGTGATTTTGTGTCATTTTGTGTCATTGGTTGAACATTTAGGTCATTTTCGTCCTCCCTAGGCTTATTCTAATCCAATTAGGGTTTTTAACCAATCTTGTGCATCCAATATGTGATTTTAAGTCATTTTGTGTCATTGGTTGAACATTTAGGTCATTTTCGTCCTCCCTAGGCTTATTCTACGCCAATTAGGGTTTTTAACCAATCTTGTGCATCCAATATGTGATTTTGTGTCATTTTGTGTCATTGGTTGAACATTTAGGTCATTTTCGTCCTCCCTAGGCTTATTCTAATCCAATTAGGGTTTTTAACCAATCTTGTGCATCCAATATGTGATTTTGTGTCATTTTATGTCATTGGTATAACATTTAGGTCATTATCGTCCTCCCTAGGCCTATTCTAATCCAATTAGGGTTTTTAACCAATCTTGTGCATCCAATATGTGATTTTGTGTCATTTTGTGTCATTGGTTGAACATTTAGGTCATTTTCGTCCTCCCTAGGCTTATTCTAATCCAATTAGGGTTTTTAACCAGCCTTGTGCATCCAATATGTGATTTTGTGTCATTTTGTATCATTGGTTGAACATTTAGGTCATTTTCGTCCTCCCTAGGCTTATTCTAATCCAATTAGGGTTTTTAACCAATCTTGTGCATCCAATATGTGATTTTGTGTCATTGGTTGAACATTTAGGTCATTTTCGTCCTCCCTAGGCTTATTCTAATCCAATTAGGGTTTTTAACCAATCTTGTACATCCAATATGTGATTTTGTGTCATTTTGTGTCATTGGTTGAACATTTAGGTCATTTTCGTCCTCCATAGGCTTATTCTAATCCAATTAGGGTTTTTAACCAATCTTGTGCATCCAATAAGTGATTTTGTGTCATTGGTTGAACATTTAGGTCATTTTCGTCCTCAATAGGCTTATTCTAATCCAATTAGGGTTTTTAACCAATCTTGTGCATCCAATATGTGATTTTGTGTCATTTTGTGTCATTGGTTGAACATTTAGGTCATTTTCGTCCTCCCTAGGCTTATTCTAATCCAATTAGGGTTTTTAACCAATCTTGTGCATCCAATATGTGATTTTGTGTCATTTTGTGTCATTGGTTGAACATTTGGGTCATTTTCGTCCTCCCTCGGCTTATTCTAATCCAATTAGGGTTTTTAACCAATCTTGTGCATCCAATATGTGATTTTGTGTCATTTTGTGTCATTGGTTGAACATTTAGGTCATTTTCGTCCTCCCTAGGCTTATTCTAATCCAATTAGGGTTTTTAACCAATCTCGTGCATCCAATATGTGATTTTGTGTCATTTTGTGTCATTGGTTGAACATTAAGGTTATTATCGTCCTCCCTAGGCTTATTCTAATCCAATTAGGGTTTTTAACCAATCTTGTGCATCCAATATGTGATTTTGTGTCATTGGTTGAACATTTAGGTCATTTTCGTCCTCCCTAGAGTTATTCTAATCCAATTAGTGTTTTTAACCAATCTTGTGCATCCAATATGTGATTTTGTGTCATTTGGTTGATCATTTAGGTCATTTTCGTCCTCCCTAGGCTTATTCTAATCCAATTAGGGTTTTTAACCAATCTTGTGCATCCAATATGTGATTTTGTGTCATTTTGTGTCATTGGTTGAACATTTAGGTCATTTTCGTCCTCCCTAGGCTTATTCTAATCCAATTAGAGTTTTTAACCAATCTTGTGCATCCAATACGTGATTTTGTGTCATTTGTTGAACATTTAGGTCATTTTCGTCATCGCTATGCTTATTCTAATCCAATTAGGGTTTTTAACCAATCTTGTGCATCCAATATGTGATTTTGTGTCATTTTGTGTCATTGGTTGAACATTTAGGTCATTTTCGTCCTCCCTAGGCTTATTCTAATCCAATTAGGGTTTTTAACCAATCTTGTGCATCCAATATGTGATTTTGTGTCATTTTGTGTCATTGGTTGAACATTTAGGTCATTTTCATCCTCCCTAGGCTTATTCTAATCCAATTAGGGTTTTTAACCAATCTTGTGCATCCAGTATCTGATTTTGTGTCATTGGTTGAACATTTAGGTCATTTTCGTTCTCCCTAGGCTTATTCTAATCCAATTAGGGTTTTAAACCAATCTTGTGCTTCCGATATGTGATTTTGTGTTAGTTTGTGTCATTGGTTGAACATTTAGGTCATTTTCGTCCTCACCAGGCTTATTCTAATCCAATTAGGGTTTTTCACCAATCCTGTGCATCCAATATGTGATTTTGTGTCATTGGTTGAACATTTAGGTCATTTTCGTCCTCCCTAGGGTTATTTTAATCCAATTATGATTTGTAACCAATCTTGTGCATCCAATATGTGATTTTGTGTCATTGGTTGAACATTTAGGTCATTTTTGTCCTCCCTAGGCTTATTCTACGCCAATTAGGGTTTTTAACCAATCTTGTGCATCCAATATGTGATTTTGTGTCATTTTGTGTCATTGGTTGAACATTTAGGTCATTTTCGTCCTCCCTAGGCTTATTCTAATCCAATTAGGGTTTTTAACCAATCTTGTGCATCCAATATGTGATTTTGTGTCATTTTGTGTCATTGGTTGAACATTTAGGTCATTTTCGTCCTCCCTAGGCTTATTCTAATCCAATTAGGGTTTTTAACCAATCTTGTGCATCCAATATGTGATTTGGTGTCATTGGTTGAAAATTTAGGTCATTTTCGTCCTCCCTAGGCTTATTCTAATCCAATTAGCGTTTTTAACCAATCTTGTGCGTCCAATATGTGATTTTGTGTCATTGGTTGAACATTTAGGTCATTTTCGTCCTCCACAGGCTTATTCTAATCCAATTAGGGTTTTTAACCAATCTTGTGCATCCAATATGTGATTATGTGTTGTTTTGTGTCATTGGTTGAACATTTAGGTCATTTTCGTCCTCCCTAGGCTTATTCTAATCCAATTAGGGTTTTTAACCAATCTTGTGCATCCAATATGTGATTTTGTGTCATTTTGTGTCATTGGTTGAACATTTAGGTCATTTTCGTCCTCCCTAGGCTTATTCTAATCCAATTAGGGTTTTTAACCAATCTTGTGCATCCAATAAGTGCGTTTGTGTCATTGGTTGAACATTTAGGTCATTTTCGTCCCCCCTAGGCTTATTTTATTCCAATGTCGGTTTTTATCCAATTCTGTGCATCCAATATGTGATTTTGTGTCATTGGTTGGCCATTTAGGTCATTTTGGTCCTCCATAGGCTTATTCTAATCCAATTAGGGTTTTTAACCAATCTTATGCTTAAAATAAGTGTTTTTGTGTCATTGGTTGAACATTTAGGTCATTTTCGTCCTCCCTAGCCTTATTCTAATCCAATTAGGGTTTTTAACCAATCTTGTGCATCCAATAAGTGCGTTTGTGTCATTGGTTAAACATTTAGGTCATTTTCGTCCTCCCTAGGCTTATTCTAATCCAATTAGGGTTTTTAACCAATCTTGTGCATCCAATAAGTGATTTTGTGTCATTTGTTGAACATTTAGGTCATTTTCGTCCTCCCCTAGGCTTATTCTAATCTAATTAGGGTTTTTAACCAATCTTGTGCATCCAATAAGTGCGTTTGTGTCATTGGTTGAACATTTAGGTCATTTTCGTTCTCCCTTGGCTTATTCTAATCCAATTAAGGTTTTTTACCTATCTTGTGCATCAGGGTTTTTAACCAATCCTGTGCATCCAATAAGTGCGTTTGTGTCATTGGATTAACATTTAGGTCATTTTGGTCCTCCGTAAGCTTATTCTAATCCAATTAGGGTTTTTTACCAATCTTGTGCATCCAATAAGTGATTTTGTGTCATTTGTTGAACATTTAGGTCATTTTCGTCCTCCCCTAGGCTTATTCTATTCTAATTAGGGTTTTTAACCAATCTTGTGCATCCGATAAGTGCGTTTGTGTCATTGGTTGAACATTTAGGTCATTTTCGTTCTCGCTTGGCTTATTCTAATCCAATTAGGGTTTTTCACCTATCTTGTGCATCAGGGTTTTTAACCAATCCTGTGCATCCAATAAGTGCGTTTGTGTCATTGGATGAACATTTAGGTCATTTTGGTCCTCCGTAAGCTTATTCTAATCCAATTAGGTTTTTTAACCTATCTTGTGCTTAATATAAGTGATTTTGTGTCATTGGTTGAACAATTAGGTCATTTTTGTCCTCCCAAGCCTTATTCTAATCCAATTAGGGTTTTTAACCAATCTTGTGCATCCAATAAGTGATTTTGTGTCATTTGTTGAACATTTTGGTCATTTTCGTCCTCCCCTAGGCTTATTCTAATCTAATTAGGGTTTTTAACCAATCTTGTGCATCCAATAAGTGCGTTTGTGTCATTGGTTGAACATTTAGGTCATTTTCGTCTTGCCTAGCCTTATTCTAATCCAATTAGGGTTTTTAACCAATGTTGTGCATCCAATAAGTGCGTTTGTGTCAATGGTTTAACATTTAGGTCATTTTCGTCCTCCCTAGGCTTATTCTAATCCAATTAGGGTTTTTAACCTATCTTGTGCATCCAATAAGTGATTTTGTGTCATTTGTTGATTATTTAGGTCATTTTCGTCCTCCCTAGACTTATTCTAATCCAATTAGGGTTTTTAACCAATCTTGTGCATCCAATAAGTGCGTTTGTGTCATTGGATGAACATTTAGGTCATTTTGGTCCTCCGTAAGCTTATTCTAATCCAATTAGGTTTTTTAACCTATCTTGTGCTTAATATAAGTGATTTTGTGTCATTGGTTGAACATTTAGGTCATTTTCATCCTCCCTAGGCTTATTCTAATCCAATTAAGGTTTTTAACCAATCTTGTGCATCCAATAAGTGCGTTTGTGTCATTGGTTTAACATTTAGGTCATTTTCGTCCTCCCTAGGCTTATTCTAATCCAATTAGGGTTTTTATCCAATCTTGTGCATCTAATAAGTGATTTTGGGTCATTGGTTGAACATTTAGGTCATTTTCGTCCTCCCTAGGCTTATTATAATCCAATTACGGTTTTTAACCAATCTTGTGCATCCAATAAGTGATTTTGTGTCATTTGTTGAAAATTTAGGTCATTTCGTCCTCCCCTAGGCTTATTCTAATCTAATTAGGGTTTTTAACCAATCTTGTGCATCCAATAAGTGCGTTTGTGTCATTGGTTGAACATTTAGGTCATTTTCGTTCTCCCTTGGCTTATTCTAATCCAATTAAGGTTTTTTACCTATCTTGTGCATCAGGGTTTTTAACCAATCCTGTGCATCCAATAAGTGCGTTTGTGTCATTGGATTAACATTTAGGTCATTTTGGTCCTCCGTAAGCTTATTCTAATCCAATTAGGGTTTTTTACCAATCTTGTGCATCCAATAAGTGATTTTGTGTCATTTGTTGAACATTTAGGTCATTTTCGTCCTCCCCTAGGCTTATTCTAATCTAATTAGGGTTTTTAACCAATCTTGTGCATCCGATAAGTGCGTTTGTGTCATTGGTTTAACATTTAGGTCATTTTCGTTCTCGCTTGGCTTATTCTAATCCAATTAGGGTTTTTCACCTATCTTGTGCATCAGGGTTTTTAACCAATCCTGTGCATCCAATAAGTGCGTTTGTGTCATTGGATGAACATTTAGGTCATTTTGGTCTTCCGTAAGCTTATTCTAATCCAATTAGGTTTTTTAACCTATCTTGTGCTTAATATAAGTGATTTTGTGTCATTGGTTGAACATTTAGGTCATTTTCGTCCTCCCTAGGCTTATTCTAATCCAATTAAGGTTTTTAACCAATCTTGTGCATCCAATAAGTGCGTTTGTGTCATTGGTTTAACATTTAGGTCATTTTCGTCCTCCCTAGGCTTATTCTAATCCAATTAGGGTTTTTATCCAATCTTGTGCATCTAATAAGTGATTTTGGGTCATTGGTTGAACATTTAGGTCATTTTCGTCCTCCTTAGGCTTATTATAATCCAATTACGGTTTTTAACCAATCTTGTGCATCGAATAAGTGATTTTGTGTCATTTGTTGAACATTTAGGTCATTTCGTCCTCCCCTAGGCTTATTCTAATCTAATTAGGGTTTTTAACCAATCTTGTGCATCCAATAAGTGCGTTTGTGTCATTGGTTGAACATTTAGGTCATTTTCGTTCTCCCTTGGCTTATTCTAATCCAATTAAGGTTTTTTACCTATCTTGTGCATCAGGGTTTTTAACCAATCCTGTGCATCCAATAAGTGCGTTTGTGTCATTGGATTAACATTTAGGTCATTTTGGTCCTCCGTAAGCTTATTCTAATCCAATTAGGGTTTTTTACCAATCTTGTGCATCCAATAAGTGATTTTGTGTCATTTGTTGAACATTTAGGTCATTTTCGTCCTCCCCTAGGCTTATTCTAATCTAATTAGGGTTTTTAACCAATCTTGTGCATCCGATAAGTGCGTTTGTGTCATTGGTTGAACATTTAGGTCATTTTCGTTCTCGCTTGGCTTATTCTAATCCAATTAGGGTTTTTCACCTATCTTGTGCATCAGGGTTTTTAACCAATCCTGTGCATCCAATAAGTGCGTTTGTGTCATTGGATGAACATTTAGGTCATTTTGGTCCTCCGTAAGCTTATTCTAATCCAATTAGGTTTTTTAACCTATCTTGTGCTTAATATAAGTGATTTTGTGTCATTGGTTGAACAATTAGGTCATTTTTGTCCTCCCAAGCCTTATTCTAACCCAATTAGGGTTTTTAACCAATCTTGTGCATCCAATAAGTGATTTTGTGTCATTTGTTGAACATTTAGGTCATTTTCGTCCTCCCCTAGGCTTATTCTAATCTAATTAGGGTTTTTAACCAATCTTGTGCATCCAATAAGTGCGTTTGTGTCATTGGTTGAACATTTAGGTCATTTTCGTCCTGCCTAGCCTTATTCTAATCCAATTAGGGTTTTTAACCAATGTTGTGCATCCAATAAGTGCGTTTGTGTCAATGGTTTAACATTTAGGTCATTTTCGTCCTCCCTAGGCTTATTCTAATCCAATTAGGGTTTTTAACCTATCTTGTGCATCCAATAAGTGATTTTGTGTCATTTGTTGATTATTTAGGTCATTTTCGTCCTCCTTAGACTTATTCTAATCCAATTAGGGTTTTTAACCAATCTTGTGCATCCAATAAGTGCGTTTGTGTCATTGGATGAACATTTAGGTCATTTTCGTCCTCCGTAAGCTTATTCTAATCCAATTAGGTTTTTTAACCTATCTTGTGCTTAATATAAGTGATTTTGTGTCATTGGTTGAACATTTAGGTCATTTTCGTCCTCCCTAGGCTTATTCTAATCCAATTAAGGTTTTTAACCAATCTTGTGCATCCAATAAGTGCGTTTGTGTCATTGGTTTAACATTTAGGTCATTTTCGTCCTCCCTAGGCTTATTCTAATCCAATTAGGGTTTTTATCCAATCTTGTGCATCTAATAAGTGATTTTGGGTCATTGGTTGAACATTTAGGTCAGTTTCGTCCTCCCTAGGCTTATTATAATCCAATTACGGTTTTTAACCAATCTTGTGCATCGAATAAGTGATTTTGTGTCATTTGTTGAACATTTAGGTCATTTCGTCCTCCCCTAGGCTTATTCTAATCTAATTAGGGTTTTTAACCAATCTTGTGCATCCAATAAGTGCGTTTGTGTCATTGGTTGAACATTTAGGTCATTTTCGTTCTCCCTTGGCTTATTCTAATCCAATTAAGGTTTTTTACCTATCTTGTGCATCAGGGTTTTTAACCAATCCTGTGCATCCAATAAGTGCGTTTGTGTCATTGGATTAACATTTAGGTCATTTTGGTCCTCCGTAAGCTTATTCTAATCCAATTAGGGTTTTTTACCAATCTTGTGCATCCAATAAGTGATTTTGTGTCATTTGTTGAACATTTAGGTCATTTTCGTCCTCCCCTAGGCTTATTCTAATCTAATTAGGGTTTTTAACCAATCTTGTGCATCCGATAAGTGCGTTTGTGTCATTGGTTTAACATTTAGGTCATTTTCGTTCTCGCTTGGCTTATTCTAATCCAATTAGGGTTTTTCACCTATCTTGTGCATCAGGGTTTTTAACCAATCCTGTGCATCCAATAAGTGCGTTTGTGTCATTGGATGAACATTTAGGTCATTTTGGTCCTCCGTAAGCTTATTCTAATCCAATTAGGTTTTTTAACCTATCTTGTGCTTAATATAAGTGATTTTGTGTCATTGGTTGAACATTTAGGTCATTTTCGTCCTCCCTAGGCTTATTCTAATCCAATTAAGGTTTTTAACCAATCTTGTGCATCCAATAAGTGCGTTTGTGTCATTGGTTTAACATTTAGGTCATTTTCGTCCTCCCTAGGCTTATTCTAATCCAATTAGGGTTTTTAACCAATCTTGTGCATCCAATAAGTGCGTTTGTGTCATTGGTTTAACATTTAGGTCATTTTCGTCCTCCCTAGGCTTATTCTAATCCAATTAGGGTTTTTAATCAATCTTGTGCATCCAATAAGTGCGTTTGCGTCATTGGTTAAACATTTAGGTCGTTTTCGTCCTCCCTAGGCTTATTCTAATCCAATTAGGGTTTTTAACCAATCTTGTGCATCCAATATGTGATTTTGTGTCATTGGTTGAACATTTAGGTCATTTTCGTCCTCCCTAGGCTTATTCTAATCCAATTAGGTATTTTAACCAATCTTGTGCATATAATAAGTTATTTTGTGTCATTGGTAATCCAATTAGGTCATTTTCGTCCTCGCTAGGCTTATTCTAATCCAATTAGGGTTTTTAACCAATCTTGTGCATCCAATATGTGATTTTGTGTCATTTTGTGTCATTGGTTGAACATTTAGTTCATTTTCGTTCTCCCTAGGCTTATTCTAATCCAATTAGGGTTTTTAACCAATCTTGTGCATCCAATATGTGATTTTGTGTCATTTTGTGTCATTGGTTGAACATTTAGGTCATTTTCGTCCTCCCTAGGCTTATTCTAATCCAATTAGGGTTTTTAACCAATCTTGTGCATCCAATATGTATTTTGTGTCATTTTGTGTCATTGGTTGAACATTTAGGTCATTTTCGTCCTCCTTAGGCTTATTCTAATCCAATTAGGGTTTTTAACCAGTCTTGTGCATCCAATATGTGATTTTGTGTCATTGGTTGAACATTTAGGTCATTTTCATCCTCCCTAGGCTTATTCTAATCCAATTAGGGTTTTTAACCAATCTTGTGCATCCAATATGTGATTTTGTGTCATTGGTTGAACATTTAGGTCATTTTCGTCCTCCTTAGGCTTATTCTAATCCAATTAGGGTTTTTAACCAATCTTGTGCATCCAATATGTGATTTTGTACCATTGGTTGAACATTTAGGTCATTTTCGTCCTTCCTAGCCTTATTCTAATCCAATTAGGGTTTTTAACCAATCTTGTGCATCCAATATGTGATTTTGTGTCATTTTGTGTCATTGGTTGAACATTTAGGTCATTTTCGTCCTCCCTAGGCTTATTCTAATCCAATTAGGGTTTTTAACCAATCTTGTGCATCCAATATGTGATTTTGTGTCATTATGTGTCATTGGTTGAACATTTAGGTCATTTTGGTCCTCCCTAGGCATATTCTAATCCAATTAGGGTTTTTAACCAATCTTGTGCATCCAATATGTGATTTTGTGTCATTTTGTGTCATTGGTTGAACATTTAGGTCATTTTCGTCCTCCCTAGGCTTATTCTAATCCAATTAGGGTTTTTAACCAATCTTGTGCATCCAATATGTGATTTTAAGTCATTTTGTGTCATTGGTTGAACATTTAGGTCATTTTCGTCCTCCCTAGGCTTATTCTACGCCAATTAGGGTTTTTAACCAATCTTGTGCATCCAATATGTGATTTTGTGTCATTTTGTGTCATTGGTTGAACATTTAGGTCATTTTCGTCCTCCCTAGGCTTATTCTAATCCAATTAGGGTTTTTAACCAATCTTGTGCATCCAATATGTGATTTTGTGTCATTTTATGTCATTGGTATAACATTTAGGTCATTATCGTCCTCCCTAGGCCTATTCTAATCCAATTAGGGTTTTTAACCAATCTTGTGCATCCAATATGTGATTTTGTGTCATTTTGTGTCATTGGTTGAACATTTAGGTCATTTTCGTCCTCCCTAGGCTTATTCTAATCCAATTAGGGTTTTTAACCAATCATGAGCATCCAATATGTGATTTTGTGTCATTTTGTGTCATTGGTTGAACATTTAGGTCATTTTCGTCCTCCCTAGGCTTATTCTAATCCAATTAGGGTTTTTAACCAATCTTGTGCATCCAATATGTGATTTTGTGTCATTGGTTGAACATTTAGGTCATTTTCGTCCACTCTAGGTTTATTCTAATCCAATTAGGGTTTTTAACCAATCTTGTGCATCCAATATGTGATTTTGTGTCATTTTGTGTCATTGGTTGAACATTTAGGTCATTTTCGTCCTCCCTAGGCTTATTCTAATCCAATTAGGGTTTTTAACTAATCTTGTGCATCCAATATGTGATTTTTTGTCATTTTGTGTCATTGGTTGAACATTTAGGTCATTTTCGTCCTGCCTAGGCTTATTCTAATCCAATTAGGGTTTTTAACCAATCTTGTGCATCCAATATGTGATTTTGTGTCATTTTGTGTCATTGGTTGAACATTTAGGTCATTTTCGTCCTCCCTAGGCTTATTCTAATCCAATTAGGGTTTTTAACCAATCTTGTGCATCCAATATGTGATTTTGGTCATTTTGGGTCATTGGTTGAACATTTAGGTCATTTTCGTCCTCCGTAGTCTTATTATAATCCAATTAGTGTTTTTAACCAATGTTGTGCATCCAATATGTGATTTTGTGTCATTTTGTGTCATTGGTTGAACATTTAGGTCATTTTCGTCCTCCCTAGGCTTATTCTAATCCAATTAGGGTTTTTAACCAATCTTGTGCATCCAGTATGTGATTTTTTGTCATTTTGTGTCATTGGTTGAACATTTAGGTCATTTTCGTCCTGCCTAGGTTTATTCTAATCCAATTAGGGTTTTTAACCAATCTTGTGCATCCAATATGTGATTTTGTGTCATTGGTTGAACATTTAGGTCATTTTCGTCCTCCCTAGGCTTATTCTAATCCAATTAGGGTTTTTAACCAATCTTGTGCATCCAATATGTGATTTTGTGTCGTTTTGTGTCATTGGGTGAACATTTAGGTCATTTTCGTCCTCCGTAGTCTTATTCTAATCCAATTAGGGTTTTTAACCAATCTTGTGCATCCAATATGTGATTTTGTGTCATTTTGTGTCATTGGTTGAACATTTAGGTCATTTTCGTCCTCCCTAGGCTTATTCTAATCCAATTAGGGTTTTTAACTAATCTTGTGCATCCATTATGTGATTTTGTGTCATTTTGTGTCATTGGTTGAACATTTAGGTCATTTTCGTCCTCCCAAGGCTTATTCTAATCCAATTAGGGTTTTTAACCAATCTTGTGCATCCAATATGTGATTTTGTGTCATTTTGTGTCATTTGTAATCCAATTAGGTCATTTTCGTCCTCCCTAGGCTTATTCTAATCCAATTAGGGTTTTTAACCAATCTTGTGCATCCAATAAGTGATTTTGTGTCATTTTGTGTCATTGGTTGAACTTTTACGTCATTTTCGTCCTCCTAGACTTATTCTAATCCAATTAGGGTTTTTAACCAATCTTGTGCATCCAATATGTGATTTTGTGTCATTTTGTGTCATTGGTTGAACATTTAGGTCATTTTCGTCCTCCCTAGGCTTATTCTAATCCAATTAGGGTTTTTAACCCATCTAGTGCATCCAATATGTGATTTTGTGTCATTTTGTGTCATTGGTTGAATATTTCGGTCATTTTTGTCCTCCCTATGCTTATTCCAATCCAATTAGGGTTTTTAACCAATCTTGTGCATCCAATATGTGATTTTGTGTCATTGGTTGAACATTTAGGTCATTTTCGTCCTCCCTTTGCTTATTCTAATCCAATTCGGGTTTTTAACCAATCTTGTGCATCCAATATGTGATTTTGTGTCATTGGTTTAACATTTAGGTCATTTTCGTCCTCCCTAGGCTTATTCTAATCCAATTAGGGTTTTTAACCAATCTTGTGAATCCAAAATGTGATTTTGTGTCATTTTGTGTCATTGGTTGAACATTAAGGTCATTTTCGTCCTCCCTAGGCTTATTCTAATCCAATTAGGGTTTTTAACCAATCTTGTGCATCCAATATATGATTTTGTGTCATTGGTTGATCATTTAGGTCATTTTCGTCCTCCCTAGGCTTATTCTAATACAATTAGGGTTTTTGACCAATCTTGTGCATCCAATATGTGATTTTGTGTAATTGGTTGAACATTGAGGTCATTTTCGTCCTGCCTAGGCTTATTCTAATCCAATTAGGGTTTTTAACCAATCTTGTGCATCCAATATGTGATTTTGTGTCATTGGTTGGACATTTAATGTATTTTCGTCCTCCCTAGGCTTATTCTAATCCAAAAAGCGTTTTTAACCAATCTTGTGCATCCAATATATGATTTTGTGTCATTGGTTGAACATTTAGGTCATTTTCATCCTCCTTATGCTTATTCTAATCCAATTAGGGTTTTTAACCAATCTTGTGCATCCAATATGTGATTTTGTGTCATTTTGTGTCATTGGTTGAACATTTAGGTCATTTTCGTCCTCCCTAGGCTTATTCTAATCCAATTAGGGTTTTTAACCAATCTTGTGCATCCAATATGTGATTTTGTGTCAATGGTTGAACATTTAGGTCATTTTCGTCCTCCTTAGGCTTATTCTAATCCAATTAAGGTTTTTAAGCAATCTTGTGCATCCAAGGTGTGATTTTGTGTCATTTTGTGTCATTGGTTGAACATTTAGGTCATTTTCGTCCTCCCTAGGCTTATTCTAATCCAATTAGGGTTTTTAACCAATCTTGTGCATCCAATATGTGATTTTGTGTCATTTTGTGTCATTGGTTGAACATTTAGGTCATTTTCGTCCTCCCTAGGCTTATTCTAATCCAATTAGGGTTTTTAACCAATCTTGTGCATCCAATATGTGATTTTGTGTCATCAGTTGAACATTTTGGTCATTTTCGTCCTCCCTAGGCTTATTCTAATCCAATTAGGGTTTTTAACCAATCTTGTGCATCCAATATGTGATTTTGTGTCATTTTGTGTCATTGGTTGAACATTTAGGTCATTTTCGTCCTCCCTAGGCATATTCCAATCCAATTAGGGTTTTTAACCAATCCTGTGCATCCAATATGTGTTTTTGTGTCATTTTGTGTCATTGGTTGAACATTTAGGTCATTTTCGTTCTCCATAGGCTTATTCTAATCCAATTAGGGTTTTTAACCAATCTTGTGCATCCAATATGTGATTTTGTGTCATTTTGTGTCATTGGTTGAACATTTAGGTCATTTTCGTCCTCCCTAGGCTTATTCTAATCCAATTAGGGTTTTTAACCAATCTTGTGCATCCAATATGTGATTTTGTGTCATTTTGTGTCATTGGTTGAACATTTAGGTCATTTTCGTCCTTCTTAGGCTTATTCTAATCCAATTAGGGTTTTTAACCAATCTTGTGCATCCAATATGTGATTTTGTGTCATTTTGTGTCATTGGTTGAACATTTAGGTCATTTTCGTCCTCCCTAGGCTTATTCTAATCCAATTAGGGTTTTTAACCACTCCTGTGCATACAATATGTGATTTTGTGTCATTGGTTGAACATTTAGGTCATTTTCGTCCTCCCTAGGCTTATTCTAATCCAATTAGGGTTTTAACCAATCATGTGCATCCAATATGTCATTTTGCGTCATTCGTTGAACATTTATGTCATTTTCGTCCTCCTTAGGCTTATTCTAATCCAATTAGGGTTTTTAACCAATCTTGTGCATCCAATATGTGATTTTGTGTCATTTTGTGTCATTGGTTGAACATTTAGGTCATTTTCGTCCTCCCTAGGCTTATTCTAATCCAATTAGGGTTTTTAACCAATCTTGTGCATCCAATATGTGATTTTGTGTCATTTTGTGTCATTGGTTGAACATTTGGGTCATTTTCGTCCTCCCTCGGCTTATTCTAATCCAATTAGGGTTTTTAACCAATCTTGTGCATCCAATATGTGATTTTGTGTCATTTTGTGTCATTGGTTGAACATTTAGGTCATTTTCGTCCTCCCTAGGCTTATTCTAATCCAATTAGGGTTTTTAACCAATCTTGGGTATCCAATATGTGATTTTGTTACATTGGTTGAACATTTAGGTCATTTTCGTCCTCCCTAGGCTTATTCAAATCCAATTACGGTTTTTAACCAATCTTGTGCATCCAATATGTGATTTTGTGTCATTTTGTGTCATTGGTTGAACATTTAGGTCAATTTCGTCCTCCCTAGGCTTATTCTAATCCAATTAGGGTTTTTAACCAATCTTGTGCATCCAATATGTGATTTTGTGTCATTTTGTGTCATTGGTTGAACATTTAGGTCATTTTCATCCTCCCTAGGCTTATTCTAATCCAATTAGGGTTTTTAACCAATCTTGTGCATCCAGTATCTGATTTTGTGTCATTGGTTGAACATTTAGGTCATTTTCGTTCTCCCTAGGCTTATTCTAATCCAATTAGGGTTTTAAACCAATCTTGTGCTTCCGATATGTGATTTTGTGTTAGTTTGTGTCATTGGTTGAACATTTAGGTCATTTTCGTCCTCACCAGGCTTATTCTAATCCAATTAGGGTTTTTCACCAATCCTGTGCATCCAATATGTGATTTTGTGTCATTGGTTGAACATTTAGGTCATTTTCGTCCTCCCTAGGGTTATTTTAATCCAATTATGATTTGTAACCAATCTTGTGCATCCAATATGTGATTTTGTGTCATTGGTTGAACATTTAGGTCATTTTTGTCCTCCCTAGGCTTATTCTACGCCAATTAGGGTTTTTAACCAATCTTGTGCATCCAATATGTGATTTTGTGTCATTTTGTGTCATTGGTTGAACATTTAGGTCATTTTCGTCCTCCCTAGGCTTATTCTAATCCAATTAGGGTTTTTAACCAATCTTGTGCATCCAATATGTGATTTTGTGTCATTTTGTGTCATTGGTTGAACATTTAGGTCATTTTCGTCCTCCCTAGGCTTATTCTAATCCAATTAGGGTTTTTAACCAATCTTGTGCATCCAATATGTGATTTGGTGTCATTGGTTGAAAATTTAGGTCATTTTCGTCCTCCCTAGGCTTATTCTAATCCAATTAGCGTTTTTAACCAATCTTGTGCGTCCAATATGTGATTTTGTGTCATTGGTTGAACATTTAGGTCATTTTCGTCCTCCACAGGCTTATTCTAATCCAATTAGGGTTTTTAACCAATCTTGTGCATCCAATATGTGATTATGTGTTGTTTTGTGTCATTGGTTGAACATTTAGGTCATTTTCGTCCTCCCTAGGCTTATTCTAATCCAATTAGGGTTTTTAACCAATCTTGTGCATCCAATATGTGATTTTGTGTCATTTTGTGTCATTGGTTGAACATTTAGGTCATTTTCGTCCTCCCTAGGCTTATTCTAATCCAATTAGGGTTTTTAACCAATCTTGTGCATCCAATAAGTGCGTTTGTGTCATTGGTTGAACATTTAGGTCATTTTCCTCCTCCCTAGGCTTATTCTAATCCAATTAGGGTTTTTAACCAATCTTGTGCATCCAATAAGTGATTTTGTGTCAATTGTTGATTATTTAGGTCATTTTCGTCCTCCCTAGGCTTATTCTAATCCAATTAGGGTTTTTAACCAATCTTGTGCATCCAATAAGTGCGTTTGTGTCATTGGTTAAACATTTAGGTCATTTTCGTACCCCCTAGGCTTATTTTAATCCAATGTCGGTTTTTATCCAATCCTGTGCATCCAATAAGTGATTTTGTGTCATTTAATGAACATTTAGGTCATTTTCGTCCTCCCCTAGGCTTATTCTAATCTAATTAGGGTGTTTAACCAATCTTGTGCATCCAATAAGTGCGTTTGTGTCATTGGTTTAACATTTAGGTCATTTTCGTCCTCCCTAGGCTTATTCTAATCCAATTAGGGTTTTTAACCTATCTTGTGCATCCAATAAGTGATTTTGTGTCATTTGTTGTTTATTTAGGTCATTTTCGTCCTCCCTTGGCTTATTCTAATCCAATTAGGGTTTTTAACCAATCTTGTGCATCCAATAAGTGATTTTGTGTCATTTGTTGAACATTTAGGTCATTTTCGTCCTCCCCTAGGCTTATTCTAATCTAATTAGGGTTTTTAACCAATCTTGTGCATCCAATAAGTGCGTTTGTGTCATTGGTTGAACATTTAGGTCATTTTCGTTCTCCGTTGGCTTATTCTAATCCAATTAGGGTTTTTCACCTATCTTGTGCATCAGGGTTTTTAACCAATCCTGTGCATCCTATAAGTGCGTTTGTGTCATTGGATTAACATTTAGGTCATTTTGGTCCTCCGTAAGCTTATTCTAATCCAATTAGGTTATTTTAACCAATCTTGTGCTTAAAATAAGTGATTTTGTGTCATTGGTTGAACATTTAGGTCATTTTCGTCCTCCCAAGCCTTATTCTAATCCAATTAGGGTTTTTAACCAATCTTGTGCATCCAATAAGTGCGTTTGTGTCATTGGTTTAACATTTAGGTCATTTTCGTCCTCCCCTAGGCTTATTCTAATCTAATTAGGGTTTTTAACCAATCTTGTGCATCCAATAAGTGCGTTTGTGTCATTGGTTAAACATTTAGGTCATTTTCGTACCCCCTAGGCTTATTTTAATCCAATGTCGGTTTTTATCCAATCCTGTGCATCCAATAAGTGATTTTGTGTCATTTGTTGAACATTTAGGTCATTTTCGTCCTCCCCTAGGCTTATTCTAATCTAATTAGGGTGTTTAACCAATCTTGTGCATCCAATAAGTGCGTTTGTGTCATTGGTTTAACATTTAGGTCATTTTCGTCCTCCCTAGGCTTATTCTAATCCAATTAGGGTTTTTAACCAATCTTGTGCATCCAATAAGTGATTTTGTGTCATTTGTTGATTATTTAGGTCATTTTCGTCCTCCCTAGGCTTATTCTAATCCAATTAGGGTTTTTAACCAATCTTGTGCATCCAATAAGTGATTTTGTGTCATTTGTTGAACATTTAGGTCATTTTCGTCCTCCCCTAGGCTTATTCTAATCTAATTAGGGTTTTTAACCAATCTTGTGCATCCAATAAGTGCGTTTGTGTCATTGGTTGAACATTTAGGTCATTTTCGTCCTGCCTAGCCTTATTCTAATCCAATTAGGGTTTTTAACCAATGTTGTGCATCCAATAAGTGCGTTTGTGTCAATGGTTTAACATTTAGGTCATTTTCGTCCTCCCTAGGCTTATTCTAATCCAATTAGGGTTTTTAACCTATCTTGTGCATCCAATAAGTGATTTTGTGTCATTTGTTGATTATTTAGGTCATTTTCGTCCTCCCTAGACTTATTCTAATCCAATTAGGGTTTTTAACCAATCTTGTGCATCCAATAAGTGCGTTTGTGTCATTGGATGAACATTTAGGTCATTTTGGTCCTCCGTAAGCTTATTCTAATCCAATTAGGTTTTTTAACCTATCTTGTACTTAATATAAGTGATTTTGTGTCATTGGTTGAACATTTAGGTCATTTTCGTCCTCCCTAGGCTTATTCTAATCCAATTAAGGTTTTTAACCAATCTTGTGCATCCAATAAGTGCGTTTGTGTCATTGGTTTAACATTTAGGTCATTTTCGTCCTCCCTAGGCTTATTCTAATCCAATTAGGGTTTTTATCCAATCTTGTGCATCTAATAAGTGATTTTGGGTCATTGGTTGAACATTTAGGTCATTTTCGTCCTCCCTAGGCTTATTATAATCCAATTACGGTTTTTAACCAATCTTGTGCATCGAATAAGTGATTTTGTGTCATTTGTTGAAAATTTAGGTCATTTCGTCCTCCCCTAGGCTTATTCTAATCTAATTAGGGTTTTTAACCAATCTTGTGCATCCAATAAGTGCGTTTGTGTCATTGGTTGAACATTTAGGTCATTTTCGTTCTCCCTTGGCTTATTCTAATCCAATTAAGGTTTTTTACCTATCTTGTGCATCAGGGTTTTTAACCAATCCTGTGCATCCAATAAGTGCGTTTGTGTCATTGGATTAACATTTAGGTCATTTTGGTCCTCCGTAAGCTTATTCTAATCCAATTAGGGTTTTTTACCAATCTTGTGCATCCAATAAGTGATTTTGTGTCATTTGTTGAACATTTAGGTCATTTTCGTCCTCCCCTAGGCTTATTCTAATCTAATTAGGGTTTTTAACCAATCTTGTGCATCCGATAAGTGCGTTTGTGTCATTGGTTGAACATTTAGGTCATTTTCGTTCTCGCTTGGCTTATTCTAATCCAATTAGGGTTTTTCACCTATCTTGTGCATCAGGGTTTTTAACCAATCCTGTGCATCCAATAAGTGCGTTTGTGTCATTGGATGAACATTTAGGTCATTTTGGTCCTCCGTAAGCTTATTCTAATCCAATTAGGTTTTTTAACCTATCTTGTGCTTAATATAAGTGATTTTGTGTCATTGGTTGAACAATTAGGTCATTTTTGTCCTCCCAAGCCTTATTCTAATCCAATTAGGGTTTTTAACCAATCTTGTGCATCCAATAAGTGCGTTTGTGTCATTGGTTTAACATTTAGGTCATTTTCGTCCTCCCTAGGCTTTGTCTAATCCAATTAGTGTTTTTAACCAATCTTGTGCAGCCAATAAGTGCGTTTGTGTTATTGGTTTAACATTTAGGTCATTTTCATACCCCCTAGGCTTATTTTAATCCAATGTCGGTTTTTCTCCAATCCTGTGCATCCAATAAGTGATTTTGAGTCATTGGTTGGCCGTTTAGGTCATTTTTGTCCTTGCTAGGCTTACTGTAATCAAATTAGGTTTTTAAACAATCTTTTGCATCCAATAAGTGGGTTTGTGTCATTGGTTGAACATTAGGTCATTTTCGTCCTCCCCTAGGCTTATTCTAATCTAATTAGGGTTTTTAACTAATCTTGTGCCTCCAATAAGTGCGTTTGTGTCATTGGATGAACATTTAGGTCATTTTAGTCCTCCATAGGCTTATTCTAATCCAATTAGGTTTTTTAACCAATCTTATGCTTAAAATAAGTGTTTTTGTGTCATTGGTTGAACATTTAGGTCATTTTCGTCCTCCCTAGCCTTATTCTAATCCAATTAGGGTTTTTAACCAATCTTGTGCATCCAATAATTGCGTTAGTGTCATTGGTTAAACATTTAGGTCATTTTCGTCCTCCCTAGGCTTATTCTAATCCAATTAGGGTTTTTAACCAATCTTGTGCATCCAATAAGTGATTTTGTGTCATTTGTTGAACATTTAGGTCATTTTCGTCCTCCCCTAGGCTTATTCTAATCTAATTAGGGTGTTTAACCAATCTTGTGCATCCAATAAGTGCGTTTGTGTCATTGGTTTAACATTTAGGTCATTTTCGTCCTCCCTAGGCTTATTCTAATCCAATTAGGGTTTTTAACCAATCTTGTGCATCCAATAAGTGATTTTGTGTCATTTGTTGATTATTTAGGTCATTTTCGTCCTCCCTAGGCTTATTCTAATCCAATTAGGGTTTTTAACCAATCTTGTGCATCCAATAAGTGATTTTGTGTCATTTGTTGAACATTTAGGTCATTTTCGTCCTCCCCTAGGCTTATTCTAATCTAATTAGGGTTTTTAACCAATCTTGTGCATCCAATAAGTGCGTTTGTGTCATTGGTTGAACATTTAGGTCATTTTCGTCCTGCCTAGCCTTATTCTAATCCAATTAGGGTTTTTAACCAATGTTGTGCATCCAATAAGTGCGTTTGTGTCAATGGTTTAACATTTAGGTCATTTTCGTCCTCCCTAGGCTTATTCTAATCCAATTAGGGTTTTTAACCTATCTTGTGCATCCAATAAGTGCGTTTGTGGCATTGGATGAACATTTAGGTCATTTTGGTCCTCCGTAAGCTTATTCTAATCCAATTAGGTTTTTTAACCTATCTTGTGCTTAATATAAGTGATTTTGTGTCATTGGTTGAACATTTAGGTCATTTTCGTCCTCCCTAGGCTTATTCTAATCCAATTAAGGTTTTTAACCAATCTTGTGCATCCAATAAGTGCGTTTGTGTCATTGGTTTAACATTTAGGTCATTTTCGTCCTCCCTAGGCTTATTCTAATCCAATTAGGGTTTTTAACCAATCTTGTGCATCCAATAAGTGCGTTTGTGTCATTGGTTGAACATTTAGGTCATTTTCGTCCTCCCTACGCTTATTCTAATCCAATTAGGGTTTTTAATCAATCTTTTGCATCCAATAAGTGCGTTTGTGTCATTGGTATACCAATTAGGTTTTTATCGTCCTCCCTACGCTTATTATAATCCAATTAGGGTTTTTTGATTAATCTTGTGCATCCAATAAGTGTGTTTGTGTTATTGGTTGAACATTTTGGTCATTTTCGTCCTCCCTAGGCTCATTCTAATCCAATTAGGGTTTTTAATCAATCTTTTGCATCCAATAAGTGCGTTTATGTCATTGGTTGAACATTTAGGTCATTTTCGTCCTCCCTACGCTTATTCTAATCCAATTAGGGTTTTTAATTAATCTTGTGAATCCAATAAGTGCGTTTGTGTTATTGGTTGAACATTTAGGTCGTTTTCGTCCTCCCTAGGCTTATTCTAATCCAATTAGGGTTTTTAACCAATCTTGTGCATCCAATAAGTGCGTTTGTGTCATTGGTTGAACATTTAGGTCATTTTCGTCCTCCCTAGGCTTATTCTAATCCAATTAGGGTTTTTAACCAATCTTGTGCATCCAATAAGTGCGTTTGTGTCATTGGTTGAACATTTAGGTCATTTTCGTCCCCCCTAGGCTTATTTTAATCCAATGTCGGTTTTTATCCAATTCTGTGCATCCAATAAGTGATATTGTGTCATTGGTTGGCCATTTAGGTCATTTTGGTCCTCCATAGGCTTATTCTAATCCAATTAGGTTTTTTAACCAATCTTATGCTTAAAATAAGTGTTTTTGTGTCATTGGTTGAACATTTAGGTCATTTTCGTCCTCCCTAGCCTTATTCTAATCCAATTAGGGTTTTTAACCAATCTTGTGCATCCAATAAGTGCGTTTGTGTCATTGGTTAAACATTTAGGTCATTTTCGTCCTCCCTAGGCTTATTCTAATCCAATTAGGGTTTTTAACCAATCTTGTGCATCCAATAAGTGATTTTGTGTCATTTGTTGAACATTTAGGTCATTTTCGTCCTCCCCTAGGCTTATTCTAATCTAATTAGGGTGTTTAACCAATCTTGTGCATCAAATAAGTGCGTTTGTGTCATTGGTTTAACATTTAGGTCATTTTCGTCCTCCCTAGGCTTATTCTAATCCAATTAGGGTTTTTAACCAATCTTGTGCATCCAATAAGTGCGTTTGTGTCATTGGTTAAACATTTAGGTCATTTTCGTCCTCCGTAAGCTTATTCTAATCCAATTAGGGTTTTTTAACCAATCTTGTGCTTAAAATAAGTGATTTTGTGTCATTGTTTGAACATTTAGGTCATTTTCGTCCTCCCAAGCCTTATTCTAATCCAATTAGGGTTTTTAACCAATCTTGTGCATTCAATAAGTGTTTTTGTGTCATTGGTTGAACATTTAGGTCATTTTCTTCCTCCCTAGCCTTATTCTAATCCAATTAGGGTTTTTAACCAATCTTGTGCATCCAATAAGTGCGTTTGTGTCATTGGTTTAACATTTAGGTCATTTTCGTACCCCCTAGGCTTATTTTAATCCAATGTCGGTTTTTATCCAATCCTGTGCATCCAATAAGTGATTTTGTGTCATTGGTTGGCCATTTAGGTCATTTTGGTCCTCCATAGGCTTATTCTAATCCAATTAGGTTTTTTAACCAATCTTGTGCTTAAAATAAGTGATTTTGTGTCATTGGTTGAACATTTAGGTCATTTTCGTCCTCCCTAGGCTTATTCTAATCCAATTAGGGTTTTTAACCAATCTTGTGCATCCAATAAGTGCGTTTGTGTCATTGGTTGAACATTTAGGTCATTTTCGTCCTCCCTAGGCTTATTCTAATCCAATTAGAATTTTTAACCAATCTTGTGCATCCAATAAGTGCGTTAGTGTCATTGGTTAAACATTTAGGTCATTTTCGTACCCCCTAGGCTTATTTTAATCCAATGTCGCTTTTTATCCAATCCTGTGCATCCAATAAGTGATTTTGTGTCATTGGTTGGCCATTTAGGTCATTTTGGTCCTCCATAGGCTTATTCTTATCCAATTAGGTTTTTTAACAAATCTTGTGCTTAAAGTAAGTGATTTTGTGTCATTGGTTGAACATTTAGGTCATTTTCGTCCTCCCTAGGCTTATTCTAATCCAATTAGGGTTTTTAACCAATCTTGTGCATCCAATAAGTGCGTTTGTGTCATTGGTTGAGCATTTAGGTCATTTTCGTCCTCCCTAGGATTATTCTAATCCAATTAGTGTTTTCAATCAATCTTGTGCATCCAATAAGTGCGTTTGTGTCATTGGTTAAACATTTAGGTCATTTTCGTACCCCCTAGGCTTATTTTAATCCAATGTCGGTTTTTATCCAATCCTGTGCATCCAATAAGTGATTTTGAGTCATTGGTTGGCCATTTAGGTCATTTTCGTCCTTGCTAGGCTTATTTTAATTAAATTAGGTTTTTAAAAAATCTTTTGCATCCAATAAGTGGGTTTGTGTCATTGGTTGAACATTAGGTCATTTTTGTCCTCCCCTAGGCTTATTCTAATCTAATTAGGGTTTTTAACCAATCTTGTGCCTCCAATAAGTGCGTTTGTGTCATTGGATGAACATTTAGGTCATTTTAGTCCTCCACAGGCTTATTCTAATCCAATTAGGTTTTTTAACCAATTTTGTGCTTAAAATAAGTGATTTTGTGTCATTGGTTGAACATTTAGGTCATTTTCGTCCTCCCTAGGCTTATTCTAATCCAATTAGGGTTTTTAACCAATCTTGTGCATCCAATAAGTGCGTTTGTGTCATTGGTTGAACATTTAGGTCATTTTCGTCCTCCCTAGGCTTATTCTAATCCAATTAGGGTTTTTAATCAATCTTTTGCATCTAATAAGTGCGTTTATGTCATTGGTTGAACATTTAGGTCATTTTCGTCCTCCATACGCTTATTCTAATCCAATTAGGGTTTTTAATTAATCTTGTGCATCCAATAAGTGAGTTTGTGTTATTGGTTGAACATTTAGGTCATTTTCGTCCTCCCTAGGCTTATTCTAATCCAATTAGGGTTTTTAATCAATCTTTTGCATCCAATAAGTGCGTTTTATGTCATTGGTTGAACATTTAGGTCATTTTCGTCCTCCCTACGCTTATTCTAATCCAATTAGGGATTTTAATTAATCTTGTGAATCCAATAAGTGCGTTTGTGTTATTGGTTGAACATTTAGGTCATTTTCGTCCTCCTTAGGCTTATTCTAATCCAATTAGGGTTTTTAACCAATCTTGTGCATCCAATAAGTGCGTTTGTGTCATTGGTTGAACATTTAGGTCATTTTCGTCCTCCTTAGGCTTATTCTCATCCAATTAGGGTTTTTAACCAATCTTGTGCATCCAATAAGTGATTTTGTGTCATTGGTTGAACATTTAGGTCATTTTCGTCCTCCCTAGGCTTATTCTCATCCAATTAGGGTTTTTAACCAATCTTGTGCATCCAATAAGTTATTTTGTGTCATTGGTTGAACATTTAGGTCATTTTAGTCCTCCCTAGGCTTATTCTAAACCAATTAGGGTTTTTAACCAATCTTGTGCATCCAATAAGTGATTTTGTGTCATTGGTTGAACATTTAGGTCATTTTCGTCCTCCCTAGGCTTATTCTAATCCAATTAGGGTTTTTAACCAATCTTGTGCATCCAATAAGTGATTTTGTGTCAATTGTTGAACATTTAGGTCATATTCGTCCTCCCTAGGATTATTCCAATCCAATTAGGGTTTTTAACCAATCTTGTGCATCCAATAAGTGATTTTGTGTCAGTGGTTGAACATTTAGGTCATTTTCGTCCTCCCTAGGATTATTATCATCCAATTAGGGTTTTTAACCAATCTTGTGCATCCAATAAGTGATTTTGTGTCATTGGTTGAACATTTAGGTCATTTTCGTCCTCCCTAGGCTTATTCTAATCCAATTAGGGTTTTTAACCAATCTTGTGCATCCAATAAGTGATTTTGTGTCATTGTTTGAACATTTAGGTCATTTTCGTCCTCCCTAGGCTTATTCTAATTCAATTAGGGTTTTTAACCAATCTTGTGCATCCAATAAGTGATTTTGTGTCATTGGTTGAACATTTAGGTCATTTTCGTCCTCCCTAGGCTTATTCTAATCCAATTAGGGTTTTTAACCAATCTTGTGCATCCATTAAGTGATTTTGTGTCATTGGTTGAACATTTAGGTCATTTTCGTCCTCCCTAGGCTTATTCTAATCCAATTAGGGTTTTTAACCAATCTTGTGCATCCAATAAGTGCGTTTGTGTCATTGGTTGAACATTTAGGTCATTTTCGTCCCCCCTAGGCTTATTTTATTCCAATGTCGGTTTTTATCCAATTCTGTGCATCCAATATGTGATTTTGTGTCATTGGTTGGCCATTTAGGTCATTTTGGTCCTCCATAGGCTTATTCTAATCCAATTAGGGTTTTTAACCAATCTTATGCTTAAAATAAGTGTTTTTGTGTCATTGGTTGAACATTTAGGTCATTTTCGTCCTCCCTAGCCTTATTCTAATCCAATTAGGGTTTTTAACCAATCTTGTGCATCCAATAAGTGCGTTTGTGTCATTGGTTAAACATTTAGGTCATTTTCGTCCTCCCTAGGCTTATTCTAATCCAATTAGGGTTTTTAACCAATCTTGTGCATCCAATAAGTGATTTTGTGTCATTTGTTGAACATTTAGGTCATTTTCGTCCTCCCCTAGGCTTATTCTAATCTAATTAGGGTGTTTAACTAATCTTGTGGATCCAATAAGTGCGTTTGTGTCATTGGTTTAACATTTAGGTCATTTTCGTCCTCCCTAGGCTTATTCTAATCCAATTGGGGTTTTTAACCAATCTTGTGCATCCAATAAGTGCGTTTGTGTCATTGGTTAAACATTTAGGTCATTTTCGTCCCCCCTAGGCTTATTTTAATCCAATGTCGGTTTTTATCCAATCCTGTGCATCCAATAAGTGATTTTGTGTCATTGGTTGGCCATTTAGGTCATTTTGGTCCTCCATAGGCTTATTCTAATCCAATTAGGTTTTTTAACCAATCTTGTGCTTAAAATAAGTGATTTTGTGTCATTGGTTGAACATTTAGGTCATTTTCGTCCTCCCTAGGCTTATTCTAATCCAATTAGGGTTTTTAACCAATCTTGTGCATCCAATAAGTGCGTTTGTGTCATTGGTTGAACATTTAGGTCATTTTCCTCCTCCCTAGGCTTATTCTAATCCAATTAGGGTTTTTAACCAATCTTGTGCATCCAATAAGTGCGTTTGTGTCATTGGTTAAACATTGAGGTCATTTTCGTACCCCCTAGGCTTATTTTAATCCAATGTCGGTTTTTATCTAATCATGTGCATCCAATAAGTGATTTTGTGTCATTTGTTGAACATTTAGGTCATTTTCGTCCTCCCCTAGGCTTATTCTAATCTAATTAGGGTGGTTAACCAATCTTGTGCATCCAATAAGTGCGTTTGTGTCATTGGTTTAGCATTTAGGTCATTTTCGTCCTCCCTAGGCTTATTCTAATCCAATTAGGGTTTTTAACCAATCTTGTGCATCCAATAAGTGATTTTGTATCATTGGTTGAACATTTAGGTCATTTTCGTCCTCCCTAGGCTTATTCTAATCCAATTAGGGTTTTTAACCAATCTTGTGCATCCAATAAGTGATTTTGTGTCATTTGTTGAACATTTAGGTCATTTTCGTCCTCCCCTAGGCTTATTCTAATCTAATTAGGGTTTTTAACCAATCTTGTGCATCCAATAAGTGCGTTTGTGTCATTGGTTGAACATTTAGGTCATTTTCGTCCTGCCTAGCCTTATTCTAATCCAATTAGGGTTTTTAACCAATGTTGTGCATCCAATAAGTGCGTTTGTGTCAATGGTTTAACATTTAGGTCATTTTCGTCCTCCCTAGGCTTATTCTAATCCAATTAGGGTTTTTAACCTATCTTGTGCATCCAATAAGTGATTTTGTGTCATTTGTTGATTATTTAGGTCATTTTCGTCCTCCCTAGACTTATTCTAATCCAATTAGGGTTTTTAACCAATCTTGTGCATCCAATAAGTGCGTTTGTGTCATTGGATGAACATTTAGGTCATTTTGGTCCTCCGTAAGCTTATTCTAATCCAATTAGGTTTTTTAACCTATCTTGTACTTAATATAAGTGATTTTGTGTCATTGGTTGAACATTTAGGTCATTTTCGTCCTCCCTAGGCTTATTCTAATCCAATTAAGGTTTTTAACCAATCTTGTGCATCCAATAAGTGCGTTTGTGTCATTGGTTTAACATTTAGGTCATTTTCGTCCTCCCTAGGCTTATTCTAATCCAATTAGGGTTTTTATCCAATCTTGTGCATCTAATAAGTGATTTTGGGTCATTGGTTGAACATTTAGGTCATTTTCGTCCTCCCTAGGCTTATTATAATCCAATTACGGTTTTTAACCAATCTTGTGCATCGAATAAGTGATTTTGTGTCATTTGTTGAAAATTTAGGTCATTTCGTCCTCCCCTAGGCTTATTCTAATCTAATTAGGGTTTTTAACCAATCTTGTGCATCCAATAAGTGCGTTTGTGTCATTGGTTGAACATTTAGGTCATTTTCGTTCTCCCTTGGCTTATTCTAATCCAATTAAGGTTTTTTACCTATCTTGTGCATCAGGGTTTTTAACCAATCCTGTGCATCCAATAAGTGCGTTTGTGTCATTGGATTAACATTTAGGTCATTTTGGTCCTCCGTAAGCTTATTCTAATCCAATTAGGGTTTTTTACCAATCTTGTGCATCCAATAAGTGATTTTGTGTCATTTGTTGAACATTTAGGTCATTTTCGTCCTCCCCTAGGCTTATTCTAATCTAATTAGGGTTTTTAACCAATCTTGTGCATCCGATAAGTGCGTTTGTGTCATTGGTTTAACATTTAGGTCATTTTCGTTCTCGCTTGGCTTATTCTAATCCAATTAGGGTTTTTCACCTATCTTGTGCATCAGGGTTTTTAACCAATCCTGTGCATCCAATAAGTGCGTTTGTGTCATTGGATGAACATTTAGGTCATTTTGGTCCTCCGTAAGCTTATTCTAATCCAATTAGGTTTTTTAACCTATCTTGTGCTTAATATAAGTGATTTTGTGTCATTGGTTGAACATTTAGGTCATTTTCGTCCTCCCTAGGCTTATTCTAATCCAATTAAGGTTTTTAACCAATCTTGTGCATCCAATAAGTGCGTTTGTGTCATTGGTTTAACATTTAGGTCATTTTCGTCCTCCCTAGGCTTATTCTAATCCAATTAGGGTTTTTAACCAATCTTGTGCATCCAATAAGTGCGTTTGTGTCATTGGTTGAACATTTAGGCCATTTTTATCCTCCCTAGGCTTATTCTAATCAAATTAGGGTTTTTAACCAATCTTGTGTATCCAATAAGTATGTTTGTGTCATTGGTTTAACATTTAGGTAATTTTCATCCTCGCTAGGCTTATTCAAATCCAATTAGAGTTTTTAACCAATCTTGTGCATCCAATAAGTGTGTTTGTGTCATTGGTTTAACATTTAGGTCATTTTCGTCCTCCCTAGGCTTATTCTAATCCAATTAGGGTTTTTAACCAATCTTGTGCATCCAATAAGTGCGTTTGTGTCATTGGTTTAACATTTAGGTCATTTTCGTCCTCCCTAGGCTTATTCTAATCCAATTAGGGTTTTTAATCAATCTTGTGCATCTAATAAGTGCGTTTGCGTCATTGGTTAAACATTTAGGTCGTTTTCGTCCTCCCTAGGCTTATTCTAATCCAATTAGGGTTTTTAACCAATCTTGTGCATCCAATAAGTGATTTTGTGTCATTGGTTGAACATTTAGGTCATTTTCGTCCTCCCTAGGCTTATTCTAATCCAATTAAGGTTTTTAACCAATCTTGTGCATCCAATATGTGATTTTGTGTTCTTGGTTGCACATTAAGGTCATTTTCGTCATCGCTAGGCTTATTCTAATCCAATTAGGGTTTTTAACCAATCTTGTGCATCCAATAAGTGATTTTGTGTCATTGATTGAACATTTAGGTCATTTTCGTCCTCCCTAGGCTTATTCTAATCCAATTAGGGTTTTTAACCAATCTTGTGCATCCAATAAGTGATTTTGTGTCATTGTTTGAACATTTAGGTCATTTTCGTCCTCCTTAGGCTTATTCTAGTCCAATTAGGGTTTTTAACCAATCTTGTGCATACAATAAGTCATTTTGTGTCGTTGGTTGAACATTTCGGTCAATTTCGTCATCCTTCGGCTTATTCTAATCCAATTAGGGTTTTTAACCAATCTTGTGCATCCAATAAGTGATTTTGTGTCATTGGTTGAACATTTAGGTCATTTTCGTCCTCCCTAGGCTTATTCTAATCCAATTAGGGTTTTTAACCAATCTTGTGCATCCAATAAGTGATTTTGTGTTATTGGTTGAACATTTAGGTCATTTTCGTCCTCCCTAGGCTTATTCTAATCCAATTAGGGTTTTTAACCAATCTTGTGCATCCAATAAGTGCGTTTGTGTCATTGGTTGAACATTTAGGTCATTTTCGTCCCCCCTAGGCTTATTTTAATCCAATGTCGGTTTTTATCCAATTCTGTGCATCCAATAAGTGATATTGTGTCATTGGTTGGCCATTTAGGTCATTTTGGTCCTCCATAGGCTTATTCTAATCCAATTAGGTTTTTTAACCAATCTTATGCTTAAAATAAGTGTTTTTGTGTCATTGGTTGAACATTTAGGTCATTTTCGTCCTCCCTAGCCTTATTCTAATCCAATTAGGGTTTTTAACCAATCTTGTGCATCCAATAAGTGCGTTTGTGTCATTGGTTAAACATTTAGGTCATTTTCGTCCTCCCTAGGCTTATTCTAATCCAATTAGGGTTTTTAACCAATCTTGTGCATCCAATAAGTGATTTTGTGTCATTTGTTGAACATTTAGGTCATTTTCGTCCTCCCCTAGGCTTATTCTAATCTAATTAGGGTGTTTAACCAATCTTGTGCATCAAATAAGTGCGTTTGTGTCATTGGTTTAACATTTAGGTCATTTTCGTCCTCCCTAGGCTTATTCTAATCCAATTAGGGTTTTTAACCAATCTTGTGCATCCAATAAGTGCGTTTGTGTCATTGGTTAAACATTTAGGTCATTTTCGTCCTCCCTAGGCTTATTTTAATCCAATGTCGGTTTTTATCCAATCTTGTGCATCCAATAAGTGATTTTGTGTCATTGGTTGGCCATTTAGGTCATTTTGGTCCTTGCTAGGCTTACTCTAATCAAATTAGGTTTTTAAACAATCTTGTGCATCCAATAAGTGGGTTTGTGTCATTGGTTGAACATTTAGGTCATTTTCGTCCTCCCTAGGCTTATTCTAATCCAATTAGGGTTTTTAACCAATCTTGTGCATCCAATAAGTGCGTTTGTGTCATTGGTTTAACATCTAGGTCATTTTCGTCCTCCCTTGGCCGATTCTAATGCAATTAGGGTTTTTCACCTATCTTGTGCATCAGGGTTTTAAACCAATCTTGTGCATCCAATACGTGCGTTTGTGTCATTGGATGAACATTTAGGTCATTTTGGTCCTCCATAGGCTTATTCTAATCCAATTAGGTTTTTTAACCAATCTTGTGCTTAAAATAAGTGATTTTGTGTCATTGGTTGAACATTTAGGTCATTTTCGTCCTCCCTAGGCTTATTCTAATCCAATTAGGGTTTTTAACCAATCTTGTGCATCCAATAAGTGCGTTTGTGTCATTGGTTGAACATTTAGGTCATTTTCGTCCCCCCTAGGCTTATTTTATTCCAATGTCGGTTTTTATCCAATTCTGTGCATCCAATATGTGATTTTGTGTCATTGGTTGGCCATTTAGGTCATTTTGGTCCTCCATAGGCTTATTCTAATCCAATTAGGGTTTTTAACCAATCTTATGCTTAAAATAAGTGTTTTTGTGTCATTGGTTGAACATTTAGGTCATTTTCGTCCTCCCTAGCCTTATTCTAATCCAATTAGGGTTTTTAACCAATCTTGTGCATCCAATAAGTGCGTTTGTGTCATTGGTTAAACATTTAGGTCATTTTCGTCCTCCCTAGGCTTATTCTAATCCAATTAGGGTTTTTAACCAATCTTGTGCATCCAATAAGTGATTTTGTGTCATTTGTTGAACATTTAGGTCATTTTCGTCCTCCCCTAGGCTTATTCTAATCTAATTAGGGTGTTTAACTAATCTTGTGGATCCAATAAGTGCGTTTGTGTCATTGGTTTAACATTTAGGTCATTTTCGTCCTCCCTAGGCTTATTCTAATCCAATTGGGGTTTTTAACCAATCTTGTGCATCCAATAAGTGCGTTTGTGTCATTGGTTAAACATTTAGGTCATTTTCGTCCCCCCTAGGCTTATTTTAATCCAATGTCGGTTTTTATCCAATCCTGTGCATCCAATAAGTGATTTTGTGTCATTGGTTGGCCATTTAGGTCATTTTGGTCCTCCATAGGCTTATTCTAATCCAATTAGGTTTTTTAACCAATCTTGTGCTTAAAATAAGTGATTTTGTGTCACTGGTTGAACATTTAGGTCATTTTCGTCCTCCATAGGCTTATTCTAATCCAATTAGGGTTTTTAACGAATCTTGTGCATCCAATAAGTGCGTTTGTGTCATTGGATGAACATTTAAGTCATTTTCGTCCTCCCTAGGCTTATTCTAATACAATTAGGGTTTTTAACAAATCTTGTGCATCCAATAAGTGATTTTGTGTCATTTGTTGAACATTTAGGTCATTTTCGTCCTCCCATAGGCATATTCTAATCTAATTAGGGTGTTTAACCAATCTTGTGCATCCAATAAGTGCGTTTGTGTCATTGGTTGAACATTTAGGTCATTTATGTCCTCCCTAGGCTTATTCTAATCCAATTAGTGTTTTTAACCAATCTTGTGCATCCAATTAGTGCGTTTGTGTCATTGGTTAAACATTTAGGTCATTTTCGTACCCCCTAGGCTTATTATAATCCAATGTCGGTTTTTATCCAATCCTGTGCATCCAATAAGTGATTTTGATTCATTGGTTGGCCATTTAGGTCATTTTCGTCCTTGCTAGGCTTACTTTAATCAAATTAGGTTTTTAAACAATCTTTTGCATCCAGTAAGTGGGTTTGTGTCATTGGTTGAACATTAGGTCATTTTCGTCCTCCCCTAGGCTTATTCTAATCTAATTTGGGTTTTTAACCAATCTTGTGCCTCCAATAAGTGCGTTTGTGTCATTGGATGAACATTTAGGTCATTTTAGTCCTCCACAGGCTTATTCTAATCCAATTAGGTTTTTTAACCAATTTTGTGCTTAAAATACGTGATTTTGTGTCATTGGTTGAACATTTAGGTCATTTTCGTCCTCCCTAGGCTTATTCTAATCCAATTAGGGTTTTTAACCAATCTTGTGTATCCAATAAGTGCGTTTGTGTCATTGGTTTAACATTTAGGTCATTTTCGTCCTACCTAGGCTTATTCTAATCCAATTAGGGTTTTTAACCAATCTTGTGCATCCAATAAGTGCGTTTGTGTCATTGGTTGAACATTTAGGTCATTTTCGTCCTCCCTAGGCTTATTCTAATCCAATTAGTGTTTTTAACCAATCTTGTGCATCCAATTAGTGCGTTTGTGTCATTGGTTAAACATTTAGGTCATTTTCGTACCCCTTAGGCTTATTATAATCCAATGTCGGTTTTTATCCAATCCTGTGCATCCAATAAGTGATTTTGAGTCATTGGTTGGCCATTTAGGTCATTTTCGTCCTTGCTAGGCTTACTTTAATCAAATTAGGTTTTTAAACAATCTTTTGCATCCAATAAGTCGGTTTGTGTCATTGGTTGAACATTACGTCATTTTCGTCCTCCCCTAGGCTTATTCTAATCTAATTTGGGTTTTAATCAATCTTGTGCCTCCAATAAGTGCGTTTGTGTCATTGGATGAACATTTAGGTCATTTTAGTCCTCCACAGGCTTATTCTAATCCAATTAGGTTTTTTTACCAATTTTGTGCTTAAAATAATTTATTTTGAGTCATTGGTTGAACATTTAGGTCATTTTCGTCCTCCCTAGGCTTATTCTAATCCAATTAGGGTTTTTAACCAATCTTGTGCATCCAATAAGTGCGTTTGTGTCATTGGTTTAACATTTAGGTCATTTTCGTCCTCCCTAGGCTTATTCTAATCCAATTAGGGTTTTTATCCAATCTTGTGCATCCAATAAGTGATTTTGTGGATTTGGTTGAACATTTAGGTCATTTTCGTCCTCCCTAGGCTTATTATAATCCAATTAGGGTTTTTAACCAATCATGTGCAACCAATAAGTGATTTTGTGTCATTTGTTGAACATTTAGGTCATTTCGTCCACCCCTAGGCTTATTCTAATCTAATAAGGGTTTTTAACCAATCTTGTGCATCCAATAAGTGCGTTTGTGTCATTGGTTGAACATTTAGGTCATTTTGGTTCTCCCTTGGCTTATTCTAATCCAATTAGGGTTTTTCACCTATCTTGTGCATCAGGGTTTTTAACCAATCGTGTGCATCCAATAAGTGCGTTTGTGTCATTGGATTAACATTTAGGTCATTTTGGTCCTCCATAACCTTATTCTATTCCAATTAGGTTTTTTTAACCAATCTTGTGCTTAAAATTAGTGATTTTGTGTCATTGGTTGAACATTTAGGTCATTTTCGTCCTCCCAAGCGTTATTCTAATCCAATTAGGGTTTTTAACCAATCTTGTGCATCCAATAAGTGCGTTTGTGTCATTGGTTTAACATTTAGGTCATTATCGTCCTCCCTAGGCTTATTCTAATCCAATTAGTGTTTTTAACCAATCTTGTGCAGCCAATGAGTGCGTTTGTGTCATTGGTTT
This sequence comes from Cicer yamashitae, assembly GCA_037974755.1. Classification (NCBI taxonomy): domain Eukaryota; kingdom Viridiplantae; phylum Streptophyta; class Magnoliopsida; order Fabales; family Fabaceae; genus Cicer; species Cicer yamashitae. The sequence goes on from JBBPBQ010020323.1 coordinate 36,570,883, forward strand.
AACATTTAGGTCATTTTCGTACCCCCTAGGCTTATTTTAATCCAATATCGGTTTTTATCCAATCCTGTGCATCCAATAAGTGATTTTGAGTCATTGGTTAGCCGTTTAGATCATTTTCGTCCTTGCTAGGCTTACTCTATTCAAATTAGGTTTTTAAACAATCTTTTGCATCCAATAAGTGGCTTTGTGTCATTGGTTGAACATTAGGTCATTTTCGTCCTCCCCTAGGCTTATTCTAATCTAATTAGGGATTTTAACTAATCTTGTGCCTCCAATAAGTGCGTTTGTGTCATTGGATGAACATTAAGGTCATTTTAGTCCTCCATAGGCTTTTTCTAATCCAATTAGGTTTTTTAACCAATCTAATGCTTAAAATAAGTGTTTTTGTGTCATTGGTTGAACATTTAGGTCATTTTCGTCCTCCCTAGCCTTATTCTAATCAAATTAGGGTTTTTAACCAATCTTGTGCATCCAATAAGTGCGTTTGTGTCATTGGTTAAACATTTAGGTCATTTTCGTCCAAACTAGGCTTATTCAAATCCAATTAGGGTTTTTAACCAATCTTGTGCATCCAATAAGTGATTTTGTGTCATTTGTTGAACATTTAGGTCATTTTCGTCCTCCCCTAGGCTTATTCTAATCTAATTAGGGTGTTTAACCAATCTTGTGCATCCAATAAGTGCGTTTGTGTCATTGGTTTAACATTTAGGTCATTTTCGTCCTCCCTAGGCTTATTCTAATCCAATTAGGGTTTTTAACCAATCTTGTGCATCCAATAAGTGCGTTTGTGTCATTGGTTGAACATTTAGGCCATTTTTATCCTCCCTAGGCTTATTCTAATCAAATTAGGGTTTTTAACCAATCTTGTGTATCCAATAAGTATGTTTGTGTCATTGGTTTAACATTTAGGTAATTTTCATCCTCGCTAGGCTTATTCAAATCCAATTAGAGTTTTTAACCAATCTTGTGCATCCAATAAGTGTGTTTGTGTCATTGGTTTAACATTTAGGTCATTTTCGTCCTCCCTAGGCTTATTCTAATCCAATTAGGGTTTTTAACCAATCTTGTGCATCCAATAAGTGCGTTTGTGTCATTGGTTTAACATTTAGGTCATTTTCGTCCTCCCTAGGCTTATTCTAATCCAATTAGGGTTTTTAATCAATCTTGTGCATCCAATAAGTGCGTTTGCGTCATTGGTTAAACATTTAGGTCGTTTTCGTCCTCCCTAGGCTTATTCTAATCCAATTAGGGTTTTTAACCAATCTTGTGCATCCAATATGTGATTTTGTGTCATTGGTTGAACATTTAGGTCATTTTCGTCCTCCCTAGGCTTATTCTAATCCAATTAGGGTTTTTAACCAATCTTGTGCATCCAATATGTGATTTTCTGTCATTTTGTGTCATTGGTTGAACATTTATGTCATTTTCGTCCTCCCCAGGCTTACTCTAATCAAATTAGGGTTTTTAACCAATCTTGTGCATCCAATATGTGATTTTGTGTCATTGGTTGAACATTTAGGTCATTTTCGTCCTCCCTAGGCTTATTCTAATCCAATTAGGGTTTTTAACCAATCTTGTGCATCCAATATGTGATTTTGTGTCATTGGTTGAACATTTAGGTCATTTTCGTCCTCCCTAGGCTTATTCTAATCCAATTAGGGTTTTTAACCAATCTTGTGCATCCAATATGTGATTTTCTGTCATTGGTTGAACATTTAGGTCATTTTCGTCCTCCCTAGGCATATTCTAATCCAATTAGGGTTTTTAACCAATCTTGTGCATCCAATATGTGATTTTGTGTCATTGGTTGAACATTTAGGTCATTTTCGTCCTCCCTAGGCTTATTCTAATCCAATTAGGGTTTTTAACCAATCTTGTGCATCCAATATGTGATTTTGTGTCATTTTGTGTCATGGGTTGTACATTTAGGTCATTTTCCTCTTCCCTAGGCATATTCTAATCCAATTTGGGTTTTTAACCAATCTTGTGAATCCAATATGTGATTTTGTGTAATTGGTTGAACATTTAGGTCATTTTCGTCCTCCCTAGGCTTATTCTAATCCAATTAGTGTTTTTAACCAATCTTGTGCATCCAATATGTGATTTTGTGTCATGGGTTGAACATTTATGTCATTTTCCTCTTCCCTAGGCATATTCTAATCCAATTAGGGTTTTTAACCAATCTTGTGCATCCAATATGTGATTTTGTGTCATTGGTTGAACATTTAGGTCATTTTCGTCCTCCCTAGGCTTATTCTAATCCAATTAGGGTTTTTAACCAATCTTGTGCATCCAATATGTGATTTTGTGTCATTTTGTGTCATTGGTTGAACATTTAGGTCATTTTCGTCCTCCCTAGGCTTATTTTAATCCAATTAGGGTTTTTAACCAATCTTGTGCATCCAATATGTGATTTTGTATCATTTTGTGTCATTGGTTGAACATTTAGGTCATTTTCGTCCTCCCTAGGCTTATTCTAATCCAATTAGGGTTTTTAACCAATCTTGTGCATCCAATATGTGATTTTGTATCATTGGTTGAACATTTAGGTCATTTTCGTCCTCGCTATGCTTATTCTAATCCAATTAGGGTTTTTAACCAATCTTGTGCATCCAATATGTGATTTTGTGTCATTGGTTGAACATTTAGGTCATTTTCGTCCTCCCTAGGCTTATTCTAATCCAATTAGGGTTTTTAACCAATCTTGTGCATCTAATATTTGATTTTGTGTCATTGGTTGAACATTTAGGTCATTTTCGTCCTCCCTAGGCTTATTCTAATCCAATTAGGGTTTTTAACCAATCTTGTGCATCCAATATGTGATTTTGTGTCATTTTGTGTCATTGGTTGAACATTTAGGTCATTTTCGTCCTCCCTAGGCTTATTCTAATCCAATTAGGGTTTTTAACCAATCTTGTGCATACAATATGTGATTTTGTGTCATTGGTTGAACATTTAGGTCATTTTCGTCCTCCCTAGGCTTATTCTAATCCAATTAGGGTTTTTAACCAATCTTGTGCATCCAATATGTGATTTTCTGTCATTGGTTAAACATTTAGGTCATTTTCGTCCTCCCTAGGCTTATTCTAATCCAATTAGGGTTTTTAACCAATCTTGTGCATCCAATATGTGATTTTGTGTCATTTTGTGTCATTGGTTGAACATTTAGGTCATTTTCGTCCTCCCTAGGCTTATTCTAATCCAATTAGGGTTTTTAACCAATCTTGTGCATCCAATATGTGATTTTGTGTCATTTTGTGTCATTGGTTGAACATTTAGGTCATTTTCGTCCTCCCTTGGCTTATTCTAATCCAATTAGGGTTTTTAACCAATCTTGTGCATCCAATATGTGATTTTGTATAATTTTGTGTCATTGGTTGAACATTTAGGTCATTTCCGTCGTCCCTAGGCTTATTCTAATCCAATTAGGGTTTTTAACCAATCTTGTGCATCCAATATGTGATTTTGTGTCATTGGTTGAACATTTAGGTCATTTTCGTCCTCCCTAGGCTTATTCTAATCCAATTAGGGTTTTTAACCAATCTTGTGCATCCAATAAGTGCGTTTGTGTCATTGGTTGAACATTTAGGTCATTTTCGTCCCCCCTAGGCTTATTTTATTCCAATGTCGGTTTTTATCCAATTCTGTGCATCCAATATGTGATTTTGTGTCATTGGTTGGCCATTTAGGTCATTTTGGTCCTCCATAGGCTTATTCTAATCCAATTAGGGTTTTTAACCAATCTTATGCTTAAAATAAGTGTTTTTGTGTCATTGGTTGAACATTTAGGTCATTTTCGTCCTCCCTAGCCTTATTCTAATCCAATTAGGGTTTTTAACCAATCTTGTGCATCCAATAAGTGCGTTTGTGTCATTGGTTAAACATTTAGGTCATTTTCGTCCTCCCTAGGCTTATTCTAATCCAATTAGGGTTTTTAACCAATCTTGTGCATCCAATAAGTGATTTTGTGTCATTTGTTGAACATTTAGGTCATTTTCGTCCTCCCCTAGGCTTATTCTAATCTAATTAGGGTGTTTAACTAATCTTGTGCATCCAATAAGTGCGTTTGTGTCATTGGTTTAACATTTAGGTCATTTTCGTCCTCCCAAGGCTTATTCTAATCCAATTAGGGTTTTTAACCAATCTTGTGCATCCAATAAGTGCGTTTGTGTCATTGGTTTAACATTTAGGTCATTTTTGTCCTCCCTAGGCTTATTCTAATCCAATTAGGGTTTTTAACCAATCTTGTGCATCCAATAAGTGATATTGTGTCATTGGTTGAACATTTAGGTTATTTTTGTCCTCCCTAGGTTTATTCTAATCCAATTAAGGTTTTAACGAATCTTGTGGATCCAATAAGTGCGTTTGTGTCATTGGTTGAACATTTAGGTCGTTTTCGTTTTCCATAGTCTTATTCTAATCCAATTAGGGTTTTTAACTAATCTTGTGCATCCAATAAGTGCGTTTGTGTCATTGGTTTAACATTTAGGTCATTTTCGTCCTCCCTAGGCTTATTCTAATCCAATTAGGGTTTTTAACCAATCTTGTGCATCCAATAAGTGCGTTTGTGTCATTGGTTGAACATTTAGGTCATTTTCGTCATCGTTCTGCTTATTCTAGTCGAATTAGGATTTTTAACCAATGTTGTGCATCCAATATGTGCATTTGTGTAATTGGATTATCGTTCAGGTCATTTTCATCAACATTTGGCTTATTCAATTCCAATTAGGGTTTTTAACCAATCTTGTGCATCCAATAAGTGCGTTTGTGTCATTGGTTTAACATTTAGGTCATTTTCGTCCTCCCTAGGCTTATTCTAATCCAATTAGGGTTTTTAACCAATCTTGTGCATCCAATAAGTGCGTTTGTGTCATTGGTTGAACATTTAGGTCATTTTCGTCCTCCCTAGGCTTATTCTAATCCAATTAGGGTTTTTAACCAATCTTGTGCATCCAATTAGTGCGTTTGTGTCATTGGTTAAACATTTAGGTAATTTTCGTTCTCCCTTGGCGTATTCTAATCCAATTAGGGTTTTTCACCTATCTTATGAATCAGGGTTTTTAACCAATCTCGTGCATCCAATAGGTGCATTTGTGTCATTGGATGAACATTTAGGTCATTTTCGTCCTCCCTAGGCTTATTCTAATCCAATTAGGGTTTTTAACCAATCTTGTGTATCCAATAAGTGCGTTTGTGTCATTGGTTAAACATTTATGTCATTTTAGTCCTCCCTAGGCTTATTTTAATCCAATGTTAGTTTTTAACCAATTTTGTGCATCCAATAAGTGCGTTTGTGTCATTGGTTAAACATTTAGGTCCTTTTCGTTCTCCCTTGGCTTATTCTAATCCAATTAGGGTTTTTCACCTATCTTGTGCATCAGGGTTTTTAACCAATCTTGTCCATCCAATAAGTGCGTTTGTGTCATTGGATGAACATTTAGGTCATTTTGGTCCTCCGTAGGCTTATTCTAATCGAATTAGGTTTTTTAACCAATCTTGTGCTTAAAATAAGTGATTTTGTGTCATTGGTTGAACATTTAGGTCATTTTCGTCCTCCCTAGGCTTATTCTAATCCAATTTGGGTTTTTAATCAATCTTGTACATCAAATAAGTGATTGTGTCATTGGTTGAACATTTAGGTCATTTTCGTCCTCCCTGGGCTTATTCTAATCTAATTAGGGTTTTTAACCAATCTTGTGCATCCAATAAGTGCCTTTGAGTCATTGGTTGAACATTTAGGTCATTTTCGTCCTCCCCTAGGCTTATTCTAATCCAATTAGATTTTTTCACCTATCTTGTGCATCAGGGTTTTTAACCAATCTCGTGCATCCAATAAGTGCGTTTGTGTCATTGGATGAACATTTAGGTCATTTTGGTCCTCCGTAGGCTTATTCTAATCGAATTAGGTTTTTTAACCAATCTTGTGCTTAAAATAAGTGATTTTGTGTCATTGGTTGAACATTTAGGTCATTTTCGTCCTCCCTAGGCTTATTCTAATCCAATTTGGGTTTTTAATCAATCTTGTACATCAAATAAGTGATTGTGTCATTGGTTGAACATTTAGGTCATTTTCGTCCTCCCTGGGCTTATTCTAATCTAATTAGGGTTTTTAACCAATCTTGTGCATCCAATAAGTGCCTTTGAGTCATTGGTTGAACATTTAGGTCATTTTCGTCCTCCCCTAGGCTTATTCTAATCCAATTAGATTTTTTCACCTATCTTGTGCATCAGGGTTTTTAACCAATCTCGTGCATCCAATAAGTGCGTTTGTGTCATTGGATGAACATTTAGGTCATTTTGGTCCTCCGTAGGCTTATTCTAATCCAATTAGGTTTTTTAACCAATCTTGTGCTTAAAATATGTGATTTTGTGTCATTGGTTGAACATTTAGGTCATTTTCGTCCTCCCTATCGTTATTCTAATCCAATTAGGGTTTTTAACCAATCTTGTGCATCCAATAAGTGCGTTTGTATCATTGTTTAACATTTAGGTCATTTCGTCCTCCCTAGGCTTATTCTAATCCAATTAGGGTTTTTAACCAATCTTGTGCATCCAATAAGTGCGTTTGTGTCATTGGTTAAACATTTAGGTCATTTTCGTCCCCCTAGGCTTATTTTAATCCAATGTCGGTTTTTATCCAATATTGTGCATCCAATAAGTGATTTTGTGTCATTTGTTGAACATTTAGGTCATTTTCGTCCTCCCCTAGGCTTATTCTAATCCAATTAGATTTTTTCACCTATCTTGTGCATCAGGGTTTTTAACCAATCTTGTGCATCCAATAACTACGTTTGTGTTATTGGATGAACATTTAGGTCATATTGGTCCTCCATAGGCTTATTCTAATCCAACTAGGTTTTTTAACCAATCTTGTGCTTAAAATAAGTGTTTTTCTGTCATTGGTTGAACATTTAGGTCATTTTCGTCCTCCTTAGCCTTATTCTAATCAAATTAGGGTTTTTAACCAATCTTGTGCATCCAATAAGTGCGTTTGTGTCATAGGTTTAACATTTAGGTCATTTTCGTCCTCCCTAGGCTTATTCTAATCCAATTAGGGTTTTTAACCAATCTTGTGCATCCAATAAGTGCGTTTGTGTCATTGGTTGAACATTTAGGTCATTTTCGTTCTCCCTTGGCTTATTCTAATCCAATTAGGGTTTTTCACCTATCTTGTGCATCAGGGTTTTTAACCAATCTTGTGCATCCAATAACTACGTTTATGTCATTAGATGAACATTTAGGTCATTTTGGTCCTCCATAGGCTTATTCTAATCCAATTAGGGTTTTTAACCAATCTTGTGCTTAAAATATGTGATTTTGTGTCATTGGTTGAACATTTAGGTCATTTTCGTCCTCCCTAGCCTTAATCTAATCCAATTAGGGTTTTTAACCAATCTTGTGCATCCAATAATTGCGTTTGTATCATTGTTTAACATTTAGGTCATTTCGTCCTCCCTAGGCTTATTCTAATCCAAATAGGGTTTTTAACCAATCTTGTGCATCCAATAAGTGCGTTTGTGTCATTGGTTAAACATTTAGGTCATTTTCGTCCCCCCTAGGCTTATTTTAATCCAATGTCGGATTTTATCCAATATTGTGCATCCAATAAGTGATTTTGTGTCATTTGGTGAACATTTAGGTCATTTTCGTCATCCCCTAGGCTTATTCTAATCCAATTAGATTTTTTCACCTATCTTGTGCATCAGGGTTTTTAACCAATCTTGTGCATCCAATAACTACATTTCTGTTATTGGATGAACATTTAGGTCATTTTGGTCCTCCATAGGCTTATTCTAATCCAACTAGGTTTTTTAACCAATCTTGTGCTTAAAATAAGTGTTTTTGTGTCATTGGTTGAACATTTAGGTCATTTTCGTCCTCCCTAGCCTTATTCTAATCGAATTAGGGTTTTTAACCAATCTTGTGCATCCAATAAGTGCGTTTGTGTCATAGGTTTAACATTTAGGTCATTTTCGTCCTCCCTAGGCTTAATCTAATCCAATTAGGGTTTTTAACCAATCTTGTGCATCCAATAAGTGATTTTGTGTCACTGGTTGAACATTTAGGTCATTTTCGTCCTCCCTAGGCTTATTCTAATCCAATTAGGGTTTTTAACCAATCTTGTGCATCCAATAAGTGCGTTTGTGTCATTGGTTTAACATTTAGGTCATTTTCGTCCTCCCTAGGCTTATTCTAATCCAATTAGGGTTTTTAACCAATCTTGTGCATCCAATAAGTGCGTTTGCGTCATTGGTTAAACATTTAGGTCATTTTCGTCCTCCCTAGGCTTATTCTAATCCAATAAGGGTTTTTAACCCATCTTGTGCATCCAATAAGTGATTTTGTGTCATTGGTTGAACATTTAGGTCATTTTCGTTCTCCCTTGGCTTATTCTAATCCAATTACGGTTTTTCACCTATCTTGTGCATCAGGGTTTTTAACCAATCTTGTGCATCCAATAAGAGCGTTTGAGTCATTGGATGAAAATTTAGGTCATTTTGGTCCTCCTTAAGCTTATTCTAATCCAATTAGGTTTTTTAACCAATCTTGTGCTTAAAATAAGTGATTTTGTGTCATTGGTTGAACATTTAGGTCATTTTCGTCCTCCCTAGCCTTATTCTAATCCAATTATGGTTTTTAACCAATCTTGTGCATCCAATAAGTGCGTTTGTGTCATTGGTTTAACATTTAGGTCATTTTTGTCCTCCCTAGGCATATTCTAATCCAATTAGGGTTTTTAACCAATCTTGTGCATCCAATAAGTGCGTTTGTGTCATAGGTTTAACATTTAGGTCATTTTCGTCCTCCCTAGGCTTATTCTAATCCAATTAGGGTTTTTAACCAATCTTGTGCATCCAATAAGTGATTTTGCGTCATTGGTTGAACATTTAGGTCATTTTCGTCCTCCCTAGGCTTATTCTAATCCAATTAGGGTTTTTAACCAATCTTGTGCATCCAATAAGTGCGTTTGTGTCATTGGTTTAACATTTAGGTCATTTTCGTCCTCCCTAGGCTTATTCTAATCCAATTAGGGTTTTTAATCAATCTTGGGCATCCAATAAGTGCGTTTGCGTCATTGGTTAAACATTTAGGTCATTTTCGTCCTCCCTAGGCTTATTTTAATCCAATGTCAATTTTTATCCAATCTTGTGCATCCAATAGGTGATTTTGTGTCATTGGTTGGCCATTTAGGTCATTTTGGTCCTTGCTAGGCTTACTCTAATCAAATTAGGTTTTTAAACAATCTTGTGCATCCAATAAGTGGGTTTGTGTCATTGGTTGAACATTTAGGTCATTTTCGTCCTCCCTAGGCTTATTCTAATCCAATTAGGGTTTTTAACCAATCTTGTGCATCCAATAAGTGCGTTTGTGTCATTGGTTAAACATTTAGGTCATTTTCGTCCTCCCTAGGCTTATTTTAATCCAATGTAGGTTTTTATCCAATCTTGTGCATCCAATAAGTGATTTTGTGTCATTGGTTGGCCATTTAGGTCATTTTCGTCCTTGCTAGGCTTACTCTAAACAAATTAGGTTTTTAAACAATCTTGTGCATCCAATAAGTGGGTTTGTGTCATTGGTTGACCATTTAGATCATTTTCGTCCTCCCTAGCCTTATTCTAATCCAATTAGGGTTTTTAACCAATCTTGTGCATCCAATAAGTGATTTTGTGTCATTGGTTGAACATTTAGGTCATTTTCGTCCTCCCTAGGCTTATTCTAATCCAATTAGGGTTTTTAACCAATCTTGTGCATCCAATAAGTGCGTTTGTGTCATTGGTTTAACATTTAGGTCATTTTTGTCCTCCCTAGGCTTATTCTAATCCAATTAGGGTTTTTAACCAATCTTGTGCATCCAATAAGTGCGTTTGTGTCATTGGTTGAACATTTAGGTCAGTTTCCTCCTCCCAAGGCTTATTCTAATCCAATTAGGGTTTTTAACCAATCTTGTGCATCCAATATGTGATTTTGTGTCATTGGTTAAACATTTAGGTCATTTTCGTCCTCCCTAGCCTTAATCTAATCCAATTAGGGTTTTTAACCAATCTTGTGCATCCAATAAGTGCGTTTGTGTCATTGGTTTAACATTTAGGTCATTTTTGTCCTCCCTAGGCTTATTCTAATCCAATTAGGGTTTTTAACCAATCTTGTGCATCCAATAAGTGCGTTTGTGTCATTGGTTAAACATTTAGGTCATTTTCGTCCTCCCTAGGCTTATTTTAATCCAATGTCGGTTTTTATCCAATCTTGTGCATCCAATAAGTGATTTTGTGTCATTGGTTGGCCATTTAGGTCATTTTGGTCCTTGCTAGGCTTACTCTAATCAAATTAGGTTTTTAAACAATCTTGTGCATCCAATAAGTGGGTTTGTGTCATTGGTTGAACATTTAGGTCATTTTCGTCCTCCCTAGCCTTATTCTAATCCAATTAGGGTTTTTAACCAATCTTGTGCATCCAATAAGTGCGTTTGTGTCATTGGTTGAACATTTAGGTCATTTTCCTCCTCCCTAGGCTTATTCTAATCCAATTAGGGTTTTTAACCAATCTTGTGCATCCAATATGTGATGTTGTGTCATTGGTTGAACATTTAGGTCATTTTCGTCCTCCCTAGCCTTAATCTAATGTAATTAGGGTTTTTAACCAATCTTGTGCATTTAATAAGTGCGTTTGTGTCATTGGTTTAACATTTAGGTCATTTTCTTACTCCCTAGGCTTATTCTATTCCAATTAGGGTTTTTAACCAATCTTGTGCATCCAATAAGTGCGTTTGTGTCATTGGTTAAACATTTAGGTCATTTTCGTCCCCCCTAGGCTTATTTTAATCCAATGTCGGTTTTTATCCAATCTTGTGCATCCAATAAGTGATTTTGTGTCATTTGTTGAACATTTAGGTCATTTTCGTCCTCCCCTAGGCTTATTCTAATCCAATTAGGGTTTTTCACCTATCTTGTGCATCAGGGTTTTTAACCAATCTTTTGCATCCAATAACTACGTTTGTGTTATTGGATGAACATTTAGTTTATTTTGGTCCTCCATAGGCTTATTCTAATCCAACTAGGTTTTTTAACCAATCTTGTGCTTAAAATAAGTGTTTTTGTGTCATTTGTTGAACATTTAGGTCATTTTCGTCCTCCCTAGCCTTATTCTAATCGAATTAGGGTTTTTAATCAATCTTTTGCATCCAATAAGTGCGTTTGTGTCATAGGTTTAACATTTAGGTCATTTTCGTCCTCCCTAG
>JBBPBQ010020323.1:36588903-36609908 GCA_037974755.1 Cicer yamashitae
GGGTTTGTGTCATTGGTTGACCATTTAGATCATTTTCGTCCTCCCTAGCCTTATTCTAATCCAATTAGGATTTTTAACCAATCTTGTGCATCCAATAAGTGATTTTGTGTCATTGGTTGAACATTTAGGTCATTTTCGTCCTCCCTAGGCTTATTCTAATCCAATTAGGGTTTTTAACCAATCTTGTGCATCCAATAAGTGCGTTTGTGTCATTGGTTTAACATTTAGGTTATTTTCGTCCTTCCTAGGCTTATTCTAATCCAATTAGGGTTTTTAATCAATCTTGTGCATCCAATAAGTGCGTTTGCGTCATTAGTTAAACATTTAGGTCGTTTTCGTCCTCCTTAGGCTTATACTAATCCAATTAGGGTTTTTAACCAATCTTGTGCATCCAATAAGTGATTTTGTGTCATTGGTTGAACATTTAGGTCATTTTCGTCCTCCCTAGGCTTATTTTAATCCAATTAGGGATTTTAACCAATCTTGTGCATCCAATAAGTGCGTTTGTGTCATTGGTTTAACATTTAGGTCATTTTCGTCCTCCCTAGGCTTATTCTAATCCAATTAGGGTTTTTAACCAATCTTGTGCATCCAATAAGTGCGTTTGTGTCATTGGTTAAACATTTAGGTCATTTTCGTCCCCCCTAGGCTTATTTTAATCCAATGTCGGTTTTTATCCAATCTTGTGCATCCAATAAGTGATTTTGTGTCATTTGTTGAACATTTAGGTCTTTTTCGTCCTCCCCTAGGCTTATTCTAATCCAATTAGGGTTTTTCACCTATCTTGTGCATCAGGGTTTTTAACCAATCTTGTGCATCCAATAACTACGTTTGTGTTATTGGATGAACATTTAGGTCATTTTGGTCCTCCTTAGGCTTATTCTAATCCAATTAGGTTTTTTAACCAATCTTGTGCTTAAAATAAGTGTTTTTGTGTCATTGGTTGAACATTTAGGTCATTTTCGTCCTCCCTAGCCTTATTCTAATCGAATTAGGGTTTTTAACCAATCTTGTGCATCCAATAAGTGCGTTTGTGTCATTGGTTTACCATTTAGGTCATTTTCGTCCTCCCTAGGCTTATTCTAATCCAATAAGGGTTTTTAACCAATCTTGTGCATCCAATAAGTGATTTTGTGTCATTGGTTGAACATTTAGGTCATTTTCGTTCTCCCTTGGCTTATTCTAATCCAATTACGGTTTTTCACCTATCTTGTGCATCAGGGTTTTTAACCAATCTTGTGCATCCAATAAGAGCGTTTGAGTCATTGGATGAAAATTTAGGTCATTTTGGTCCTCCTTAAGCTTATTCTAATCCAATTAGGTTTTTTAACCAATCTTGTGCTTAAAATAAGTGATTTTGTGTCATTGGTTGAACATTTAGGTCATTTTCGTCCTCCCTAGCCTTATTCTAATCCAATTATGGTTTTTAACCAATCTTGTGCATCCAATAAGTGCGTTTGTGTCATTGGTTTAACATTTAGGTCATTTTTGTCCTCCCTAGGCATATTCTAATCGAATTAGGGTTTTTAACCAATCTTGTGCATCCAATAAGTGCGTTTGTGTCATAGGTTTAACATTTAGGTCATTTTCGTCCTCCCTAGGCTTATTCTAATCCAATTAGGGTTTTTAACCAATCTTGTGCATCCAATAAGTGATTTTGTGTCATTGGTTGAACATTTAGGTCATTTTCGTCCTCCCTAGGCTTATTATAATCCAATTAGGGTTTTTAACCAATCTTGTGCATCCAATAAGTGATTTTGTGTCATTGGTTAAACATTTAGGTCATTTTCGTCCAACCTAGGCTTATTCTAATCCAATTAGGGTTTTTAACCAATCTTGTGCATCCAATAAGTGATTTTGTGTCATTGGTTTAACATTTAGGTCATTTTCGTCCTCCCTAGGCTTATTCTAATCCAATTAGGGTTTTTAACCAATCTTGTGCATCCAATAAGTGCGTTTGTGTCATTGGTTGAACATTTAGGTCATTTTCGTCCTCCCTAGGCTTATTCTAATCCAATTAGGGTTTTTAACCAATCTTGTGCATCCAATAAGTGCGTTTGTGTCATTGGTTTAACATTTAGGTCATTTTCGTCCTCCCTAGGCTTATTCTAATCCAATTAGGGTTTTTAACCAATCTTGTGCATCCAATAAGTGCGTTTGTGTCATTGGTTTAACATTTAGGTCATTTTTATCCTCCCTAGGCTTATTCTAATCAATTTAGGGTTTTTAACCAATCTTGTGCATCTAATAAGTGTGTTTGTGTCATTGGTTTAACATTTAGGTCATTTTCGTCCTACCTTGGCTTATTCAAATCCAATTAGGGTTTTTAACCTATGTTGTGCATCCAATAAGTATGTTTGTGTCATTGGTTTAACATTTAGGTAATTTTCGTCCTCGCTAGGCTTATTCAAATCCAATTAGGGTTTTTAACCAATCTTGTGCATCCAATAAGTGCGTTTGTGTCATTGGTGAAACATTTAGGTCATTTTTGTCCTCCCTATGCTTATTCTAATCAAATTAGGGTTTTTAACCAATATTGTGCATCCAATAAGTATGTTTGTGTCATTGGTTTAACATTTAGGTAATTTTCGTCCTCGCTAGCCTTATTCAAATCCAGTTAGGGTTTTAACCAATTTTGTGCATCCAATAAGTGCGTTTGTGTCATTGGTTTAACATTTAGGTCATTTTCGTCCTCCCTAAGCTTATTCTAATCCAATTAGGGTTTTTAACCAATCTTGTGCATCCAATAAGTGCGTTTGTGTCATCGATTTAACATTTAGGTCATTTTTGTCCTCCCTAGGCTTATTCTAATAAATTTAGGGTTTTTAACCAATCTTGTGCATCCAATAAGTGTGTTTGTGTCATTGGTTTAACATTTAGGTCATTTTCGTCCACCCTTGGCTTATTCAAATCCAATTACGGTTTTTAACTAATGTTGTGCATCAAATAAGTGCGTTTGTGTCATTGGTTGAACATTTAGGTCATTTTCGTCCCTAGGCTTATTCTAATCCAATTAGGGTTTTTAACCAATCTTGTGCATCCAATAAGTGTGTTTGCGTCATTGGTTTAACATTTAGGTCATTTTCGTCCTCCCTAGGCTTATTCTAATCCAATTAGGGTTTTTAACCAATCTTGTGCATCCAATAAGTGCGTTTGTGTCATTCGTTTAACATTTAGGTCATTTTTTTCCTCCCTAGGCTTATTCTAATCAATTTAGGGTTTTTAACCAATCTTGTGCATCCAATAAGTGCGTTTGTGTCATTGGTTTAACATTTAGGTCATTTTCGTCCTCCCTAGGCTTATTCTAATCCAATTAGGGTTTTTAACCAATCTTGTGCATCCAATAAGTGCGTTTGTGTCATTGGTTTAACATTTAGGTCATTTTTGTCCTCCCTAGGCTTATTCTAATCCAATTAGGGTTTTTAACCAATCTTGTGCATCCAATAAGTGCGTTTGTGTCATTGGTTGAACATTTAGGTCAGTTTCCTCCTCCCAAGGCTTATTCTAATCCAATTAGGGTTTTTAACCAATCTTGTGCATCCAATATGTGATTTTGTGTCATTGGTTGAACATTTAGGTCATTTTCGTCCTCCCTAGCCTTAATCTAATCCAATTAGGATTTTTAACCAATCTTGTGCATCCAATAAGTGAGTTTGTATCATTGGTTTAACATTTAGGTCATTTTCGTCCTCCCTAGGCTTATTCTAATCCAATTAGGGTTTTTAACCAATCTTGTGCATCCAATAAGTGCGTTTGTGTCATTGGTTAAACATTTAGGTCATTTTCGTCCTCCCTAGGCTTATTTTAATCCAATGTAGGTTTTTATCCAATCTTGTGCATCCAATAAGTGATTTTGTGTCATTGGTTGGCCATTTAGGTCATTTTCGTCCTTGCTAGGCTTACTCTAAACAAATTAGGTTTTTAAACAATCTTGTGCATCCAATAAGTGGGTTTGTGTCATTGGTTGACCATTTAGATCATTTTCGTCCTCCCTAGCCTTATTCTAATCCAATTAGGGTTTTTAACCAATCTTGTGCATCCAATAAGTGATTTTGTGTCATTGGTTGAACATTTAGGTCATTTTCGTACTCCCTAGGCTTATTCTAATCCAATTAGGGTTTTTAACCAATCTTGTGCATCCAATAAGTGCGTTTGTGTCATTGGTTTAACATTTAGGTCATTTTCGTCCTCCCTAGCCTTATTCTAATCCAATTAGGGTTTTTAACCAATCTTGTGCATCCAATAAGTGATTTTGTGTCATTGGTTGAACATTTAGGTCATTTTGGTCCTCCATAGGCTTATTCTAATCCAACTAGGTTTTTTAACCAATCTTGTGCATCCAATAAGTGCGTTTGTGTCATTGGTTAAACATTTAGGTCATTTTCGTCCTTCCTACGCTTATTTTAATCCAATGTCGGTTTTTATCCAATCTTGTGCATCCAATAAGTGATTTTGTGTCATTGGTTGAATATTTAGGTCATTTTCGTCCTCCCTAGGCTTATTCTAATCCAATTAGGGTTTTTAACCAATCTTGTGCATCCAATAAGTGCGTTTGTGTCATTGGTTGAACATTTAGGTCATTTTCCTCCTCCCAAGGCTTATTCTAATCAATTAGGGTTTTTAACCAATCTTGTGCATCCAATATGTGATTTTGTGTCATTGGTTAAACATTTAGGTCATTTTCGTCCTCCCTAGCCTTAATCTAATCCAATTAGGGTTTTTAACCAATCTTGTGCATCCAATAAGTGCGTTTGTGTCATTGGTTTAACATTTAGGTCATTTTTGTCCTCCCTAGGCTTATTCTAATCCAATTAGGGTTTTTAACCAATCTTGTGCATCCAATAAGTGCGTTTGTGTCATTGGTTGAATATTTAGGTCATTTTTGTCCTCCCTAGGCTTATTCTAATCAATTTAGGGTTTTTAACCAATGTTGTGCATCCAATAAGTGTGTTTGTGTGATTGGTTTAACATTTAGGTCATTTTCGTCCTCCCTTGGCTTATTCAAATCCAATTAGGGTTTATAACCAATGTTGTGCATCCAATAAGTGCGTTTGTGTCATTGGTTGAACATTTATCATCATTTTTGTCCTACCTACGCTTATTCAAATCAACTTAGGGTTATTAACCAATCTTGTGCATCCAATAAGTGTGTTTGTGTCATTGGCTTAACATTTAGGTTATTTTCGTTCTCCCTAGGCTTATTCAAATCCAAGTAGGGTTTTTAACCAATCTTGTGCATCCAATAAGTGCGTTTGTGTTATTGGTTTAACATTTAGGTCATTTTAATCCTCCCTAGGCTTATTCAAATCCAATTAGGGTTTTTAACCAATCTTGTGCATCCCATAAGTCCGTATGTGTCGTTGGTTTAACATTTAGGTCATTTTCGTCCTCCGTAGGCTTATTTGAATACAATTAGGGTTTTTAACCAATCTTATGCATCCAATAAGTGTGTTTGTGTCATTGGATAAAGATTTAGGTCATTATCGTCCTCTCTTGGCTTATTCAAATCCAATTAGGGTTTTTAACCAATCTTGTACTTCCAATAAGTGCATTTGTGTCATTGGATTATCATTTAGGTCATTTTAGTCATCCTTCGGCTTATTCTAATCCGATTAGGGTTTTTAACCTATCTTGTGCATCCAATAAGTGGGTTTATTCATTGGTTTAACATTTAGGTCATTTTCGTCATCCTTCTGCTTATTCTAGTCCAATTAGGGTTTTTAATCAATGTTGTGCATCCAATAAGTGCGTTTGTGTAATTGGATTAACGTATAGGTCATTTTCATCAACATTTGGCTTATTCTAATCCAATTAGGGTTTTTAACCAATCTTGTGCATCCAATAAGTGTGTTTGTGTCATTGGTTTAACATTTAGGTCATTTTCGTCCTCCCTTGGCTTATTCTAATCCAATTAGGGTTTTTAACCAATCTGGTGTATCCAATTAGTATGTTTGTGTCATTGGTTTAACATTTAGGTAATCTTCGCCCTCGCTAGGCTTATTCAAATCCAATTAGGGTTTTTAACCAATCTTGTGCATCCAATAAGTGCGTTTGTGTCATTGGTTTAACATTTAGGTCATTTTTGTCCTCCCTAGGCTTATTCTAATCCAATTAGGGTTTTTAACCAATCTTGTGCATCCAATAAGTGCGTTTGTGTCATTGGTTGAACATTTAGGTCAGTTTCCTCCTCCCAAGGCTTATTCTAATCCAATTAGGGTTTTTAACCAATCTTGTGCATCCAATATGTGATTTTGTGTCATTGGTTGAACATTTAGGTCATTTTCGTCCTCCCTAGCCTTAATCTAATCCAATTAGGGTTTTTAACCAATCTTGTGCATCCAATAAGTGAGTTTGTATCATTGGTTTAACATTTAGGTCATTTTCGTCCTCCCTAGGCTTATTCTAATCCAATTAGGGTTTTTAACCAATCTTGTGCATCCAATAAGTGCGTTTGTGTCATCGGTTAAACATTTAGGTCATTTTCGTCCCCCCTAGGCTTATTTTAATCCAATGTCGGTTTTTATCCAATATGGTGCATCCAATAAGTGATTTTGTGTCATTTGTTGAACATTTAGGTCATTTTCGTCCTCCCCTAGGCTTATTCTAATCCAATTAGGATTTTTCACCTATCTTGTGCATCAGGGTTTTTAACCAATCTTGTGCATCCAATAACTACGTTTGTGTTATTGGATGAACATTTAGATCATTTTGGTCCTCCATAGGCTTATTCTAATCCTCCTAGGTTTTTTAACCAATCTTGTGCTTAAAATAAGTGTTTTTGTGTCATTGGTTGAACATTTAGGTCATTTTCGTCCTCCCTAGCCTTATTCTAATCGAATTAGGGTTTTTAACCAATCTTGTGCATCCAATAAGTGCGTTTGTGTCATAGGTTTAACATTTAGGTCATTTTCGTCCTCCCTAGGCTTATTCTAATCCAATTAGGGTTTTTAACCAATCTTGGGCATCCAATAAGTGATTTTGTGTCATTGGTTGAACATTTAGGTCATTTTCGTCCTCCCTAGGCTTATTCTAATCCAATTAGGGTTTTTAACCAATCTTGTGCATCCAATAAGTGCGTTTGTGTCATTGGTTAAACATTTAGGTCATTTTCGTCCTCCCTAGGCTTATTTTAATCCAATGTAGGTTTTTATCCAATCTTGTGCATCCAATAAGTGATTTTGTGTCATTGGTTGGCCATTTAGGTCATTTTCGTCCTTGCTAGGCTTACTCTAAACAAATTAGGTTTTTAAACAATCTTGTGCATCCAATAAGTGGGTTTGTTTCATTGGTTGACCATTTCGATCATTTTCGTCCTCCCTAGCCTTATTCTAATCCAATTAGGGTTTTTAACCAATCTTGTGCATCCAATAAGTGATTTTGTGTCATTGGTTGAACATTTAGGTAATTTTCGTCCTCCCTAGGCTTATTCTAATCCAATTAGTGTTTTTAACCAATCTTGTGCATCCAATAAGTGCGTTTGTGTCATTGGTTTAACATTTAGGTCATTTTGGTCCTCCATAGGCTTATTCTAATCCAACTAGGTTTTTTAACCAATCTTGTGCATCCAATAAGTGCGTTTGTGTCATTGGTTAAACATTTAGGTAATTTTCGTCCTTCCAACGCTTATTTTAATCCAATGTCGGTTTTTATCCAATCTTGTGCATCCAATAAGTGATTTTGTGTCATTGGTTGAATATTTAGGTCATTTTCGTCCTCCCTAGGCTTATTCTAATCCAATTAGGGTTTTTAACCAATCTTGTGCATCCAATAAGTGCGTTTGTGTCATTGGTTGAACATTTAGGTCATTTTCCTCCTCCCAAGGCTTATTCTAATACAATTAGGGTTTTTAACCAATCTTGTGCATCCAATATGTGATTTTGTGTCATTGGTTAAACATTTAGGTCATTTTCGTCCTCCCTAGCCTTAATCTAATCCAATTAGGGTTTTTAACCAATCTTGTGCATCCAATAAGTGCGTTTGTGTCATTGGTTTAACATTTAGGTCATTTTTGTCCTCCCTAGGCTTATTCTAATCCAATTAGGGTTTTTAACCAATCTTGTGCATCCAATAAGTGCGTTTGTGTCATTGGTTAAACATTTAGGTCATTTTCGTCCTCCCTAGGCTTATTTTAATCCAATGTCGGTTTTTATCCAATCTTGTGCATCCAATAAGTGATTTTGTGTCATTGGTTGGCCATTTAGGTCATTTTGGTCCTTGCTAGGCTTACTCTAATCAAATTAGGTTTTTAAACAGTCTTGTGCATCCAATAAGTGGGTTTGTGTCGTTGGTTGAACATTTAGGTCATTTTCGTCCTCCCTCGCCTTATTCTAATCCAATTAGGGTTTTTAACCAATCTTGTGCATCCAATAAGTGCGTTTGTGTCATTGGTTGAACATTTAGGTCATTTTCCTCCTCCCTAGGCTTATTCTAATCCAATTAGGGTTTTTAACCAATCTTGTGCATCCAATAAGTGATTTTGTGTCAATTGTTGATTATTTAGGTCATTTTCGTCCTCCCTAGGCTTATTCTAATCCAATTAGGGTTTTTAACCAATCTTGTGCATCCAATAAGTGCGTTTGTGTCATTGGTTAAACATTTAGGTCATTTTCGTACCCCCTAGGCTTATTTTAATCCAATGTCGGTTTTTATCCAATCCTGTGCATCCAATAAGTGATTTTGTGTCATTTAATGAACATTTAGGTCATTTTCGTCCTCCCCTAGGCTTATTCTAATCTAATTAGGGTGTTTAACCAATCTTGTGCATCCAATAAGTGCGTTTGTGTCATTGGTTTAACATTTAGGTCATTTTCGTCCTCCCTAGGCTTATTCTAATCCAATTAGGGTTTTTAACCAATCTTGTGCATCCAATAAGTGCGTTTGTGTCATTGGTTAAACATTTAGGTCATTTTCGTCCTCCCTAGGCTTATTTTAATCCAATGTCGGTTTTTATCCAATCTTGTGCATCCAATAAGTGATTTTGTGTCATTGGTTGGCCATTAAGGTCATTTTCGTCCTTGCGAGGCTTACTCTAATCAAATTAGGTTTTTCAACAATCTTGTGCATGCAATAAGTGGGTTTGTGTCATTGGTTGAACATTTAGGTCATTTTCGTCCTCCCTAGCCTTAATCTAATCCAATTAGGGTTTTTAACCAATCTTGTGCATCCAATAAGTGCGTTTGTGTCATTGGTTTAACATTTAGGTCATTTTCGTCCTCCCTAGGCTTATTCTAATCCAATTAGGGTTTTTAACCAATCTTGTGCATCCAATAAGTGCGTTTGTGTCATTGGTTAAACATTTAGGTCATTTTCGTCCCCCCTAGGCTTATTTTAATCCAATGTCGGTTTTTATCCAATCTTGTGCATCCAATAAGTGATTTTGTGTCATTTGTTGAACATTTAGGTCATTTTCGTCCTCCCCTAGGCTTATTCTAATCCAATTAGGGTTTTTCACCTATCTTGTGCATCAGGGTTTTTAACCAATCTTGTGCATCCAATAACTACGTTTGTGTTATTGGATGAACATTTAGGTCATTTTGGTCCTCCATAGGCTTATTCTAATCCTCCTAGGTTTTTTAACCAATCTTGTGCTTAAAATAAGTGTTTTTGTGTCATTGGTTGAACATTTAGGTCATTTTCGTCCTCCCTAGCCTTATTCTAATCGAATTAGGGTTTTTAACCAATCTTGTGCATCCAATAAGTGCGTTTGTGTCATAGGTTTAACATTTAGGTCATTTTCGTCCTCCCTAGGCTTATTCTAATCCAATTAGGGTTTTTAACCAATCTTGTGCATCCAATAAGTGATTTTGTGTCATTGGTTGAACATTTAGGTCATTTTCGTCCTCCCTAGGCTTATTCTAATCCAATTAGGGTTTTTAACCAATCTTGTGCATCCAATAAGTGCGTTTGTGTCATTGGTTGAACATTTAGGTCATTTTCCTCCACCCTAGGCTTATTCTAATCCAATTAGGGTTTTTAACCAATCTTGTGCATCCAATATGTGATTTTGTGTCATTGGTTGAACATTTAGGTCATTTTCGTCCTCCCTAGCCTTAATCTAATCCAATTAGGCTTTTTAACCAATCTTGTGCATCCAATAAGTGCTTTTGTGTGATTGGTTTAACATTTAGGTCATTTTCGTCCTCCCTAGGCTTATTCTAATCCAATTAGGGTTTTTAAACAATCTTGTGCATCCAATAAGTGCGTTTGTGTCATTGGTTAAACATTTAGGTCATTTTCGTCCCCCCTAGGCTTATTTTAATCCAACGTCGGTTTTTATCCAATCTTGTGCATCCAATAAGTGATTTTGTGTCATTTGTTGAACATTTAGGTCATTTTCGTCCTCCCTAGCCTTATTCTAATCGAATTAGGGTTTTTAATCAATCTTGTGCATCCAATAAGTGCGTTTGTTTCATAGGTTTAACATTTAGGTAATTTTCGTCCCCCCTAGGCTTATTTTAATCCAATGTCGGTTTTCACCTATCTTGTGCATCAGGGTTTTTAACCAATCTTTTGCATCCAATAACTACGTTTGTGTTATTGGATGAACATTTAGGTCATTTTGGTCCTCCATAGGCTTATTCTAATCCAACTAGGTTTTTTAACCAATCTTGTGCTTAAAATAAGTGTTTTTGTGTCATTGGTTGAACATTTAGGTCATTTTCGTCCTCCCTAGCCTTATTCTAATCGAATTAGGGTTTTTAACCAATCTTGTGCATCCAATAAGTGCGTTTGTGTCATTGGTTTAACATTTAGGTCATTTTCGTCCTCCCTAGGCTTATTCTAATCCAATTAGGGTTTTTAACCAATCTTGTGCATCCAATAAGTGCGTTTGTGTCATTGGTTAAACATTTAGGTCATTTTCGTCCTCCCTAGGCTTATTTTAATCCAATGTAGGTTTTTATCCAATCTTGTGCATCCAATAAGTGATTTTGTGTCATTGGTTGGCCATTTAGGTCATTTTCGTCCTTGCTAGGCTTACTCTAAACAAATTAGGTTTTTAAACAATCTTGTGCATCCAATAAGTGGGTTTGTGTCATTGGTTGACCATTTAGATCATTTTCGTCCTCCCTAGCCTTATTCTAATCCAATTAGGGTTTTTAACCAATCTTGTGCATCCAATAAGTGATTTTGTGTCATTGGTTGAACATTTAGGTCATTTTCGTCCTCCCTAGGCTTATTCTAATCCAATTAGGGTTTTTAACCAATCTTGTGCATCCAATAAGTGCGTTTGTGTCATTGGTTAAACATTTAGGTCATTTTCGTCCTCCCTAGGCTTATTTTAATCCAATGTAGGTTTTTATCCAATCTTGTGCATCCAATAAGTGATTTTGTGTCATTGGTTGGCCATTTAGGTCATTTTCGTCCTTGCTAGGCTTACTCTAAACAAATTAGGTTTTTAAACAATCTTGTGCATCCAATAAGTGGGTTTGTTTCATTGGTTGACCATTTCGATCATTTTCGTCCTCCCTAGCCTTATTCTAATCCAATTAGGGTTTTTAACCAATCTTGTGCATCCAATAAGTGATTTTGTGTCATTGGTTGAACATTTAGGTAATTTTCGTCCTCCCTAGGCTTATTCTAATCCAATTAGTGTTTTTAACCAATCTTGTGCATCCAATAAGTGCGTTTGTGTCATTGGTTTAACATTTAGGTCATTTTGGTCCTCCATAGGCTTATTCTAATCCAACTAGGTTTTTTAACCAATCTTGTGCATCCAATAAGTGCGTTTGTGTCATTGGTTAAACATTTAGGTAATTTTCGTCCTTCCAACGCTTATTTTAATCCAATGTCGGTTTTTATCCAATCTTGTGCATCCAATAAGTGATTTTGTGTCATTGGTTGAATATTTAGGTCATTTTCGTCCTCCCTAGGCTTATTCTAATCCAATTAGGGTTTTTAACCAATCTTGTGCATCCAATAAGTGCGTTTGTGTCATTGGTTGAACATTTAAGTCATTTTCCTCCTCCCAAGGCTTATTCTAATCCAATTAGGGTTTTTAACCAATCTTGTGCATCCAATATGTGATTTTGTGTCATTGGTTAAACATTTAGGTCATTTTCGTCCTCCCTAGCCTTAATCTAATCCAATTAGGGTTTTTAACCAATCTTGTGCATCCAATAAGTGAGTTTGTGTCATTGGTTTAACATTTAGGTTATTTTTGTCCTCCCTAGGCTTATTCTAAACCAATTAGGGTTTTTAACCAATCTTGTGCATCCAATAAGTGCGTTTGTGTCATTGGTTGAACATTTAGGTCAGTTTCCTCCTCCCAAGGCTTATTCTAATCCAATTAGGGTTTTTAACCAATCTTGTGCATCCAATATGTGATTTTGTGTCATTGGTTGAACATTTAGGTCATTTTCGTCCTCCCTAGCCTTAATCTAATCCAATTAGGATTTTTAACCAATCTTGTGCATCCAATAAGTGAGTTTGTATCATTGGTTTAACATTTAGGTCATTTTCGTCCTCCCTAGGCTTATTCTAATCCAATTAGGGTTTTTAACCAATCTTGTGCATCCAATAAGTGCGTTTGTGTCATTGGTTAAACATTTAGGTCATTTTCGTCCTCCCTAGGCTTATTTTAATCCAATGTAGGTTTTTATCCAATCTTGTGCATCCAATAAGTGATTTTGTGTCATTGGTTTAACATTTAGGTCATTTTCGTCCTCCCTAGCCTTATTCTAATCCAATTAGGGTTTTTAACCAATCTTGTGCATCCAATAAGTGATTTTGTGTCATTGGTTGAACATTTAGGTCATTTTGGTCCTCCATAGGCTTATTCTAATCCAACTAGGTTTTTTAACCAATCTTGTGCTTAAAATAAGTGTTTTTGTGTCATTGGTTGAACATTTAGGTCATTTTCGTCCTCCCTAGCCTTATTCTAATCGAATTAGGGTTTTTAACCAATCTTGTGCATCCAATAAGTGCGTTTGTGTCATTGGTTTAACATTTAGGTCATTTTCGTCCTCCTTAGGCTTATTCTAATCCAATTAGGGTTTTTAACCAATCTTGTGCATCCAATAAGTGCGTTTGTGTCATTGGTTAAGCATTTAGGTCATTTTCGTCCTCCCTAGGCTTATTTTAATCCAATGTCGGTTTTTATCCAATCTTGTGCCTCCAATAAGTGATTTTGTGTCATTGGTTCGCCATTTAGGTCATTTTGGTCCTTGCTAGGCTTACTCTAATCAAATTAGGTTTTTAAACAATCTTGTGCATCCAATAAGTGGGTTTGTGTCATTGGTTGAACATTTAGGTCATTTTCGTCCTCCCTAGCCTTATTCTAATCCAATTAGGGTTTTTAACCAATCTTGTGCATCCAATAAGTGCGTTTATGTCATTGGTTTAATATTTAGGTCATTTTACTCCTCCCTAGGCTTATTCTAATCCAATTAGGGTTTTTAACCAATCTTGTGCATCCAATATGTGATGTTGTGTCATTGGTTGAACATTTACGTCATTTTCGTCCTCCCTAGCCTTTATCTAATCCAATTAGGGTTTTTAACCAATCTTGTGCATTTAATAAGTGCGTTTGTGTCATTGGTTTAACATTTAGGTCATTTTCGTCCTCCCTAGGCTTATTCTAATCCAATTAGGGTTTTTAACCAATCTTGTGCATCCAATAAGTGCGTTTGTGTCATTGGTTAAACATTTAGGTCATTTTCGTCCCACCTAGGCTTATTTTAATCCAATGTCGGTTTTTATCCAATTTTGTGCATCCAATAAGTGATTTTGTGTCATTTGTTGAACATTTAGGTCATTTTCGTCCTCGCCTAGGTTTATTCTAATCCAATTAGGGTTTTTCACCTATCTTGTGCATCAGGGTTTTTAACCAATCTTGTGCATCCAATAACTACGTTTGTGTTATTGGATGAACATTTAGGTCATTTTGGTCCTCCATAGGCTTATTCTAATCCAACTAGGTTTTTTAACCAATCTTGTGCTTAAAATAAGTGTTTTTGTGTCATTTGTTGAACATTTAGGTCATTTTCGTCCTCCCTAGCCTTATTCTAATCGAATTAGGGTTTTTAATCAATCTTGTGCATCTAATAAGTGCGTTTGTGTCATAGGTTTAACATTTAGGTCATTTTCGTCCTCCCTAGGCTTATTCTAAACCAATTAGGGTTTTTAACCAATCTTGTGCATCCAATAAGTGATTTTGTGTCATTGGTTGAACATTTAGGTCATTTTCGTCCTCTATAGGCTTATTCAAATCCAATTAGGGTTTTTAACCAGTCTTGTGCATCCAATAAGTGCGTTTGTGTCATTGGTTTAACATTTAGGTCATTTTATTCCTCCCTAGGCTTATTCTAATCCAATTAGGGTTTTTAACCAATCTTGTGCATCCAATAAGTGCGTTTGTGTCATTGGTTAAACATTTAGGTCATTTTCGTCCTCCCTAGGCTTATTTTAATCCAATGTCGGTTTTTATCCAATCTTGTGCATCCAATAAGTGATTTTGTGTCATTGGTTGGCCATTTAGGTCATTTTGGTCCTTGCTAGGCTTACTCTAATCAAATTAGGTTTTTAAACAGTCTTGTGCATCCAATAAGTGGGTTTGTGTCGTTGGTTGAACATTTAGGTCATTTTCGTCCTCCCTCGCCTTATTCTAATCCAATTAGGGTTTTTAACCAATCTTGTGCATCCAATAAGTGCGTTTGTGTCATTGGTTGAACATTTAGGTCATTTTCCTCCTCCCTAGGCTTATTCTAATCCAATTAGGGTTTTTAACCAATCTTGTGCATCCAATATGTGATGTTGTGTCATTGGTTGAACATTTAGGTCATTTTCGTCCTCCCTAGCCTTAATCTAATCCAATTAGGGTTTTTAACCAATCTTGTGCATTTAATAAGTGCGTTTGTGTCATTGGTTTAACATTTAGGTCATTTTCTTCCTCCCTAGGCTTATTCTAATCCAATTAGGGTTTTTAACCAATCTTGTGCATCCAATAACTGCGTTTGTGTCATTGGTTAAACATTTAGGTCATTTTCCTCCTCCCTAGACTTATTCTAATCCAATTAGGGTTTTTAACCAATCTTGTGCATCCAATAAGTGCGTTTGTGTCATTGGTTAAACATTTAGGTCATTTTCGTCCCCCCTAGGCTTATTTTAATCCAATGTCGGTTTTTATCCAATCTTGTGCATCCAATAAGTGATTTTGTGTCATTTGTTGAACATTTAGGTCATTTTCGTCCTCGCCTAGGCTTATTCTAATCCAATTAGGGTTTTTCACCTATCTTGTGCATCAGGGTTTTTAACCAATCTTGTGCATCCAATAACTACGTTTGTGTTATTGGATGAACATTTAGGTCATTTTGGTCCTCCATAGGCTTATTCTAATCCAACTAGGTTTTTTAACCAATCTTGTGCTTAAAATAAGTGTTTTTGTGTCATTTGTTGAACATTTAGGTCATTTTCGTCCTCCCTAGCCTTATTCTAATCGAATTAGGGTTTTTAATCAATCTTGTGCATCCAATAAGTGCGTTTGTGTCATAGGTTTAACATTTAGGTCATTTTCGTCCTCCCTAGGCTTATTCTAATCCAATTAGGGTTTTTAACCAATCTTGGGCATCCAATAAGTGATTTTGTGTCATTGGTTGAACATTTAGTTCATTTTCGTCCTCTATAGGCTTATTCTAATCCAATTAGGGTTTTTAACCAATCTTGTGCATCCAATAAGTGCGTTTGTGTCATTGGTTTAACATTTAGGTCATTTTCGTCCTCCCTAAGCTTATTCTAATCCAATTAGGGTTTTTAACCAATCTTGTGCATCCAATAAGTGCGTTTGTGTCATCGATTTAACATTTAGGTCATTTTTGTCCTCCCTAGGCTTATTCTAATAAATTTAGGGTTTTTAACCAATCTTGTGCATCCAATAAGTGTGTTTGTGTCATTGGTTTAACATTTAGGTCATTTTCGTCCACCCTTGGCTTATTCAAATCCAATTACGGTTTTTAACTAATGTTGTGCATCAAATAAGTGCGTTTGTGTCATTGGTTGAACATTTAGGTCATTTTCGTCCCTAGGCTTATTCTAATCCAATTAGGGTTTTTAACCAATCTTGTGCATCCAATAAGTGTGTTTGCGTCATTGGTTTAACATTTAGGTCATTTTCGTCCTCCCTAGGCTTATTCTAATCCAATTAGGGTTTTTAACCAATCTTGTGCATCCAATAAGTGCGTTTGTGTCATTCGTTTAACATTTAGGTCATTTTTTTCCTCCCTAGGCTTATTCTAATCAATTTAGGGTTTTTAACCAATCTTGTGCATCCAATAAGTGCGTTTGTGTCATTGGTTTAACATTTAGGTCATTTTCGTCCTCCCTAGGCTTATTCTAATCCAATTAGGGTTTTTAACCAATCTTGTGCATCCAATAAGTGCGTTTGTGTCATTGGTTTAACATTTAGGTCATTTTCGTCCTCCCTAGGCTTATTCTAATCCAATTAGGGTTTTTAATCAATCTTGTGCATCCAATAAGTGCGTTTGCGTCATTGGTTAAACATTTAGGTCGTTTTCGTCCTCCCTAGGCTTATTCTAATCCAATTAGGGTTTTTAACCAATCTTGTGCATCCAATATGTGATTTTGTGTCATTGGTTGAACATTTAGGTCATTTTCGTCCTCCCTAGGCTTATTTTAATCCAATTAGGGATTTTAACCAATCTTGTGCATCCAATAAGTGCGTTTGTGTCATTGGTTTAACATTTAGGTCATTTTCGTCCTCCCTAGGCTTATTCTAATCCAATTAGGGTTTTTAACCAATCTTGTGCATCCAATAAGTGCGTTTGTGTCATTGGTTAAACATTTAGGTCATTTTCGTCCTCCCTTGGCTTATTCTAATCCAATTACAGTTTTTCACCTATCTTGTGCATCAGGGTTTTTAACCAATCTTGTGCAATGACATAACTACGTTTATGTCATTATATGAACATTTAGGTCATTTGGGTCCTCCATAGGCTTATTCTAATCCAAATAGGTTTTTAACCAATCTTGTGCTTAAAATAAGTGATTTTGTGTCATTGGTTGAACATTTAGGTTATTTTCGTCCTCCCTAGGCTTATTCTAATCCAATTAGGGTTTTTAACCAATCTTGTGCATTCAATAAGTGCGTTTGTGTCATTGGTTTAACATTTAGGTCATTTTCGTCCTCCCTAGGCTTATTCTAATCCAATTAGGGTTTTTAACCAATCTTGTGCATCCAATAAGTGATTTTGTGTCATTGGTTGAACATTTAGGTCATTTTCGTCCTCCCTAGGCTTATTCTAATCCAATTAGGGTTTTAACCAATCTTGTGCATCCAATATGTGATTTTGTGTTATTTTGTGTCATTGGTTGAACATTTAGGTCCTTTTCAACATCCCTAGGGTTATTCTAATCCAATTAGGGTTTTTAATCAATCTTGTGCATCCAATATGTGATTTTGTGTCATTTTGTGTCGTTGGTTGAACATTTAGGTCATTTTCGTCCTCCCTAGGCTTATTCTAATCCAATTAGGGTTTTTAACCAATCTTGTGCATCCAATATGTGATTTTGTATCATTTTGTGTCATTGGTTGAACATTTAGGTCATTTTCGTCCTCCCTAGGCTTATTCTAATCCAATTAGGGTTTTTAACCAATCTTGTGCATCCAATATGTGATTTTGTGTCATTGGTTGAACATTCAGGTCATTTTCGTCCTCCCTAGGCTTATTCTAATCCAATTAGGGTTTTTAACCAATCTTGTGCATCCAATATGTGATTTTGTGTCATTGGTTGAACATTTAGGTCATTTTCGTCCTCCCTAGGCTTATTCTTATCCAATTAGGGTTTTTAACCAATCTTGTGCATCCAATATGTGATTTTGTGTCATTGGTTGAACATTTAGGTCATTTTTGTCCTCCCTAGGCTTATTCTAATCCAATTAGGGTTTTTAACCAATCTTGTGCATCCAATATGT
This sequence comes from Cicer yamashitae, assembly GCA_037974755.1. NCBI lineage: Eukaryota > Viridiplantae > Streptophyta > Magnoliopsida > Fabales > Fabaceae > Cicer > Cicer yamashitae. The sequence continues at coordinate 36,606,830 of JBBPBQ010020323.1, forward strand.
GCTTTTGTGTCATTTTGTGTCATTGGTTGAACATTTAGGTCATTTTCGTCCTCCCTAGGCTTATTCTAATCCAATTAGGGTTTTTAACCAATCTTGTGCATCCAATATGTGATTTTATGTCATTGGTTGAACATTTAGTTCATTTTCGTCCTCCCTCGGCTTTTTCTAATCCAATTAGGGTTTTTAACCAATCTTGTGCATCCAATATGTGATTTGGTGTCATTTTGTGTCATTGGTTGAACATTTAGGTCATTTTCGTCCTCCCTAGGCTTATTCTAATCCAATTAGGGTTTTTAACCAATCTTGTGCATCCAATATGTGATTTTGTGTCATTTTGTGTCATTGGTTGAACATTTAGGTCATTTTCGTCCTCCCCAGGCTTATTCTAATCCAATTAGGGTTTTTCACGAATCCTGTGCATCCAATATGTGATTTTGTGTCATTTTGTGTCATTGGTTGAACATTTAGGTCATTTTCGTCCTCCCTAGGGTTATTTTAATCTAATTAGGATTTTTAACCAATCTTGTGCATCCAATATGTGATTTTGTGTCATTTTGTGTCATTGGTTGAACATTTAGGTCATTTTCGTCCTCCCTAGGCTTATTCTAATCCAATTAGGGTTTTTAACCAATCTTGTGCATCCAATATGTGATTTTGTGTCATTTTGTGTCATTGGTTGAACATTTAGGTCGTTTTCGTCCTCCCTATGCTTATTCTAATCCAATTAGGGTTTTTAACCAATCTTGTGCATTCAATATGTGATTTTGTGTCATTGGTTGAACATTTAGGTCATTTTCGTCCTCCCTAGGCTTATTCTAAACCAATTAGGGTTTTTAACCAATCTTGTGCATCCAATATGTGATTTTGTGTCATTTTGTGTCATTTGTTGAACATTTAGGTCATTTTCGTCCTCCGTAGGCTTATTCTAATCCAATTAGGGTTTTTAACCAATCTTGTGCATTCAATATGTGATTTTCTGTCATATTGTGTCATTGGTTGAACATTTAGGTCATTTTCGTCATCCCTAGGCTTATTCTAATCCAATTAGGGTTTTTAACCAATCTTGTGCATCCAATATGTGATTTTGTGTCATTGGTTGAACATTTAGGTCATTTTCCTCCTCCCTAGGCTTATTCTAATCCAATTAGGGTTTTTAACCAATCTTGTGCATCCAATATGTGATTTTGTGTCATTGGTTGAACATTTAGGTCATTTTCGTCCTCCCTAGCCTTAATCTAATCCAATTAGGGTTTTTAACCAATCTTGTGCATCCAATAAGTGCTTTTGTGTCATTGGTTTAACATTTAGGTCATTTTCGTCCTCCGTAGGCTTATTCTAATCCAATTAGGGTTTTTAACCAATCTTGTGCATCCTATAAGTGCGTTTGTGTCATTGGTTAAACATTTAGGTCATTTTCGTCCCCCCTAGGCTTATTTTAATCCAATGTCGGTTTTTATCCAATCTTGTGCATCCAATAAGTGATTTTGTGTCATTTGTTGAACATTTAGGTCATTTTCGTCCTCCCTAGCCTTATTCTAATCGAATTAGGGTTTTTAATCAATCTTGTGCATCCAATAAGTGCGTTTGTTTCATAGGTTTAACATTTAGGTAATTTTCGTCCCCCCTAGGCTTATTTTAATCCAATGTCGGTTTTCACCTATCTTGTGCATCAGGGTTTTTAACCAATCTTTTGCATCCAATAACTACGTTTGTGTTATTGGATGAACATTTAGGTCATTTTGGTCCTCCATAGGCTTATTCTAATCCAACTAGGTTTTTTAACCAATCTTGTGCTTAAAATAAGTGTTTTTGTGTCATTGGTTGAACATTTAGGTCATTTTCGTCCTCCCTAGCCTTATTCTAATCGAATTAGGGTTTTTAACCAATCTTGTGCATCCAATAAGTGCGTTTGTGTCATTGGTTTAACATTTAGGTCATTTTCGTCCTCCCTAGGCTTATTCTAATCCAATTAGGGTTTTTAACCAATCTTGTGCATCCAATAAGTGCGTTTGTGTCATTGGTTAAACATTTAGGTCATTTTCGTCCTCCCTAGACTTATTTTAATCCAATGTCGGTTTTTATCCAATCTTCTGCATCCAATAAGTGATTTTGTGTCATTGGTTGGCCATTTAGGTCATTTTGGTCCTTGCTAGGCTTACTCTAATCAAATTAGGTTTTTAAACAATCTTGTGCATCCAATAAGTGGGTTTGTGTCATTGGTTGAACATTTAGGTCATTTTCGTCCTCCCTAGCCTTATTCTAATCCAATTAGGGTTTTTAACCAATCTTGTGCATCCAATAAGTGCGTTTGTGTCATTGGTTGAACATTTAGGTCATTTTCCTCCTCCCTAGGCTTATTCTAATCCAATTAGGGTTTTTAACCAATCTTGTGCATCCAATATGTGATGTTGTGTCATTGGTTGAACATTTAGGTCATTTTCGTCCTCCCTAGCCTTAATCTAATGTAATTAGGGTTTTTAACCAATCTTGTGCATTTAATAAGTGCGTTTGTGTCATTGGTTTAACATTTAGGTCATTTTCTTACTCCCTAGGCTTATTCTATTCCAATTAGGGTTTTTAACCAATCTTGTGCATCCAATAAGTGCGTTTGTGTCATTGGTTAAACATTTAGGTCATTTTCGTCCCCCCTAGGCTTATTTTAATCCAATGTCGGTTTTTATCCAATCTTGTGCATCCAATAAGTGATTTTGTGTCATTTGTTGAACATTTAGGTCATTTTCGTCCTCCCCTAGGCTTATTCTAATCCAATTAGGGTTTTTCACCTATCTTGTGCATCAGGGTTTTTAACCAATCTTTTGCATCCAATAACTACGTTTGTGTTATTGGATGAACATTTAGTTTATTTTGGTCCTCCATAGGCTTATTCTAATCCAACTAGGTTTTTTAACCAATCTTGTGCTTAAAATAAGTGTTTTTGTGTCATTTGTTGAACATTTAGGTCATTTTCGTCCTCCCTAGCCTTATTCTAATCGAATTAGGGTTTTTAATCAATCTTTTGCATCCAATAAGTGCGTTTGTGTCATAGGTTTAACATTTAGGTCATTTTCGTCCTCCCTAG
>JBBPBQ010020323.1:36609979-36623407 GCA_037974755.1 Cicer yamashitae
GGGTTTGTGTCATTGGTTGACCATTTAGATCATTTTCGTCCTCCCTAGCCTTATTCTAATCCAATTAGGATTTTTAACCAATCTTGTGCATCCAATAAGTGATTTTGTGTCATTGGTTGAACATTTAGGTCATTTTCGTCCTCCCTAGGCTTATTCTAATCCAATTAGGGTTTTTAACCAATCTTGTGCATCCAATAAGTGCGTTTGTGTCATTGGTTTAACATTTAGGTTATTTTCGTCCTTCCTAGGCTTATTCTAATCCAATTAGGGTTTTTAATCAATCTTGTGCATCCAATAAGTGCGTTTGCGTCATTAGTTAAACATTTAGGTCGTTTTCGTCCTCCTTAGGCTTATACTAATCCAATTAGGGTTTTTAACCAATCTTGTGCATCCAATAAGTGATTTTGTGTCATTGGTTGAACATTTAGGTCATTTTCGTCCTCCCTAGGCTTATTTTAATCCAATTAGGGATTTTAACCAATCTTGTGCATCCAATAAGTGCGTTTGTGTCATTGGTTTAACATTTAGGTCATTTTCGTCCTCCCTAGGCTTATTCTAATCCAATTAGGGTTTTTAACCAATCTTGTGCATCCAATAAGTGCGTTTGTGTCATTGGTTTAACATTTAGGTCATTTTTGTCCTCCCTAGGCTTATTCTAATCAATTTAGGGTTTTTAACCAATCTTGTGCATCTAATAAGTGTGTTTGTGTCATTGGTTTAACATTTAGGTCATTTTCGTCCTACCTTGGCTTATTCAAATCCAATTAGGGTTTTTAACCTATGTTGTGCATCCAATAAGTATGTTTGTGTCATTGGTTTAACATTTAGGTAATTTTCGTCCTCGCTAGGCTTATTCAAATCCAATTAGGGTTTTTAACCAATCTTGTGCATCCAATAAGTGCGTTTGTGTCATTGGTGAAACATTTAGGTCATTTTTGTCCTCCCTATGCTTATTCTAATCAAATTAGGGTTTTTAACCAATATTGTGCATCCAATAAGTATGTTTGTGTCATTGGTTTAACATTTAGGTAATTTTCGTCCTCGCTAGCCTTATTCAAATCCAGTTAGGGTTTTAACCAATTTTGTGCATCCAATAAGTGCGTTTGTGTCATTGGTTTAACATTTAGGTCATTTTCGTCCTCCCTAAGCTTATTCTAATCCAATTAGGGTTTTTAACCAATCTTGTGCATCCAATAAGTGCGTTTGTGTCATCGATTTAACATTTAGGTCATTTTTGTCCTCCCTAGGCTTATTCTAATAAATTTAGGGTTTTTAACCAATCTTGTGCATCCAATAAGTGTGTTTGTGTCATTGGTTTAACATTTAGGTCATTTTCGTCCACCCTTGGCTTATTCAAATCCAATTACGGTTTTTAACTAATGTTGTGCATCAAATAAGTGCGTTTGTGTCATTGGTTGAACATTTAGGTCATTTTCGTCCCTAGGCTTATTCTAATCCAATTAGGGTTTTTAACCAATCTTGTGCATCCAATAAGTGTGTTTGCGTCATTGGTTTAACATTTAGGTCATTTTCGTCCTCCCTAGGCTTATTCTAATCCAATTAGGGTTTTTAACCAATCTTGTGCATCCAATAAGTGCGTTTGTGTCATTCGTTTAACATTTAGGTCATTTTTTTCCTCCCTAGGCTTATTCTAATCAATTTAGGGTTTTTAACCAATCTTGTGCATCCAATAAGTGCGTTTGTGTCATTGGTTTAACATTTAGGTCATTTTCGTCCTCCCTAGGCTTATTCTAATCCAATTAGGGTTTTTAACCAATCTTGTGCATCCAATAAGTGCGTTTGTGTCATTGGTTTAACATTTAGGTCATTTTTGTCCTCCCTAGGCTTATTCTAATCCAATTAGGGTTTTTAACCAATCTTGTGCATCCAATAAGTGCGTTTGTGTCATTGGTTGAACATTTAGGTCAGTTTCCTCCTCCCAAGGCTTATTCTAATCCAATTAGGGTTTTTAACCAATCTTGTGCATCCAATATGTGATTTTGTGTCATTGGTTAAACATTTAGGTCATTTTCGTCCTCCCTAGCCTTAATCTAATCCAATTAGGGTTTTTAACCAATCTTGTGCATCCAATAAGTGCGTTTGTGTCATTGGTTTAACATTTAGGTCATTTTTGTCCTCCCTAGGCTTATTCTAATCCAATTAGGGTTTTTAACCAATCTTGTGCATCCAATAAGTGCGTTTGTGTCATTGGTTAAACATTTAGGTCATTTTCGTCCTCCCTAGGCTTATTTTAATCCAATGTCGGTTTTTATCCAATCTTGTGCATCCAATAAGTGATTTTGTGTCATTGGTTGGCCATTTAGGTCATTTTGGTCCTTGCTAGGCTTACTCTAATCAAATTAGGTTTTTAAACAATCTTGTGCATCCAATAAGTGGGTTTGTGTCATTGGTTGAACATTTAGGTCATTTTCGTCCTCCCTAGCCTTATTCTAATCCAATTAGGGTTTTTAACCAATCTTGTGCATCCAATAAGTGCGTTTGTGTCATTGGTTGAACATTTAGGTCATTTTCCTCCTCCCTAGGCTTATTCTAATCCAATTAGGGTTTTTAACCAATCTTGTGCATCCAATATGTGATGTTGTGTCATTGGTTGAACATTTAGGTCATTTTCGTCCTCCCTAGCCTTAATCTAATCCAATTAGGGTTTTTAACCAATCTTGTGCATTTAATAAGTGCGTTTGTGTCATTGGTTTAACATTTAGGTCATTTTCTTCCTCCCTAGGCTTATTCTAATCCAATTAGGGTTTTTAACCAATCTTGTGCATCCAATAAGTGCGTTTGTGTCATTGGTTAAACATTTAGGTCATTTTCGTCCCCCGTAGGATTATTTTAATCCAATGTCGGTTTTTATCCAATCTTGTGCATCCAATAAGTGATTTTGTGTCATTTGTTGAACATTTAGGTCATTTTCGTCCTCCCCTAGGCTTATTCTAATCCAATTAGGGTTTTTCACCTATCTTGTGCTTCAGGGTTTTTAACTAATCTTTTGCATCCAATAACTACGTTTGTGTTATTGGATGAACATTTAGGTCATTTTGGTCCTCCATAAGCTTATTCTAATCCAACTAGGTTTTTTAACCAATCTTGTGCTTAAAATAAGTGTTTTTGTGTCATTTGTTGAACATTTAGGTCATTTTCGTCCTCCCTAGCCTTATTCTAATCGAATTAGGGTTTTTAATCAATCTTGTGCATCCAATAAGTGCGTTTGTGTCATAGGTTTAACATTTAGGTCATTTTCGTCCTCCCTAGGCTTATTCTAATCCAATTAGGGTTTTTAACCAATCTTGTGCATCCAATAAGTGATTTTGTGTCATTGGTTGAACATTTAGGTCATTTTCGTCCTCCCTAGGCTTATTCTAATCCAATTAGGGTTTTTAACCAATCTTGTGCATCCAATAAGTGCGTTTGTGTCATTGGTTGAACATTTAGGTCATTTTCCTCCACCCTAGGCTTATTCTAATCCAATTAGGGTTTTTAACCAATCTTGTGCATCCAATATGTGATTTTGTGTCATTGGTTGAACATTTAGGTCATTTTCGTCCTCCCTAGCCTTAATCTAATCCAATTAGGCTTTTTAACCAATCTTGTGCATCCAATAAGTGCTTTTGTGTGATTGGTTTAACATTTAGGTCATTTTCGTCCTCCCTAGGCTTATTCTAATCCAATTAGGGTTTTTAAACAATCTTGTGCATCCAATAAGTGCGTTTGTGTCATTGGTTAAACATTTAGGTCATTTTCGTCCCCCCTAGGCTTATTTTAATCCAACGTCGGTTTTTATCCAATCTTGTGCATCCAATAAGTGATTTTGTGTCATTTGTTGAACATTTAGGTCATTTTCGTCCTCCCTAGCCTTATTCTAATCGAATTAGGGTTTTTAATCAATCTTGTGCATCCAATAAGTGCGTTTGTGTCATAGGTTTAACATTTAGGTAATTTTCGTCCCCCCTAGGCTTATTTTAATCCAATGTCGGTTTTCACCTATCTTGTGCATCCGGGTTTTTAACCAATCTTTTGCATCCAATAACTACGTTTGTGTTATTGGATGAACATTTAGGTCATTTTGTTCCTCCATAGGCTTATTCTAATCCAACTAGGTTTTTTAACCAATCTTGTGCTTAAATTAAGTGTTTTTGTGTCATTGGTTGAACATTTGGGTCATTTTCGTCCTCCCTAGCCTTATTCTAATCGAATTAGGGTTTTTAACCAATCTTGTGCATCCAATAAGTGCGTTTGTGTCATTGGTTTAACATTTAGGTCATTTTCGTCCTCCCTAGGCTTATTCTAATCCAATTAGGGTTTTTAACCAATCTTGTGCATCCAATAAGTGCGTTTGTGTCATTGGTTAAACATTTAGGTCATTTTCGTCCCCCCTAGGCTTATTTTAATCCAATGTCGGTTTTTATCCAATCTTGTGCATCCAATAAGTGATTTTGTGTCATTTGTTGAACATTTAGGTCATTTTCGTCCTCCCTAGCCTTATTCTAATCGAATTAGGGTTTTTATCCAATCTTGTGCATCCAATAAGTGATTTTGTGTCATTGGTTGGCCATTTAGGTCATTTTGGTCCTTGCTAGGCTTACTCTAATCAAATTAGGTTTTTAAACAATCTTGTGCATCCAATAAGTGGGTTTGTGTCATTGGTTGAACATTTAGGTCATTTTCGTCCTCCCTAGCCTTATTCTAATCCAATTAGGGTTTTTAACCAATCTTGTGCATCCAATAAGTGCGTTTGTGTCATTGGTTGAACATTTAGGTCATTTTCCTCCTCCCTAGGCTTATTCTAATCCAATTAGGGTTTTTAACCAATCTTGTGCATCCAATAAGTGATTTTGTGTCAATTGTTGATTATTTAGGTCATTTTCGTCCTCCCTAGGCTTATTCTAATCCAATTAGGGTTTTTAACCAATCTTGTGCATCCAATAAGTGCGTTTGTGTCATTGGTTAAACATTTAGGTCATTTTCGTACCCCCTAGGCTTATTTTAATCCAATGTCGGTTTTTATCCAATCCTGTGCATCCAATAAGTGATTTTGTGTCATTTAATGAACATTTAGGTCATTTTCGTCCTCCCCTAGGCTTATTCTAATCTAATTAGGGTGTTTAACCAATCTTGTGCATCCAATAAGTGCGTTTGTGTCATTGGTTTAACATTTAGGTCATTTTCGTCCTCCCTAGGCTTATTCTAATCCAATTAGGGTTTTTAACCAATCTTGTGCATCCAATAAGTGATTTTGTGTCATTGGTTGAACATTTAGGTCATTTTCGTCCTCCCTAGGCATATTCTAATTTAATTAGGGTTTTTAACCAATCTTGTGCATCCAATAAGTGATTTTATGTCATTGGTTGATTATTTAGGTCATTTTCATCCTCCGTAGGCTTATTCTAATCAAATTAGGGTTTTTAAACAATCTTGTGCATACAATAAGTCATTTTGTGTCATTGGTTGAACATTTAGGTCATTTTCGACATCCTTCGCCTTATTCTAATCCAATTAGGATTTTTAACCAATCTTGTGCATCCAATAAGTGATTTTGTGTCATTGGTTGAACATTTAGGTCATTTTCGTCCTCCCTAGGCTTATTCTAATCCAATTAGGGTTTTTAACCAATCTTGTGCATCCAATAAGTGCGTTTGTGTCATTGGTTAAACATTTAGGTCATTTTCGTCCCCCCTAGGCTTATTTTAATCCAATGTCGGTTTTTATCCAATCTTGTGCATCCAATAAGTGATTTTGTGTCATTTGTTGAACATTTAGGTCTTTTTCGTCCTCCCCTAGGCTTATTCTAATCCAATTACGGTTTTTCACCTATCTTGTGCATCAGGGTTTTTAACCAATCTTGTGCATCCAATAAGAGCGTTTGAGTCATTGGATGAAAATTTAGGTCATTTTCGTCCTCCCTAGGCTTATTCTAATCCAATTAGGGTTTTTAACCAATCTTGTGCATCCAATAAGTGCGTTTGTGTCATTGGTTTAACATTTAGGTCATTTTCGTCCTCCCTAGGCTTATTCTAATCCAATTAGGGTTTTTAATCAATCTTGTGCATCCAATAAGTGCGTTTGCGTCATTGGTTAAACATTTAGGTCATTTTCGTCCTCCCTAGGCTTATTCTAATCCAATAAGGGTTTTTAACCCATCTTGTGCATCCAATAAGTGATTTTGTGTCATTGGTTGAACATTTAGGTCATTTTCGTTCTCCCTTGGCTTATTCTAATCCAATTACGGTTTTTCACCTATCTTGTGCATCAGGGTTTTTAACCAATCTTGTGCATCCAATAAGAGCGTTTGAGTCATTGGATGAAAATTTAGGTCATTTTGGTCCTCCTTAAGCTTATTCTAATCCAATTAGGTTTTTTAACCAATCTTGTGCTTAAAATAAGTGATTTTGTGTCATTGGTTGAACATTTAGGTCATTTTCGTCCTCCCTAGCCTTATTCTAATCCAATTATGGTTTTTAACCAATCTTGTGCATCCAATAAGTGCGTTTGTGTCATTGGTTTAACATTTAGGTCATTTTTGTCCTCCCTAGGCATATTCTAATCCAATTAGGGTTTTTAACCAATCTTGTGCATCCAATAAGTGCGTTTGTGTCATAGGTTTAACATTTAGGTCATTTTCGTCCTCCCTAGGCTTATTCTAATCCAATTAGGGTTTTTAACCAATCTTGTGCATCCAATAAGTGCGTTTGTGTCATTGGTTTAACATTTAGGTCATTTTCGTCCTCCCTAGGCTTATTCTAATCCAATTAGGGTTTTTAATCAATCTTGTGCATCCAATAAGTGCGTTTGCGTCATTGGTTAAACATTTAGGTCGTTTTCGTCCTCCCTAGGCTTATTCTAATCCAATTAGGGTTTTTAACCAATCTTGTGCATCCAATATGTGATTTTGTGTCATTGGTTGAACATTTAGGTCATTTTCGTCCTCCCTAGGCTTATTTTAATCCAATTAGGGATTTTAACCAATCTTGTGCATCCAATAAGTGCGTTTGTGTCATTGGTTTAACATTTAGGTCATTTTCGTCCTCCCTAGGCTTATTCTAATCCAATTAGGGTTTTTAACCAATCTTGTGCATCCAATAAGTGCGTTTGTGTCATTGGTTAAACATTTAGGTCATTTTCGTCCTCCCTTGGCTTATTCTAATCCAATTACAGTTTTTCACCTATCTTGTGCATCAGGGTTTTTAACCAATCTTGTCCAATGACATAACTACGTTTATGTCATTATATGAACATTTAGGTCATTTGGGTCCTCCATAGGCTTATTCTAATCCAAATAGGTTTTTTAACCAATCTTGTGCTTAAAATAAGTGATTTTGTGTCATTGGTTGAACATTTAGGTTATTTTCGTCCTCCCTAGGCTTATTCTAATCCAATTAGGGTTTTTAACCAATCTTGTGCATTCAATAAGTGCGTTTGTGTCATTGGTTTAACATTTAGGTCATTTTCGTCCTCCCTAGGCTTATTCTAATCCAATTAGGGTTTTTAACCAATCTTGTGCATCCAATAAGTGATTTTGTGTCATTGGTTGAACATTTATGTCATTGTTGTCCTCCCTAGGTTTATTCTAATCAAATTAGGGTTTTTAACCAATCTTGTGCATCCAATAAGTGATTTTGTGTCATTGGTTGAACATTTAAGTCATTTTCGTTCTCCCTTGGCTTATTCTAATCCAATTAGGGTTTTTCACCTATCTTGTGCATCCGGGTTTTTAACCAATCTTGTGCATCCAATAGTGCGTTTGAGTCATTGGATGAACATTTAGGTCTTTTTCCTCCTCCCTAGGCTTATTCTAATCCAATTAGGGTTTTTAACCAATCTTGTGCATCCAATAAGTGCGTTTGTGTCATTGGTTAAACATTTAGGTCATTTTCGTCCCCCTAGGCTTATTTTAATCCAATGTCGGTTTTTATCCAATCTTGTGAATCCAATTAGTGATTTTGTGTCATTTGTTGAACATTTAGGTCTTTTTCGTGCTCCCCTTGGCTTATTCTAATCCAATTAGGGTTTTTCACCTATCTTGTGCATCAGGGTTTTTAACCAATCTTGTGCATCCAATAACTACGTTTGTGTTATTGGATGAACATTTAGGTCATTTTGGTCCTCCATAAGCTTATTCAATCCAATTGGGTTTTTTAACCAATCTTGTGCTTAAAATAAGTCATTTTGTGTCATTGGTTGAACATTTAGGTCATTTTCGTCCTCCCTAGCCTTATTCTAATCCAATTATGGTTTTTAACCAATCTTGTGCATCCAATAAGTGCGTTTGTGTCATTGGTTTAACATTTAGGTCATTTTCGTCCTCCCTAGGCTTATTCTAATCCAATTAGGGTTTTTAACCAATCTTGTGCATCCAATAAGTGATTTTGTGTCATTGGTTGAACATTTAGGTCATTTTCGTCCTCCCTAGGCTTATTCTAATCAAATTAGGGTTTTTAAACAATGTTGTGCATCCAATAAGTGATTTTGTGTCCTTGGTTGAACATTTACGTCATTTTCATCCTCCCTGAATTTATTCTAATCAAATTAGGATTTTTAACCAATCTTGTGCATCCAATAAGTGATTTTGTGTCATTGGTTGAACATTTAGGTCATTTTCGTCCTCCCTAGGCTTATTCTAATCCAATTAGGGTTTTTAACCAATCTTGTGCATCCAATAAGTGCGTTTGTGTCATTGGTTTAACATTTAGGTCATTTTCGTCCTCCCTAGGCTTATTCTAATCCAATTAGGGTTTTTAATCAATCTTGGGCATCCAATAAGTGCGTTTGCGTCATTGGTTAAACATTTAGGTCATTTTCGTCCTCCCTAGGCTTATTTTAATCCAATGTCAATTTTTATCCAATCTTGTGCATCCAATAGGTGATTTTGTGTCATTGGTTGGCCATTTAGGTCATTTTGGTCCTTGCTAGGCTTACTCTAATCAAATTAGGTTTTTAAACAATCTTGTGCATCCAATAAGTGGGTTTGTGTCATTGGTTGAACATTTAGGTCATTTTCGTCCTCCCTAGGCTTATTCTAATCCAATTAGGGTTTTTAACCAATCTTGTGCATCCAATAAGTGCGTTTGTGTCATTGGTTTAACATTTAGGTCATTTTCGTCCTCCCTAGGCTTATTCTAATCCAATTAGGGTTTTTAATCAATCTTGTGCATCCAATAAGTGCGTTTGCGTCATTGGTTAAACATTTAGGTCGTTTTCGTCCTCCCTAGGCTTATTCTAATCCAATTAGGGTTTTTAACCAATCTTGTGCATCCAATATGTGATTTTGTGTCATTGGTTGAACATTTAGGTCATTTTCGTCCTCCCTAGGCTTATTTTAATCCAATTAGGGATTTTAACCAATCTTGTGCATCCAATAAGTGCGTTTGTGTCATTGGTTTAACATTTAGGTCATTTTCGTCCTCCCTAGGCTTATTCTAATCCAATTAGGGTTTTTAACCAATCTTGTGCATCCAATAAGTGCGTTTGTGTCATTGGTTAAACATTTAGGTCATTTTCGTCCTCCCTTGGCTTATTCTAATCCAATTACAGTTTTTCACCTATCTTGTGCATCAGGGTTTTTAACCAATCTTGTCCAATGACATAACTACGTTTATGTCATTATATGAACATTTAGGTCATTTGGGTCCTCCATAGGCTTATTCTAATCCAAATAGGTTTTTTAACCAATCTTGTGCTTAAAATAAGTGATTTTGTGTCATTGGTTGAACATTTAGGTTATTTTCGTCCTCCCTAGGCTTATTCTAATCCAATTAGGGTTTTTAACCAATCTTGTGCATTCAATAAGTGCGTTTGTGTCATTGGTTTAACATTTAGGTCATTTTCGTCCTCCCTAGGCTTATTCTAATCCAATTAGGGTTTTTAACCAATCTTGTGCATCCAATAAGTGATTTTGTGTCATTGGTTGAACATTTATGTCATTGTTGTCCTCCCTAGGTTTATTCTAATCAAATTAGGGTTTTTAACCAATCTTGTGCATCCAATAAGTGATTTTGTGTCATTGGTTGAACATTTAAGTCATTTTCGTTCTCCCTTGGCTTATTCTAATCCAATTAGGGTTTTTCACCTATCTTGTGCATCCGGGTTTTTAACCAATCTTGTGCATCCAATAGTGCGTTTGAGTCATTGGATGAACATTTAGGTCTTTTTCCTCCTCCCTAGGCTTATTCTAATCCAATTAGGGTTTTTAACCAATCTTGTGCATCCAATAAGTGCGTTTGTGTCATTGGTTAAACATTTAGGTCATTTTCGTCCCCCTAGGCTTATTTTAATCCAATGTCGGTTTTTATCCAATCTTGTGAATCCAATTAGTGATTTTGTGTCATTTGTTGAACATTTAGGTCTTTTTCGTGCTCCCCTTGGCTTATTCTAATCCAATTAGGGTTTTTCACCTATCTTGTGCATCAGGGTTTTTAACCAATCTTGTGCATCCAATAACTACGTTTGTGTTATTGGATGAACATTTAGGTCATTTTGGTCCTCCATAAGCTTATTCAATCCAATTGGGTTTTTTAACCAATCTTGTGCTTAAAATAAGTGATTTTGTGTCATTGGTTGAACATTTAGGTCATTTTCGTCCTCCCTAGCCTTATTCTAATCCAATTATGGTTTTTAACCAATCTTGTGCATCCAATAAGTGCGTTTGTGTCATTGGTTTAACATTTAGGTCATTTTCGTCCTCCCTAGGCTTATTCTAATCCAATTAGGGTTTTTAACCAATCTTGTGCATCCAATAAGTGATTTTGTGTCATTGGTTGAACATTTATGTCATTTTCGTCCTTCCTAGGCTTATTCTAATCCAATTAGGGTTTTTCACCTATCTTGTGCATCAGGGTTTTTAACCAATCTTTTGCATCCAATAACTACGTTTGTGTTATTGGATGAACATTTAGTTTATTTTGGTCCTCCATAGGCTTATTCTAATCCAACTAGGTTTTTTAACCAATCTTGTGCTTAAAATAAGTGTTTTTGTGTCATTTGTTGAACATTTAGGTCATTTTCGTCCTCCCTAGCCTTATTCTAATCGAATTAGGGTTTTTAATCAATCTTTTGCATCCAATAAGTGCGTTTGTGTCATAGGTTTAACATTTAGGTCATTTTCGTCCTCCCTAGCCTTATTCTAATCCAATTAGGGTTTTTAACCAATCTTGTGCATCCAATAAGTGGGTTTGTGTCATTGGTTGACCATTTAGATCATTTTCGTCCTCCCTAGCCTTATTCTAATCCAATTAGGATTTTTAACCAATCTTGTGCATCCAATAAGTGATTTTGTGTCATTGGTTGAACATTTAGGTCATTTTCGTCCTCCCTAGGCTTATTCTAATCCAATTAGGGTTTTTAACCAATCTTGTGCATCCAATAAGTGCGTTTGTGTCATTGGTTTAACATTTAGGTTATTTTCGTCCTTCCTAGGCTTATTCTAATCCAATTAGGGTTTTTAATCAATCTTGTGCATCCAATAAGTGCGTTTGCGTCATTAGTTAAACATTTAGGTCGTTTTCGTCCTCCTTAGGCTTATACTAATCCAATTAGGGTTTTTAACCAATCTTGTGCATCCAATAAGTGATTTTGTGTCATTGGTTGAACATTTAGGTCATTTTCGTCCTCCCTAGGCTTATTTTAATCCAATTAGGGATTTTAACCAATCTTGTGCATCCAATAAGTGCGTTTGTGTCATTGGTTTAACATTTAGGTCATTTTCGTCCTCCCTAGGCTTATTCTAATCCAATTAGGGTTTTTAACCAATCTTGTGCATCCAATAAGTGCGTTTGTGTCATTGGTTAAACATTTAGGTCATTTTCGTCCTCCCTAGGCTTATTTTAATCCAATGTCGGTTTTTATCCAATCTTGTGCATCCAATAAGTGATTTTGTGTCATTGGTTGGCCATTTAGGTCATTTTGGTCCTTGCTAGGCTTACTCTAATCAAATTAGGTTTTTAAACAATCTTGTGCATCCAATAAGTGGGTTTGTGTCATTGGTTGAACATTTAGGTCATTTTCGTCCACCCTAGGCTTATTCTAATCCAATTAAGGTTTTTAACCAATCTTGTGCATCCAATAAGTGCATTTGTGTCATTGGTTAAACATTTAGGTCATTTTCGTCCCCCCTAGGCTTAATTTAATCCAATGTCGGTTTTTATCCAATCTTGTGCATCCAATAAGTGATTTTGTGTCATTTGTTGAACATTTAGGTCTTTTTCGTCCTCCCCTAGGCTTATTCTAATCCAATTAGGGTTTTTCACCTATCTTGTGCATCAGGGTTTTTAACCAATCTTGTGCATCCAATAACTACGTTTGTGTTATTGGATGAACATTTAGGTCATTTTGGTCCTCCTTAGGCTTATTCTAATCCAATTAGGTTTTTTAACCAATCTTGTGCTTAAAATAAGTGTTTTTGTGTCATTGGTTGAACATTTAGGTCATTTTCGTCCTCCCTAGCCTTATTCTAATCGAATTAGGGTTTTTAACCAATCTTGTGCATCCAATAAGTGCGTTTGTGTCATTGGTTAAACATTTAGGTCATTTTCGTCCCCCCTAGGCTTATTTTAATCCAATGTCGGTTTTTATCCAATCTTGTGCATCCAATAAGTGATTTTGTGTCATTTGTTGAACATTTAGGTCTTTTTCGTCCTCCCCTAGGCTTAT
The DNA here is from genome assembly GCA_037974755.1 of Cicer yamashitae. Lineage (NCBI taxonomy): Eukaryota > Viridiplantae > Streptophyta > Magnoliopsida > Fabales > Fabaceae > Cicer > Cicer yamashitae. The sequence continues at coordinate 36,622,640 of JBBPBQ010020323.1, forward strand.
TCTAATCCAATTACGGTTTTTCACCTATCTTGTGCATCAGGGTTTTTAACCAATCTTGTGCATCCAATAAGAGCGTTTGAGTCATTGGATGAAAATTTAGGTCATTTTCGTCCTCCCTAGGCTTATTCTAATCCAATTAGGGTTTTTAACCAATCTTGTGCATCCAATAAGTGCGTTTGTGTCATTGGTTTAACATTTAGGTCATTTTCGTCCTCCCTAGGCTTATTCTAATCCAATTAGGGTTTTTAATCAATCTTGTGCATCCAATAAGTGCGTTTGCGTCATTGGTTAAACATTTAGGTCATTTTCGTCCTCCCTAGGCTTATTTTAATCCAATGTCAATTTTTATCCAATCTTGTGCATCCAATAGGTGATTTTGTGTCATTGGTTGGCCATTTAGGTCATTTTGGTCCTTGCTAGGCTTACTCTAATCAAATTAGGTTTTTAAACAATCTTGTGCATCCAATAAGTGGGTTTGTGTCATTGGTTGAACATTTAGGTCATTTTCGTCCTCCCTAGGCTTATTCTAATCCAATTAGGGTTTTTAACCAATCTTGTGCATCCAATAAGTGCGTTTGTGTCATTGGTTTAACATTTAGGTCATTTTCGTCCTCCCTAGGCTTATTCTAATCCAATTAGGGTTTTTAATCAATCTTGTGCATCCAATAAGTGCGTTTGCGTCATTGGTTAAACATTTAGGTCGTTTTCGTCCTCCCTAGGCTTATTCTAATCCAATTAGGGTTTTTAACCAATCTTGTGCATCCAATA
>JBBPBQ010020323.1:36623893-36651784 GCA_037974755.1 Cicer yamashitae
GTGATTTTGTGTCATTGGTTGAACATTTAGGTCATTTTCGTCCTCCCTAGGCTTATTTTAATCCAATTAGGGATTTTAACCAATCTTGTGCATCCAATAAGTGCGTTTGTGTCATTGGTTTAACATTTAGGTCATTTTCGTCCTCCCTAGGCTTATTCTAATCCAATTAGGGTTTTTAACCAATCTTGTGCATCCAATAAGTGCGTTTGTGTCATTGGTTAAACATTTAGGTCATTTTCGTCCTCCCTTGGCTTATTCTAATCCAATTACAGTTTTTCACCTATCTTGTGCATCAGGGTTTTTAACCAATCTTGTGCAATGACATAACTACGTTTATGTCATTATATGAACATTTAGGTCATTTGGGTCCTCCATAGGCTTATTCTAATCCAAATAGGTTTTTTAACCAATCTTGTGCTTAAAATAAGTGATTTTGTGTCATTGGTTGAACATTTAGGTTATTTTCGTCCTCCCTAGGCTTATTCTAATCCAATTAGGGTTTTTAACCAATCTTGTGCATTCAATAAGTGCGTTTGTGTCATTGGTTTAACATTTAGGTCATTTTCGTCCTCCCTAGGCTTATTCTAATCCAATTAGGGTTTTTAACCAATCTTGTGCATCCAATAAGTGATTTTGTGTCATTGGTTGAACATTTATGTCATTGTTGTCCTCCCTAGGTTTATTCTAATCAAATTAGGGTTTTTAACCAATCTTGTGCATCCAATAAGTGATTTTGTGTCATTGGTTGAACATTTAAGTCATTTTCGTTCTCCCTTGGCTTATTCTAATCCAATTAGGGTTTTTCACCTATCTTGTGCATCCAATAAGTGCGTTTGAGTCATTGGATGAACATTTAGGTCTTTTTCCTCCTCCCTAGGCTTATTCTAATCCAATTAGGGTTTTTAACCAATCTTGTGCATCCAATAAGTGCGTTTGTGTCATTGGTTAAACATTTAGGTCATTTTCGTCCCCCTAGGCTTATTTTAATCCAATGTCGGTTTTTATCCAATCTTGTGAATCCAATTAGTGATTTTGTGTCATTTGTTGAACATTTAGGTCTTTTTCGTGCTCCCCTTGGCTTATTCTAATCCAATTAGGGTTTTTCACCTATCTTGTGCATCAGGGTTTTTAACCAATCTTGTGCATCCAATAACTACGTTTGTGTTATTGGATGAACATTTAGGTCATTTTGGTCCTCCATAAGCTTATTCAATCCAATTGGGTTTTTTAACCAATCTTGTGCTTAAAATAAGTCATTTTGTGTCATTGGTTGAACATTTAGGTCATTTTCGTCCTCCCTAGCCTTATTCTAATCCAATTATGGTTTTTAACCAATCTTGTGCATCCAATAAGTGCGTTTGTGTCATTGGTTTAACATTTAGGTCATTTTCGTCCTCCCTAGGCTTATTCTAATCCAATTAGGGTTTTTAACCAATCTTGTGCATCCAATAAGTGATTTTGTGTCATTGGTTGAACATTTAGGTCATTTTCGTCCTCCCTAGGCTTATTCTAATCCAATTAGGGTTTTTAACCAATCTTGTGCATCCAATAAGTGCGTTTGTGTCATTGGTTAAACATTTAGGTCATTTTCGTCCCCCCTAGGCTTATTTTAATCCAATGTCGGTTTTTATCCAATCTTGTGCATCCAATAAGTGATTTTGTGTCATTTGTTGAACAATTAGGTCTTTTTCGTCCTCCCATAGGCTTATTCTAATCCAATTAGGGTTTTTCACCTATCTTGTGCATCAGGGTTTTTAACCAATCTTGTGCATCCAATAACTACGTTTGTGTTATTGGATGAACATTTAGGTCATTTTGGTCCTCCATAGGCTTATTCTAATCCAATTAGGTTTTTTAACCAATCTTGTGCTTAAAATAAGTGTTTTTGTGTCATTGGTTGAACATTTAGGTCATTTTCGTCCTCCCTAGCCTTATTCTAATCGAATTAGGGTTTTTAACCAATCTTGTGCATCCAATAAGTGCGTTTGTGTCATTGGTTTACCATTTAGGTCATTTTCGTCCTCCCTAGGCTTATTCTAATCCAATAAGGGTTTTTAACCAATCTTGTGCATCCAATAAGTGATTTTGTGTCATTGGTTGAACATTTAGGTCATTTTCGTTCTCCCTTGGCTTATTCTAATCCAATTACGGTTTTTCACCTATCTTGTGCATCAGGGTTTTTAACCAATCTTGTGCATCCAATAAGAGCGTTTGAGTCGTTGGATAAAAATTTAGGTCATTTTGGTCCTCCTTAAGCTTATTCTAATCCAATTAGGTTTTTTAACCAATCTTGTGCTTAAAATAAGTGATTTTGTGTCATTGGTTGAACATTTAGGTCATTTTCGTCCTCCCTAGCCTTATTCTAATCCAATTATGGTTTTTAACCAATCTTGTGCATCCAATAAGTGCGTTTGTGTCATTGGTTTAACATTTAGGTCATTTTCGTCCTCCCTAGGCTTATTCTAATCCAATTAGGGTTTTTAACCAATCTTGTGCATCCAATAAGTGCGTTTGTGTCATTGGTTGAACATTTAGGTCATTTTCGTCCTCCCTAGGCTTATTCTAATCCAATTAGGGTTTTTAACCAATCTTGTGCATCCAATAAGTGCGTTTGTGTCATTGGTTTAACATTTAGGTCATTTTCGTCCTCCCTAGGCTTATTCTAATCCAATTAGGGTTTTTAATCAATCTTGTGCATCCAATAAGTGCGTTTGCGTCATTGGTTAAACATTTAGGTCATTTTCGTCCTCCCTAGGCTTATTTTAATCCAATGTCAATTTTTATCCAATCTTGTGCATCCAATAGGTGATTTTGTGTCATTGGTTGGCCATTTAGGTCATTTTGGTCCTTGCTAGGCTTACTCTAATCAAATTAGGTTTTTAAACAATCTTGTGCATCCAATAAGTGGGTTTGTGTCATTGGTTGAACATTTAGGTCATTTTCGTCCACCCTAGGCTTATTCTAATCCAATTAAGGTTTTTAACCAATCTTGTGCATCCAATAAGTGCATTTGTGTCATTGGTTAAACATTTAGGTCATTTTCGTCCCCCCTAGGCTTAATTTAATCCAATGTCGGTTTTTATCCAATCTTGTGCATCCAATAAGTGATTTTGTGTCATTTGTTGAACATTTAGGTCTTTTTCGTCCTCCCCTAGGCTTATTCTAATCCAATTAGGGTTTTTCACCTATCTTGTGCATCAGGGTTTTTAACCAATCTTGTGCATCCAATAACTACGTTTGTGTTATTGGATGAACATTTAGGTCATTTTGGTCCTCCTTAGGCTTATTCTAATCCAATTAGGTTTTTTAACCAATCTTGTGCTTAAAATAAGTGTTTTTGTGTCATTGGTTGAACATTTAGGTCATTTTCGTCCTCCCTAGCCTTATTCTAATCGAATTAGGGTTTTTAACCAATCTTGTGCATCCAATAAGTGCGTTTGTGTCATTGGTTAAACATTTAGGTCATTTTCGTCCCCCCTAGGCTTATTTTAATCCAATGTCGGTTTTTATCCAATCTTGTGCATCCAATAAGTGATTTTGTGTCATTTGTTGAACATTTAGGTCATTTTCGTCCTCCCTAGCCTTATTCTAATCGAATTAGGGTTTTTAATCAATCTTGTGCATCCAATAAGTGCGTTTGTGTCATAGGTTTAACATTTAGGTAATTTTCGTCCCCCCTAGGCTTATTTTAATCCAATGTCGGTTTTCACCTATCTTGTGCATCCGGGTTTTTAACCAATCTTTTGCATCCAATAACTACGTTTGTGTTATTGGATGAACATTTAGGTCATTTTGTTCCTCCATAGGCTTATTCTAATCCAACTAGGTTTTTTAACCAATCTTGTGCTTAAATTAAGTGTTTTTGTGTCATTGGTTGAACATTTGGGTCATTTTCGTCCTCCCTAGCCTTATTCTAATCGAATTAGGGTTTTTAACCAATCTTGTGCATCCAATAAGTGCGTTTGTGTCATTGGTTTAACATTTAGGTCATTTTCGTCCTCCCTAGGCTTATTCTAATCCAATTAGGGTTTTTAACCAATCTTGTGCATCCAATAAGTGCGTTTGTGTCATTGGTTAAACATTTAGGTCATTTTCGTCCCCCCTAGGCTTATTTTAATCCAATGTCGGTTTTTATCCAATCTTGTGCATCCAATAAGTGATTTTGTGTCATTTGTTGAACATTTAGGTCATTTTCGTCCTCCCCTAGGCTTATTCTAATCCAATTAGGGTTTTTCACCTATCTTGTGCATCAGGGTTTTTAACCAATCTTTTGCATCCAATAACTACGTTTGTGTTATTGGATGAACATTTAGTTTATTTTGGTCCTCCATAGGCTTATTCTAATCCAACTAGGTTTTTTAACCAATCTTGTGCTTAAAATAAGTGTTTTTGTGTCATTTGTTGAACATTTAGGTCATTTTCGTCCTCCCTAGCCTTATTCTAATCGAATTAGGGTTTTTAATCAATCTTTTGCATCCAATAAGTGCGTTTGTGTCATAGGTTTAACATTTAGGTCATTTTCGTCCTCCCTAGCCTTATTCTAATCCAATTAGGGTTTTTAACCAATCTTGTGCATCCAATAAGTGGGTTTGTGTCATTGGTTGACCATTTAGATCATTTTCGTCCTCCCTAGCCTTATTCTAATCCAATTAGGATTTTTAACCAATCTTGTGCATCCAATAAGTGATTTTGTGTCATTGGTTGAACATTTAGGTCATTTTCGTCCTCCCTAGGCTTATTCTAATCCAATTAGGGTTTTTAACCAATCTTGTGCATCCAATAAGTGCGTTTGTGTCATTGGTTTAACATTTAGGTCATTTTTGTCCTCCCTAGGCTTATTCTAATCCAATTAGGGTTTTTAACCAATCTTGTGCATCCAATAAGTGATATTGTGTCATTGGTTGAACATTTAGGTTATTTTTGTCCTCCCTAGGTTTATTCTAATCCAATTAAGGTTTTAACGAATCTTGTGGATCCAATAAGTGCGTTTGTGTCATTGGTTGAACATTTAGGTCGTTTTCGTTTTCCATAGTCTTATTCTAATCCAATTAGGGTTTTTAACTAATCTTGTGCATCCAATAAGTGCGTTTGTGTCATTGGTTTAACATTTAGGTCATTTTCGTCCTCCCTAGGCTTATTCTAATCCAATTAGGGTTTTTAACCAATCTTGTGCATCCAATAAGTGATATTGTGTCATTGGTTGAACATTTAGGTCATTTTTGTCCTCCCTAGGCTTATTCTAATCCAATTAGGGTTTTAACGAATCGTGTGGATCCAATAAGTGCGTTTGTGTCATTGGTTGAACATTTAGGTCGTTTTCGTTTTCCATAGTCTTATTCTAATCCAATTAGGGTTTTTAACCAATCTTGTGCATCCAATAAGTGCGTTTGTGTCATTGGTTTAACATTTAGGTCATTTTCGTCCTCCCTAGGCTTATTCTAATCCAATTAGGGTTTTTAACCAATCTTGTGCATCCAATAAGTGATATTGTGTCATTGGTTGAACATTTAGGTCATTTTCGTCATCCCTAGGCTTATTCTAATCAAATTAGGGTCTTTAACCAATCTAGTGCATCCAATAAGTGATTTTGTGTCATTGGTTGAACATTTAGGTCATTTTCTTCCTCCCTAAATTATTCTAATCCAGTTAGGGTTTTTAACCAATCTTGTGCATCCAATAAGTGATTTTGTGTCATTGGTTGATTATTTAGGTCTTTTTCGTCCTCCCTGGGCTTATTCTAATGCAATTAGCGTTTTTAACCAATCTCGTGGATCCAATTAGTGATTTTGTGTCATTGGTTGAACATTTAGGTCATTCTAGTCCTCCCTGGGCTTATTCTAATCCAATTGGGATTTTAACCAATCTTGTGGATCCAATAAGTGCATTTGTGTCATTGGTTGAACATTTAGGTCATTTTCGTTTTCCATAGTCTTATTCTAATCCAATTAGGGTTTTTAACCAATCTTGTGCATCCAATAAGTGCGTTTGTGTCATTGGTTTAACATTTAGGTCATTTTCGTCCTCCCTAGGCTTATTCTAATCCAATTAGGGTTTTTAACCAATCTTGTGCATCCAATAAGTGATATTGTGTCATTGGTTGAACATTTAGGTCATTTTCGTCATCCCTAGGCTTATTCTAATCAAATTAGGGTCTTTAACCAATCTAGTGCATCCAATAAGTGATTTTGTGTCATTGGTTGAACATTTAGGTCATTTTCTTCCTCCCTAGCTTATTCTAATCCAGTTAGGGTTTTTAACCAATCTTGTGCATCCAATAAGTGATTTTGTGTCATTGGTTGATTATTTAGGTCTTTTTCGTCCTCCCTGGGCTTATTCTAATGCAATTAGCGTTTTTAACCAATCTCGTGGATCCAATTATTGCTTTGTTTCATTGGTTGAACATTTAGGTCATTTTCTTCCTCCCTAGGCTTATTCTACTCCAATTAGGGTTTTTAACCAATCTTGTGCATCCAACAAGTGATTTTGTGTCATTGGTTGAAGATTTTGGTCATTTTCGTCCTTTCTAGGCTTATTGTAATGCAATTAGGGTTTTAAACCAATCGTGTGCATCCAAAAAGTGCGTTTGTGTCATTGGATTAATATTTAGGTCATTTTCGTCCTCCCTTGGCTAATTCTAATCCAATTAGGGTTTTTAACCAATCTTGTGCATCCAATAAGTGATTTTGTGTCATTGGTTGAACATTTAGGTCATTCTAGTCCTCCCTGGGCTTATTCTAATCCAATTGGGATTTTAACCAATCTTGTGGATCCAATAAGTGCATTTGTGTCATTGGTTGAACATTTAGGTCATTTTCGTTTTCCATAGTCTTATTCTAATCCAATTAGGGTTTTTAACCAATCTTGTGCATCCAATAAGTGCGTTTGTGTCATTGGTTTAACATTTAGGTCATTTTCGTCCTCCCTAGGCTTATTCTAATCCAATTAGGGTTTTTAACCAATCTTGTGCATCCAATAAGTGCGTTTGCGTCATTGGTTAAACATTTAGGTCATTTTCGTCCTCCCTAGGCTTATTCTAATCCAATAAGGGTTTTTAACCCATCTTGTGCATCCAATAAGTGATTTTGTGTCATTGGTTGAACATTTAGGTCATTTTCGTTCTCCCTTGGCTTATTCTAATCCAATTACGGTTTTTCACCTATCTTGTGCATCAGGGTTTTTAACCAATCTTGTGCATCCAATAAGAGCGTTTGAGTCATTGGATGAAAATTTAGGTCATTTTGGTCCTCCTTAAGCTTATTCTAATCCAATTAGGTTTTTTAACCAATCTTGTGCTTAAAATAAGTGATTTTGTGTCATTGGTTGAACATTTAGGTCATTTTCGTCCTCCCTAGCCTTATTCTAATCCAATTATGGTTTTTAACCAATCTTGTGCATCCAATAAGTGCGTTTGTGTCATTGGTTTAACATTTAGGTCATTTTCGTCCTCCCTAGGCTTATTCTAATCCAATTAGGGTTTTTAACCAATCTTGTGCATCCAATAAGTGCGTTTGTGTCATTGGTTGAACATTTAGGTCATTTTTGACCTCCCTAGGCTTATTCTAATCAATTTAGGGTTTTTAACCAACCTTGTGCATCCAATAAGTGTGTTTGTGTCATTGGTTTAACATTTAGGTCATTTTCATTCTCCCTTGGCTTATTCAAATCCAATTAGGGTTTTTAACCAATGTTGTGCATCCAATAAGTGCGTTTGTGTCATTGGTTGAACATTTAGGTCATTTTTGTCCTCCCTACGCTTATTCAAATCAACTTAGGGTTATAAACCAATCTTGTGCATCCAATAAGTGGGTTTGTGTCATTGGTGTAACATTTAGGTCATTTTCGTCATCCTTCTGCTTATTCTAGTCGAATTAGGATTTTTAACCAATGTTGTGCATCCAATAAGTGCGTTTGTGTAATTGGATTAACGTTCAGGTCATTTTCATCAACATTTTGCTTATTCAAATCCAATTAGGGTTTTTAACCAATCTTGTGCATTCAATAAGTGCGTTTGTGTCATTGGTTTAACATTTAGGTCATTTTCGTCCTCCCTAGGCTTATTCTAATCCAATTAGGGTTTTTAACCAATCTTGTGCATCCAATAAGTGCGTTTGTGTCATTGGTTTAACATTTAGGTCATTTTCGTCCTCCCTAGGCTTATTCTAATCCAATTAGGGTTTTTAATCAATCTTGTGCATCCAATAAGTGCGTTTGCGTCATTGGTTAAACATTTAGGTCGTTTTCGTCCTCCCTAGGCTTATTCTAATCCAATTAGGGTTTTTAACCAATCTTGTGCATCCAATATGTGATTTTGTGTCATTGGTTGAACATTTAGGTCATTTTCGTCCTCCCTAGGCTTATTTTAATCCAATTAGGGATTTTAACCAATCTTGTGCATCCAATAAGTGCGTTTGTGTCATTGGTTTAACATTTAGGTCATTTTCGTCCTCCCTAGGCTTATTCTAATCCAATTAGGGTTTTTAACCAATCTTGTGCATCCAATAAGTGCGTTTGTGTCATTGGTTAAACATTTAGGTCATTTTCGTCCTCCCTAGGCTTATTTTAATCCAATGTAGGTTTTTATCCAATCTTGTGCATCCAATAAGTGATTTTGTGTCATTGGTTGGCCATTTAGGTCATTTTCGTCCTTGCTAGGCTTACTCTAAACAAATTAGGTTTTTAAACAATCTTGTGCATCCAATAAGTGGGTTTGTGTCATTGGTTGACCATTTAGATCATTTTCGTCCTCCCTAGCCTTATTCTAATCCAATTAGGGTTTTTAACCAATCTTGTGCATCCAATAAGTGATTTTGTGTCATTGGTTGAACATTTAGGTCATTTTCGTCCTCCCTAGGCTTATTCTAATCCAATTAGGGTTTTTAACCAATCTTGTGCATCCAATAAGTGCGTTTGTGTCATTGGTTTAACATTTAGGTCATTTTCGTCCTCCCTAGGCTTATTCTAATCCAATTAGGGTTTTTAATCAATCTTGGGCATCCAATAAGTGCGTTTGCGTCATTGGTTAAACATTTAGGTCATTTTCGTCCTCCCTAGGCTTATTTTAATCCAATGTCAATTTTTATCCAATCTTGTGCATCCAATAGGTGATTTTGTGTCATTGGTTGGCCATTTAGGTCATTTTGGTCCTTGCTAGGCTTACTCTAATCAAATTAGGTTTTTAAACAATCTTGTGCATCCAATAAGTGGGTTTGTGTCATTGGTTGAACATTTAGGTCATTTTCGTCCTCCCTAGGCTTATTCTAATCCAATTAGGGTTTTTAACCAATCTTGTGCATCCAATAAGTGCGTTTGTGTCATTGGTTTAACATTTAGGTCATTTTCGTCCTCCCTAGGCTTATTCTAATCCAATTAGGGTTTTTAATCAATCTTGTGCATCTAATAAGTGCGTTTGCGTCATTGGTTAAACATTTAGGTCGTTTTCGTCCTCCCTAGGCTTATTCTAATCCAATTAGGGTTTTTAACCAATCTTGTGCATCCAATAAGTGATTTTGTGTCATTGGTTGAACATTTAGGTCATTTTCGTCCTCCCTAGGCTTATTTTAATCCAATTAGGGATTTTAACCAATCTTGTGCATCCAATAAGTGCGTTTGTGTCATTGGTTTAACATTTAGGTCATTTTCGTCCTCCCTAGGCTTATTCTAATCCAATTAGGGTTTTTAACCAATCTTGTGCATCCAATAAGTGCGTTTGTGTCATTGGTTAAACATTTAGGTCATTTTTGTCCTCCCTTGGCTTAATCTAATCCAATTACAGTTTTTCACCTATCTTGTGCATCAGGGTTTTTAACCAATCTTGTGCAATGACATAACTACGTTTATGTCATTATATGAACATTTAGGTCATTTGGGTCCTCCATAGGCTTATTCTAATCCAAATAGGTTTTTAACCAATCTTGTGCTTAAAATAAGTGATTTTGTGTCATTGGTTGAACATTTAGGTTATTTTCGTCCTCCCTAGGCTTATTCTAATCCAATTAGGGTTTTTAACCAATCTTGTGCATTCAATAAGTGCGTTTGTGTCATTGGTTTAACATTTAGGTCATTTTCGTCCTCCCTAGGCTTATTCTAATCCAATTAGGGTTTTTAACCAATCTTGTGCATCCAATAAGTGATTTTGTGTCATTGGTTGAACATTTATGTCATTGTTGTCCTCCCTAGGTTTATTCTAATCAAATTAGGGTTTTTAACCAATCTTGTGCATCCAATAAGTGATTTTGTGTCATTGGTTGAACATTTAAGTCATTTTCGTTCTCCCTTGGCTTATTCTAATCCAATTAGGGTTTTTCACCTATCTTGTGCATCCGGGTTTTTAACCAATCTTGTGCATCCAATAAGTGCGTTTGAGTCATTGGATGAACATTTAGGTCTTTTTCCTCCTCCCTAGGCTTATTCTAATCCAATTAGGGTTTTTAACCAATCTTGTGCATCCAATAAGTGCGTTTGTGTCATTGGTTAAACATTTAGGTCATTTTCGTCCCCCTAGGCTTATTTTAATCCAATGTCGGTTTTTATCCAATCTTGTGAATCCAATTAGTGATTTTGTGTCATTTGTTGAACATTTAGGTCTTTTTCGTGCTCCCCTTGGCTTATTCTAATCCAATTAGGGTTTTTCACCTATCTTGTGCATCAGGGTTTTTAACCAATCTTGTGCATCCAATAACTACGTTTGTGTTATTGGATGAACATTTAGGTCATTTTGGTCCTCCATAAGCTTATTCAATCCAATTGGGTTTTTTTAACCAATCTTGTGCTTAAAATAAGTGATTTTGTGTCATTGGTTGAACATTTAGGTCATTTTCGTCCTCCCTAGCCTTATTCTAATCCGATTATGGTTTTTAACCAATCTTGTGCATCCAATAAGTGCGTTTGTGTCATTGGTTTAACATTTAGGTCATTTTCGTCCTCCCTAGGCTTATTCTAATCCAATTAGGGTTTTTAACCAATCTTGTGCATCCAATAAGTGATTTTGTGTCATTGGTTGAACATTTATGTCATTTTCGTCCTTCCTAGGCTTATTCTAATCCAATTAGGGTTTTTAACCAATCTTGTGCATCCAAGAAGTGATTTTGTGTCATTGGTTGAACATTTAAGTCATTTTCGTTCTCCCTTGGCTTATTCTAATCCAATTAGGGTTTTTCACCTATCTTGTGCATCAGGGTTTTTAACCAATCTAGTGCATCCAATAAGTGCGTTTGAGTCATTGGATGAACATTTAGGTCATTTTCCTCCTCCCTAGGCTTATGCTAATCCAATTAGGGTTTTTAACCAATCTTGTGCATCCAATAAGAGCGTTTGAGTCATTGGATGAAAATTTAGGTCATTTTGTTCCTCCGTAAGCTTATTTTAATCCAATTAGGTTTTTTAACCAATCTTGTGCTTAAAATAAGTGTTTTTGTGTCATTGGTTGAACATTTAGGTCATTTTCGTCCTCCCTAGCCTTATTCTAATCCAATTATGGTTTTTAACCAATCTTGTGCATCCAATAAGTGCGTTTGTGTCATTTGTTTAACATTTAGGTCATTTTCGTCCTCCCTAGGCATATTCTAATCCAATTAGGGTTTTTAACCAATCTTGTGCATCCAATAACTGCGTTTGTGTCATAGGTTTAACATTTAGGTCATTTTCGTCCTCCCTAGGCTTATTCTAATCCAATTAGGGTTTTTAACCAATCTTGTGCATCCAATAAGTGCGTTTGTGTCATTGGTTTAACATTTAGGTCATTTTCGTCCTCCCTAGGCTTATTCTAATCCAATTAGGGTTTTTAATCAATCTTGTGCATCCAATAAGTGCGTTTGCGTCATTGGTTAAACATTTAGGTCATTTTCGTCCTCCCTAGGCTTATTCTAATCCAATAAGGGTTTTTAACCCATCTTGTGCATCCAATAAGTGATTTTGTGTCATTGGTTGAACATTTAAGTCATTTTCGTTCTCCCTTGGCTTATTCTAATCCAATTAGGGTTTTTCACCTATCTTGTGCATCAGGGTTTTTAACCAATCTTGTGCATCCAATAAGTGCGTTTGAGTCATTGGATGAACATTTAGGTCTTTTTCCTCCTCCCTAGGCTTATTCTAATCCAATTAGGGTTTTTAACCAATCTTGTGCATCCAATAAGAGCGTTTGAGTCATTGGATGAAAATTTAGGTCATTTTGTTCCTCCGTAAGCTTATTTTAATCCAATTAGGTTTTTTAACCAATCTTGTGCTTAAAATAAGTGTTTTTGTGTCATTGGTTGAACATTTAGGTCATTTTCGTCCTCCCTAGCCTTATTCTAATCCAATTATGGTTTTTAACCAATCTTGTGCATCCAATAAGTGCGTTTGTGTCATTTGTTTAACATTTAGGTCATTTTCGTCCTCCCTAGGCATATTCTAATCCAATTAGGGTTTTTAACCAATCTTGTGCATCCAATAACTGCGTTTGTGTCATAGGTTTAACATTTAGGTCATTTTCGTCCTCCCTAGGCTTATTCTAATCCAATTAGGGTTTTTAACCAATCTTGTGCATCCAATAAGTGCGTTTGTGTCATTGGTTTAACATTTAGGTCATTTTCGTCCTCCCTAGGCTTATTCTAATCCAATTAGGGTTTTTAATCAATCTTGTGCATCCAATAAGTGCGTTTGCGTCATTGGTTAAACATTTAGGTCGTTTTCGTCCTCCCTAGGCTTATTCTAATCCAATTAGGGTTTTTAACCAATCTTGTGCATCCAATATGTGATTTTGTGTCATTGGTTGAACATTTAGGTCATTTTCGTCCTCCCTAGGCTTATTTTAATCCAATTAGGGATTTTAACCAATCTTGTGCATCCAATAAGTGCGTTTGTGTCATTGGTTTAACATTTAGGTCATTTTCGTCCTCCCTAGGCTTATTCTAATCCAATTAGGGTTTTTAACCAATCTTGTGCATCCAATAAGTGCGTTTGTGTCATTGGTTAAACATTTAGGTCATTTTCGTCCTCCCTTGGCTTATTCTAATCCAATTACAGTTTTTCACCTATCTTGTGCATCAGGGTTTTTAACCAATCTTGTGCAATGACATAACTACGTTTATGTCATTATATGAACATTTAGGTCATTTGGGTCCTCCATAGGCTTATTCTAATCCAAATAGGTTTTTAACCAATCTTGTGCTTAAAATAAGTGATTTTGTGTCATTGGTTGAACATTTAGGTTATTTTCGTCCTCCCTAGGCTTATTCTAATCCAATTAGGGTTTTTAACCAATCTTGTGCATTCAATAAGTGCGTTTGTGTCATTGGTTTAACATTTAGGTCATTTTCGTCCTCCCTAGGCTTATTCTAATCCAATTAGGGTTTTTAACCAATCTTGTGCATCCAATAAGTGATTTTGTGTCATTGGTTGAACATTTAGGTCATTTTCGTCCTCCCTAGGCTTATTCTAATCCAATTAGGGTTTTTAACCAATCTTGTGCATCCTATATGTGATTTTGTGTCATTGGTTGAACATTTAGGTCATTTTCGTCCTCCCTAGGCTTATTCTAATCCAATTAGGGTTTTAACCAATCTTGTGCATCCAATATGTGATTTTGTGTCATTTTGTGTCATTGGTTGAACATTTAGGTCATTTTCGTCCTCCCTAGGCTTATTCTAATCCAATTAGGGTTTTTAACCAATCTTGTGCATCCAATATGTGATTTAGTGTTATTGGTTGAACATTTAGGTAATTTTCGTCCTCGCTAGGCTTTTTCTAATCCAATTCGGGTTTTTAACCAATCTTGTGCATCCAATATGTGATTTTGTGTCATTGGTTGAACATTTAGGTCATTTTCGTCCTCCCTAGGCTTATCCTAATCCAATTAGGGTTTTTAACCAATCTAGTGCATCCAATATGTGATTTTGTACCATTGGATGAACATTTAGGTCATTTTCGTCCTCCCAGATCTTATTCTAATCCAATTAGGGTTTTTAACCAATGTTTTGCATCCAATATGTGATTTTGTGTCATTTTGGGTCATTGGTTGAACATTTAGGTCATTTTCGTCCTCCCTATGCTTATTCTAATCCAATTAGGGTTTTTAACCAATCTTGTGCATCCAATATGTGATTTTGTGTCATTTTGTGTCATTGGTTGAACATTTAGGTCATTTTCGTCCTCCCTAGGCTTATTCTAATCCAATTAGGGTTTTTAACCAATCTTGTGCATCCAATATGTGATTTTCTGTCATTTTGTGTCATTTTGTGTCATTGGTTGAACATTTAGGTCATTTTCGTCCTCCTTAGGCTTATTCTAATCCAATTAGGGTTTTAACCAATCTTGTGCATCCAATATATGATTTTGTACCATTGGTTGAACATTTAGGTCATTTTCGTCCTCCCTAGCCTTATTCTAATCCAATTAGGGTTTTTAACCAATCTTGTGCATCCAATATGTGATTTTGTGTCATTGGTTGAACATTTAGGTCATTTTCGTCCTCCCTAGGCTTATTCTATTCCAATTAGGATTTTTAACCAATCTTGTGCATCCAATATGTGATTTTGTGTCATTTTGTGTCATTGGTTGAACATTTAGGTCATTTTCGTCCTCCCTAGGCTTATTCTAATCCAATTAGGGTTTTTAACCAATCTTGTGCATCCAATATGTGATTTTGTGTCATTGATTGAACATTTAGGTCTTTTTCGTCCTCCCTATGCTTATTCTAATCCAGTTAGGGTTTTTAACCAATCTTGTGCATCCAATATGTGATTTTGTGTCATTTTGTGTCATTGGTTGAACATTTAGGTCATTTTCGTCCTCCCTAGGCTTATTCTAATCCAATTAGGGTTTTTAACCAATCTTGTGCATCCAATAAGTGATTTTGTGTCATTGGTTGAACATTTAGGTCATTTTCATCCTCCCTAGGCTTATTCTAATCCAATTAGGGTTTTTAACCAATCTTGTGCATCCAATAAGTGATTTTGTGTCATTGGTTGAACATTTAGGTCATTTTCGTCCTCCCTAGGCTTATTCTAATCCAATTAGGGTTTTTAACCAATCTTGTGCATCCAATAAGTGCGTTTGTGTCATAGGTTTAACATTTAGGTCATTTTCGTCCTCCCTAGGCTTATTCTAATCCAATTAGGGTTTTTAACCAATCTTGTGCATCCAATAAGTGATTTTGCGTCATTGGTTGAACATTTAGGTCATTTTCGTCCTCCCTAGGCTTATTCTAATCCAATTAGGGTTTTTAACCAATCTTGTGCATCCAATAAGTGCGTTTGTGTCATTGGTTTAACATTTAGGTCATTTTCGTCCTCCCTAGGCTTATTCTAATCCAATTAGGGTTTTTAATCAATCTTGGGCATCCAATAAGTGCGTTTGCGTCATTGGTTAAACATTTAGGTCATTTTCGTCCTCCCTAGGCTTATTTTAATCCAATGTCAATTTTTATCCAATCTTGTGCATCCAATAGGTGATTTTGTGTCATTGGTTGGCCATTTAGGTCATTTTGGTCCTTGCTAGGCTTACTCTAATCAAATTAGGTTTTTAAACAATCTTGTGCATCCAATAAGTGGGTTTGTGTCATTGGTTGAACATTTAGGTCATTTTCGTCCTCCCTAGGCTTATTCTAATCCAATTAGGGTTTTTAACCAATCTTGTGCATCCAATAAGTGCGTTTGTGTCATTGGTTAAACATTTAGGTCATTTTCGTCCCCCCTAGGCTTATTTTAATCCAATGTCGGTTTTTATCCAATCTTGTGCATCCAATAAGTGATTTTGTGTCATTTGTTGAACATTTAGGTCTTTTTCGTCCTCCCCTAGGCTTATTCTAATCCAATTAGGGTTTTTCACCTATCTTGTGCATCAGGGTTTTTAACCAATCTTGTGCATCCAATAACTACGTTTGTGTTATTGGATGAACATTTAGGTCATTTTGGTCCTCCTTAGGCTTATTCTAATCCAATTAGGTTTTTTAACCAATCTTGTGCTTAAAATAAGTGTTTTTGTGTCATTGGTTGAACATTTAGGTCATTTTCGTCCTCCCTAGCCTTATTCTAATCGAATTAGGGTTTTTAACCAATCTTGTGCATCCAATAAGTGCGTTTGTGTCATTGGTTTACCATTTAGGTCATTTTCGTCCTCCCTAGGCTTATTCTAATCCAATAAGGGTTTTTAACCAATCTTGTGCATCCAATAAGTGATTTTGTGTCATTGGTTGAACATTTAGGTCATTTTCGTTCTCCCTTGGCTTATTCTAATCCAATTACGGTTTTTCACCTATCTTGTGCATCAGGGTTTTTAACCAATCTTGTGCATCCAATAAGAGCGTTTGAGTCGTTGGATAAAAATTTAGGTCATTTTGGTCCTCCTTAAGCTTATTCTAATCCAATTAGGTTTTTTAACCAATCTTGTGCTTAAAATAAGTGATTTTGTGTCATTGGTTGAACATTTAGGTCATTTTCGTCCTCCCTAGCCTTATTCTAATCCAATTATGGTTTTTAACCAATCTTGTGCATCCAATAAGTGCGTTTGTGTCATTGGTTTAACATTTAGGTCATTTTGGTCCTCCCTAGGCATATTCTAATCCAATTAGGGTTTTTAACCAATCTTGTGCATCCAATAAGTGCGTTTGTGTCATAGGCTTAACATTTAGGTCATTTTCGTCCTCCCTAGGCTTATTCTAATCCAATTAGGGTTTCTAACCAATCTTGTGCATCCAATAAGTGATTTTGTGTCATTGGTTGAACATTTAGGTCATTTTCGTCCTCCCTAGGCTTATTCTAATCCAATTAGGGTTTTTAACCAATCTTGTGCATCCAATAAGTGCATTTGTGTCATTGGTTTAACATTTAGGTCATTTTCGTCCTCCCTAGGCTTACTCTAATCCAATTAGGGTTTTTAATCAATCTTGTGCATCCAATAAGTGCGTTTGCGTCATTGGTTAAACATTTAGGTCATTTTCGTCCTCCCTAGGCTTATTCTAATCCAATAAGGGTTTTTAACCCATCTTGTGCATCCAATAAGTGATTTTGTGTCATTGGTTGAACATTTAGGTCATTTTCGTTCTCCCTTGGCTTATTCTAATCCAATTACGGTTTTTCACCTATCTTGTGCATCGGGGTTTTTAACCAATCTTGTGCATCCAATAAGAGCGTTTGAGTCATTGGATGAAAATTTAGGTCATTTTGGTCCTCCGTAAGCTTATTCTAATCCAATTAGGTTTTTTAACCAATCTTGTGCTTAAAATAAGTGATTTTGTGTCATTGGTTGAACATTTAGGTCATTTTCGTCCTCCCTAGCCTTATTCTAATCCAATTATGGTTTTTAACCAATCTTGTGCATCCAATAAGTGCGTTTGTGTCATTGGTTTTACATTTAGGTCATTTTCGTCCTCCCTAGGCATATTCTAATGCAATTAGGGTTTTTAACCAATCTTGTGCATCCAATAAGTGCGTTTGTGTCATAGGTTTAACATTTAGGTCATTTTCGTCCTCCCAAGGCTTATTCTAATCCAATTAGGGTTTTTAACCAATCTTGTGCATCCAATAAGTGATTTTCCGTCATTGGTTGAACATTTAGGTCATTTTCGTCCTCCCTAGGCTTATTCTAATCCAATTAGGGTTTTTAACCAATCTTGTGCATCCAATAAGTGCGTTTGTGTCATTGGTTTAACATTTAGGTCATTTTCGTCCTCCCTAGGCTTATTCTAATCCAATTAGGGTTTTTAATCAATCTTGTGCATCCAGTAAGTACGTTTGCGTCATTGGTTAAACATTTAGGTCATTTTCGTCCTCCCTAGGCTTATTTTAATCCAATGTCGGTTTTTATCCAATCTTGTGCATCCAATAGGTGATTTTGTGTCATTGGTTGGCCATTTAGGTCATTTTGGTCCTTGCTAGGCTTACTCTAATCAAATTAGGTTTTTAAACAATCTTGTGCATCCAATAAGTGGGTTTGTGTCATTGGTTGAACATTTAGGTCATTTTCGTCCTCCCTAGGCTTATTCTAATCCAATTAGGGTTTTTAACCAATCTTGTGCATCCAATAAGTGCGTTTGTGTCATTGGTTTAACATCTAGGTCATTTTCGTCCTCCCTTGGCCGATTCTAATGCAATTAGGGTTTTTCACCTATCTTGTGCATCAGGGTTTTAAACCAATCTTGTGCATCCAATACGTGCGTTTGTGTCATTGGATGAACATTTAGGTCATTTTGGTCCTCCATAGGCTTATTCTAATCCAATTAGGTTTTTTAACCAATCTTGTGCTTAAAATAAGTGATTTTGTGTCATTGGTTGAACATTTAGGTCATTTTCGTCCTCCCTAGGCTTATTCTAATCCAATTAGGGTTTTTAACCAATCTTGTGCATCCAATAAGTGCGTTTGTGTCATTGGTTTAACATTTAGGTCATTTTTGTCCTCCCTAGGCTTATTCTAATCCAATTAGGGTTTTTAACCAATCTTGTGCATCCAATAAGTGCGTTTGTGTCATTGGTTGAACATTTAGGTCAGTTTCCTCCTCCCAAGGCTTATTCTAATCCAATTAGGGTTTTTAACCAATCTTGTGCATCCAATATGTGATTTTGTGTCATTGGTTGAACATTTAGGTCATTTTCGTCCTCCCTAGCCTTAATCTAATCCAATTAGGATTTTTAACCAATCTTGTGCATCCAATAAGTGAGTTTGTATCATTGGTTTAACATTTAGGTCATTTTCGTCCTCCCTAGGCTTATTCTAATCCAATTAGGGTTTTTAACCAATCTTGTGCATCCAATAAGTGCGTTTGTGTCATTGGTTAAACATTTAGGTCATTTTCGTCCTCCCTAGGCTTATTTTAATCCAATGTAGGTTTTTATCCAATCTTGTGCATCCAATAAGTGATTTTGTGTCATTGGTTGGCCATTTAGGTCATTTTCGTCCTTGCTAGGCTTACTCTAAACAAATTAGGTTTTTAAACAATCTTGTGCATCCAATAAGTGGGTTTGTGTCATTGGTTGACCATTTAGATCATTTTCGTCCTCCCTAGCCTTATTCTAATCCAATTAGGGTTTTTAACCAATCTTGTGCATCCAATAAGTGATTTTGTGTCATTGGTTGAACATTTAGGTCATTTTCGTCCTCCCTAGGCTTATTCTAATCCAATTAGGGTTTTTAACCAATCTTGTGCATCCAATAAGTGCATTTGTGTCATTGGTTGAACATTTAGGTCATTTTCGTCCTCATTAGGCTTATTCTAATCCAATTAGGGTTTTTAACCAATCTTGTGCATCCAATAAGTGATTTTGTGTCATTGGTTGAACATTTAGGTCATTTTCGTCCTCCCTAGGCTTATTCTAATCCAATTAGGGTTTTTAACCAATCTTGTGCATCCAATATGTGATTTTGTTTCATTGGTTGAACATTTAGGTCATTTTCGACCTCCCTAGGCTTATTCTAATCCAATTAGTGTTTTTAACCAATCTTGTGCATCCAATATGTGATTTTGTGACATTTTGTGTCATTGGTTGAACATTTAGGTCATTTTCATCCTCCCTAGGCTTATTCTAATCCAATTAGGGTTTTTAACCAACCTTGTGCATCCAATATGTGATTTTGTGTCATTGGTTTAACATTTAGGTCATTTTCGTCCTCCCTAGGCTTATTCTAATCCAATTAGGGTTTTTAACCAATCTTGTGCATCCAATATGTGATTTTGTGTCATTTTGTGTCATTGGTTGAACATTTAGGTCATTTTCGTCCTCCCTAGGCTTATTCTAATCCAATTAGAGTTTTTAACCAATCTTGTGCATCCAATACGTGATTTTGTGTCATTTGTTGAACATTTAGGTCATTTTCGTCATCGCTATGCTTATTCTAATCCAATTAGGGTTTTTAACCAATCTTGTGCATCCAATATGTGATTTTGTGTCATTTTGTGTCATTGGTTGAACATTTAGGTCATTTTCGTCCTCCCTAGGCTTATTCTAATCCAATTAGGGTTTTTAACCAATCTTGTGCATCCAATATGTGATTTTGTGTCATTTTGTGTCATTGGTTGAACATTTAGGTCATATTCGTCCTCCCTAGGCTTATTCTAATCCAATTAAGGTTTTTAACCAATCTTGTGCATCCAATATGTGATTTTGTGTCATTTTGTGTCATTGGTTGAACATTTAGGTCATTTTCGTCCTCCCTAGGCTTATTCTAATCCAATTAGGGTTTTTAACCAATCTTGTGCATCCAATATGTGATTTTGTGTCATTTTGTGTCATTGGTTGAACATTTAGGTCATTTCGTCCTCCCTAGGCTTATTCTAAAACAATTAGGGTTTTTAACCAATCTTGTGCATCCAATATGTGATTTTGTGTCATTTTGTGTCATTGGTTGAACATTTAGGTCATTTTCGTCCTCCCTAGGCTTATTCTAATCCAATTAGGGTTTTTAACCAATCTTGTGCATCCAATATGTGATTTTGTGTCATTGGTTGAACATTTAGTTCATTTTCGTCCTCCCTAGGCTTATTCTATTCCATTTAGGGTTTTTAACCAATCTTCTGCATCCAATATGTGATTTTGTGTCATTTTGTGTCATTGGTTCAACATTTAGGTCATTTTCGTCCTCCCTAGGGTTATTTTAATCCAATTAGGATTTTTAACCAATCTTGTGCATCCAATATGTGATTTTGTGTCATTTTGTGTCATTGGTTGAACATTTAGGTCATTTTCGTCCTCCCTAGGCTTATTCTAATCCAATTAGGGTTTTTAACCAATCTTGTGCATCCAATATGTGATTTTGTGTCATTTTGTGTCATTGGTTGAACATTTTGTTCATTTTCGTTCTCCCTAGGCTTATTCTAATCCAATTAGGGTTTTTAACCAATCTTGTGCATCCAATATGTGATTTTGTGTCATTTTGTGTCATTGGTTGAACATTTAGGTCATTTTCGTCCTCCCTAGGCTTATTCTAATCCAATTAGGGTTTTTAACCAATCTTGTGCATCCAATAAGTGCGTTTGTGTCATTGGTTGAACATTTAGGTCATTTTCGTCCTCCCTAGGCTTATTCTAATCCAATTAGGGCTTTTAATCAATCTTTTGCATCCAATAAGTGCGTTTATGTCATTGGTTGAACATTTAGGTCATTTTCGTCCTCCCTACGCTTATTCTAATCCAATTAGGGTTTTTAATTAATCTTGTGCATCCAATAAGTGTGTTTGTGTTATTGGTTGAACATTTAGGTCATTTTCGTCCTCCCTAGGCTTATTCTAATCCAATTAGGGTTTTTAATCAATCTTTTGCATCCAATAAGTGCGTTTTATGTCATTGGTTGAACATTTAGGTCATTTTCGTCCTCCCTACGCTTATTCTAATCCAATTAGGGATTTTAATTAATCTTGTGAATCCAATAAGTGCGTTTGTGTTATTGGTTGAACATTTAGGTCATTTTCGTCCTCCCTAGGCTTATTCTAATCCAATTAGGGTTTTTAACCAATCTTGTGCATCCAATAAGTGCGTTTGTGTCATTGGTTTAACATTTAGGTCATTTTCGTCCTCCCTAGGCTTATTCTAATCCAATTAGGGTTTTTAATCAATCTTGTGCATCCAATAAGTGCGTTTGCGTCATTGGTTAAACATTTAGGTCATTTTCGTCCTCCCTAGGCTTATTCTAATCCAATAAGGGTTTTTAACCCATCTTGTGCATCCAATAAGTGATTTTGTGTCATTGGTTGAACATTTAGGTCATTTTCGTTCTCCCTTGGCTTATTCTAATCCAATTACGGTTTTTCACCTATCTTGTGCATCAGGGTTTTTAACCAATCTTGTGCATCCAATAAGAGCGTTTGAGTCATTGGATGAAAATTTAGGTCATTTTGGTCCTCCTTAAGCTTATTCTAATCCAATTAGGTTTTTTAACCAATCTTGTGCTTAAAATAAGTGATTTTGTGTCATTGGTTGAACATTTAGGTCATTTTCGTCCTCCCTAGCCTTATTCTAATCCAATTATGGTTTTTAACCAATCTTGTGCATCCAATAAGTGCGTTTGTGTCATTGGTTTAACATTTAGGTCATTTTCGTCCTCCCTAGGCTTATTCTAATCCAATTAGGGTTTTTAACCAATCTTGTGCATCCAATAAGTGCGTTTGTGTCATTGGTTAAACATTTAGGTCATTTTCGTCCCCCCTAGGCTTATTTTAATCCAATGTCGGTTTTTATCCAATCTTGTGCATCCAATAAGTGATTTTGTGTCATTTGTTGAACATTTAGGTCTTTTTCGTCCTCCCCTAGGCTTATTCTAATCCAATTAGGGTTTTTCACCTATCTTGTGCATCAGGGTTTTTAACCAATCTTGTGCATCCAATAACTACGTTTGTGTTATTGGATGAACATTTAGGTCATTTTGGTCCTCCTTAGGCTTATTCTAATCCAATTAGGTTTTTTAACCAATCTTGTGCTTAAAATAAGTGTTTTTGTGTCATTGGTTGAACATTTAGGTCATTTTCGTCCTCCCTAGCCTTATTCTAATCGAATTAGGGTTTTTAACCAATCTTGTGCATCCAATAAGTGCGTTTGTGTCATTGGTTTACCATTTAGGTCATTTACGTCCTCCCTAGGCTTATTCTAATCCAATAAGGGTTTTTAACCAATCTTGTGCATCCAATAAGTGATTTTGTGTCATTGGTTGAACATTTAGGTCATTTTCGTTCTCCCTTGGCTTATTCTAATCCAATTACGGTTTTTCACCTATCTTGTGCATCAGGGTTTTTAACCAATCTTGTGCATCCAATAAGAGCGTTTGAGTCGTTGGATGAAAATTTAGGTCATTTTGGTCCTCCTTAAGCTTATTCTAATCCAATTAGGTTTGTTAACCAATCTTGTGCTTAAAATAAGTGATTTTGTGTCATTGGTTGAACATTTAGGTCATTTTCGTCCTCCCTAGCCTTATTCTAATCCAATTATGGTTTTTAACCAATCTTGTGCATCCAATAAGTGCGTTTGTGTCATTGGTTTAACATTTAGGTCATTTTTGTCCTCCCTAGGCATATTCTAATCCAATTAGGGTTTTTAACCAATCTTGTGCATCCAATAAGTGCGTTTGTGTCATAGGTTTAACATTTAGGTCATTTTCGTCCTCCCTAGGCTTATTCTAATCCAATTAGGGTTTTTAACCAATCTTGTGCATCCAATAAGTGATTTTGCGTCATTGGTTGAACATTTAGGTCATTTTCGTCCTCCCTAGGCTTATTCTAATCCAATTAGGGTTTTTAACCAATCTTGTGCATCCAATAAGTGCGTTTGTGTCATTGGTTTAACATTTAGGTCATTTTCGTCCTCCCTAGGCTTATTCTAATCCAATTAGGGTTTTTAATCAATCTTGGGCATCCAATAAGTGCGTTTGCGTCATTGGTTAAACATTTAGGTCATTTTCGTCCTCCCTAGGCTTATTTTAATCCAATGTCAATTTTTATCCAATCTTGTGCATCCAATAGGTGATTTTGTGTCATTGGTTGGCCATTTAGGTCATTTTGGTCCTTGCTAGGCTTACTCTAATCAAATTAGGTTTTTAAACAATCTTGTGCATCCAATAAGTGGGTTTGTGTCATTGGTTGAACATTTAGGTCATTTTCGTCCTCCCTAGGCTTATTCTAATCCAATTAGGGTTTTTAACCAATCTTGTGCATCCAATAAGTGCGTTTGTGTCATTGGTTAAACATTTAGGTCATTTTCGTCCCCCCTAGGCTTATTTTAATCCAATGTCGGTTTTTATCCAATCTTGTGCATCCAATAAGTGATTTTGTGTCATTTGTTGAACAGTTAGGTCTTTTTCGTCCTCCCCTAGGCTTATTCTAATCCAATTAGGGTTTTTCACCTATCTTGTGCATCAGGGTTTTTAACCAATCTTGTGCATCCAATAACTACGTTTGTGTTATTGGATGAACATTTAGGTCATTTTGGTCCTCCATAGGCTTATTCTAATCCAATTAGGTTTTTTAACCAATCTTGTGCTTAAAATAAGTGTTTTTGTGTCATTGGTTGAACATTTAGGTCATTTTCGTCCTCCCTAGCCTTATTCTAATCGAATTAGGGTTTTTAACCAATCTTGTGCATCCAATAAATGCGTTTGTGTCATTGGTTTACCATTTAGGTCATTTTCGTCCTCCCTAGGCTTATTCTAATCCAATAAGGGTTTTTAACCAATCTTGTGCATCCAATAAGTGATTTTGTGTCATTGGTTGAACATTTAGGTCATTTTCGTTCTCCCTTGGCTTATTCTAATCCAATTACGGTTTTTCACCTATCTTGTGCATCAGGGTTTTTAACCAATCTTGTGCATCCAATAAGAGCGTTTGAGTCATTGGATGAAAATTTAGGTCATTTTGGTCCTCCTTAAGCTTATTCTAATCCAATTAGGTTTTTTAACCAATCTTGTGCTTAAAATAAGTGATTTTGTGTCATTGGTTGAACATTTAGGTCATTTCCGTCCTCCCTAGCCTTATTCTAATCCAATTATGGTTTTTAACCAATCTTGTGCATCCAATAAGTGCGTTTGTGTCATTGGTTTAACATTTAGGTCATTTTCGTCCTCCCTAGGCATATTCTAATCCAATTAGGGTTTTTAACCAATCTTGTGCATCCAATAAGTGCGTTTGTGTCATAGGTTTAACATTTAGGTCATTTTCGTCCTCCCTAGGCTTATTCTAATCCAATTAGGGTTTTTAACCAATCTTGTGCATCCAATAAGTGATTTTGCGTCATTGGTTGAACATTTAGGTCATTTTCGTCCTCCCTAGGCTTATTCTAATCCAATTAGGGTTTTTAACCAATCTTGTGCATCCAATAAGTGCGTTTGTGTCATTGGTTTAACATTTAGGTCATTTTCGTCCTCCCTAGGCTTATTCTAATCCAATTAGGGTTTTTAATCAATCTTGTGCATCTAATAAGTGCGTTTGCGTCATTGGTTAAACATTTAGGTCGTTTTCGTCCTCCCTAGGCTTATTCTAATCCAATTAGGGTTTTTAACCAATCTTGTGCATCCAATAAGTGATTTTGTGTCATTGGTTGAACATTTAGGTCATTTTCGTCCTCCCTAGGCTTATTCTAATCCAATTAGGGTTTTAACCAATCTTGTGCATCCAATATGTGATTTTGTGTTATTTTGTGTCATTGGTTGAACATTTAGGTCATTTTCGTCCTCCCAAGGCTTATTCTAATCCAATTAGGGTTTTTAACCAATCTTGTGCATCCAATATGTGATTTTGTGTCATTGGTTGAACATTTAGGTCATTTTCGTCCTCCCTAGGCTTATTCTAACCAATTAGGGTTTTTAACCAATATTATGCATCCAATATGTGATTTTTTGTCATTTTGTGTCATTGGTTGAACATTTAGGTCATTTTCGTCCTCCCTAGGCTTATTCTAATCCAATTAGGGTTTTTAACCAATCTTGTGCATCCAATAAGTGATTTTGTGTCATTGGTTGAACATTTAGGTCATTTTCGTCCTCCCTAGGCTTATTCTAATCCAATTAGGGTTTTAACCAATCTTGTGCATCCAATATGTGATTTTGTGTTATTTTGTGTCATTGGTTTAACATTTAGGTCATTTTCGTCCTCCCAAGGCTTATTCTAATCCAATTAGGGTTTTGAACCAATCTTGTGCATCCAATATGTGATTTTGTGTCATTGGTTGAACATTTATGTCATTTTCGTCCTCCCTAGGCTTATTCTAATCCAATTAGGGTATTTAACCAATCTTGTGCATCCAATATGTGATTTTGTGTCATTGGTTGAACATTTAGGTCATTTTCGTTCTCCCTAGGCTTATTCGAATCCATTTAGGGTTTTTAACCAATCTTATGCATCCAATAAGTGATTCTGTGTTATTTTGTGTCATTGGTTGAACATTTAGGTTGTTGTCATCATCCCTAGGCTTATTCTAATCCAATTAGGGTTTTTAACACATCTTGTGCATCCAATATGTGATTTGGTGTCATTTTGTGTCATTGGGTGAACATTTAGGTCATTTTCGTCCTCCCTAGGCTTATTCTCATCCAATTAGGGTTTTTAACCAATGTTGTGCATCCAAAATGTGATTTTGTGTCATTGGTTGAACATTTAGGTCATTTTCGTCCTCCCTAGGCTTATTCTAATCCTATTAGGGTTTTTAACCAATCTTGTGCATCCAATATGTGATTTTGTGTTATTTTGTGTCATTGGTTGAACATTTAGGTCATTTTCGTCCTCCCTAGGCTTATTCTAATCCGATTAGGGTTTTTCACCAATCTTGTGCATCCAATATGTGATTTTGTGTCATTTTGTGTCAATTGTTGAACATTTCGGTCATTTTCGTCTTCTCTAGGCTTAGTCTAATCTAATTAGGGTTTTTAACCAATCTTGTGCATCCAATATGTGATTTTGTGTCATTTTGTGTCGTTGGTTGAACATTTAGGTCATTTTCATCCTCCCTAGGCTTATTCTAATCCAATTAGGGTTTTTAACCAATCTTGTGCATCCAATATGTGATTTTGTGTCATTGGTTGAACATTTAGGTCATTTTCGTCCTCGCTATGCTTATTCTAATCCAATTAGGGTTTTTTACCAATCTTGTGCATCCAATATGTGATTTTGTGTCATTGGTTGAACATTTCGGTCATTTTCGTCCTCCCTAGGCTTATTCTAATCCATTTAGGGTTTTTAACCAATCTTGTGCATCCAATATGTGATTTTGTGTCATTTTGTGTCATTGGTTGAACATTTAGGTCATTTTCGTCCTCCCTAGCCTTATTCTAATCCAATTAGGGTTTTTAACCAATCTTGTGCATCCAATAAGTGATTTTGTGTCATTGGTTGAACATTTAGGTCATTTTCGTCCTCCCTAGGCTTATTCTAATCCAATTAGGGTTTTTAACTAATCTTGTGCATCCAATAAGTGATTTTGTGTCATTGTTTGAACATTTAGGTCATTTTCGTCCTCCCTAGGCTTATTCTAATCCAATTTGGGTTTTTAACCAATCTTGTGCATCCAATAAGTGATTTTGTGTCATTGGTTGAACATTTAGGTCATTTTCGTCCTCCTTAGGCTTATTCTAATCCAATTAGGGTTTTTAACCAATCTTGTGCATCCAATATGTTATTTTGTGTCATTGGTTGCACATTTAGGTCATTTTCGTCCTCCCTAGGCTTATTCTAATATAATTAGGGCTTTTAACGAATCTTGTGCATCCAATAAGTGCGTTTGTCTCATTCGATTAACATTTAGGTCATTTTCATCCTCCCTAGGCTTATTCTAATCCAATTAGGGTTTTTAACCAATCTTGTGCATCCAATAAGTGATTTTGTGTCATTGGTTGAACATTTAGGTCATTTTCGTCCTCCCTAGGCTTATTCTAATCCAATTAGGGTTTTTAACCAATCTTGTGCATCCAATAAGTGCGTTTGTGTCATAGGTTTAACATTTAGGTCATTTTCGTCCTCCCTAGGCTTATTCTAATCCAATTAGGGTTTTTAACCAATCTTGTGCATCCAATAAGTGATTTTGTGTCATTGGTTGAACATTTAGGTCATTTTCGTCCTCCCTAGGCTTATTCTAATCCAATTAGGGTTTTTAACCAATCTTGTGCATCCTATATGTGATTTTGTGTCATTGGTTGCACATTTAGGTCATTTTCGTCCTCCCTAGGCTTATTCTAATCCAATTAGGGTTTTTAACCAATCTTGTGCATCCAATATGTGATTTTGTGTCATTGGTTGAACATTTAGGTCATTTTCGTCCTCCCTAGGCTTATTCTAACCAATTAGGGTTTTTAACCAATATTATGCATCCAATATGTGATTTTTTGTCATTTTGTGTCATTGGTTGAACATTTAGGTCATTTTCGTCCTCCCTAGGCTTATTCTAATCCAATTAGGGTTTTTAACCAATCTTGTGCATCCAATAAGTGATTTTGTGTCATTGGTTGAACATTT
>JBBPBQ010020323.1:36652170-36666208 GCA_037974755.1 Cicer yamashitae
GGTCATTTTCGTCCTCCCTAGGCTTATTCTAATCCAATTAGGGTTTTAACCAATCTTGTGCATCCAATATGTGATTTTGTGTTATTTTGTGTCATTGGTTTAACATTTAGGTCATTTTCGTCCTCCCAAGGCTTATTCTAATCCAATTAGGGTTTTGAACCAATCTTGTGCATCCAATATGTGATTTTGTGTCATTGGTTGAACATTTATGTCATTTTCGTCCTCCCTAGGCTTATTCTAATCCAATTAGGGTATTTAACCAATCTTGTGCATCCAATATGTGATTTTGTGTCATTGGTTGAACATTTAGGTCATTTTCGTTCTCCCTAGGCTTATTCGAATCCATTTAGGGTTTTTAACCAATCTTATGCATCCAATAAGTGATTCTGTGTTATTTTGTGTCATTGGTTGAACATTTAGGTTGTTGTCATCATCCCTAGGCTTATTCTAATCCAATTAGGGTTTTTAACCAATCTTGTGCATCCAATATGTGATTTGGTGTCATTTTGTGTCATTGGGTGAACATTTAGGTCATTTTCGTCCTCCCTAGGCTTATTCTAATCCAATTAGGGTTTTTAACCAATCTTGTGCATCCAATATGTGATTTTGTGTCATTGGTTGAACATTTAGGTCATTTTCGTCCTCCCTAGGCTCTTTTTAATCCAATTAGGGTTTTTAACCAATCTTGTGCATCCAATATGTGATTTTGTGTCATTGGTTGAACATTTAGGTCATTTTCGTCCTCCCTAGCCTTATTCTAATCCAATTAGGGTTTTTAACCAATCTCGTGCATCCAATAAGTGCGTTTGTGTCATTGGTTTAACATTTAGGTCATTTTCGTCCTCCCTAGGCTTATTCTAATCCAATTAGGGTTTTTAACCAATCTTGTGCATCCAATAAGTGATTTTGTGTCATTGGTTGAACATTTAGGTCATTTTCGTCCTCCCTAGGCTTATTCTAATCCAATTAGGGTTTTTAACCAATCTTGTGCATCCAAAAAGTTATTTTGTGTCATTGGTTGAACATTTAGGTCATTTTCGTCCTCCCTAGGCTTATTCTAATCCAATTAGGGTTTTTAACCAATCTTGTGCATCCAATAAGTGATTTTGTGTCATTGGTTGAACATTTAGGTCATTTTCATCCTCCCTAGGCTTATTCTAATCCAATTAGGGTTTTTAACCAATCTTGTGCATCCAATAAGTGATTTTGTGTCATTGGTTGAACATTTAGGTCATTTTCGTCCTCCCTAGGCTTATTCTAATCCAATTAGGGTTTTTAACCAATCTTGTGCATCCAATAAGTGCGTTTGTGTCATAGGTTTAACAGTTAGGTCATTTTCGTCCTCCCTAGGCTTATTCTAATCCAATTAGGGTTTTTAACCAATCTTGTGCATCCAATAAGTGATTTTGCGTCATTGGTTGAACATTTAGGTCATTTTCGTCCTCCCTAGGCTTATTTTAATTCAATGTCGGTTTTTATCCAATCTTGTGCATCCAATAAGTGATTTTGTGTCATTGGTTGGCCATTTAGGTCATTTTGGTCCTTGCTAGGCTTACTCTAATCAAATTAGGTTTTTAAACAATCTTGTGCATCCAATAAGTGGGTTTGTGTCATTGGTTGAACATTTAGGTCATTTTCGTCCTCCCTAGGCTTATTCTAATCCAATTAGGGTTTTTAACCAATCTTGTGCATCCAATAAGTGCGTTTGTGTCATTGGTTAAACATTTAGGTCATTTTCGTCCCCCCTAGGCTTATTTTAATCCAATGTCGGTTTTTATCCAATCTTGTGCATCCAATAAGTGATTTTGTGTCATTTGTTGAACATTTAGGTCTTTTTCGTCCTCCCCTAGGCTTATTCTAATCCAATTAGGGTTTTTCACCTATCTTGTGCATCAGGGTTTTTAACCAATCTTGTGCATCCAATAACTACGTTTGTGTTATTGGATGAACATTTAGGTCATTTTGGTCCTCCTTAGGCTTATTCTAATCCAATTAGGTTTTTTAACCAATCTTGTGCTTAAAATAAGTGTTTTTGTGTCATTGGTTGAACATTTAGGTCATTTTCGTCCTCCCTAGCCTTATTCTAATCGAATTAGGGTTTTTAACCAATCTTGTGCATCCAATAAGTGCGTTTGTGTCATTGGTTTACCATTTAGGTCATTTACGTCCTCCCTAGGCTTATTCTAATCCAATAAGGGTTTTTAACCAATCTTGTGCATCCAATAAGTGATTTTGTGTCATTGGTTGAACATTTAGGTCATTTTCGTTCTCCCTTGGCTTATTCTAATCCAATTACGGTTTTTCACCTATCTTGTGCATCAGGGTTTTTAACCAATCTTGTGCATCCAATAAGAGCGTTTGAGTCGTTGGATGAAAATTTAGGTCATTTTGGTCCTCCTTAAGCTTATTCTAATCCAATTAGGTTTGTTAACCAATCTTGTGCTTAAAATAAGTGATTTTGTGTCATTGGTTGAACATTTAGGTCATTTTCGTCCTCCCTAGCCTTATTCTAATCCAATTATGGTTTTTAACCAATCTTGTGCATCCAATAAGTGCGTTTGTGTCATTGGTTTAACATTTAGGTCATTTTTGTCCTCCCTAGGCATATTCTAATCCAATTAGGGTTTTTAACCAATCTTGTGCATCCAATAAGTGCGTTTGTGTCATAGGTTTAACATTTAGGTCATTTTCGTCCTCCCTAGGCTTATTCTAATCCAATTAGGGTTTTTAACCAATCTTGTGCATCCAATAAGTGCGTTTGTGTCATTGGTTTAACATTTAGGTCATTTTCGTCCTCCCTAGGCTTATTCTAATCCAATTAGGGTTTTTAATCAATCTTGTGCATCCAATAAGTGCGTTTGAGTCATTGGTTAAACATTTAGGTCATTTTCGTACCCCCTAGGCTTATTTTAATCCAATGTCGGTTTTTATCCAATCCTGTGCATCCAATAAGTGATTTTGTGTCATTTGTTGAACATTTAGGTCATTTTCGTCCTCCCCTAGGCTTATTCTAATCTAATTAGGGTGTTTAACCAATCTTGTGCATCCAATAAGTGCGTTTGTGTCATTGGTTTAACATTTAGGTCATTTTCGTCCTCCCTAGGCTTATTCTAATCCAATTAGGGTTTTTAACCAATCTTGTGCATCCAATAAGTGATTTTGTGTCATTGGTTGAACATTTAGGTCATTTTCGTCCTCCCTAGGCTTATTCTAATCCAATTAGGGTTTTTAACCAATCTTGTGCATCCAATAAGTGCGTTTGTGTCATTGGTTTAACATTTAGGTCATTTTCGTCCTCCCTAGGCTTATTCTAATCCAATTAGGGTTTTTAATCAATCTTGGGCATCCAATAAGTGCGTTTGCGTCATTGGTTAAACATTTAGGTCATTTTCGTCCTCCCTAGGCTTATTTTAATCCAATGTCAATTTTTATCCAATCTTGTGCATCCAATAGGTGATTTTGTGTCATTGGTTGGCCATTTAGGTCATTTTGGTCCTTGCTAGGCTTACTCTAATCAAATTAGGTTTTTAAACAATCTTGTGCATCCAATAAGTGGGTTTGTGTCATTGGTTGAACATTTAGGTCATTTTCGTCCTCCCTAGGCTTATTCTAATCCAATTAGGGTTTTTAACCAATCTTGTGCATCCAATAAGTGCGTTTGTGTCATTGGTTAAACATTTAGGTCATTTTCGTCCCCCCTAGGCTTATTTTAATCCAATGTCGGTTTTTATCCAATCTTGTGCATCCAATAAGTGATTTTGTGTCATTTGTTGAACATTTAGGTCTTTTTCGTCCTCCCCTAGGCTTATTCTAATCCAATTAGGGTTTTTCACCTATCTTGTGCATCAGGGTTTTTAACCAATCTTGTGCATCCAATAACTACGTTTGTGTTATTGGATGAACATTTAGGTCATTTTGGTCCTCCTTAGGCTTATTCTAATCCAATTAGGTTTTTTAACCAATCTTGTGCTTAAAATAAGTGTTTTTGTGTCATTGGTTGAACATTTAGGTCATTTTCGTCCTCCCTAGCCTTATTCTAATCGAATTAGGGTTTTTAACCAATCTTGTGCATCCAATAAGTGCGTTTGTGTCATTGGTTTACCATTTAGGTCATTTACGTCCTCCCTAGGCTTATTCTAATCCAATAAGGGTTTTTAACCAATCTTGTGCATCCAATAAGTGATTTTGTGTCATTGGTTGAACATTTAGGTCATTTTCGTTCTCCCTTGGCTTATTCTAATCCAATTACGGTTTTTCACCTATCTTGTGCATCAGGGTTTTTAACCAATCTTGTGCATCCAATAAGAGCGTTTGAGTCGTTGGATGAAAATTTAGGTCATTTTGGTCCTCCTTAAGCTTATTCTAATCCAATTAGGTTTGTTAACCAATCTTGTGCTTAAAATAAGTGATTTTGTGTCATTGGTTGAACATTTAGGTCATTTTCGTCCTCCCTAGCCTTATTCTAATCCAATTATGGTTTTTAACCAATCTTGTGCATCCAATAAGTGCGTTTGTGTCATTGGTTTAACATTTAGGTCATTTTTGTCCTCCCTAGGCATATTCTAATCCAATTAGGGTTTTTAACCAATCTTGTGCATCCAATAAGTGCGTTTGTGTCATAGGTTTAACATTTAGGTCATTTTCGTCCTCCCTAGGCTTATTCTAATCCAATTAGGGTTTTTAACCAATCTTGTGCATCCAATAAGTGATTTTGCGTCATTGGTTGAACATTTAGGTCATTTTCGTCCTCCCTAGGCTTATTCTAATCCAATTAGGGTTTTTAACCAATCTTGTGCATCCAATAAGTGCGTTTGTGTCATTGGTTTAACATTTAGGTCATTTTCGTCCTCCCTAGGCTTATTCTAATCCAATTAGGGTTTTTAATCAATCTTGTGCATCCAATAAGTGCGTTTGCGTCATTGGTTAAACATTTAGGTCATTTTCGTCCTCCCTAGGCTTATTCTAATCCAATAAGGGTTTTTAACCCATCTTGTGCATCCAATAAGTGATTTTGTGTCATTGGTTGAACATTTAGGTCATTTTCGTTCTCCCTTGGCTTATTCTAATCCAATTACGGTTTTTCACCTATCTTGTGCATCAGGGTTTTTAACCAATCTTGTGCATCCAATAAGAGCGTTTGAGTCATTGGATGAAAATTTAGGTCATTTTGGTCCTCCGTAAGCTTATTCTAATCCAATTAGGTTTTTTAACCAATCTTGTGCTTAAAATAAGTGATTTTGTGTCATTGGTTGAACATTTAGGTCATTTCCGTCCTCCCTAGCCTTATTCTAATCCAATTATGGTTTTTAACCAATCTTGTGCATCCAATAAGTGCGTTTGTGTCATTGGTTTAACATTTAGGTCATTTTCGTCCTCCCTAGGCATATTCTAATCCAATTAGGGTTTTTAACCAATCTTGTGCATCCAATAAGTGCGTTTGTGTCATAGGTTTAACAGTTAGGTCATTTTCGTCCTCCCTAGGCTTATTCTAATCCAATTAGGGTTTTTAACCAATCTTGTGCATCCAATAAGTGATTTTGCGTCATTGGTTGAACATTTAGGTCATTTTCGTCCTCCCTAGGCTTATTTTAATTCAATGTCGGTTTTTATCCAATCTTGTGCATCCAATAAGTGATTTTGTGTCATTGGTTGGCCATTTAGGTCATTTTGGTCCTTGCTAGGCTTACTCTAATCAAATTAGGTTTTTAAACAATCTTGTGCATCCAATAAGTGGGTTTGTGTCATTGGTTGAACATTTAGGTCATTTTCGTCCTCCCTAGGCTTATTCTAATCCAATTAGGGTTTTTAACCAATCTTGTGCATCCAATAAGTGCGTTTGTGTCATTGGTTAAACATTTAGGTCATTTTCGTCCCCCCTAGGCTTATTTTAATCCAATGTCGGTTTTTATCCAATCTTGTGCATCCAATAAGTGATTTTGTGTCATTTGTTGAACATTTAGGTCTTTTTCGTCCTCCCCTAGGCTTATTCTAATCCAATTACGGTTTTTCACCTATCTTGTGCATCAGGGTTTTTAACCAATCTTGTGCATCCAATAAGAGCGTTTGAGTCATTGGATGAAAATTTAGGTCATTTTCGTCCTCCCTAGGCTTATTCTAATCCAATTAGGGTTTTTAACCAATCTTGTGCATCCAATAAGTGCGTTTGTGTCATTGGTTTAACATTTTGGTCATTTTTGTCCTCCCTAGGCTTATTCTAATCCAATTAGGGTTTTTAATCAATCTTGTGCATCCAATAAGTGCGTTTGCGTCATTGGTTAAACATTTAGGTCATTTTTGTCCTCCCTAGGCTTATTTTAATCCAATGTCGGTTTTTATCCAATCTTGTGCATCCAATAGGTGATTTTGTGTCATTGGTTGGCCATTTAGGTCATTTTGGTCCTTGCTAGGCTTACTCTAATCAAATTAGGTTTTTAAACAATCTTGTGCATCCAATAAGTGGGTTTGTGTCATTGGTTGAACATTTAGGTCATTTTCGTCCACCCTAGGCTTATTCTAATCCAATTAAGGTTTTTAACCAATCTTGTGCATCCAATAAGTGCATTTGTGTCATTGGTTAAACATTTAGGTCATTTTCGTCCCCCCTAGGCTTAATTTAATCCAATGTCGGTTTTTATCCAATCTTGTGCATCCAATAAGTGATTTTGTGTCATTTGTTGAACATTTAGGTCTTTTTCGTCCTCCCCTAGGCTTATTCTAATCCAATTAGGGTTTTTCACCTATCTTGTGCATCAGGGTTTTTAACCAATCTTGTGCATCCAATAACTACGTTTGTGTTATTGGATGAACATTTAGGTCATTTTGGTCCTCCTTAGGCTTATTCTAATCCAATTAGGTTTTTTAACCAATCTTGTGCTTAAAATAAGTGTTTTTGTGTCATTGGTTGAACATTTAGGTCATTTTCGTCCTCCCTAGCCTTATTCTAATCGAATTAGGGTTTTTAACCAATCTTGTGCATCCAATAAGTGCGTTTGTGTCATTGGTTTACCATTTAGGTCATTTACGTCCTCCCTAGGCTTATTCTAATCCAATAAGGGTTTTTAACCAATCTTGTGCATCCAATAAGTGATTTTGTGTCATTGGTTGAACATTTAGGTCATTTTCGTTCTCCCTTGGCTTATTCTAATCCAATTACGGTTTTTCACCTATCTTGTGCATCAGGGTTTTTAACCAATCTTGTGCATCCAATAAGAGCGTTTGAGTCGTTGGATGAAAATTTAGGTCATTTTGGTCCTCCTTAAGCTTATTCTAATCCAATTAGGTTTGTTAACCAATCTTGTGCTTAAAATAAGTGATTTTGTGTCATTGGTTGAACATTTAGGTCATTTTCGTCCTCCCTAGCCTTATTCTAATCCAATTATGGTTTTTAACCAATCTTGTGCATCCAATAAGTGCGTTTGTGTCATTGGTTTAACATTTAGGTCATTTTTGTCCTCCCTAGGCATATTCTAATCCAATTAGGGTTTTTAACCAATCTTGTGCATCCAATAAGTGCGTTTGTGTCATAGGTTTAACATTTAGGTCATTTTCGTCCTCCCTAGGCTTATTCTAATCCAATTAGGGTTTTTAACCAATCTTGTGCATCCAATAAGTGATTTTGCGTCATTGGTTGAACATTTAGGTCATTTTCGTCCTCCCTAGGCTTATTCTAATCCAATTAGGGTTTTTAACCAATCTTGTGCATCCAATAAGTGCGTTTGTGTCATTGGTTTAACATTTAGGTCATTTTCGTCCTCCCTAGGCTTATTCTAATCCAATTAGGGTTTTTAATCAATCTTGGGCATCCAATAAGTGCGTTTGCGTCATTGGTTAAACATTTAGGTCATTTTCGTCCTCCCTAGGCTTATTTTAATCCAATGTCAATTTTTATCCAATCTTGTGCATCCAATAGGTGATTTTGTGTCATTGGTTGGCCATTTAGGTCATTTTGGTCCTTGCTAGGCTTACTCTAATCAAATTAGGTTTTTAAACAATCTTGTGCATCCAATAAGTGGGTTTGTGTCATTGGTTGAACATTTAGGTCATTTTCGTCCTCCCTAGGCTTATTCTAATCCAATTAGGGTTTTTAACCAATCTTGTGCATCCAATAAGTGCGTTTGTGTCATTGGTTAAACATTTAGGTCATTTTCGTCCCCCCTAGGCTTATTTTAATCCAATGTCGGTTTTTATCCAATCTTGTGCATCCAATAAGTGATTTTGTGTCATTTGTTGAACATTTAGGTATTTTTCGTCCTCCCCTAGGCTTATTCTAATCCAATTAGGGTTTTTCACCTATCTTGTGCATCAGGGTTTTTAACCAATCTTGTGCATCCAATAACTACGTTTGTGTTATTGGATGAACATTTAGGTCATTTTGGTCCTCCTTAGGCTTATTCTAATCCAATTAGGTTTTTTAACCAATCTTGTGCTTAAAATAAGTGTTTTTGTGTCATTGGTTGAACATTTAGGTCATTTTCGTCCTCCCTAGCCTTATTCTAATCGAATTAGGGTTTTTAACCAATCTTGTGCATCCAATAAGTGCGTTTGTGTCATTGGTTTACCATTTAGGTCATTTACGTCCTCCCTAGGCTTATTCTAATCCAATAAGGGTTTTTAACCAATCTTGTGCATCCAATAAGTGATTTTGTGTCATTGGTTGAACATTTAGGTCATTTTCGTTCTCCCTTGGCTTATTCTAATCCAATTACGGTTTTTCACCTATCTTGTGCATCAGGGTTTTTAACCAATCTTGTGCATCCAATAAGAGCGTTTGAGTCGTTGGATGAAAATTTAGGTCATTTTGGTCCTCCTTAAGCTTATTCTAATCCAATTAGGTTTGTTAACCAATCTTGTGCTTAAAATAAGTGATTTTGTGTCATTGGTTGAACATTTAGGTCATTTTCGTCCTCCCTAGCCTTATTCTAATCCAATTATGGTTTTTAACCAATCTTGTGCATCCAATAAGTGCGTTTGTGTCATTGGTTTAACATTTAGGTCATTTTTGTCCTCCCTAGGCATATTCTAATCCAATTAGGGTTTTTAACCAATCTTGTGCATCCAATAAGTGCGTTTGTGTCATAGGTTTAACATTTAGGTCATTTTCGTCCTCCCTAGGCTTATTCTAATCCAATTAGGGTTTTTAACCAATCTTGTGCATCCAATAAGTGATTTTGCGTCATTGGTTGAACATTTAGGTCATTTTCGTCCTCCCTAGGCTTATTCTAATCCAATTAGGGTTTTTAACCAATCTTGTGCATCCAATAAGTGCGTTTGTGTCATTGGTTTAACATTTAGGTCATTTTCGTCCTCCCTAGGCTTATTCTAATCCAATTAGGGTTTTTAATCAATCTTGGGCATCCAATAAGTGCGTTTGCGTCATTGGTTAAACATTTAGGTCATTTTCGTCCTCCCTAGGCTTATTTTAATCCAATGTCAATTTTTATCCAATCTTGTGCATCCAATAGGTGATTTTGTGTCATTGGTTGGCCATTTAGGTCATTTTGGTCCTTGCTAGGCTTACTCTAATCAAATTAGGTTTTTAAACAATCTTGTGCATCCAATAAGTGGGTTTGTGTCATTGGTTGAACATTTAGGTCATTTTCGTCCTCCCTAGGCTTATTCTAATCCAATTAGGGTTTTTAACCAATCTTGTGCATCCAATAAGTGCGTTTGTGTCATTGGTTAAACATTTAGGTCATTTTCGTCCCCCCTAGGCTTATTTTAATCCAATGTCGGTTTTTATCCAATCTTGTGCATCCAATAAGTGATTTTGTGTCATTTGTTGAACATTTAGGTCTTTTTCGTCCTCCCCTAGGCTTATTCTAATCCAATTAGGGTTTTTCACCTATCTTGTGCATCAGGGTTTTTAACCAATCTTGTGCATCCAATAACTACGTTTGTGTTATTGGATGAACATTTAGGTCATTTTGGTCCTCCTTAGGCTTATTCTAATCCAATTAGGTTTTTTAACCAATCTTGTGCTTAAAATAAGTGTTTTTGTGTCATTGGTTGAACATTTAGGTCATTTTCGTCCTCCCTAGCCTTATTCTAATCGAATTAGGGTTTTTAACCAATCTTGTGCATCCAATAAGTGCGTTTGTGTCATTGGTTTACCATTTAGGTCATTTTCGTCCTCCCTAGGCTTATTCTAATCCAATAAGGGTTTTTAACCAATCTTGTGCATCCAATAAGTGATTTTGTGTCATTGGTTGAACATTTAGGTCATTTTCGTTCTCCCTTGGCTTATTCTAATCCAATTACGGTTTTTCACCTATCTTGTGCATCAGGGTTTTTAACCAATCTTGTGCATCCAATAAGAGCGTTTGAGTCATTGGATGAAAATTTAGGTCATTTTGGTCCTCCTTAAGCTTATTCTAATCCAATTAGGTTTTTTAACCAATCTTGTGCTTAAAATAAGTGATTTTGTGTCATTGGTTGAACATTTAGGTCATTTTCGTCCTCCCTAGCCTTATTCTAATCCAATTATGGTTTTTAACCAATCTTGTGCATCCAATAAGTGCGTTTGTGTCATTGGTTTAACATTTAGGTCATTTTTGTCCTCCCTAGGCATATTCTAATCGAATTAGGGTTTTTAACCAATCTTGTGCATCCAATAAGTGCGTTTGTGTCATAGGTTTAACATTTAGGTCATTTTCGTCCTCCCTAGGCTTATTCTAATCCAATTAGGGTTTTTAACCAATCTTGTGCATCCAATAAGTGATTTTGTGTCATTGGTTGAACATTTAGGTCATTTTCGTCCTCCCTAGGCTTATTCTAATCCAATTAGGGTTTTTAATCAATCTTGTGCATCCAATAAGTGCGTTTGTGTCATTGGTTAAACATTTAGGTCATTTTCGTCCCCCCTAGGCTTATTTTAATCCAATGTCGGTTTTTATCCAATCTTGTGCATCCAATAAGTGATTTTCTGTCATTTGTTGAACAGTTAGGTCTTTTTCGTCCTCCCCTAGGCTTATTCTAATCCAATTAGGGTTTTTCACCTATCTTGTGCATCAGGGTTTTTAACCAATCTTGTGCATCCAATAACTACGTTTGTGTTATTGGATGAACATTTAGGTCATTTTGGTCCTCCATAGGCTTATTCTAATCCAATTAGGTTTTTTAACCAATCTTGTGCTTAAAATAAGTGTTTTTGTGTCATTGGTTGAACATTTAGGTCATTTTCGTCCTCCCTAGCCTTATTCTAATCGAATTAGGGTTTTTAACCAATCTTGTGCATCCAATAAGTGCGTTTGTGTCATTGGTTTACCATTTAGGTCATTTTCGTCCTCCCTAGGCTTATTCTAATCCAATAAGGGTTTTTAACCAATCTTGTGCATCCAATAAGTGATTTTGTGTCATTGGTTGAACATTTAGGTCATTTTCGTTCTCCCTTGGCTTATTCTAATCCAATTACGGTTTTTCACCTATCTTGTGCATCAGGGTTTTTAACCAATCTTGTGCATCCAATAAGAGCGTTTGAGTCGTTGGATGAAAATTTAGGTCATTTTGGTCCTCCTTAAGCTTATTCTAATCCAATTAGGTTTGTTAACCAATCTTGTGCTTAAAATAAGTGATTTTGTGTCATTGGTTGAACATTTAGGTCATTTTCGTCCTCCCTAGCCTTATTCTAATCCAATTATGGTTTTTAACCAATCTTGTGCATCCAATAAGTGCGTTTGTGTCATTGGTTTAACATTTAGGTCATTTTTGTCCTCCCTAGGCATATTCTAATCCAATTAGGGTTTTTAACCAATCTTGTGCATCCAATAAGTGCGTTTGTGTCATAGGTTTAACATTTAGGTCATTTTCGTCCTCCCTAGGCTTATTCTAATCCAATTAGGGTTTTTAACCAATCTTGTGCATCCAATAAGTGATTTTGCGTCATTGGTTGAACATTTAGGTCATTTTCGTCCTCCCTAGGCTTATTCTAATCCAATTAGGGTTTTTAACCAATCTTGTGCATCCAATAAGTGCGTTTGTGTCATTGGTTTAACATTTAGGTCATTTTCGTCCTCCCTAGGCTTATTCTAATCCAATTAGGGTTTTTAATCAATCTTGGGCATCCAATAAGTGCGTTTGCGTCATTGGTTAAACATTTAGGTCATTTTCGTCCTCCCTAGGCTTATTTTAATCCAATGTCAATTTTTATCCAATCTTGTGCATCCAATAGGTGATTTTGTGTCATTGGTTGGCCATTTAGGTCATTTTGGTCCTTGCTAGGCTTACTCTAATCAAATTAGGTTTTTAAACAATCTTGTGCATCCAATAAGTGGGTTTGTGTCATTGGTTGAACATTTAGGTCATTTTCGTCCTCCCTAGGCTTATTCTAATCCAATTAGGGTTTTTAACCAATCTTGTGCATCCAATAAGTGCGTTTGTGTCATTGGTTAAACATTTAGGTCATTTTCGTCCCCCCTAGGCTTATTTTAATCCAATGTCGGTTTTTATCCAATCTTGTGCATCCAATAAGTGATTTTGTGTCATTTGTTGAACATTTAGGTCTTTTTCGTCCTCCCCTAGGCTTATTCTAATCCAATTAGGGTTTTTCACCTATCTTGTGCATCAGGGTTTTTAACCAATCTTGTGCATCCAATAACTACGTTTGTGTTATTGGATGAACATTTAGGTCATTTTGGTCCTCCATAGGCTTATTCTAATCCAATTAGGTTTTTTAACCAATCTTGTGCTTAAAATAAGTGTTTTTGTGTCATTGGTTGAACATTTAGGTCATTTTCGTCCTCCCTAGCCTTATTCTAATCGAATTAGGGTTTTTAACCAATCTTGTGCATCCAATAAGTGCGTTTGTGTCATTGGTTTACCATTTAGGTCATTTTCGTCCTCCCTAGGCTTATTCTAATCCAATAAGGGTTTTTAACCAATCTTGTGCATCCAATAAGCGATTTTGTGTCATTGGTTGAACATTTAGGTCATTTTCGTACTCCCTTGGCTTATTCTAATCCAATTACGGTTTTTCACCTATCTTGTGCATCAGGGTTTTTAACCAATCTTGTGCATCCAATAAGAGCGTTTGAGTCATTGGATGAAAATTTAGGTCATTTTGGTCCTCCTTAAGCTTATTCTAATCTAATTAGGTTTTTTAACCAATCTTGTGCTTAAAATAAGTGATTTTGTGTCATTGGTTGAACATTTAGGTCATTTTCGTCCTCCCTAGCCTTATTCTAATCGAATTAGGGTTTTTAACCAATCTTGTGCATCCAATAAGTGCGTTTGTGTCATTGGTTTACCATTTAGGTCATTTTCGTCCTCCCTAGGCTTATTCT
This sequence comes from Cicer yamashitae, assembly GCA_037974755.1. Classification (NCBI taxonomy): domain Eukaryota; kingdom Viridiplantae; phylum Streptophyta; class Magnoliopsida; order Fabales; family Fabaceae; genus Cicer; species Cicer yamashitae. Next base: position 36,665,448 of record JBBPBQ010020323.1, read on the forward strand.
AATCCAATAAGGGTTTTTAACCAATCTTGTGCATCCAATAAGCGATTTTGTGTCATTGGTTGAACATTTAGGTCATTTTCGTACTCCCTTGGCTTATTCTAATCCAATTACGGTTTTTCACCTATCTTGTGCATCAGGGTTTTTAACCAATCTTGTGCATCCAATAAGAGCGTTTGAGTCATTGGATGAAAATTTAGGTCATTTTGGTCCTCCTTAAGCTTATTCTAATCTAATTAGGTTTTTTAACCAATCTTGTGCTTAAAATAAGTGATTTTGTGTCATTGGTTGAACATTTAGGTCATTTTCGTCCTCCCTAGCCTTATTCTAATCCAATTATGGTTTTTAACCAATCTTGTGCATCCAATAAGTGCGTTTGTGTCATTGGTTTAACATTTAGGTCATTTTTGTCCTCCCTAGGCATATTCTAATCCAATTAGGGTTTTTAACCAATCTTGTGCATCCAATAAGTGCGTTTGTGTCATTGGTTTAACATTTAGGTCATTTTCGTCCTCCCTAGGCTTATTCTAATCCAATTAGGGTTTTTAACCAATCTTGTGCATCCAATAAGTGCGTTTGCGTCATTGGTTAAACATTTAGGTCATTTTCGTCCTCCCTAGGCTTATTCTAATCCAATAAGGGTTTTTAACCCATCTTGTGCATCCAATAAGTGATTTTGTGTCATTGGTTGAACATTTAGGTCATTTTCGTTCTCCCTTGGCTTATTCTAATCCAATTACGGTTTTTCACCTATCTTGTGCATC
>JBBPBQ010020323.1:36675592-36697288 GCA_037974755.1 Cicer yamashitae
TCTAATCCAATTAGGGTTTTTAATCAATCTTGTGCATCCAATAAGTGCGTTTGTGTCATTGGTTAAACATTTAGGTCATTTTCGTCCCCCCTAGGCTTATTTTAATCCAATGTCGGTTTTTATCCAATCTTGTGCATCCAATAAGTGATTTTGTGTCATTTGTTGAACATTTAGGTCTTTTTCGTCCTCCCCTAGGCTTATTCTAATCCAATTACGGTTTTTCACCTATCTTGTGCATCAGGGTTTTTAACCAATCTTGTGCATCCAATCAGAGCGTTTGAGTCATTGGATGAAAATTTAGGTCATTTTCGTCCTCCCTAGGCTTATTCTAATCCAATTAGGGTTTTTAACCAATCTTGTGCATCCAATAAGTGCGTTTGTGTCATTGGTTTAACATTTAGGTCATTTTCGTCCTCCCTAGGCTTATTCTAATCCAATTAGGGTTTTTAATCAATCTTGTGCATCCAATAAGTGCGTTTGCGTCATTGGTTAACCATTTAGGTCATTTTCGTCCTCCCTAGGCTTATTTTAATCCAATGTCGGTTTTTATCCAATCTTGTGCATCCAATAGGTGATTTTGTGTCATTGGTTGGCTATTTAGGTCATTTTGGTCCTTGCTAGGCTTACTCTAATCAAATTAGGTTTTTAAACAATCTTGTGCATCCAATAAGTGGGTTTGTGTCATTGGTTGAACATTTAGGTCATTTTCGTCCTCCCTAGGCTTATTCTAATCCAATTAGGGTTTTTAACCAATCTTGTGCATCCAATAAGTGCGTTTGTGTCATTGGTTAAACATTTAGGTCATTTTCGTCCCCCCTAGGCTTATTTGAATCCAATGTCGGTTTTTATCCAATCTTGTGCATCCAATAAGTGATTTTGTGTCATTTGTTGAACATTTAGGTCTTTTTCGTCCTCCCCTAGGCTTATTCTAATCCAATTAGGGTTTTTCACCTATCTTATGCATCAGGGTTTTTAACCAATCTTGTGCATCCAATAACTACGTTTGTGTTATTGGATAAACATTTAGGTCATTTTGGTCCTCCTTAGGCTTATTCTAATCCAATTAGGTTTTTTAACCAATCTTGTGCTTAAAATAAGTGTTTTTGTGTCATTGGTTGAACATTTAGGTCATTTTCGTCCTCCCTAGCCTTATTCTAATCGAATTAGGGTTTTTAACCAATCTTGTGCATCCAATAAGTGCGTTTGTGTCATTGGTTTACCATTTAGGTCATTTTCGTCCTCCCTAGGCTTATTCTAATCCAATAAGGGTTTTTAACCAATCTTGTGCATCCAATAAGTGATTTTGTGTCATTGGTTGAACATTTAGGTCATTTTCGTTCTCCCTTGGCTTATTCCAATCCAATTACGGTTTTTCACCTATCTTGTGCATCAGGGTTTTAAACCAATCTTGTGCATCCAATAAGAGCGTTTGAGTCATTGGATGAAAATTTAGGTCATTTTGGTCCTCCTTAAGCTTATTCTAATCCAATTAGGTTTTTTAACCAATCTTGTGCTTAAAATAAGTGATTTTGTGTCATTGGTTGAACATTTAGGTCATTTTCGTCCTCCCTAGCCTTATTCTAATCCAATTATGGTTTTTAACCAATCTTGTGCATCCAATAAGTGCGTTTGTGTCATTGGTTTAACATTTAGGTCATTTTGGTCCTCCCTAGGCATATTCTAATCCAATTAGGGTTTTTAACCAATCTTGTGCATCCAATAAGTGCGTTTGTGTCATAGGCTTAACATTTAGGTCATTTTCGTCCTCCCTAGGCTTATTCTAATCCAATTAGGGTTTCTAACCAATCTTGTGCATCCAATAAGTGATTTTGTGTCATTGGTTGAACATTTAGGTCATTTTCGTCCTCCCTAGGCTTATTCTAATCCAATTAGGGTTTTTAACCAATCTTGTGCATCCAATAAGTGCATTTGTGTCATTGGTTTAACATTTAGGTCATTTTCGTCCTCCCTAGGCTTACTCTAATCCAATTAGGGTTTTTAATCAATCTTGTGCATCCAATAAGTGCGTTTGCGTCATTGGTTAAACATTTAGGTCATTTTCGTCCTCCCTAGGCTTATTCTAATCCAATAAGGGTTTTTAACCCATCTTGTGCATCCAATAAGTGATTTTGTGTCATTGGTTGAACATTTAGGTCATTTTCGTTCTCCCTTGGCTTATTCTAATCCAATTACGGTTTTTCACCTATCTTGTGCATCAGGGTTTTTAACCAATCTTGTGCATCCAATAAGAGCGTTTGAGTCATTGGATGAAAATTTAGGTCATTTTGGTCCTCCTTAAGCTTATTCTAATCCAATTAGGTTTTTTAACCAATCTTGTGCTTAAAATAAGTGATTTTGTGTCATTGGTTGAACATTTAGGTCATTTTCGTCCTCCCTAGCCTTATTCTAATCCAATTATGGTTTTTAACCAATCTTGTGCATCCAATAAGTGCGTTTGTGTCATTGGTTTAACATTTAGGTCATTTTTGTCCTCCCTAGGCATATTCTAATCGAATTAGGGTTTTTAACCAATCTTGTGCATCCAATAAGTGCGTTTGTGTCATAGGTTTAACATTTAGGTCATTTTCGTCCTCCCTAGGCTTATTCTAATCCAATTAGGGTTTTTAACCAATCTTGTGCATCCAATAAGTGATTTTGTGTCATTGGTTGAACATTTAGGTCATTTTCGTCCTCCCTAGGCTTATTCTAATCCAATTAGGGTTTTTAACCAATCTCGGGCATCCAATAGGTAATTTTGTGTCATCAAGTTAACATTTAGGACATTTTTGTCCTCCCTAGGCTTATTCAAATCCAATTAGGGTTTTTAAAAAATCTTGTGCATCCAATAAGTGATTTTGTGTCATTGGTTAAACATTTAGGTCATTTTCGTCCTCCCTAGGTTTATTCTAATCCAATTAGGGTTATTAACCAATCTTGTGCATCCAATATGTGATTTTTTGTCATTGGTTGAACATTTAGGTCATTTTCGTCATCCTTCGATTTATTCTAATCCAATTAGGGTTTTTAACCAATCTTGTCAATCCAATAAGTGATTTTGTGTCATTGGTTAAACATTTAGGTCATTTTCGTCCAACCTAGGCTTATTCTAATCCAATTAGGGTTTTTAACCAATCTTGTGCATCCAATAAGTGATTTTGTGTCATTGGTTGAACATTTAGGTCATTTTCGTCCTCCCTAGGCTTATTCTAATCCAATTAGGGTTTTTAACCAATCTTGTGCATCCAAAAAGTTATTTTGTGTCATTGGTTGAACATTTAGGTCATTTTCGTCCTCCCTAGGCTTATTCTAATCCAATTAGGGTTTTTAACCAATCTTGTGCATCCAATAAGTGATTTTGTGTCATTGGTTGAACATTTAGGTCATTTTCATCCTCCCTAGGCTTATTCTAATCCAATTAGGGTTTTTAACCAATCTTGTGCATCCAATAAGTGATTTTGTGTCATTGGTTGAACATTTAGGTCATTTTCGTCCTCCCTAGGCTTATTCTAATCCAATTAGGGTTTTTAACCAATCTTGTGCATCCAATAAGTGCGTTTGTGTCATAGGTTTAACAGTTAGGTCATTTTCGTCCTCCCTAGGCTTATTCTAATCCAATTAGGGTTTTTAACCAATCTTGTGCATCCAATAAGTGATTTTGCGTCATTGGTTGAACATTTAGGTCATTTTCGTCCTCCCTAGGCTTATTTTAATTCAATGTCGGTTTTTATCCAATCTTGTGCATCCAATAAGTGATTTTGTGTCATTGGTTGGCCATTTAGGTCATTTTGGTCCTTGCTAGGCTTACTCTAATCAAATTAGGTTTTTAAACAATCTTGTGCATCCAATAAGTGGGTTTGTGTCATTGGTTGAACATTTAGGTCATTTTCGTCCTCCCTAGGCTTATTCTAATCCAATTAGGGTTTTTAACCAATCTTGTGCATCCAATAAGTGCGTTTGTGTCATTGGTTAAACATTTAGGTCATTTTCGTCCCCCCTAGGCTTATTTGAATCCAATGTCGGTTTTTATCCAATCTTGTGCATCCAATAAGTGATTTTGTGTCATTTGTTGAACATTTAGGTCTTTTTCGTCCTCCCCTAGGCTTATTCTAATCCAATTAGGGTTTTTCACCTATCTTGTGCATCAGGGTTTTTAACCAATCTTGTGCATCCAATAACTACGTTTGTGTTATTGGATGAACATTTAGGTCATTTTGGTCCTCCTTAGGCTTATTCTAATCCAATTAGGTTTTTTAACCAATCTTGTGCTTAAAATAAGTGTTTTTGTGTCATTGGTTGAACATTTAGGTCATTTTCGTCCTCCCTAGCCTTATTCTAATCGAATTAGGGTTTTTAACCAATCTTGTGCATCCAATAAGTGCGTTTGTGTCATTGGTTTACCATTTAGGTCATTTACGTCCTCCCTAGGCTTATTCTAATCCAATAAGGGTTTTTAACCAATCTTGTGCATCCAATAAGTGATTTTGTGTCATTGGTTGAACATTTAGGTCATTTTCGTTCTCCCTTGGCTTATTCTAATCCAATTACGGTTTTTCACCTATCTTGTGCATCAGGGTTTTTAACCAATCTTGTGCATCCAATAAGAGCGTTTGAGTCGTTGGATGAAAATTTAGGTCATTTTGGTCCTCCTTAAGCTTATTCTAATCCAATTAGGTTTGTTAACCAATCTTGTGCTTAAAATAAGTGATTTTGTGTCATTGGTTGAACATTTAGGTCATTTTCGTCCTCCCTAGCCTTATTCTAATCCAATTATGGTTTTTAACCAATCTTGTGCATCCAATAAGTGCGTTTGTGTCATTGGTTTAACATTTAGGTCATTTTTGTCCTCCCTAGGCATATTCTAATCCAATTAGGGTTTTTAACCAATCTTGTGCATCCAATAAGTGCGTTTGTGTCATAGGTTTAACATTTAGGTCATTTTCGTCCTCCCTAGGCTTATTCTAATCCAATTAGGGTTTTTAACCAATCTTGTGCATCCAATAAGTGATTTTGCGTCATTGGTTGAACATTTAGGTCATTTTCGTCCTCCCTAGGCTTATTCTAATCCAATTAGGGTTTTTAACCAATCTTGTGCATCCAATAAGTGCGTTTGTGTCATTGGTTTAACATTTAGGTCATTTTCGTCCTCCCTAGGCTTATTCTAATCCAATTAGGGTTTTTAATCAATCTTGTGCATCCAATAAGTGCGTTTGCGTCATTGGTTAAACATTTAGGTCATTTTCGTCCTCCCTAGGCTTATTTTAATCCAATGTCAATTTTTATCCAATCTTGTGCATCCAATAGGTGATTTTGTGTCATTGGTTGGCCATTTAGGTCATTTTAGTCCTTGCTAGGCTTACTCTAATCAAATTAGGTTTTTAAACAATCTTGTGCATCCAATAAGTGGGTTTGTGTCATTGGTTGAACATTTAGGTCATTTTCGTCCTCCCTAGGCTTATTCTAATCCAATTAGGGTTTTTAACCAATCTTGTGCATCCAATAAGTGCGTTTGTGTCATTGGTTAAACATTTAGGTCATTTTCGTCCCCCCTAGGCTTATTTTAATCCAATGTCGGTTTTTATCCAATCTTGTGCATCCAATAAGTGATTTTGTGTCATTTGTTGAACATTTAGGTCTTTTTCGTCCTCCCCTAGGCTTATTCTAATCCAATTAGGGTTTTTCACCTATCTTGTGCATCAAGGTTTTTAACCAATCTTGTGCATCCAATAACTACGTTTGTGTTATTGGATGAACATTTAGGTCATTTTGGTCCTCCTTAGGCTTATTCTAATCCAATTAGGTTTTTTAACCAATCTTGTGCTTAAAATAAGTGTTTTTGTGTCATTGGTTGAACATTTAGGTCATTTTCGTCCTCCCTAGCCTTATTCTAATCGAATTAGGGTTTTTAACCAATCTTGTGCATCCAATAAGTGCGTTTGTGTCATTGGTTTACCATTTAGGTCATTTTCGTCCTCCCTAGGCTTATTCTAATCCAATAAGGGTTTTTAACCAATCTTGTGCATCCAATAAGTGATTTTGTGTCATTGGTTGAACATTTAGGTCATTTTCGTTCTCCCTTGGCTTATTCCAATCCAATTACGGTTTTTCACCTATCTTGTGCATCAGGGTTTTTAACCAATCTTGTGCATCCAATAAGAGCGTTTGAGTCATTGGATGAAAATTTAGGTCATTTTGGTCCTCCTTAAGCTTATTCTAATCCAATTAGGTTTTTTAACCAATCTTGTGCTTAAAATAAGTGATTTTGTGTCATTGGTTGAACATTTAGGTCATTTTCGTCCTCCCTAGCCTTATTCTAATCCAATTATGGTTTTTAACCAATCTTGTGCATCCAATAAGTGCGTTTGTGTCATTGGTTTACCATTTAAGTCATTTTTGTCCTCCCTAGGCATATTCTAATCCAATTAGGGTTTTTAACCAATCTTGTGCCTCCAATAAGTGCGTTTGTGTCATAGGTTTAACATTTAGGTCATTTTCATCCTCCCTAGGCTTATTCTAATCCAATTAGGGTTTTTAACCAATCTTGTGCATCCAATAAGTGATTTTGTGTCATTGGTTGAACATTTAGGTCATTTTCGTCCTCCCTAGGCTTATTCTAATCCAATTAGGGTTTTTAACCAATCTTGTGCATCCAATAAGTGCGTTTGTGTCATTGGTTTAACATTTAGGTCATTTTCGTCCTCCCTAGGCTTATTCTAATCCAATTAGGGTTTTTAATCAATCTTGGGCATCCAATAAGTGCGTTTGCGTCATTGGTTAAACATTTAGGTCATTTTCGTCCTCCCTAGGCTTATTTTAATCCAATGTCAATTTTTATCCAATCTTGTGCATCCAATAGGTGATTTTGTGTCATTGGTTGGCCATTTAGGTCATTTTGGTCCTTGCTAGGCTTACTCTAATCAAATTAGGTTTTTAAACAATCTTGTGCATCCAATAAGTGGGTTTGTGTCATTGGTTGAACATTTAGGTCATTTTCGTCCTCCCTAGGCTTATTCTAATCCAATTAGGGTTTTTAACCAATCTTGTGCATCCAATAAGTGCGTTTGTGTCATTGGTTAAACATTTAGGTCATTTTCGTCCCCCCTAGGCTTATTTGAATCCAATGTCGGTTTTTATCCAATCTTGTGCATCCAATAAGTGATTTTGTGTCATTTGTTGAACATTTAGGTCTTTTTCGTCCTCCCCTAGGCTTATTCTAATCCAATTAGGGTTTTTCACCTATCTTGTGCATCAGGGTTTTTAACCAATCTTGTGCATCCAATAACTACGTTTGTGTTATTGGATGAACATTTAGGTCATTTTGGTCCTCCTTAGGCTTATTCTAATCCAATTAGGTTTTTTAACCAATCTTGTGCTTAAAATAAGTGTTTTTGTGTCATTGGTTGAACATTTAGGTCATTTTCGTCCTCCCTAGCCTTATTCTAATCGAATTAGGGTTTTTAACCAATCTTGTGCATCCAATAAGTGCGTTTGTGTCATTGGTTTACCATTTAGGTCATTTTCGTCCTCCCTAGGCTTATTCTAATCCAATAAGGGTTTTTAACCAATCTTGTGCATCCAATAAGTGATTTTGTGTCATTGGTTGAACATTTAGGTCATTTTCGTTCTCCCTTGGCTTATTCCAATCCAATTACGGTTTTTCACCTATCTTGTGCATCAGGGTTTTAAACCAATCTTGTGCATCCAATAAGAGCGTTTGAGTCATTGGATGAAAATTTAGGTCATTTTGGTCCTCCTTAAGCTTATTCTAATCCAATTAGGTTTTTTAACCAATCTTGTGCTTAAAATAAGTGATTTTGTGTCATTGGTTGAACATTTAGGTCATTTTCGTCCTCCCTAGCCTTATTCTAATCCAATTATGGTTTTTAACCAATCTTGTGCATCCAATAAGTGCGTTTGTGTCATTGGTTTAACATTTAGGTCATTTTTGTCCTCCCTAGGCATATTCTAATCCAATTAGGGTTTTTAACCAATCTTGTGCATCCAATAAGTGCGTTTGTGTCATAGGTTTAACATTTAGGTCATTTTCGTCCTCCCTAGGCTTATTCTAATCCAATTAGGGTTTCTAACCAATCTTGTGCATCCAATAAGTGATTTTGTGTCATTGGTTGAACATTTAGGTCATTTTCGTCCTCCCTAGGCTTATTCTAATCCAATTAGGGTTTTTAACCACTCTTGTGCATCCAATAAGTGCGTTTGTGTCATTGGTTTAACATTTAGGTCATTTTCGTCCTCCCTAGGCTTACTCTAATCCAATTAGGGTTTTTAATAAATCTTGTGCATCCAATAAGTGCGTTTGCGTCATTGGTTAAACATTTAGGTCATTTTCGTCCTCCCTAGGCTTATTCTAATCCAATAAGGGTTTTTAACCCATCTTGTGCATCCAATAAGTGATTTTGTGTCATTGGTTGAACATTTAGGTCATTTTCGTTCTCCCTTGGCTTATTCTAATCCAATTACGGTTTTTCACCTATCTTGTGCATCAGGGTTTTTAACCAATCTTGTGCATCCAATAAGAGCGTTTGAGTCATTGGATGAAAATTTAGGTCATTTTGGTCCTCCGTAAGCTTATTCTAATCCAATTAGGTTTTTTAACCAATCTTGTGCTTAAAATAAGTGATTTTGTGTCATTGGTTGAACATTTAGGTCATTTCCGTCCTCCCTAGCCTTATTCTAATCCAATTATGGTTTTTAACCAATCTTGTGCATCCAATAAGTGCGTTTGTGTCATTGGTTTAACATTTAGGTCATTTTCGTCCTCCCTAGGCATATTCTAATCCAATTAGGGTTTTTAACCAATCTTGTGCATCCGATAAGTGCGTTTGTGTCATAGGTTTAAAATTTAGGTCATTTTCGTCCTCCCTAGGCTTATTCTAATCCAATTAGGGTTTTTAACCAATCTTGTGCATCCAATAAGTGATTTTGCGTCATTGGTTGAACATTTAGGTCATTTTCGTCCTCCCTAGGCTTATTCTAATCCAATTAGGGTTTTTAATCAATCTTGTGCATCCAATAAGTGCGTTTGCGTCATTGGTTAAACATTTAGGTCATTTTCGTCCTCCCTAGGCTTATTTTAATCCAATGTCAATTTTTATCCAATCTTGTGCATCCAATAGGTGATTTTGTGTCATTGGTTGGCCATTTAGGTCATTTTGGTCCTTGCTAGGCTTACTCTAATCAAATTAGGTTTTTAAACAATCTTGTGCATCCAATAAGTGGGTTTGTGTCATTGGTTGAACATTTAGGTCATTTTCGTCCTCCCTAGGCTTATTCTAATCCAATTAGGGTTTTTAACCAATCTTGTGCATCCAATAAGTGCGTTTGTGTCATTGGTTAAACATTTAGGTCATTTTCGTCCCCCCTAGGCTTATTTTAATCCAATGTCGGTTTTTATCCAATCTTGTGCATCCAATAAGTGATTTTGTGTCATTTGTTGAACATTTAGGTCTTTTTCGTCCTCCCATAGGCTTATTCTAATCCAATTAGGGTTTTTCACCTATCTTGTGCATCAGGGTTTTTAACCAATCTTGTGCATCCAATAACTACGTTTGTGTTATTGGATGAACATTTAGGTCATTTTGGTCCTCCTTAGGCTTATTCTAATCCAATTAGGTTTTTTAACCAATCTTGTGCTTAAAATAAGTGTTTTTGTGTCATTGGTTGAACATTTAGGTCATTTTCGTCCTCCCTAGCCTTATTCTAATCGAATTAGGGTTTTTAACCAATCTTGTGCATCCAATAAGTGCGTTTGTGTCATTGGTTTACCATTTAGGTCATTTACGTCCTCCCTAGGCTTATTCTAATCCAATAAGGGTTTTTAACCAATCTTGTGCATCCAATAAGTGATTTTGTGTCATTGGTTGAACATTTAGGTCATTTTCGTTCTCCCTTGGCTTATTCTAATCCAATTACGGTTTTTCACCTATCTTGTGCATCAGGGTTTTTAACCAATCTTGTGCATCCAATAAGAGCGTTTGAGTCGTTGGATGAAAATTTAGGTCATTTTGGTCCTCCTTAAGCTTATTCTAATCCAATTAGGTTTGTTAACCAATCTTGTGCTTAAAATAAGTGATTTTGTGTCATTGGTTGAACATTTAGGTCATTTTCGTCCTCCCTAGCCTTATTCTAATCCAATTATGGTTTTTAACCAATCTTGTGCATCCAATAAGTGCGTTTGTGTCATTGGTTTAACATTTAGGTCATTTTTGTCCTCCCTAGGCATATTCTAATCCAATTAGGGTTTTTAACCAATCTTGTGCATCCAATAAGTGCGTTTGTGTCATAGGTTTAACATTTAGGTCATTTTCGTCCTCCCTAGGCTTATTCTAATCCAATTAGGGTTTTTAACCAATCTTGTGCATCCAATAAGTGATTTTGCGTCATTGGTTGAACATTTAGGTCATTTTCGTCCTCCCTAGGCTTATTCTAATCCAATTAGGGTTTTTAACCAATCTTGTGCATCCAATAAGTGCGTTTGTGTCATTGGTTTAACATTTAGGTCATTTTCGTCCTCCCTAGGCTTATTCTAATCCAATTAGGGTTTTTAATCAATCTTGTGCATCCAATAAGTGCGTTTGCGTCATTGGTTAAACATTTAGGTCGTTTTCGTCCTCCCTAGGCTTATTCTAATCCAATTAGGGTTTTTAACCAATCTTGTGCATCCAATATGTGATTTTGTGTCATTGGTTGAACATTTAGGTCATTTTCGTCCTCCCTAGGCTTATTCTAATCATATTAGGGTTTTTAACCAATCTTGTGCATCCAATATGTGATTTTGTGTCATTGGTTGAACATTTAGGTCATTTTCGTCCTCCCTAGGCTTATTCTAATCCAATTAGGGTTTTTAACCAATCTTGTGCATCCAATAAGTGATTTTGTGTCATTGGTTGAACATTTAGGTCATTTTCATCCTCCCTAGGCTTATTCTAATCCAATTAGGGTTTTTAACCAATCTTGTGCATCCAATAAGTGATTTTGTGTCATTGGTTGAACATTTAGGTCATTTTCGTCCTCCCTAGGCTTATTCTAATCCAATTAGGGTTTTTAACCAATCTTGTGCATCCAATAAGTGCGTTTGTGTCATAGGTTTAACAGTTAGGTCATTTTCGTCCTCCCTAGGCTTATTCTAATCCAATTAGGGTTTTTAACCAATCTTGTGCATCCAATAAGTGATTTTGCGTCATTGGTTGAACATTTAGGTCATTTTCGTCCTCCCTAGGCTTATTTTAATTCAATGTCGGTTTTTATCCAATCTTGTGCATCCAATAAGTGATTTTGTGTCATTGGTTGGCCATTTAGGTCATTTTGGTCCTTGCTAGGCTTACTCTAATCAAATTAGGTTTTTAAACAATCTTGTGCATCCAATAAGTGGGTTTGTGTCATTGGTTGAACATTTAGGTCATTTTCGTCCTCCCTAGGCTTATTCTAATCCAATTAGGGTTTTTAACCAATCTTGTGCATCCAATAAGTGCGTTTGTGTCATTGGTTAAACATTTAGGTCATTTTCGTCCCCCCTAGGCTTATTTGAATCCAATGTCGGTTTTTATCCAATCTTGTGCATCCAATAAGTGATTTTGTGTCATTTGTTGAACATTTAGGTCTTTTTCGTCCTCCCCTAGGCTTATTCTAATCCAATTAGGGTTTTTCACCTATCTTGTGCATCAGGGTTTTTAACCAATCTTGTGCATCCAATAACTACGTTTGTGTTATTGGATGAACATTTAGGTCATTTTGGTCCTCCTTAGGCTTATTCTAATCCAATTAGGTTTTTTAACCAATCTTGTGCTTAAAATAAGTGTTTTTGTGTCATTGGTTGAACATTTAGGTCATTTTCGTCCTCCCTAGCCTTATTCTAATCGAATTAGGGTTTTTAACCAATCTTGTGCATCCAATAAGTGCGTTTGTGTCATTGGTTTACCATTTAGGTCATTTTCGTCCTCCCTAGGCTTATTCTAATCCAATAAGGGTTTTTAACCAATCTTGTGCATCCAATAAGTGATTTTGTGTCATTGGTTGAACATTTAGGTCATTTTCGTTCTCCCTTGGCTTATTCTAATCCAATTACGGTTTTTCACCTATCTTGTGCATCAGGGTTTTTAACCAATCTTGTGCATCCAATAAGAGCGTTTGAGTCATTGGATGAAAATTTAGGTCATTTTGGTCCTCCTTAAGCTTATTCTAATCCAATTAGGTTTTTTAACCAATCTTGTGCTTAAAATAAGTGATTTTGTGTCATTGGTTGAACATTTAGGTCATTTTCGTCCTCCCTAGCCTTATTCTAATCCAATTATGGTTTTTAACCAATCTTGTGCATCCAATAAGTGCGTTTGTGTCATTGGTTTAACATTTAGGTCATTTTTGTCCTCCCTAGGCATATTCTAATCCAATTAGGGTTTTTAACCAATCTTGTGCATCCAATAAGTGCGTTTGTGTCATAGGTTTAACATTTAGGTCATTTTCGTCCTCCCTAGGCTTATTCTAATCCAATTAGGGTTTCTAACCAATCTTGTGCATCCAATAAGTGATTTTGTGTCATTGGTTGAACATTTAGGTCATTTTCGTCCTCCCTAGGCTTATTCTAATCCAATTAGGGTTTTTAACCACTCTTGTGCATCCAATAAGTGCGTTTGTGTCATTGGTTTAACATTTAGGTCATTTTCGTCCTCCCTAGGCTTACTCTAATCCAATTAGGGTTTTTAATAAATCTTGTGCATCCAATAAGTGCGTTTGCGTCATTGGTTAAACATTTAGGTCATTTTCGTCCTCCCTAGGCTTATTCTAATCCAATAAGGGTTTTTAACCCATCTTGTGCATCCAATAAGTGATTTTGTGTCATTGGTTGAACATTTAGGTCATTTTCGTTCTCCCTTGGCTTATTCTAATCCAATTACGGTTTTTCACCTATCTTGTGCATCAGGGTTTTTAACCAATCTTGTGCATCCAATAAGGGCGTTTGAGTCATTGGATGAAAATTTAGGTCATTTTGGTCCTCCGTAAGCTTATTCTAATCCAATTAGGTTTTTTAACCAATCTTGTGCTTAAAATAAGTGATTTTGTGTCATTGGTTGAACATTTAGGTCATTTCCGTCCTCCCTAGCCTTATTCTAATCCAATTATGGTTTTTAACCAATCTTGTGCATCCAATAAGTGCGTTTGTGTCATTGGTTTAACATTTAGGTCATTTTCGTCCTCCCTAGGCATATTCTAATCCAATTAGGGTTTTTAACCAATCTTGTGCATCCAATAAGTGCGTTTGTGTCATAGGTTTAACAGTTAGGTCATTTTCGTCCTCCCTAGGCTTATTCTAATCCAATTAGGGTTTTTAACCAATCTTGTGCATCCAATAAGTGATTTTGCGTCATTGGTTGAACATTTAGGTCATTTTCGTCCTCCCTAGGCTTATTTTAATTCAATGTCGGTTTTTATCCAATCTTGTGCATCCAATAAGTGATTTTGTGTCATTGGTTGGCCATTTAGGTCATTTTGGTCCTTGCTAGGCTTACTCTAATCAAATTAGGTTTTTAAACAATCTTGTGCATCCAATAAGTGGGTTTGTGTCATTGGTTGAACATTTAGGTCATTTTCGTCCTCCCTAGGCTTATTCTAATCCAATTAGGGTTTTTAACCAATCTTGTGCATCCAATAAGTGCGTTTGTGTCATTGGTTAAACATTTAGGTCATTTTCGTCCCAACTAGGCTTATTTTAATCCAATGTCGGTTTTTATCCAATCTTGTGCATCCAATAAGTGATTTTGTGTCATTTGTTGAACATTTAGGTCTTTTTCGTCCTCCCCTAGGCTTATTCTAATCCAATTACGGTTTTTCACCTATCTTGTGCATCAGGGTTTTTAACCAATCTTGTGCATCCAATAAGAGCGTTTGAGTCATTGGATGAAAATTTAGGTCATTTTCGTCCTCCCTAGGCTTATTCTAATCCAATTAGGGTTTTTAACCAATCTTGTGCATCCAATAAGTGCGTTTGTGTCATTGGTTTAACATTTAGGTCATTTTCGTCCTCCCTAGGCTTATTCTAATCCAATTAGGGTTTTTAATCAATCTTGTGCATCCAATAAGTGCGTTTGCGTCATTGGTTAACCATTTAGGTCATTTTCGTCCTCCCTAGGCTTATTTTAATCCAATGTCGGTTTTTATCCAATCTTGTGCATCCAATAGGTGATTTTGTGTCATTGGTTGGCTATTTAGGTCATTTTGGTCCTTGCTAGGCTTACTCTAATCAAATTAGGTTTTTAAACAATCTTGTGCATCCAATAAGTGGGTTTGTGTCATTGGTTGAACATTTAGGTCATTTTCGTCCTCCCTAGGCTTATTCTAATCCAATTAGGGTTTTTAACCAATCTTGTGCATCCAATAAGTGCGTTTGTGTCATTGGTTAAACATTTAGGTCATTTTCGTCCCCCCTAGGCTTATTTTAATCCAATGTCGGTTTTTATCCAATCTTGTGCATCCAATAAGTGATTTTGTGTCATTTGTTGAACATTTAGGTCTTTTTCGTCCTCCCCTAGGCTTATTCTAATCCAATTAGGGTTTTTCACCTATCTTGTGCATCAAGGTTTTTAACCAATCTTGTGCATCCAATAACTACGTTTGTGTTATTGGATGAACATTTAGGTCATTTTGGTCCTCCTTAGGCTTATTCTAATCCAATTAGGTTTTTTAACCAATCTTGTGCTTAAAATAAGTGTTTTTGTGTCATTGGTTGAACATTTAGGTCATTTTCGTCCTCCCTAGCCTTATTCTAATCGAATTAGGGTTTTTAACCAATCTTGTGCATCCAATAAGTGCGTTTGTGTCATTGGTTTACCATTTAGGTCATTTTCGTCCTCCCTAGGCTTATTCTAATCCAATAAGGGTTTTTAACCAATCTTGTGCATCCAATAAGTGATTTTGTGTCATTGGTTGAACATTTAGGTCATTTTCGTTCTCCCTTGGCTTATTCCAATCCAATTACGGTTTTTCACCTATCTTGTGCATCAGGGTTTTTAACCAATCTTGTGCATCCAATAAGAGCGTTTGAGTCATTGGATGAAAATTTAGGTCATTTTGGTCCTCCTTAAGCTTATTCTAATCCAATTAGGTTTTTTAACCAATCTTGTGCTTAAAATAAGTGATTTTGTGTCATTGGTTGAACATTTAGGTCATTTTCGTCCTCCCTAGCCTTATTCTAATCCAATTATGGTTTTTAACCAATCTTGTGCATCCAATAAGTGCGTTTGTGTCATTGGTTTACCATTTAAGTCATTTTTGTCCTCCCTAGGCATATTCTAATCCAATTAGGGTTTTTAACCAATCTTGTGCCTCCAATAAGTGCGTTTGTGTCATAGGTTTAACATTTAGGTCATTTTCATCCTCCCTAGGCTTATTCTAATCCAATTAGGGTTTTTAACCAATCTTGTGCATCCAATAAGTGATTTTGTGTCATTGGTTGAACATTTAGGTCATTTTCGTCCTCCCTAGGCTTATTCTAATCCAATTAGGGTTTTTAACCAATCTTGTGCATCCAATAAGTGCGTTTGTGTCATTGGTTAAACATTTAGGTCATTTTCGTCCCCCCTAGGCTTATTTTAATCCAATGTCGGTTTTTATCCAATCTTGTGCATCCAATAAGTGATTTTGTGTCATTTGTTGAACATTTAGGTCTTTTTCGTCCTCCCCTAGGCTTATTCTAATCCAATTACGGTTTTTCACCTATCTTGTGCATCAGGGTTTTTAACCAATCTTGTGCATCCAATAAGAGCGTTTGAGTCATTGGATGAAAATTTAGGTCATTTTCGTCCTCCCTAGGCTTATTCTAATCCAATTAGGGTTTTTAACCAATCTTGTGCATCCAATAAGTGCGTTTGTGTCATTGGTTTAACATTTAGGTCATTTTCGTCCTCCCTAGGCTTATTCTAATCCAATTAGGGTTTTTAATCAATCTTGTGCATCCAATAAGTGCGTTTGCGTCATTGGTTAAACATTTAGGTCATTTTCGTCCTCCCTAGGCTTATTCTAATCCAATAAGGGTTTTTAACCCATCTTGTGCATCCAATAAGTGATTTTGTGTCATTGGTTGAACATTTAGGTCATTTTCGTTCTCCCTTGGCTTATTCTAATCCAATTACGGTTTTTCACCTATCTTGTGCATCAGGGTTTTTAACCAATCTTGTGCATCCAATAAGAGCGTTTGAGTCGTTGGATAAAAATTTAGGTCATTTTGGTCCTCCTTAAGCTTATTCTAATCCAATTAGGTTTTTTAACCAATCTTGTGCTTAAAATAAGTGATTTTGTGTCATTGGTTGAACATTTAGGTCATTTTCGTCCTCCCTAGCCTTATTCTAATCCAATTATGGTTTTTAACCAATCTTGTGCATCCAATAAGTGCGTTTGTGTCATTGGTTTAACATTTAGGTCATTTTCGTCCTCCCTAGGCTTATTCTAATCCAATTAGGGTTTTTAACCAATCTTGTGCATCCAATAAGTGATTTTGTGTCATTTGTTGATTATTTAGGTCATTTTCGTCCTCCCTAGGCTTATTCTAATCCAATTAGGGTTTTTAACCAATCTTGTGCATCCAATAAGTGATTTTGTGTCATTTGTTGAACATTTAGGTCATTTTCGTCCTCCCCTAGGCTTATTCTAATCTAATTAGGGTTTTTAACCAATCTTGTGCATCCAATAAGTGCGTTTGTGTCATTGGTTGAACATTTAGGTCATTTTCGTTCTCCCTTGGCTTATTCTAATCCAATTAGGATTTTTCACCTATCTTGTGCATCCGGGTTTTTTAACCAATCTTATGCATCCCATAACTACGTTTGTGTCATTGGATGAACATTTAGGTCATTTTGGTCCTCCATTGGCTTATGCTAATCCAATTAGGTTTTTTAACCAATCTTGTGCTTAGAATAAGTGATTTTGGGTCATTGGTTGAACATTTAGGTCATTTTGGACCTCCCTAGGTTTATTCTAATCCAATTAGGGTTTTTAACCAATCTTGTGCATCCAATAAGTGATTTTCTGTCATTGGTTGAACATTTAGGTCATTTTCATCCTCCCTAGGCTTATTCAAATCCAATAAGGGTTTTTAACAAGTCTTGTGCATCAAATAAGTGATTTTGTGTCATTGGTTGAACATTTAGGTCATTTTCGTTCTCCCCTAGGCTTATTCTAATCTAATTAGGGTTTTTAACCAATCTTGTGCATCCAATAAGTGCGTTTTTGTCATTGGTTGAACATTTAGGTCATTTTCACTCTCCCTTGGCTTATTCTAATCGAATTAGGGTTTTTCACCTATCTTGTGCATCCGGGTTTTTAACCAATCTTGTGCATCCAATAACTACGTTTGTGTCAATGGATGAACATTTAGGTCATTTTGGTCCTCCATAGGCTTATTCTAATCCAATTAGGTTTTTTAACCAATCTTGTGCATCCAATAAGTGCGTTTGTGTCATTGGTTGAACATTTAAGTCATTTTCGTCCTCCCTAGGCTTATTTTAATCCAATGTCGGTTTTTATCCAATCTTGTGCATCCAATAAGTTATTTTGTGTCATTGGTTGGCCATTAAGGTCATTTTCGTCTTTGCGAGGCTTACTCTAATCAAATTAGGTTTTTAAACAATCTTGTGCATGCAATAAGTGGGTTTCTGTCATTGGTTGAACATTTAGGTCATTTTCGTCCTCCCTAGCCTTAATCTAATCCAATAAGGGTTATTAACCAATCTTGTGCATCGAATAAGTGCGTTTGTGTCATTGGTTTAACATGTAGGTCATTTTCGTCCTCCCTAGGCTTATTCTAATCCTATTAGGGTTTTTAACCAATCTTGTGCATCCAATAAGTGCGTTTGTGTCATTGGTTAAACATTTACGTCATTTTCGTCCTCCCTAGGCTTATTTTAATCCAATGTCGGTTTTTAACCAATTTTGTGCATCCAATAAGTGCGTTTGTGTCATTGGTTGAACATTTAGGTCATTTTCGTTCTCCCTTGGCATATTCTAATCCAATTAGGTTTTTTAACCAATCTTGTGCTTAAAATAAGTGATTTTGTGTCATTGGTTGAACATTTAGGTCATTTTCGTCCTCCCTAGGCTTATTCTAATCCAATTTGGGTTTTTAATCAATCTTGGACATCCAATAAGTGCGTTTGTGTCAATGGTTAAATATTTAGGTCACTTTCGTCCTCCCTAGGCTTATTATAATCTAATTAGGGTTTTTAACCAATCTTGTGCATCCAATAAGTGCGTTTGAGTCATTGGTTGAACATTTAGGTCATTTTCGTTCTCCCTTGGCGTATTCTAATCCAATTAGGGTTTTTCACCTATCTTTTGCATCAGGGTTTTTAACCAATCTTGTGCATCCAATAAGTGCGTTTGTGTCATTGGATGAATATTTGGGTCATTATGGTCCTCTGTAGGCTTATTCTAATCCAATTATGTTTTTTAACCAATCTTGTGCGTAAAATAAGTGATTTTGTGTTATTTGTTGAACATTTAGGTCATTTTCGTCCTCCCTAGGCATATTCTAATCCAATTACGGTTTTTAACCAATCTTGTATATCCAATAAGTGCGTTTGTGTCATTGGTTAAACATTTAGGTCATTTTCGTCCTCCCTAGGCTTATTTTAATTCAATGTCGGTTTTTATCCAATCTTGTGCATCTAATAAGTGATTTTGTGTCATTGGTTGGCCATTTAGGTCATTTTCGTCCTTGCTA
Source organism: Cicer yamashitae (assembly GCA_037974755.1). Taxonomy (NCBI): domain Eukaryota; kingdom Viridiplantae; phylum Streptophyta; class Magnoliopsida; order Fabales; family Fabaceae; genus Cicer; species Cicer yamashitae. The sequence goes on from JBBPBQ010020323.1 coordinate 36,694,314, forward strand.
GGCTTACTCTAATCAAATTAGGTTTTTAAACAATCTTGTGCATCCAATAAGTGGGTTTGTGTCATTGGTTGAACATTTAGGTCATTTTCGTCCTCCCTAGGCTATTTCTAATCTAATTAGGATTTTTAACATGTGCATCCAATAAGTGCGTTTGTGTCATTGGTTTAACATTTAGGTCATTTTCGTCCTCCCTTGGCTTATTCTAATGCAATTAGGGTTTTTCACCTATCTTGTGCATCAGGGTTTTAAACCAATCTTGTGCATCCAATACGTGCGTTTGTGTCATTGGATGAACATTTAGGTCATTTTGGTCCTCCATAGGCTTATTCTAATCCAATTAGGTTTTTTAACCAATCTTGTGCTTAAAATAAGTGATTTTGTGTCATTGGTTGAACATTTAGGTCATTTTCGTCCCCCCATAGGCTTATTCTAATCCAATTAGGGTTTTTAACCAATCTTGTGCATCCAATAAGTGCGTTTGTGTCATTTTTTAAACATTTAGGTCATTTTCGTCCTCCCTAGGCTTATTTTAATCCAATGACGGTTTTTAACCAATCTTGTGCATCCAATAAGTGCGTTTGCGTCATTGGTTGAACATTTAGGTCATTTTCGTCCTCCCTAGGCTTATTTTAATTCAATGTCGGTTTTTATCCAATCTTGTGCATCCAATAAGTGATTTTGTGTCATTGGTTGGCCATTTAGGTCATTTTGGTCCTTGCTAGGCTTACTCTAATCAAATTAGGTTTTTAAACAATCTTGTGCATCCAATAAGTGGGTTTGTGTCATTGGTTGAACATTTAGGTCATTTTCGTCCTCCCTAGGCTTATTCTAATCCAATTAGGGTTTTTAACCAATCTTGTGCATCCAATAAGTGCGTTTGTGTCATTGGTTAAACATTTAGGTCATTTCCGTCCCCCCTAGGCTTTTTCTGATCCAATTAGGGTTTTTATCCAATCTTGTGCATCCAATAAGTGATTTTGTGTCATTTGTTGAACATTTATGTCTTTTTCGTCCTCCCCTAGGCTTAATCTAATCCAATTAGGGTTTTTAACCTATCTTGTGCATCCAATAAGTGCGTTTGTGTCATTGGTTTAACATTTAGGTCATTTTCGTTCTCCCTAGGCTTATTCTAATCCAATTAGGGTTTTTAACCAATCTTGTGCATCCAATAAGTGCGTTTGTGTCATTGGTTAAACATTTAGGTAATTTTCGTCCCCCCTAGGCTTATTTTAATCCAATGTCGGTTTTTATCCAATCTTGTGCATCCAATAAGTGATTTTGTGTCATTTGTTGAACATTTAGGTCATTTTCGTCCTCCCCTAGGCTTATTCTAATCCAATTAGGGTTTTTCACCTATCTTGTGCATAAGGTTTTTTAACCAATCTTGTGCATCCAATAGCGACGTTTGTGTTATTGGATGAACATTTAGGTCATTTTGGTCCTCCATAGGCTTATTCTAATCCAACTAGGTTTTTTAACCAATCTTGTGCTTAAAATAAGTGTTTTTGTGTCATTGGTTGAACATTTAGGTCATTTTCGTCCTCCCTAGCCTTATTCTAATCGAATTAGGGTTTTTAATCAATCTTGTGCATCCAATAAGTGCGTTTGTGTCATAGGTTTAACATTTAGGTCATTTTCGTCCTCCCTAGGCTTATTCTAATCCAATTAGGGTTTTTAACCAATCTTGCGCATCCAATAAGTGATTTTGTGTCATTGGTTGAACATTTAGTTCATTTTCGTCCTCCCTAGGCTTATTCTAATCCAATTAGGGTTTTAAACCAATCTTGTGCATCCAATAAGTGCGTTTGTGTCATTGGTTTAACATTTAGGTCATTTTCGTCCTCCCTAGGCTTATTCTAATCCAATTAGGGTTTTTAATCAATCTTGTGCATCCAATAAGTGCGTTTGCGTCATTGGTTAAACATTTAGGTCATTTTCGTCCTCCCTAGGCTTATTTTAATCCAATGTCGGTTTTTATCCAATCTTGTGCATCCAATAAGTGATTTTGTGTCATTGGTTGGCCATTTAGGTCATTTTGGTCCTTGCTAGGCTTACTCTAATCAAATTAGGTTTTTAAACAATCTTGTGCATCCAATAAGTGGGTTTGTGTCATTGGTTGAACATTTAGGTCATTTTCGTCCTCCCTAGCCTTATTCTAATCCAATTAGGGTTTTTAACCAATCTTGTGCATCCAATAAGTGCGTTTGTGTCATTGGTTGAACATTTAGGTCATTTTCCTCCTCCCTAGGCTTATTCTAATCCAATTAGGGTTTTTAACCAATCTTGTGCATCCAATATGTGATGTTGTGTCATTGGTTGAACATTTAGGTCATTTTCGTCCTCCCTAGCCTTAATCTAATGTAATTAGGGTTTTTAACCAATCTTGTGCATTTAATAAGTGCGTTTGTGTCATTGGTTTAACATTTAGGTCATTTTCTTACTCCCTAGGCTTATTCTATTCCAATTAGGGTTTTTAACCAATCTTGTGCATCCAATAAGTGCGTTTGTGTCATTGGTTAAACATTTAGGTCATTTTCGTCCCCCCTAGGCTTATTTTAATCCAATGTCGGTTTTTATCCAATCTTGTGCATCCAATAAGTGATTTTGTGTCATTTGTTGAACATTTAGGTCATTTTCGTCCTCCCCTAGGCTTATTCTAATCCAATTAGGGTTTTTCACCTATCTTGTGCATCAGGGTTTTTAACCAATCTTTTGCATCCAATAACTACGTTTGTGTTATTGGATGAACATTTAGTTTATTTTGGTCCTCCATAGGCTTATTCTAATCCAACTAGGTTTTTTAACCAATCTTGTGCTTAAAATAAGTGTTTTTGTGTCATTTGTTGAACATTTAGGTCATTTTCGTCCTCCCTAGCCTTATTCTAATCGAATTAGGGTTTTTAATCAATCTTTTGCATCCAATAAGTGCGTTTGTGTCATAGGTTTAACATTTAGGTCATTTTCGTCCTCCCTAG
>JBBPBQ010020323.1:36700514-36720005 GCA_037974755.1 Cicer yamashitae
GGGTTTGTGTCATTGGTTGACCATTTAGATCATTTTCGTCCTCCCTAGCCTTATTCTAATCCAATTAGGATTTTTAACCAATCTTGTGCATCCAATAAGTGATTTTGTGTCATTGGTTGAACATTTAGGTCATTTTCGTCCTCCCTAGGCTTATTCTAATCCAATTAGGGTTTTTAACCAATCTTGTGCATCCAATAAGTGCGTTTGTGTCATTGGTTTAACATTTAGGTTATTTTCGTCCTTCCTAGGCTTATTCTAATCCAATTAGGGTTTTTAATCAATCTTGTGCATCCAATAAGTGCGTTTGCGTCATTAGTTAAACATTTAGGTCGTTTTCGTCCTCCTTAGGCTTATACTAATCCAATTAGGGTTTTTAACCAATCTTGTGCATCCAATAAGTGATTTTGTGTCATTGGTTGAACATTTAGGTCATTTTCGTCCTCCCTAGGCTTATTTTAATCCAATTAGGGATTTTAACCAATCTTGTGCATCCAATAAGTGCGTTTGTGTCATTGGTTTAACATTTAGGTCATTTTCGTCCTCCCTAGGCTTATTCTAATCCAATTAGGGTTTTTAACCAATCTTGTGCATCCAATAAGTGCGTTTGTGTCATTGGTTAAACATTTAGGTCATTTTCGTCCCCCCTAGGCTTATTTTAATCCAATGTCGGTTTTTATCCAATCTTGTGCATCCAATAAGTGATTTTGTGTCATTTGTTGAACATTTAGGTCATTTTCGTCCTCCCCTAGGCTTATTCTAATCCAATTAGGGTTTTTCACCTATCTTGTGCATCAGGGTTTTTAACCAATCTTGTGCATCCAATAACTACGTTTGTGTTATTGGATGAACATTTAGGTCATTTTGGTCCTCCATAGGCTTATTCTAATCCAACTAGGTTTTTTAACCAATCTTGTGCTTAAAATAAGTGTTTTTGTGTCATTTGTTGAACATTTAGGTCATTTTCGTCCTCCCTAGCCTTATTCTAATCGAATTAGGGTTTTTAATCAATCTTGTGCATCCAATAAGTGCGTTTGTGTCATAGGTTTAACATTTAGGTCATTTTCGTCCTCCCTAGGCTTATTCTAATCCAATTAGGGTTTTTAACCAATCTTGCGCATCCAATAAGTGATTTTGTGTCATTGGTTGAACATTTAGGTCATTTTCGTCCTCCCTAGGCTTATTCTAATCCAATTAGGGTTTTAAACCAATCTTGTGCATCCAATAAGTGCGTTTGTGTCATTGGTTTAACATTTAGGTCATTTTTGTCCTCCCTAGGCTTATTCTAATCCAATTAGGGTTTTTAACCAATCTTGTGCATCCAATAAGTGCGTTTGTGTCATTGGTTAAACATTTAGGTCATTTTCGTACTCCCTAGGCTTATTTTAATCCAATGTCGGTTATCCAATCTTGTGCATCCAATAAGTTATTTTGTGTCATTGGTTGGCCATTTAGGTCATTTTGGTCCTTGCTAGGCTTACTCTAATCAAATTAGGTTTTTAAACAATATTGTGCATACAATAAGTGGGTTTGTGTCATTGGTTGAAAATTTAGGTCATTTTCATCCTCCCTAGCGTTATTCTAATCCAATTAGGGTTTTTAACCAATCTTGTGCATCCAATAAGTGCGTTTGTGTCATTGGTTGAACATTTAGGTCATTTTCCTCCTCCCTAGGATTATTCTAATCCAATTAGGGTTTTTAACCAATCTTGTGCATCCAATATGTGATTTTGTGTCATTGGTTGAACATTTAGGTCATTTTCGTCCTCCCTAGCCTTAATCTAATCCAATTAGGGTTTTTAACCAATCTTGTGCATCCAATAAGTGCGTTTGGGTCATTGGTTTAATATTTAGGTCATTTTCGTCCTCCCTAGGCTTATTCTAATCCAATTAGGGTTTTTAACCAATCTTGTGCATCCAATAAGTGCGTTTGTGTCATTGGTTAAACATTTAGGTCATTTTCGTCCCCCCTAGGCTTATTTTGATCCATTATCGGTTTCTATCTAATCTTGTGCATCCAATAAGTGATTTTGTGTCATTTGTTGAACATTTAGGTCATTTTCGTCGTCCCCTAGGCTTATTCTAATCCAATTAAGGTTTTTCACCTATCTTGTGCATCAGGGTTTTTAACCAATCTTGTGCATCCAATAACTACGTTTGTGTTATTGGATGAACATTTAGGTCATTTTGGTCCTCCATAGGCTTATTCTAATCCAACTAGGTTTTTTAACCAATCTTGTGCTTAAAATAAGTGTTTTTGTGTCATTGGTTGAACATTTAGGTCATTTTCGTCCTCCCTAGCCTTATTCTAATCGAATTAGGGTTTTTAATCAACCTTGTGCATCCAATAAGTGCGTTTGTGTCATAGGTTTAACATTTAGGTCATTTTCGTCCTCCCTTGGCTTATTCTAATCCAATTAGGGTTTTTAACCAATCTTGCGCATCCAATAAGTGATTTTGTGTCATTGGTTGAACATTTAGGTCATTTTCGTCCTCCCTAGGCTTATTCTAATCCAATTAGGGTTTTTAACCAATCTTGTGCATCCAATAAGTGCGTTAGTGTCATTGGTTTAACATTTAGGTCATTTTTGTCCTCCCTAGGCTTATTCTAATCCAATTAGGATTTTTAACCAATCTTGTGCATCCAATAAGTGCGTTTGTGTCATTGGTTAAACATTTAGGTCATTTTCGTCCTCCCTAGGCTTTTTTTAATCCAATGTCGGTTTTTATCCAATCTTGTGCATCCAAAAAGTGATTTTGTGTCATTGGTTGGCCATTTAGGTCATTTTGGTCCTTGCTAGGCTTACTCTAATCAAATTAGGTTTTTAAACAATCTTGTGCATCCAATAAGTGGGTTTGTGTCATTGGTTGAACATTTAGGTCATTTTCGTCCTCCCTAGCCTTATTCTAATCCAATTAGGGTTTTTAACCAATCTTGTGCATCCAATAAGTGCGTTTGTGTCATTGGTTGAACATTTAGGTCATTTTCGTTCTCCCTTGGCTTATTCTAATCCAATTAGGGTTTTTCACCTATCTTGTGCATCAGGGTTTTTAACCAATCTTGTGCATCCAATAAGTGCGTTTGTGTCATTGGAAGAACATTTAGGTCATTTTGGTCCTCCGTAGGCTTATTCTAATCCAATTAGGTTTTTTAACCAATCTTGTGCTTAAAATAAGTGATTTTGTGTCATTGGTTGAATAATTTAGGTCATTTTCGTCCTCCCTAGGTTTATTCTAATCCAATTAGGGTTTTTAACCAATCTTGTGCATCCAATAAGTGCGTTTGTGTCATTGGTTAAATATTTAGGTCATTTTCGTCCTCTCTAGGCTTATTTTAATCCAATGTCGGTTTTTATCCAATCTTGTGCATCTAATAAGTGATTTTGTGTCATTGGTTGGCCATTTAGGTCATTTTCGTCCTTGCTAGGCTTACTCTAATCAAATTAGGTTTTTAAACAATCTTGTGCATCCAATAAGTGGGTTTGTGTCATTGGTTGAACATTTAGGTCATTTTCGTCCTCCCTAGGCTATTTCTAATCTAATTAGGATTTTTAACATGTGCATCCAATAAGTGCGTTTGTGTCATTGGTTTAACATTTAGGTCATTTTCGTCCTCCCTTGGCTTATTCTAATGCAATTAGGGTTTTTCACCTATCTTGTGCATCAGGGTTTTAAACCAATCTTGTGCATCCAATACGTGCGTTTGTGTCATTGGATGAACATTTAGGTCATTTTGGTCCTCCATAGGCTTATTCTAATCCAATTAGGTTTTTTAACCAATCTTGTGCTTAAAATAAGTGATTTTGTGTCATTGGTTGAACATTTAGGTCATTTTCGTCCCCCCATAGGCTTATTCTAATCCAATTAGGGTTTTTAACCAATCTTGTGCATCCAATAAGTGCGTTTGTGTCATTTTTTAAACATTTAGGTCATTTTCGTCCTCCCTAGGCTTATTTTAATCCAATGACGGTTTTTAACCAATCTTGTGCATCCAATAAGTGCGTTTGCGTCATTGGTTGAACATTTAGGTCATTTTCGTCCTCCCTAGGCTTATTTTAATTCAATGTCGGTTTTTATCCAATCTTGTGCATCCAATAAGTGATTTTGTGTCATTGGTTGGCCATTTAGGTCATTTTGGTCCTTGCTAGGCTTACTCTAATCAAATTAGGTTTTTAAACAATCTTGTGCATCCAATAAGTGGGTTTGTGTCATTGGTTGAACATTTAGGTCATTTTCGTCCTCCCTAGGCTTATTCTAATCCAATTAGGGTTTTTAACCAATCTTGTGCATCCAATAAGTGCGTTTGTGTCATTGGTTAAACATTTAGGTCATTTTCGTCCTCCCTAGGCTTATTTTAATCCAATGTCGGTTTTTATCCAATCTTGTGCATCCAATAAGTGATTTTGTGTCATTGGTTGGCCATTTAGGTCATTTTGGTCCTTGCTAGGCTTACTCTAATCAAATTAGGTTTTTAAACAATCTTGTGCATCCAATAAGTGGGTTTGTGTCATTGGTTGAACATTTAGGTCATTTTCGTCCTCCCTAGCCTTATTCTAATCCAAGTAGGGTTTTTAACCAATCTTGTGCATCCAATAAGTACGTTTGTGTCATTGGTTGAACATTTAGGTCATTTTCCTCCTCCCTAGGCTTATTCTAATCCAATTAGGGTTTTTAACCAATCTTGTGCATCCAATATGTTATTTTGTGTCATTGGTTGAACATTTAGGTCATTTTCGTCCTCCCTAGCCTTAATCTAATCCAATTAGGGTTTTTAACCAATCTTGTGCATCCAATAAGTGCGTTTGTGTCATTGGTTTAACATTTAGGTCATTTTCGTTCTCCCTAGGCTTATTCTAATCCAATTAGGGTTTTTAACCAATCTTGGGCATCCAATAAGTGCGTTTGTGTCATTGGTTAAACATTTAGGTCATTTTCGTCCCCCCTAGGCTTATTTTAATCCAATGTCGGTTTTTATCCAATCTTGTGCATCCAATAAGTGATTTTGTGTCATTTGTTGAACATTTAGGTCATTTTCGTCCTCCCCTAGGCTTATTCTAATCCAATTAGGGTTTTTCACCTATCTTGTGCATCAGGGTTTTTAACCAATCTTGTGCATCCAATAGCTACGTTTGTGTTATTGGATGAACATTTAGGTCATTTTGGTCCTCCATAGGCTTATTCTAATCCAACTAGGTGTTTTAACCAATCTTGTGCTTAAAATAAGTGTTTTTGTGTCATTGGTTGAACATTTAGGTCATTTTCGTCCTCCCTAGCCTTATTCTAATCGAATTAGGGTTTTTAATCAATCTTGTGCATCCAATAAGTGCGTTTGTGTCATAGGTTTAACATTTAGGTCATTTTCGTCCTCCCTAGGCTTATTCTAATCCAATTAGGGTTTTTAACCAATCTTGCGCATCCAATAAGTGATTTTGTGTCATTGGTTGAACATTTAGGTCATTTTCGTCCCCCCTAGGCTTATTCTAATCAAATTAGGGTTTTAAACCAATCTTGTGCATCCAATAAGTGCGTTTGTGTCATTGGTTTAACATTTAGGTCATTTTTGTCCTCCCTAGGCTTATTCTAATCCAATTAGGGTTTTTAACCAATCTTGTGCATCCAATAAGTGCGTTTGTGTCATTGGTTAAACATTAGGTCGTTTTCGTCCTCCCTAGGCTTATTTTAATCCAATGTCGGTTTTTATCCAATCTTGTGCATCCAATAAGTGATTTTGTGTCATTGGTTGGCCATTTAGGTGATTTTCGTCCTTGCTAGGCTTACTCTAATCAAATTAGGTTTTTAAACAATCTTTTGCATCCAATAAGTGGGTTTGTGTCATTGGTTGAACATTAGGTCATTTTCGTCCTCCCCTAGGCTTATTCTAATCTAATTATGGTTTTTAACTAATCTTGTGCATCCAATAAGTGCGTTGTTGTCATTAGATGAACATTTAGGTCATTTTGGTCCTCCATAGGCTTATTCTAATCCAATTAGGTTTTTTAACCAATCTTGTGCTTAAAATAAGTGATTTTGTGTCATTGGTTGAACATTTAGGTTATTTTCGTCCTCCCTAGGCTTATTCTAATCCAATTACAGTTTTTAACCAATCTTGTGCATCCAATAAGTGCGTTTGTGTCATTGGTTGAATATTTAGGTCATTTTCGTCCTGCCTAGGCTTATTTTAATCCATAGTTGGTTTTTATCCAATCTTGTCCATCCAATAAGTGAATTTGTGTCATTGGTTGGCCATTTAGGTCATTTTCGTCCTTGCTAGGCTTACTCTAATCAAATTAGGTTTTTAAACAATCTTGTGCATCCAATAAGTGGGTTTGTGTCATTGGTAAAACATTTAGGTCATTTTCGTCCTCCCCTAGGCTTATTCTAATCTAATTAGGGTTTTTAACCAATCTTGTGCATCCAATAAGTGCGTTTGTGTCATTGGTTGAACATTTAGGTCATTTTCGTTCTCCCTTGGCTTATTCTAATCCAATTAGGGTTTTTCACCTATCTTGTGCATCAGGGTTTTTAACCAATCTTGAGCATCCAATAAGTGGGTTTGTGTCATTGGTTGAACATTTAGGTCATTCTCGTCCTCCCCTAGGCTTATTCTAATCGAATTAGGGTTTTTAACCAATCTTGTGCATACAATAAGTGTGTTTGTGTCATTGGATGAACATTTAGGTCAATTTGGTCCTCCGTAGGCTTATTCTAATCCAATTAGGTTTTTTAACCAATCTTATGCTTAAAATAAATGATTTTGTGTCATTGGTTGAATATTTAGGTCATTTTCGTCCTCCCTAGGCTTATTCTAATCCAATTAGGGTTTTTTAACCAATCTTGTGCATCCAATAAGTGCGTTTGTGTCATTGGTTGAACATTTAGGTCATTTTCGTCCTCCCTAGGCTTATTTTAATCCAATGTCGGTTTTTATCCGATCTTGTGCGTCCAATAAGTGATTTTGTGTCATTGGTTGGCCATTAAGGTCATTTTCGTACTTGCTAGGCTTACTCTAATCAAATTAGGTTTTTAAACAATCTTGTCCATCCAATAAGTGGGTTTGTGTCATTGGTTGAACATTTAGGTCATTTTCGTCCTCCGTAGCCTTATTCTAATCCAATTAGGGTTTTTAACCAATCTTTTGCATCCAATAAGTGTGTTTGTGTCATTGGTTGAACATTTAGGTCATTTTCGTCCTCCCCTAGGCTTATTCTAATCTAATTAGGGTTTTTAACCAATCTTGTGCATCCTATAAGTGCGTTTGTGTCATTGGTTGAACATTTAGGTCATTTTCGTTCTCCCTTGGCTTATTCTAATCCAATTAGGGTTTTTCTCCTATCTTGTGCATCAGGGTTTTTAACCAATCTTGTGCATCCAATAAGTGCGTTTGTGTCATTGGATGAACATTTAGGTCATTTTGGTCCTCCGTAGGCTTATTCTAATCCAATTATGTTTTTTAACCAATCTTGTGCTTAAAATAAGTGATTTTGTGTCATTGGTTGATTATTTAGGTCATTTTCGTCCTCCTTAGGCTTATTCTAATCCAATTAGGGTTTTTAACCAATATTGTGTATCCAATAAGTGCGTTTGTGTCATTGGTTAAACATTTAGGTCATTTTCGTCCTCCCTAGGCTTATTTTAATTCAATGTTGGTTTTTATCCAATCTTGTGCATCTAATAAGTGATTTTGTGTCATTGGTTGGCCATTTAGGTCATTTTCGTCCTTTCTAGGCTTACTCTAATCAAATTGGTTTTTTAACCAATCTTGTGCATCCAATAAGTGCGTTTGTGTCATTGGTTTAACATCTAGGTCATTTTCGTCCTCCCTTGGCCGATTCTAATGCAATTAGGGTTTTTCACCTATCTTGTGCATCAGGGTTTTAAACCAATCTTGTGCATCCAATACGTGCGTTTGTGTCATTGGATGAACATTTAGGTCATTTTGGTCCTCCATAGGCTTATTCTAATCCAATTAGGTTTTTTAACCAATCTTGTGCTTAAAATAAGTGATTTTGTGTCATTGGTTGAACATTTAGGTCATTTTCGTCCTCCCTAGGCTTATTCTAATCCAATTAGGGTTTTTAACCAATCTTGTGCATCCAATAAGTGCGTTTGTGTCATTGGTTGAACATTTAGGTCATTTTCCTCCTCCCTAGGCTTATTCTAATCCAATTAGGGTTTTTAACCAATCTTGTGCATCCAATAAGTGATTTTGTGTCAATTGTTGATTATTTAGGTCATTTTCGTCCTCCCTAGGCTTATTCTAATCCAATTAGGGTTTTTAACCAATCTTGTGCATCCAATAAGTGCGTTTGTGTCATTGGTTAAACATTTAGGTCATTTTCGTACCCCCTAGGCTTATTTTAATCCAATGTCGGTTTTTATCCAATCCTGTGCATCCAATAAGTGATTTTGTGTCATTTAATGAACATTTAGGTCATTTTCGTCCTCCCCTAGGCTTATTCTAATCTAATTAGGGTGTTTAACCAATCTTGTGCATCCAATAAGTGCGTTTGTGTCATTGGTTTAACATTTAGGTCATTTTCGTCCTCCCTAGGCTTATTCTAATCCAATTAGGGTTTTTAACCAATCTTGTGCATCCAATAAGTGATTTTGTGTCATTTGTTGATTATTTAGGTCATTTTCGTCCTCCCTAGGCTTATTCTAATCCAATTAGGGTTTTTAACCAATCTTGTGCATCCAATAAGTGATTTTGTGTCATTTGTTGAACATTTAGGTCATTTTCGTCCTCCCCTAGGCTTATTCTAATCTAATTAGGGTTTTTAACCAATCTTGTGCATCCAATAAGTGCGTTTGTGTCATTGGTTGAACATTTAGGTCATTTTCGTTCTCCCTTGGCTTATTCTAATCCAATTAGGGTTTTTCACCTATCTTGTGCATCAGGGTTTTTAACCAATCTTGTGCATCCAATAAGTGCGTTTGTGTCATTGGAAGAACATTTAGGTCATTTTGGTCCTCCGTAGGCTTATTCTAATCCAATTAGGTTTTTTAACCAATCTTGTGCTTAAAATAAGTGATTTTGTGTCATTGGTTGAATAATTTAGGTCATTTTCGTCCTCCCTAGGTTTATTCTAATCCAATTAGGGTTTTTAACCAATCTTGTGCATCCAATAAGTGCGTTTGTGTCATTGGTTAAATATTTAGGTCATTTTCGTCCTCTCTAGGCTTATTTTAATCCAATGTCGGTTTTTATCCAATCTTGTGCATCTAATAAGTGATTTTGTGTCATTGGTTGGCCATTTAGGTCATTTTCGTCCTTGCTAGGCTTACTCTAATCAAATTAGGTTTTTAAACAATCTTGTGCATCCAATAAGTGGGTTTGTGTCATTGGTTGAACATTTAGGTCATTTTCGTCCTCCCTAGGCTATTTCTAATCTAATTAGGATTTTTAACATGTGCATCCAATAAGTGCGTTTGTGTCATTGGTTTAACATTTAGGTCATTTTCGTCCTCCCTTGGCTTATTCTAATGCAATTAGGGTTTTTCACCTATCTTGTGCATCAGGGTTTTAAACCAATCTTGTGCATCCAATACGTGCGTTTGTGTCATTGGATGAACATTTAGGTCATTTTGGTCCTCCATAGGCTTATTCTAATCCAATTAGGTTTTTTAACCAATCTTGTGCTTAAAATAAGTGATTTTGTGTCATTGGTTGAACATTTAGGTCATTTTCGTCCCCCCATAGGCTTATTCTAATCCAATTAGGGTTTTTAACCAATCTTGTGCATCCAATAAGTGCGTTTGTGTCATTTTTTAAACATTTAGGTCATTTTCGTCCTCCCTAGGCTTATTTTAATCCAATGACGGTTTTTAACCAATCTTGTGCATCCAATAAGTGCGTTTGCGTCATTGGTTGAACATTTAGGTCATTTTCGTCCTCCCTAGGCTTATTTTAATTCAATGTCGGTTTTTATCCAATCTTGTGCATCCAATAAGTGATTTTGTGTCATTGGTTGGCCATTTAGGTCATTTTGGTCCTTGCTAGGCTTACTCTAATCAAATTAGGTTTTTAAACAATCTTGTGCATCCAATAAGTGGGTTTGTGTCATTGGTTGAACATTTAGGTCATTTTCGTCCTCCCTAGGCTTATTCTAATCCAATTAGGGTTTTTAACCAATCTTGTGCATCCAATAAGTGCGTTTGTGTCATTGGTTAAACATTTAGGTCATTTTCGTCCTCCCTAGGCTTATTTTAATCCAATGTCGGTTTTTATCCAATCTTGTGCATCCAATAAGTGATTTTGTGTCATTGGTTGGCCATTTAGGTCATTTTCGTCCTTGCCAAACTTACTCTAATCAAATTAGGTTTTTAAACAATCTTGTGCATCCAATAAGTGGGTTTGTGTCATTGGTTAAACATTTATGTCATTTTCGTCCTCCCCTAGGCTTATTCTAATCTAATTAGGGTTTTTAACCAATCTTGTGCATCCAATATGTGCGTTTGTGTCATTGGTTGAACATTTAGGTCATTTTTCGTTCTCCCTTAGCTTATTCTAATCCAATTAGGGTTTTTCACCTATCTTGTGCATCAGGGTTTTTAACCAATCTTGTGCATCCAATAAGTGCGTTTGTGTCATTGGATGAACATTTAGGTCACTTTGGTCGTCCATAGGCTTATTCTAATCCAATTAGGTTTTTTAACCAATCTTGTGCTTAAAATAAGTTATTTTGTGTCATTGGTTGAACATTTAGGTCATTTTCGTCCTCCCTAGGCTTATTCTAATCCAATTAGTGTTTTTAACCAATCTTGTGCATCCAATAAGTACTTTGTGTCATTGGTTGAACATTTAGGTCATTTTCGTCCTCCCTAGGATTATTCTAATCCAATTAGGGTTTTTAACCAATCTTGTGCATCTAATAAGTGCGTTTGTGTCATTGGTTAAACATTTAGGTCATTTTTGTCCTCCCTAGGCTTATTTTAATCCAATGTCGGTTTTTATCCAATCTTGTGCATCCAATAAGTGATTTTGTGTCATTGGTTGGCCATTTAGTTCATTTTCGTCCTTGCTAGGCTCACTCTAATCAAATTAGGTTTGTAAACAATCTTGTTCATCCAATAAGTGGGTTTGGGTCATTGGTTGAACATTAGGTCATTTTCCTCCTCCCCTAGGCTTATTCTAGTGGAATTAGGGTTTTTAACCAATCTTTTGCATCCAATAAGTGATTTTGTGTCATTGGTTGGCCATTTAAATCATTTTCGTCCTTGCCAGGCTTACTCTAATCAAATTAGGTTTTTAAACAATCTTGTGCATCCAATAAGTGGGTTGGTGTCATTGGTTAAACATTTATGTCATTTTCGTCCTCCCCTAGGCTTATTCTAATCTAATTAGGATTTTTAACCAATCTTGTGCATCCAATAAATGCGTTTGTGTCATTGGTTGAACATTTAGGTCATTTTTCGTTCTCCCTTGGCTTATTCTAATCCAATTAGGGTTTTTCACCTATCTTGTGCATCAGGGTTTTTAACCAATCTTGTGCATCCAATAAGTGCGTTTGTGTCATTGGATCAACATTTAGGTCACTTTGGTCCTCCATAGGCTTATTCTAATCCAATTAGGTTTTTTAACCAATGTTGTGCTTAAAATAAGTTATTTTGTGTCATTGGTTGCACATTTAGGTCATTTTCATCCTCCCTAGGCTTATTCTAATCCAATTAGGGTTTTTAACCAATCTTGTGCATCCAATAAGTGCGTTTGTGTCATTGGTTAAACATTTAGGTCATTTTCGTCCTCCCTAGGCTTATTTTAATCCAATGTCGGTTTTTATCCAATCTTGTGCATCCAATAAGTGATTTTGTGTCATTGGTTGGCCATTTAGGTCATTTTGGTCCTTGCTAGGCTTACTCTAATCAAATTAGGTTTTTAAACAATCTTGTGCATCCAATAAGTGGGTTTGTGTCATTGGTTGAACATTTAGGTCATTTTCGTCCTCCCTAGGCTTATTCTAATCCAATTAGGGTTTTTAACCAATCTTGTGCATCCAATAAGTGCGTTTGTGTCATTGGTTAAACATTTAGGTCATTTCCGTCCCCCCTAGGCTTTTTCTGATCCAATTAGGGTTTTTATCCAATCTTGTGCATCCAATAAGTGATTTTGTGTCATTTGTTGAACATTTATGTCTTTTTCGTCCTCCCCTAGGCTTAATCTAATCCAATTAGGGTTTTTAACCTATCTTGTGCATCCAATAAGTGCGTTTGTGTCATTGGTTTAACATTTAGGTCATTTTCGTTCTCCCTAGGCTTATTCTAATCCAATTAGGGTTTTTAACCAATCTTGTGCATCCAATAAGTGCGTTTGTGTCATTGGTTAAACATTTAGGTCATTTTCGTCCCCCCTAGGCTTATTTTAATCCAATGTCGGTTTTTATCCAATCTTGTGCATCCAATAAGTGATTTTGTGTCATTTGTTGAACATTTAGGTCTTTTTCGTCCTCCCCTAGGCTTATTCTAATCCAATTACGGTTTTTCACCTATCTTGTGCATCAGGGTTTTTAACCAATCTTGTGCATCCAATAAGAGCGTTTGAGTCATTGGATGAAAATTTAGGTCATTTTCGTCCTCCCTAGGCTTATTCTAATCCAATTAGGGTTTTTAACCAATCTTGTGCATCCAATAAGTGCGTTTGTGTCATTGGTTTAACATTTAGGTCATTTTCATCCTCCCTAGGCTTATTCTAATCCAATTAGGGTTTTTAATCAATCTTGTGCATCCAATAAGTGCGTTTGCGTCATTGGTTAAACATTTAGGTCATTTTCGTCCTCCCTAGGCTTATTTTAATCCAATGTCGGTTTTTATCCAATCTTGTGCATCCAATAGGTGATTTTGTGTCATTGGTTGGCCATTTAGGTCATTTTGGTCCTTGCTAGGCTTACTCTAATCAAATTAGGTTTTTAAACAATCTTGTGCATCCAATAAGTGGGTTTGTGTCATTGGTTGAACATTTAGGTCATTTTCGTCCTCCCTAGGCTTATTCTAATCCAATTAGGGTTTTTAACCAATCTTGTGCATCCAATAAGTGCGTTTGTGTCATTGGTTAAACATTTAGGTCATTTTCGTCCCCCCTAGGCTTATTTTAATCCAATGTCGGTTTTTATCCAATCTTGTGCATCCAATAAGTGATTTTGTGTCATTTGTTGAACATTTAGGTCTTTTTCGTCCTCCCCTAGGCTTATTCTAATCCAATTAGGGTTTTTCACCTATCTTGTGCATCAAGGTTTTTAACCAATCTTGTGCATCCAATAACTACGTTTGTGTTATTGGATGAACATTTAGGTCATTTTGGTCCTCCTTAGGCTTATTCTAATCCAATTAGGTTTTTTAACCAATCTTGTGCTTAAAATAAGTGATTTTGTGTCATTGGTTGAACATTTAGGTCATTTTCGTCCTCCCTAGCCTTATTCTAATCCAATTATGGTTTTTAACCAATCTTGTGCATCCAATAAGTGCGTTTGTGTCATTGGTTTACCATTTAAGTCATTTTTGTCCTCCCTAGGCATATTCTAATCCAATTAGGGTTTTTAACCAATCTTGTGCATCCAATAAGTGCGTTTGTGTCATAGGTTTAACATTTAGGTCATTTTCATCCTCCCTAGGCTTATTCTAATCCAATTAGGGTTTTTAACCAATCTTGTGCATCCAATAAGTGATTTTGTGTCATTGGTTGAACATTTAGGTCATTTTCGTCCTCCTTAGGCTTATTCTAATCCAATTAGGGTTTTTAACCAATCTTGTGCATCCAATTAGTGATTTTGTGTCATTGGTTGAACATTTAGGTCATTTTCGTCCTCCCTAGGCTTATTCTAATCCAATTAGGGTTTTTAACAAATCTTGTGCATCCAATATGTGATTTTGTGTCATTGGTTGAACATTTAGGTCATTTTTGTCCTCCCTAGGCTTATTCTAATCCAATTAGGGTTTTTAACCAATCTTGTGCATCCAATATGTGATTTTGTGTCATTTTGTGTTATTGGTTGAACATTTAGGTCATTTTCGTCCTCCCTAGGCTTATTCTAATCCAATTACGGTTTTTAACCAATCTTGTGCATCCAATATGTGATTTTGTGTCATTTTGTGTCATTGGTTGAACATTCAGGTCATTTTTGTCGTCCCTAGGCTTATTCTAATCCAATTAGGGTTTTTAACCAATCTTGTGCATCCAATATGTGATTTTGTGTCATTTTGTGTCATTGGTTGAACATTTAGGTCATTTTCGTCCTCCCTAGGCTTATTCTAATCCAATTAGGGTTTTTAACCAATCTTGTGCATCCAATATGTGATTTTGTGTCATTTTGTGTCATTGGTTGAACATTTGGGTCATTTTCGTCCTCCCTCGGCTTATTCTAATCCAATTAGGGTTTTTAACCAATCTTGTGCATCCAATATGTGATTTTGTGTCATTTTGTGTCATTGGTTGAACATTTAGGTCATTTTCGTCCTCCCTAGGCTTATTCTAATCCAATTAGGGTTTTTAACCAATCTTGTGCATCCAATATGTGATTTTGTGTCATTTTGTGTCATTGGTTGAACATTTAGGTCATTTTCATCCTCCCTAGCCTTATTCTAATCCAATTAGGGTTTTTAACCAATCTTGTGCATCCAATATGTGGTTTTGTGTCATTTTGTGTCATTGGTTGAACATTTAGGTCATTTTCGTCCTCCGTAAGCTTATTCTAATCCAATTAGGGTTTTTAACCAATCTTGTGCATCCAATATGTCATTTTGTGTCAATGGTTGAACATTAAGGTCATTTTCGTCCTCCCTAGGCTTATTCTAAAACAATTAGTGTTTTTAACCAATCTTGTGCATCCAATATGTGATTTTGTGTCATTGGTTGAACATTTAGGTCATTTTCGTCCTCCCTAGGCTTATTCTAATCCAATTAGGGTTTTTAACCAATCTTGTGCATCCAATATGTGATTTTGTGTCATTTTGTGTCATTGGTTGAACATTTAGGTCATTTTCGTCCTCCCTAGACTTATTCTAATCCAATTATGGTTTTTAACCAATCATGTGCATCCAATATGTGATTTTGTGTCATTTTGTGTTATTGGTTGATCATTTAGGTCATTTTCGTCCTCCCTAGGCTTATTCTAATCCAATTAGGGTTTTTAACCAATCTTGTGCATCCAATATGTGATTTTGTGTCATTGGTTGAACTTTTAGGTCAATTTCGTCCTCCCTAGGCTTATTCTAATCCAATTAGGGTTTTTAACCAATCTTGTGCATCCAATATGTGATTTTGTGTCATTGGTTGAACATTTAGGTCATTTTCGTCCTCCCTAGGCTTATTCTAATCCAATTAGGGTTTTTAACCAATCTTGTGCATCCAATATGTGATTTTGTGTCATTTTGTGTCATTGGCTAAACTTTTAGTTCATTTTCGTCCTCCTAGGCTTATTCTAATCCAATTAGGGTTTTTAACCAATCTTGTGCATCCAATATGTGATTTTGTGTCATTTTGTGTCATTGGTTGAACATTTAGGTCATTTTCGTCCTCCCTAGGCTTATTCTAATCCAATTAGGGTTTTTAACCAATCTTGTGCATCCAATATGTGATTTTGTGTCATTTTGTGTCATTGGTTGAACATTTAGGTCTTTTTCGTCCTCCCTAGGTTTATTCTAATCCAATTAGGGTTTTTAACCAATCTTGTGCATCCAATATGTGATTTTGTGTCATTTTGTGTCATTGGTTGAACATTTAGGTCATTTTCGTCCTCCCTAGGCTTATTCTAATCCAATTAGGGTTTTTAACCAATCTTGTGCATCCAATATGTGATTTTGTGTCATTTTGTGTCATTGGTTGAACATTTAGGTCATATTCGTCCTCCCTAGGCTTATTCTAATCCAATTAAGGTTTTTAACCAATCTTGTGCATCCAATATGTGATTTTGTGTCATTTTGTGTCATTGGTTGAACATTTAGGTCATTTTCGTCCTCCCTAGGCTTATTCTAATCCAATTAGGGTTTTTAACCAATCTTGTGCATCCAATATGTGATTTTGTGTCATTTTGTGTCATTGGTTGAACATTTAGGTCATTTTCGTCCTCCATAGGATTATTCTAATCCAATTAGTGTTTTAAACCAATCTTGTGCATCCAATATGTGATTTTGTGTCATTGGTTGAACATTTAGGTCATTTTCGTCCTCCCTAGGCTTATTTTAATCTAATTAGGGTTTTTAACCAATCTTGTGCATCCAATATGTGATTATGTGTCATTTTGTGTCATTGGTTGAACATTTAGGTCATTTTCGTCCTCCATAGGCTTATTCTAATCCAATTAGGGTTTTTAACCAATCTTGTGCATCCAATATGTGATTTTGTGTCATTGGTTGAACATTTAGGTCATTTTCGTCCTCCCTAGGCTTATTTTAATCCAATTAGGGTTTTTAACCAATCTTGTGCATCCAATAAGTGATTTTGTGTCATTGGTTGAACATTTAGGTCATTTTCGTCCTCCCTAGGCTTATTCTAATCCAATTAGGGTTTTTAACCAATCTTGTGCATCCAATAAGTGATTTTGTGTCATTGGTTAAACATTTAGGTCATTTTCGTCCTCCCTAGGATTATTCTAATCCAATTAGGGTTTTTAACCAATCTTGTGCATCCAATAAGTGATTTTGTGTCATTGGTTGAACATTTAGGTCATTTTCGTCCTCCCTAGGCTTATTCTAATCCAATTAGGGTTTTTAACCAATCTTGTGCATCCATTAAGTGATTTTGTGTCATTGGTTGAACATTTAGGTCATTTTCTTCCCCCCTAGGCATATTCTAATCCAATTAGGGTTTTTAACCAGTCTTGTGCATCCAATAAGTGATTTTGTGTCATTGGTTGAACAATTAGGTTATTTTCGTTCCCTTAGGCTTATTCTAATCCAATTGGGGTTGTTAACCAATCTTGGGCATCCGATATGTTATTTTGTGTCATTGGTTGCACGATTGGGTCACTTTCGTCCTCCCTAGAATTATTCTAATCCAAATAGGGTTTTTAACCAATCTTGTGCATCCGATAAGTGATTTTGTGTCATTGGTTGAACATTAAGGTCATTTTCGTCCTCCTTAGGCTTATTGTAATCCAATTGGGGTTGTTAACCAATCTTGGGCATCCGATATGTTATTTTGTGTCATTGGTTGCACATTTGGGTCACTTTCGTCCTCCCTAGAATTATTCTATTCCAAATAGGGTTTTTAACCAATCTTGTGCATCCGATAAGTGATTTTGTGTCATTGGTTGAACATTAAGGTCATTTTCGTCCTCCTTAGGCTTATTGTAATCCAATTGGGGTTGTTAACCAATCTTGGGCATCCGATATGTTATTTTGTGTCATTGGTTGCACATTTGGGTCACTTTCGTCCTCCCCAGAATTATTCTAATCCAAATAGGGTTTTTAACCAATCTTGTGCATCCGATAAGTGATTTTGTGTCATTGGTTGAACATTAAGGTCATTTTAGTCCTCCTTAGGCTTATTCTAATCCAATTGGGGTTTTTAACCAATCTTGTGCATCCAATATGTTATTTTGTGTCATTGGTTGCACATTTAGGTCATTTTCGTCCTCCCTAGGCTTATTCTAATATAATTAGGGCTTTTAACGAATCTTGTGCATCCAATAAGTGCGTTTGTCTCATTCGATTAACATTTAGGTCATTTTCATCCTCCCTAGGCTTATTCTAATCCAATTAGGGTTTTTAACCAATCTTGTGCATCCAATAAGTGATTTTGTGTCATTGGTTGAACATTTAGGTCATTTTCGTCCTCCCTAGGCTTATTCTAATCCAATTAGGGTTTTTAACCAATCTTGTGCATCCAATAAGTGCGTTTGTGTCATAGGTTTAACAGTTAGGTCATTTTCGTCCTCCCTAGGCTTATTCTAATCCAATTAGGGTTTTTAACCAATCTTGTGCATCCAATAAGTGATTTTGCGTCATTGGTTGAACATTTAGGTCATTTTCGTCCTCCCTAGGCTTATTTTAATTCAATGTCGGTTTTTATCCAATCTTGTGCATCCAATAAGTGATTTTGTGTCATTGGTTGGCCATTTAGGTCATTTTGGTCCTTGCTAGGCTTACTCTAATCAAATTAGGTTTTTAAACAATCTTGTGCATCCAATAAGTGGGTTTGTGTCATTGGTTGAACATTTAGGTCATTTTCGTCCTCCCTAGGCTTATTCTAATCCAATTAGGGTTTTTAACCAATCTTGTGCATCCAATAAGTGCGTTTGTGTCATTGGTTTAACATTTAGGTCATTTTCGTCCTCCCTAGGCTTATTCTAATCCAATTAGGGTTTTTAATTAATCTTGTGCATCCAATAAGTGCGTTTGCGTCATTGGTTAAACATTTAGGTCATTTTCGTCCTCCCTAGGCTTATTTTAATCCAATGTCGGTTTTTATCCAATCTTGTGCATCCAATAAGTGATTTTGTGTCATTGGTTGGCCATTTAGGTCATTTTGGTCCTTGCTAGGCTTACTCTAATCAAATTAGGTTTTTAAACAATCTTGTGCATCCAATAAGTGGGTTTGTGTCATTGGTTGAACATTTAGGTCATTTTCGTCCTCCCTAGGCTTATTCTAATCCAATTAGGGTTTTTAACCAATCTTGTGCATCCAATAAGTGCGTTTGTGTCATTGATTAAACATTTAGGTCATTTCCGTCCCCCCTAGGCTTATTTTAATCCAGTGTCGGTTTTTATCCAATCTTGTGCATCCAATAAGTGATTTTGTGTCATTTGTTGAACATTTATGTCTTTTTCGTCCTCCCCTAGGCTTATTCTAATCCAATTAGGGTTTTTCACCTATCTTGTGCATCAGGGTTTTTAACCAATCTTGTGCATCCAATAACTACGTTTGTGTTTTTGGATGAACATTTAGGTCATTTTGGTCCTCCATAGGCTTATTCTAATCCAATTAGGTTTTTTAACCAATCTTGTGCTTAAAATAAGTGTTTTTGTGTCATTGATTGAACATTTAGGTCATTTTCGTCCTCCCTAGGCTTATTCTAATCCAATTAGGGTTTTAAACCAATCTTGTGCATCCAATAAGTGCGTTTGTGTCATTGGTTTAACATTTAGGTCATTTTTGTCCTCCCTAGGCTTATTCTAATCCAATTAGGGTTTTTAACCAATCTTGTGCATCCAATAAGTGCGTTTGTGTCATTGGTTAAACATTTAGGTCATTTTCGTCCTCCCTAGGCTTATTTTAATCCAATGTCGGTTATCCAATCTTGTGCATCCAATAAGTTATTTTGTGTCATTGGTTGGCCATTTAGGTCATTTTGGTCCTTGCTAGGCTTACTCTAATCAAATTAGGTTTTTAAACAATATTGTGCATACAATAAGTGGGTTTGTGTCATTGGTTGAAAATTTAGGTCATTTTCGTCCTCCCTAGCCTTATTCTAATCCAATTAGGGTTTTTAACCAATCTTGTGCATCCAATAAGTGCGTTTGTGTCATTGGTTGAACATTTAGGTCATTTTCCTCCTCCCTAGG
>JBBPBQ010020323.1:36745384-36762065 GCA_037974755.1 Cicer yamashitae
TCCATAGGCTTATTCTAATCCAATTAGGTTTTTTAACCAATCTTGTGCTTAAAATAAGTTATTTTGTGTCATTGGTTGAACATTTAGGTCATTTTCGTCCTCCCTAGGCTTATTCTAATCCAATTAGTGTTTTTAACCAATCTTGTGCATCCAATAAGTACTTTGTGTCATTGGTTGAACATTTAGGTCATTTTCGTCCTCCCTAGGATTATTCTAATCCAATTAGGGTTTTTAACCAATCTTGTGCATCCAATAAGTGCGTTTGTGTCATTGGTTAAACATTTAGGTCATTTTCGTCCTCCCTAGGATTATTTTAATCCAATGTCGGTTTTTATCCAATCTTGTGCATCCAATAAGTGATTTTGTGTCATTGGTTGGCCATTTAGGTCATTTTCGTCCTTGCCAGGCTTACTTTAATCAAATTAGGTTTTCAAACAATCTTCTGCATCCAATAAGTGGGTTTGTGTCATTGGTTAAACATTTATGTCATTTTCGTCCTCCTCTAGGCTTATTCTAATCTAATTAGGGTTTTTAACCAATCTTGTGCATCCAATAAGTGCGTTTGTGTCATTGGTTGAACATTTAGGTCATTTTTCGTTCTCCCTTGGCTTATTCTAATCCAATTAGGGTTTTTCACCTATCTTGTGCATTAGGGTTTTTAACCAATCTTGTGCATCCAATAAGTGCGTTTGTGTCATTGGATGAACATTTAGGTCACTTTGGTCCTCCATAGGCTTATTCTAATCCAATTAGGTTTTGTAACCAATCTTGTGCTTAAAATAAGTTATTTTGTGTCATTGGTTGAACATTTAGGTCATTTTCGTCCTCCCAAGGCTTATTCTAATCCAATTAGGGTTTTTAACCAATCTTGTGCATCCAATAAGTGCGTTTGTGTCATTGGGTAAACATTTAGGTCATTTTCGTCCTCCCTAGGCTTATTTTAATCCAATGTCGGTTTTTATCCAATCTTGTGCATCCAATAATTGATTTTGTGTCATTGGTTGGCCATTTAGTTCATTTTCGTCCTTGCTAGGCTCACTCTAATCAAATTAGGTTTTTAAACAATCTTGTTCATCCAATAAGTGGGTTTGTGTCATTGGTTGAACATTAGGTCATTTTCCTCCTCCCCTAGGCTTATTCTAATCGAATTAGGGTTTTTAACCAATCTTTTGCATCCAATAAGTGCGTTTGTGTCATTGGTTGAACATTTAGGTCATTTTCGTTCTCCCTAGGCTTATTCTAATCCAATTACGGTTTTTCACCTATCTTGTGCATCAGGGTTTTTAACCAATCTTGTGCATCCAATAAGAGCGTTTGAGTCATTGGATGAAAATTTAGGTCATTTTGGTCCTCCGTAAGCTTATTCTAATCCAATTAGGTTTTTTAACCAATCTTGTGCTTAAAATAAGTGATTTTGTGTCATTGGTTGAACATTTAGGTCATTTCCGTCCTCCCTAGCCTTATTCTAATCCAATTATGGTTTTTAACCAATCTTGTGCATCCAATAAGTGCGTTTGTGTCATTGGTTTAACATTTAGGTCATTTTCGTCCTCCCTAGGCATATTCTAATCCAATTAGGGTTTTTAACCAATCTTGTGCATCCAATAAGTGCGTTTGTGTCATAGGTTTAAAATTTAGGTCATTTTCGTCCTCCCTAGGCTTATTCTAATCCAATTAGGGTTTTTAACCAATCTTGTGCATCCAATAAGTGATTTTGCGTCATTGGTTGAACATTTAGGTCATTTTCGTCCTCCCTAGGCTTATTCTAATCCAATTAGGGTTTTTAATCAATCTTGTGCATCCAATAAGTGCGTTTGCGTCATTGGTTAAACATTTAGGTCATTTTCGTCCTCCCTAGGCTTATTTTAATCCAATGTCAATTTTTATCCAATCTTGTGCATCCAATAGGTGATTTTGTGTCATTGGTTGGCCATTTAGGTCATTTTGGTCCTTGCTAGGCTTACTCTAATCAAATTAGGTTTTTAAACAATCTTGTGCATCCAATAAGTGGGTTTGTGTCATTGGTTGAACATTTAGGTCATTTTCGTCCTCCCTAGGCTTATTCTAATCCAATTAGGGTTTTTAACCAATCTTGTGCATCCAATAAGTGCGTTTGTGTCATTGGTTAAACATTTAGGTCATTTTCGTCCCCCCTAGGCTTATTTTAATCCAATGTCGGTTTTTATCCAATCTTGTGCATCCAATAAGTGATTTTGTGTCATTTGTTGAACATTTAGGTCTTTTTCGTCCTCCCCTAGGCTTATTCTAATCCAATTAGGGTTTTTCACCTATCTTGTGCATCAGGGTTTTTAACCAATCTTGTGCATCCAATAACTACGTTTGTGTTATTGGATGAACATTTAGGTCATTTTGGTCCTCCTTAGGCTTATTCTAATCCAATTAGGTTTTTTAACCAATCTTGTGCTTAAAATAAGTGTTTTTGTGTCATTGGTTGAACATTTAGGTCATTTTCGTCCTCCCTAGCCTTATTCTAATCGAATTAGGGTTTTTAACCAATCTTGTGCATCCAATAAGTGCGTTTGTGTCATTGGTTTACCATTTAGGTCATTTTCGTCCTCCCTAGGCTTATTCTAATCCAATAAGGGTTTTTAACCAATCTTGTGCATCCAATAAGTGATTTTGTGTCATTGGTTGAACATTTAGGTCATTTTCGTTCTCCCTTGGCTTATTCCAATCCAATTACGGTTTTTCACCTATCTTGTGCATCAGGGTTTTTAACCAATCTTGTGCATCCAATAAGAGCGTTTGAGTCATTGGATGAAAATTTAGGTCATTTTGGTCCTCCTTAAGCTTATTCTAATCCAATTAGGTTTTTTAACCAATCTTGTGCTTAAAATAAGTGATTTTGTGTCATTGGTTGAACATTTAGGTCATTTTCGTCCTCCCTAGCCTTATTCTAATCCAATTATGGTTTTTAACCAATCTTGTGCATCCAATAAGTGCGTTTGTGTCATTGGTTTACCATTTAAGTCATTTTTGTCCTCCCTAGGCATATTCTAATCCAATTAGGGTTTTTAACCAATCTTGTGCCTCCAATAAGTGCGTTTGTGTCATAGGTTTAACATTTAGGTCATTTTCATCCTCCCTAGGCTTATTCTAATCCAATTAGGGTTTTTAACCAATCTTGTGCATCCAATAAGTGATTTTGTGTCATTGGTTGAACATTTAGGTCATTTTCGTCCTCCCTAGGCTTATTCTAATCCAATTAGGGTTTTTAACCAATCTTGTGCATCCAATAAGTGCGTTTGTGTTATTGGTTGAACATTAAGGTCATTTTCGTCATCCTTCGACATATTCTAATCCAACTAGGGATTTTAACCAATCTTGTGAAACCAAAAAGGGATTTTGTGTCATCTGATTAACATTTAGGTCATTTTCGTCGTCCCTAGGCTTATTCTAATGCAATTAGGGTTTTTAACCAATCTTGTGCATCTTATAAGTGCGTTTGTGTCATGGGTTGATCATTTAGGTCATTTTCATCATCCTTCAACATACTCTAATCCAATTAGGGTTTTTAACCAATCTTGTGCATTCAATAAGTGATTTTGTGTCATTGGTTGAACATTTAGGTCATTTTCATCATCCTTCAACATACTCTAATCCAATTAGGGTGTTTAACCAATCTTGTGCATCCAATAAGTGATTTTGTGTCATTGGTTGAACATTTAGGTCATTTTCGTCCTCCCTAGTCTTATTCTAATCCAATTATGGTTTTTAACCAAACTTGTGCATCCAATAAGTGATTTTGTGTCATTGCTTGAACATTTAGGTCATTTTCGTCATCCTTCGACTTATTCTAATCCAATTAGGGTTTTTAACCAATCTTGTGCATCCAATAAGTGATTTTGTGTCATTGGTTGAACATTTAGGTCATTTTCGTCCTCCTTAGGCTTATTCTAATCCAATTAGGGTTTTTAACCAATCTTGTGCATCCAATAAGTGATTTTGTGTCATTGGTTGAACATTTAGGTCATTTTCGACATCATTCGAGTTATTCTAATCCAATTAGGGTTTTTAACCAATCTTGGGAATCCAATAAGTGATTTTGTGTCATTGGTTGAACATTTACGTCATTTTCGTCCTCCCTAGGCTTATTCTAATCCAATTAGTGTTTTTAACCACTCTTGTGCATCCAATAAGTAATTTTGTGTCATTGGTTGAACATTTAGGTCATTTTCGTCATCCTTCGACTTATTCTAATCCAATTAGGGTTTTTAACCAATCTTGTGCATCCAATATGTGATTTTGTGTCATTGGTTGAACATTTAGGTCATTTTCGTCCTCCCTAGGCTTATTCTAATCCAATTAGGGTTTTTAATCCATCGTGTGCATCCAATATGTGATTTTGTGTCATTTTGTGTCATACGTTGAACATTTAGGTCATTTTCGTCCTCCCTAGGCTTATTCTAATCCAATTAGGGTTTTTAACCAATCTTGTGCATCCAATATGTGATTTTGTGTCATTGGTTGAACATTTAGGTCATTTTCGTCCTCCCTAGGCTTATTCTAATTCAATTAGGGTTTTTAACCAATCTTGTGCAACCAATATGTGATTTTGTGTCATTGGTTGAACATTTAGGTCATTTTCGTCCTCCCTAGGCTTATTCTAATCCAATTAGGGTTTTTAACCAATCTTGTGCATCCAATATGTGATTTTGTGTCATCTTGTGTCATTGGTTGAACATTATGTCATTTTCGTCCTCCATAGGCTTATTCTAATCCAATTAGAGTTTTTAACCAATCTTGTGCATCCAATAGGTGATTTTGTGTCATTTTGTGTCATTCGTTGAAAATTTAGGTCATTTTCGTCCTCCCTAGGCTTATTCTAATCCGATTAGGGTTTTTAACCAATCTTGTGCATCCAATATGTGATTTTGTGTCATTGGTTGAATATTTAGGTCATTTTCGTCCTCCCTAGGCTTATTCTAATCCAATTAGGGTTTTTAACCAATCTTGTGCATCCAATATGTGATTTTGTGTCATTGGTTGAACATTTAGGTCATTTTCGTCCTCCCTAGGCTTATTTAATCCAATTAGGGTTTTTAACCAATCTTGTGCAACCAATATGTGATTTTGTGTCATTATTTGAACATTTAGGTCATTTTCGTCCTCCCTAGGCTTATTCTAATCCAATTAGGGTTTTTAACCAATCTTGTGCATCCAATATGTGATTTTGTGTCATTGGTTGAACATTTAGGTCATTTTCGTCCTCCCTAGGCTTATTCTAATCCAATTAGGGTTTTTGACCAATCTTGTGCATCCAATATGTGATTTTGTGTCATTGGTTGCACATTTAGGTCATTTTCGTCCTCCCTAGGCTTATTCTAATCCAATTAGGGTTTTTAACCAATCTTGTGCATCCAATATGTGATTTTGTGTCATTTGTTGCACATTTAGGTCATTTTCGTCCTCCCTAGGCTTATTCTAATCCAATTAGGGTTTTTAACCAATCTTGTGCATCCAATATGTGATTTTGTGTCATTGGTTGAACATTTAGGTCATTTTCGTCCTCCCTAGGCTTATTCTAATCCAATTAGGGTTTTTAACCAATCTTGTGCATCCAATATGTGATTTTGTGTCATTGGTTGAGAATTTAGGTCATTTTCGTCCTCCCTAGGCTTATTCTAATCCAATTAGGGTTTTTAACCAATCTTGTGCATCCAATATGTGATTTTGTGTCATTGGTTGAACATTTAGGTCATTTTCGTCCTCCCTAGGCTTATTCTAATCCAATTAGGGTTTTTATCCAATCTTGTGCATCCAATATGTGATTTTGTGTCATTGGTTGAACATTTAGGTCATTTTCGTCCTCTCTAGACTTATTCTAATCCAATTAGGGTTTTTAACCAATCTTGTGCATCCAATAAGTAATTTTGTGTCATTTTGTGTCATTGGTTGAAGATTTAGGTCATTTTCGTCCTCCCTAGGCTTATTCTAATCCAATTAGGGTTTTTAACCAATCTTGTGCAGCCAATATGTGATTTTGTGTCATTTTGTGTGATTGGTTGAACATTTAGGTCATTTTCGTCCTCCCTAGGCTTATTCTAATCCAATTAGGGTTTTTAACCAATCTTGTGCATCCAATATGTGATTTTGTGTCATTGGTTGAACATTTAGGTCATTTTCGTCCTCCCTAGGCTTATTCTAATCCAATTAGGGTTTTTAACCAATCTTGTGCATCCAATAAGTGATTTTGTGTCATTGGTTGAACATTTAGGTCATTTTCATCCTCCCTAGGCTTATTCTAATCCAATTAGGGTTTTTAACCAATCTTGTGCATCCAATAAGTGATTTTGTGTCATTGGTTGAACATTTAGGTCATTTTCGTCCTCCCTAGGCTTATTCTAATCCAATTAGGGTTTTTAACCAATCTTGTGCATCCAATAAGTGCGTTTGTGTCATAGGTTTAACATTTAGGTCATTTTCGTCCTCCCTAGGCTTATTCTAATCCAATTAGGGTTTTTAACCAATCTTGTGCATCCAATAAGTGATTTTGCGTCATTGGTTGAACATTTAGGTCATTTTCGTCCTCCCTAGGCTTATTCTAATCCAATTAGGGTTTTTAACCAATCTTGTGCATCCAATAAGTGCGTTTGTGTCATTGGTTTAACATTTAGGTCATTTTCGTCCTCCCTAGGCTTATTCTAATCCAATTAGGGTTTTTAATCAATCTTGGGCATCCAATAAGTGCGTTTGCGTCATTGGTTAAACATTTAGGTCATTTTCGTCCTCCCTAGGCTTATTTTAATCCAATGTCAATTTTTATCCAATCTTGTGCATCCAATAGGTGATTTTGTGTCATTGGTTGGCCATTTAGGTCATTTTGGTCCTTGCTAGGCTTACTCTAATCAAATTAGGTTTTTAAACAATCTTGTGCATCCAATAAGTGGGTTTGTGTCATTGGTTGAACATTTAGGTCATTTTCGTCCTCCCTAGGCTTATTCTAATCCAATTAGGGTTTTTAACCAATCTTGTGCATCCAATAAGTGCGTTTGTGTCATTGGTTAAACATTTAGGTCATTTTCGTCCCCCCTAGGCTTATTTTAATCCAATGTCGGTTTTTATCCAATCTTGTGCATCCAATAAGTGATTTTGTGTCATTTGTTGAACATTTAGGTCATTTTCGTCCTCCCCTAGGCTTATTCTAATCCAATTAGGGTTTTTCACCTATCTTGTGCATCAGGGTTTTTAACCAATCTTGTGCATCCAATAACTACGTTTGTGTTATTGGATGAACATTTAGGTCATTTTGGTCCTCCATAGGCTTATTCTAATCCAACTAGGTTTTTTAACCAATCTTGTGCTTAAAATAAGTGTTTTTGTGTCATTTGTTGAACATTTAGGTCATTTTCGTCCTCCCTAGCCTTATTCTAATCGAATTAGGGTTTTTAATCAATCTTGTGCATCCAATAAGTGCGTTTGTGTCATAGGTTTAACATTTAGGTCATTTTCGTCCTCCCTAGGCTTATTCTAATCCAATTAGGGTTTTTAACCAATCTTGCGCATCCAATAAGTGATTTTGTGTCATTGGTTGAACATTTAGGTCATTTTCGTCCTCCCTAGGCTTATTCTAATCCAATTAGGGTTTTAAACCAATCTTGTGCATCCAATAAGTGCGTTTGTGTCATTGGTTTAACATTTAGGTCATTTTCGTCCTCCCTAGGCTTATTCTAATCCAATTAGGGTTTTTAATCAATCTTGTGCATCCAATAAGTGCGTTTGCGTCATTGGTTAAACATTTAGGTCATTTTCGTCCTCCCTAGGCTTATTTTAATCCAATGTCGGTTTTTATCCAATCTTGTGCATCCAATAAGTGATTTTGTGTCATTGGTTGGCCATTTAGGTCATTTTGGTCCTTGCTAGGCTTACTCTAATCAAATTAGGTTTTTAAACAATCTTGTGCATCCAATAAGTGGGTTTGTGTCATTGGTTGAACATTTAGGTCATTTTCGTCCTCCCTAGGCTTATTCTAATCCAATTAGGGTTTTTAACCAATCTTGTGCATCCAATAAGTGCGTTTGTGCCATTGGTTAAACATTTAGGTCATTTCCGTCCCCCCTAGGCTTATTCTAATCCAATTAGGGTTTTTATCCAATCTTGTGCATCCAATAAGTGATTTTGTGTCATTTGTTGAACATTTATGTCTTTTTCGTCCTCCCCTAGGCTTAATCTAATCCAATTAGGGTTTTTAACCTATCTTGTGCATCCAATAAGTGCGTTTGTGTCATTGGTTTAACATTTAGGTCATTTTCGTTCTCCCTAGGCTTATTCTAATCCAATTAGGGTTTTTAACCAATCTTGTGCATCCAATAAGTGCGTTTGTGTCATTGGTTAAACATTTAGGTCATTTTCGTCCCCCCTAGGCTTATTTTAATCCAATGTCGGTTTTTATCCAATCTTGTGCATCCAATAAGTGATTTTGTGTCATTTGTTGAACATTTAGGTCTTTTTCGTCCTCCCATAGGCTTATTCTAATCCAATTAGGGTTTTTCACCTATCTTGTGCATCAGGGTTTTTAACCAATCTTGTGCATCCAATAACTACGTTTGTGTTATTGGATGAACATTTAGGTCATTTTGGTCCTCCTTAGGCTTATTCTAATCCAATTAGGTTTTTTAACCAATCTTGTGCTTAAAATAAGTGTTTTTGTGTCATTGGTTGAACATTTAGGTCATTTTCGTCCTCCCTAGCCTTATTCTAATCGAATTAGGGTTTTTAACCAATCTTGTGCATCCAATAAGTGCGTTTGTGTCATTGGTTTACCATTTAGGTCATTTTCGTCCTCCCTAGGCTTATTCTAATCCAATAAGGGTTTTTAACCAATCTTGTGCATCCAATAAGTGATTTTGTGTCATTGGTTGAACATTTAGGTCATTTTCGTTCTCCCTTGGCTTATTCCAATCCAATTACGGTTTTTCACCTATCTTGTGCATCAGGGTTTTTAACCAATCTTGTGCATCCAATAAGAGCGTTTGAGTCATTGGATGAAAATTTAGGTCATTTTGGTCCTCCTTAAGCTTATTCTAATCCAATTAGGTTTTTTAACCAATCTTGTGCTTAAAATAAGTGATTTTGTGTCATTGGTTGAACATTTAGGTCATTTTCGTCCTCCCTAGCCTTATTCTAATCCAATTATGGTTTTTAACCAATCTTGTGCATCCAATAAGTGCGTTTGTGTCATTGGTTTACCATTTAAGTCATTTTTGTCCTCCCTAGGCATATTCTAATCCAATTAGGGTTTTTAACCAATCTTGTGCCTCCAATAAGTGCGTTTGTGTCATAGGTTTAACATTTAGGTCATTTTCATCCTCCCTAGGCTTATTCTAATCCAATTAGGGTTTTTAACCAATCTTGTGCATCCAATAAG
Organism: Cicer yamashitae; assembly: GCA_037974755.1. NCBI lineage: Eukaryota > Viridiplantae > Streptophyta > Magnoliopsida > Fabales > Fabaceae > Cicer > Cicer yamashitae. Next base: position 36,754,773 of record JBBPBQ010020323.1, read on the forward strand.
TGATTTTGTGTCATTGGTTGAACATTTAGGTCATTTTCGTCCTCCCTAGGCTTATTCTAATCCAATTAGGGTTTTTAACCAATCTTGTGCATCCAATAAGTGCGTTTGTGTCATAGGTTTAACATTTAGGTCATTTTCGTCCTCCCTAGGCTTATTCTAATCCAATTAGGGTTTTTAACCAATCTTGTGCATCCAATAAGTGATTTTGCGTCATTGGTTGAACATTTAGGTCATTTTCGTCCTCCCTAGGCTTATTCTAATCCAATTAGGGTTTTTAACCAATCTTGTGCATCCAATAAGTGCGTTTGTGTCATTGGTTTAACATTTAGGTCATTTTCGTCCTCCCTAGGCTTATTCTAATCCAATTAGGGTTTTTAATCAATCTTGTGCATCCAATAAGTGCGTTTGAGTCATTGGTTAAACATTTAGGTCATTTTCGTACCCCCTAGGCTTATTTTAATCCAATGTCGGTTTTTATCCAATCCTGTGCATCCAATAAGTGATTTTGTGTCATTTGTTGAACATTTAGGTCATTTTCGTCCTCCCCTAGGCTTATTCTAATCTAATTAGGGTGTTTAACCAATCTTGTGCATCCAATAAGTGCGTTTGTGTCATTGGTTTAACATTTAGGTCATTTTCGTCCTCCCTAGGCTTATTCTAATCCAATTAGGGTTTTTAACCAATCTTGTGCATCCAATAAGTGATTTTGTGTCATTTGTTGATTATTTAGGTCATTTTCGTCCTCCCTAGGCTTATTCTAATCCAATTAGGGTTTTTAACCAATCTTGTGCATCCAATAAGTGATTTTGTGTCATTTGTTGAACATTTAGGTCATTTTCGTCCTCCCCTAGGCTTATTCTAATCTAATTAGGGTTTTTAACCAATCTTGTGCATCCAATAAGTGCGTTTGTGTCATTGGTTGAACATTTAGGTCATTTTCGTTCTCCCTTGGCTTATTCTAATCCAATTAGGGTTTTTCACCTATCTTGTGCATCAGGGTTTTTAACCAATCTTGTGCATCCAATAAGTGCGTTTGTGTCATTGGAAGAACATTTAGGTCATTTTGGTCCTCCGTAGGCTTATTCTAATCCAATTAGGTTTTTTAACCAATCTTGTGCTTAAAATAAGTGATTTTGTGTCATTGGTTGAATAATTTAGGTCATTTTCGTCCTCCCTAGGTTTATTCTAATCCAATTAGGGTTTTTAACCAATCTTGTGCATCCAATAAGTGCGTTTGTGTCATTGGTTAAATATTTAGGTCATTTTCGTCCTCTCTAGGCTTATTTTAATCCAATGTCGGTTTTTATCCAATCTTGTGCATCTAATAAGTGATTTTGTGTCATTGGTTGGCCATTTAGGTCATTTTCGTCCTTGCTAGGCTTACTCTAATCAAATTAGGTTTTTAAACAATCTTGTGCATCCAATAAGTGGGTTTGTGTCATTGGTTGAACATTTAGGTCATTTTCGTCCTCCCTAGGCTATTTCTAATCTAATTAGGATTTTTAACATGTGCATCCAATAAGTGCGTTTGTGTCATTGGTTTAACATTTAGGTCATTTTCGTCCTCCCTTGGCTTATTCTAATGCAATTAGGGTTTTTCACCTATCTTGTGCATCAGGGTTTTAAACCAATCTTGTGCATCCAATACGTGCGTTTGTGTCATTGGATGAACATTTAGGTCATTTTGGTCCTCCATAGGCTTATTCTAATCCAATTAGGTTTTTTAACCAATCTTGTGCTTAAAATAAGTGATTTTGTGTCATTGGTTGAACATTTAGGTCATTTTCGTCCCCCCATAGGCTTATTCTAATCCAATTAGGGTTTTTAACCAATCTTGTGCATCCAATAAGTGCGTTTGTGTCATTTTTTAAACATTTAGGTCATTTTCGTCCTCCCTAGGCTTATTTTAATCCAATGACGGTTTTTAACCAATCTTGTGCATCCAATAAGTGCGTTTGCGTCATTGGTTGAACATTTAGGTCATTTTCGTCCTCCCTAGGCTTATTTTAATTCAATGTCGGTTTTTATCCAATCTTGTGCATCCAATAAGTGATTTTGTGTCATTGGTTGGCCATTTAGGTCATTTTGGTCCTTGCTAGGCTTACTCTAATCAAATTAGGTTTTTAAACAATCTTGTGCATCCAATAAGTGGGTTTGTGTCATTGGTTGAACATTTAGGTCATTTTCGTCCTCCCTAGGCTTATTCTAATCCAATTAGGGTTTTTAACCAATCTTGTGCATCCAATAAGTGCGTTTGTGTCATTGATTAAACATTTAGGTCATTTCCGTCCCCCCTAGGCTTATTTTAATCCAGTGTCGGTTTTTATCCAATCTTGTGCATCCAATAAGTGATTTTGTGTCATTTGTTGAACATTTATGTCTTTTTCGTCCTCCCCTAGGCTTATTCTAATCCAATTAGGGTTTTTCACCTATCTTGTGCATCAGGGTTTTTAACCAATCTTGTGCATCCAATAACTACGTTTGTGTTTTTGGATGAACATTTAGGTCATTTTGGTCCTCCATAGGCTTATTCTAATCCAATTAGGTTTTTTAACCAATCTTGTGCTTAAAATAAGTGTTTTTGTGTCATTGATTGAACATTTAGGTCATTTTCGTCCTCCCTAGGCTTATTCTAATCCAATTAGGGTTTTAAACCAATCTTGTGCATCCAATAAGTGCGTTTGTGTCATTGGTTTAACATTTAGGTCATTTTTGTCCTCCCTAGGCTTATTCTAATCCAATTAGGGTTTTTAACCAATCTTGTGCATCCAATAAGTGCGTTTGTGTCATTGGTTAAACATTTAGGTCATTTTCGTCCTCCCTAGGCTTATTTTAATCCAATGTCGGTTATCCAATCTTGTGCATCCAATAAGTTATTTTGTGTCATTGGTTGGCCATTTAGGTCATTTTGGTCCTTGCTAGGCTTACTCTAATCAAATTAGGTTTTTAAACAATATTGTGCATACAATAAGTGGGTTTGTGTCATTGGTTGAAAATTTAGGTCATTTTCGTCCTCCCTAGCCTTATTCTAATCCAATTAGGGTTTTTAACCAATCTTGTGCATCCAATAAGTGCGTTTGTGTCATTGGTTGAACATTTAGGTCATTTTCCTCCTCCCTAGGATTATTCTAATCCAATTAGGGTTTTTAACCAATCTTGTGCATCCAATATGTGATTTTGTGTCATTGGTTGAACATTTAGGTCATTTTCGTCCTCCCTAGCCTTAATCTAATCCAATTAGGGTTTTTAACCAATCTTGTGCATCCAATAAGTGCGTTTGGGTCATTGGTTTAATATTTAGGTCATTTTCGTCCTCCCTAGGCTTATTCTAATCCAATTAGGGTTTTTAACCAATCTTGTGCATCCAATAAGTGCGTTTGTGTCATTGGTTAAACATTTAGGTCATTTTCGTCCCCCCTAGGCTTATTTTGATCCATTATCGGTTTCTATCTAATCTTGTGCATCCAATAAGTGATTTTGTGTCATTTGTTGAACATTTAGGTCATTTTCGTCGTCCCCTAGGCTTATTCTAATCCAATTAAGGTTTTTCACCTATCTTGTGCATCAGGGTTTTTAACCAATCTTGTGCATCCAATAACTACGTTTGTGTTATTGGATGAACATTTAGGTCATTTTGGTCCTCCATAGGCTTATTCTAATCCAACTAGGTTTTTTAACCAATCTTGTGCTTAAAATAAGTGTTTTTGTGTCATTGGTTGAACATTTAGGTCATTTTCGTCCTCCCTAGCCTTATTCTAATCGAATTAGGGTTTTTAATCAACCTTGTGCATCCAATAAGTGCGTTTGTGTCATAGGTTTAACATTTAGGTCATTTTCGTCCTCCCTTGGCTTATTCTAATCCAATTAGGGTTTTTAACCAATCTTGCGCATCCAATAAGTGATTTTGTGTCATTGGTTGAACATTTAGGTCATTTTCGTCCTCCCTAGGCTTATTCTAATCCAATTAGGGTTTTTAACCAATCTTGTGCATCCAATAAGTGCGTTAGTGTCATTGGTTTAACATTTAGGTCATTTTTGTCCTCCCTAGGCTTATTCTAATCCAATTAGGATTTTTAACCAATCTTGTGCATCCAATAAGTGCGTTTGTGTCATTGGTTAAACATTTAGGTCATTTTCGTCCTCCCTAGGCTTTTTTTAATCCAATGTCGGTTTTTATCCAATCTTGTGCATCCAAAAAGTGATTTTGTGTCATTGGTTGGCCATTTAGGTCATTTTGGTCCTTGCTAGGCTTACTCTAATCAAATTAGGTTTTTAAACAATCTTGTGCATCCAATAAGTGGGTTTGTGTCATTGGTTGAACATTTAGGTCATTTTCGTCCTCCCTAGCCTTATTCTAATCCAATTAGGGTTTTTAACCAATCTTGTGCATCCAATAAGTGCGTTTGTGTCATTGGTTGAACATTTAGGTCATTTTCGTCCTCCCTAGGCTTATTCAAATCGAATTACGGTTTTTCACCTATCTTGTGCATCAAGGTTTTTAACCAATCTTGTGCAATGACATAACTACGTTTATGTCATTAGATGAACATTTAGGTCATTTTGGTCCTCCATAGGTTTATTCTAATCCAATTAGGTTTTTTAACCAATCTTGTGCTTAAAATAAGTGATTTTGTGTCATTGGTTGAACATTTAGGTTATTTTCGTCCTCCCTAGGCTTATTCTAATCCAATTGTGGTTTTTAACCAATCTTGTGCATTCAATAAGTGCGTTTGTGTCATTGGTTTAACATTTAGGTCATTTTCGTCCTCCCTAGGCTTATTCCAATCCAATTAGGGTTTTTAACCAATCTTGTGCATCCAATAAGTGATTTTGTGTCATTGGTTGAACATTTAGGTCATTTTCGTTCTCCCTTGGCTTATTCTAATCCAATTAGGGTTTTTCACCTATCTTGTGCATCAGAGTTTTTAACCAATCTTGTGCATCCAATAAGAGCGTTTGAGTCATTGGATGAACATTTAGGTCATTTTGGTCCTCCGTAAGCTTATTCTAATCCAATTAGGTTTTTTAACCAATCTTGTGCTTAAAATAAGTGATTTTGTGTCATTGGTTGAACATTTAGGTCATTTTCGTCCTCCCTAGGCATATTCTAATCCAATTAGGCTTTTTAACCAATCTTGTGCATCCAATAAGTGCGTTTGTGTCATTGGTTAAACATTAGGTCATTTTCGTCCTCCCTAGGCTTATTTTAATCCAATGTCGGTTTTTATCCAATCATGTGCATCCAATAAGTGATTTTTTGTCATTGGTTGAACATTTAGGTCATTTTCGTTCTCCCTAGGCTTATTCTAATCCAATTAGGGTTTTTAACCAATCTTGTGCATCCAATAAGTGCGTTTGTATCATTGGTTTAACATTTAGGTCATTTTCGTCCTCCCTAGGCTTATTCTAATCCAATTAGGGTTTTTAACCAATCTTGTGCATCCAATAAGTGCGTTTGTGTCATTGGTTAAACATTTAGGTCATTTTCGTCCTCCCTAGGCTTATTTTAATCCAATGTCGGTTTTTATCCAATCTTGTGCATCCAATAAGTGATTTTTTGTCATTGGTTGGCCATTTAGGTCATTTTGGTCCTTGCTAGGCTTACTCTAATCAAATTAGGTTTTTAAACAATCTTGTGCATACAATAAGTGGGTTTGTGTCATTGGTTGAACATTTAGGTCATTTTCGTCCTCCCTAGCCTTATTCTAATCCAAGTAGGGTTTTTAACCAATCTTGTGCATCCAATAAGTACGTTTGTGTCATTGGTTGAACATTTAGGTCATTTTCCTCCTCCCTAGGCTTATTCTAATCCAATTAGGGTTTTTAACCAATCTTGTGCATCCAATATGTTATTTTGTGTCATTGGTTGAACATTTAGGTCATTTTCGTCCTCCCTAGCCTTAATCTAATCCAATTAGGGTTTTTAACCAATCTTGTGCATCCAATAAGTGCGTTTGTGTCATTGGTTTAACATTTAGGTCATTTTCGTTCTCCCTAGGCTTATTCTAATCCAATTAGGGTTTTTAACCAATCTTGGGCATCCAATAAGTGCGTTTGTGTCATTGGTTAAACATTTAGGTCATTTTCGTCCCCCCTAGGCTTATTTTAATCCAATGTCGGTTTTTATCCAATCTTGTGCATCCAATAAGTGATTTTGTGTCATTTGTTGAACATTTAGGTCATTTTCGTCCTCCCCTAGGCTTATTCTAATCCAATTAGGGTTTTTCACCTATCTTGTGCATCAGGGTTTTTAACCAATCTTGTGCATCCAATAGCTACGTTTGTGTTATTGGATGAACATTTAGGTCATTTTGGTCCTCCATAGGCTTATTCTAATCCAACTAGGTGTTTTAACCAATCTTGTGCTTAAAATAAGTGTTTTTGTGTCATTGGTTGAACATTTAGGTCATTTTCGTCCTCCCTAGCCTTATTCTAATCGAATTAGGGTTTTTAATCAATCTTGTGCATCCAATAAGTGCGTTTGTGTCATAGGTTTAACATTTAGGTCATTTTCGTCCTCCCTAGGCTTATTCTAATCCAATTAGGGTTTTTAACCAATCTTGCGCATCCAATAAGTGATTTTGTGTCATTGGTTGAACATTTAGGTCATTTTCGTCCCCCCTAGGCTTATTCTAATCCAATTAGGGTTTTAAACCAATCTTGTGCATCCAATAAGTGCGTTTGTGTCATTGGTTTAACATTTAGGTCATTTTTGTCCTCCCTAGGCTTATTCTAATCCAATTAGGGTTTTTAACCAATCTTGTGCATCCAATAAGTGCGTTTGTGTCATTGGTTAAACATTAGGTCATTTTCGTCCTCCCTAGGCTTATTTTAATCCAATGTCGGTTTTTATCCAATCTTGTGCATCCAATAAGTGATTTTTTGTCATTGGTTGAACATTTAGGTCATTTTCGTTCTCCCTAGGCTTATTCTAATCCAATTAGGGTTTTTAACCAATCTTGTGCATCCAATAAGTGCGTTTGTATCATTGGTTTAACATTTAGGTCATTTTCGTCCTCCCTAGGCTTATTCTAATCCAATAAGGGTTTTTAACCAATCTTGTGCATCCAATAAGTGCGTTTGTGTCATTGGTTAAACATTTAGGTCATTTTCGTCCTCCCTAGGCTTATTTTAATCCAATGTCGGTTTTTATCCAATCTTGTGCATCCAATAAGTGATTTTTTGTCATTGGTTGGCCATTTAGGTCATTTTGGTCCTTGCTAGGCTTACTCTAATCAAATTAGGTTTTTAAACAATCTTGTGCATACAATAAGTGGGTTTGTGTCATTGGTT
>JBBPBQ010020323.1:36762415-36777119 GCA_037974755.1 Cicer yamashitae
AATCCAATTAGGGTTTTTAACCAATCTTGTGCATCCAATAAGTGCGTTTGTGTCATTGGTTGAACATTTAGGTCATTTTCGTCCTCCCTAGGCTTATTCAAATCGAATTACGGTTTTTCACCTATCTTGTGCATCAAGGTTTTTAACCAATCTTGTGCAATGACATAACTACGTTTATGTCATTAGATGAACATTTAGGTCATTTTGGTCCTCCATAGGTTTATTCTAATCCAATTAGGTTTTTTAACCAATCTTGTGCTTAAAATAAGTGATTTTGTGTCATTGGTTGAACATTTAGGTTATTTTCGTCCTCCCAAGGCTTATTCTAATCCAATTGTGGTTTTTAACCAATCTTGTGCATTCAATAATTGCGTTTGTGTCATTGGTTTAACATTTAGGTCATTTTCGTCCTCCCTAGGCTTATTCCAATCCAATTAGGGTTTTTAACCAATCTTGTGCATCCAATAAGTGATTTTGTGTCATTGGTTGAACATTTAGGTCATTTTCGTTCTCCCTTGGCTTATTCTAATCCAATTAGGGTTTTTCACCTATCTTGTGCATCAGAGTTTTTAACCAATCTTGTGCATCCAATAAGAGCGTTTGAGTCATTGGATGAACATTTAGGTCATTTTGGTCCTCCGTAAGCTTATTCTAATCCAATTAGGTTTTTTAACCAATCTTGTGCTTAAAATAAGTGATTTTGTGTCATTGGTTGAACATTTAGGTCATTTTCGTCCTCCCTAGGCATATTCTAATCCAATTAGGCTTTTTAACCAATCTTGTGCATCCAATAAGTGCGTTTGTGTCATTGGTTAAACATTAGGTCATTTTCGTCCTCCCTAGGCTTATTTTAATCCAATGTCGGTTTTTATCCAATCATGTGCATCCAATAAGTGATTTTTTGTCATTGGTTGAACATTTAGGTCATTTTCGTTCTCCCTAGGCTTATTCTAATCCAATTAGGGTTTTTAACCAATCTTGTGCATCCAATAAGTGCGTTTGTATCATTGGTTTAACATTTAGGTCATTTTCGTCCTCCCTAGGCTTATTCTAATCCAATTAGGGTTTTTAACCAATCTTGTGCATCCAATAAGTGCGTTTGTGTCATTGGTTAAACATTTAGGTCATTTTCGTCCTCCCTAGGCTTATTTTAATCCAATGTCGGTTTTTATCCAATCTTGTGCATCCAATAAGTGATTTTTTGTCATTGGTTGGCCATTTAGGTCATTTTGGTCCTTGCTAGGCTTACTCTAATCAAATTAGGTTTTTAAACAATCTTGTGCATACAATAAGTGGGTTTGTGTCATTGGTTGAACATTTAGGTCATTTTCGTCCTCCCTAGCCTTATTCTAATCCAAGTAGGGTTTTTAACCAATCTTGTGCATCCAATAAGTACGTTTGTGTCATTGGTTGAACATTTAGGTCATTTTCCTCCTCCCTAGGCTTATTCTAATCCAATTAGGGTTTTTAACCAATCTTGTGCATCCAATATGTTATTTTGTGTCATTGGTTGAACATTTAGGTCATTTTCGTCCTCCCTAGCCTTAATCTAATCCAATTAGGGTTTTTAACCAATCTTGTGCATCCAATAAGTGCGTTTGTGTCATTGGTTTAACATTTAGGTCATTTTCGTTCTCCCTAGGCTTATTCTAATCCAATTAGGGTTTTTAACCAATCTTGGGCATCCAATAAGTGCGTTTGTGTCATTGGTTAAACATTTAGGTCATTTTCGTCCCCCCTAGGCTTATTTTAATCCAATGTCGGTTTTTATCCAATCTTGTGCATCCAATAAGTGATTTTGTGTCATTTGTTGAACATTTAGGTCATTTTCGTCCTCCCCTAGGCTTATTCTAATCCAATTAGGGTTTTTCACCTATCTTGTGCATCAGGGTTTTTAACCAATCTTGTGCATCCAATAGCTACGTTTGTGTTATTGGATGAACATTTAGGTCATTTTGGTCCTCCATAGGCTTATTCTAATCCAACTAGGTTTTTTAACCAATCTTGTGCTTAAAATAAGTGTTTTTGTGTCATTGGTTGAACATTTAGATCATTTTCGTCCTCCCTAGCCTTATTCTAATCGAATTAGGGTTTTTAATCAATCTTGTGCATCCAATAAGTGCGTTTGTGTCATAGGTTTAACATTTAGGTCATTTTCGTCCTCCCTAGGCTTATTCTAATCCAATTAGGGTTTTTAACCAATCTTGCGCATCCAATAAGTGATTTTGTGTCATTGGTTGAACATTTAGGTCATTTTCGTCCCCCCTAGGCTTATTCTAATCCAATTAGGGTTTTAAACCAATCTTGTGCATCCAATAAGTGCGTTTGTGTCATTGGTTTAACATTTAGGTCATTTTTGTCCTCCCTAGGCTTATTCTAATCCAATTAGGGTTTTTAACCAATCTTGTGCATCCAATAAGTGCGTTTGTGTCATTGGTTAAACATTAGGTCATTTTCGTCCTCCCTAGGCTTATTTTAATCCAATGTCGGTTTTTATCCAATCTTGTGCATCCAATAAGTGATTTTGTGTCATTGGTTGGCCATTTAGGTCATTTTCGTCCTTGCTAGGCTTACTCTAATCAAATTAGGTTTTTAAACAATCTTTTGCATCCAATAAGTGGGTTTGTGTCATTGGTTGAACATTAGGTCATTTTCGTCCTCCCCTAGGCTTATTCTAATCTAATTATGGTTTTTAACTAATCTTGTGCATCCAATAAGTGCGTTGTTGTCATTAGATGAACATTTAGGTCATTTTGGTCCTCCATAGGCTTATTCTAATCCAATTAGGTTTTTTAACCAATCTTGTGCTTAAAATAAGTGATTTTGTGTCATTGGTTGAACATTTAGGTTATTTTCGTCCTCCCTAGGCTTATTCTAATCCAATTACAGTTTTTAACCAATCTTGTGCATCCAATAAGTGCGTTTGTGTCATTGGTTGAACATTTAGGTCATTTTCGTCCTGCCTAGGCTTATTTTAATCCATTGTTGGTTTTTATCCAATCTTGTCCATCCAATAAGTGAATTTGTGTCATTGGTTGGCCATTTAGGTCATTTTTGTCCTTGCTAGGCTTACTCTAATCAAATTAGGTTTTTAAACAATCTTGTGCATCCAATAAGTGGGTTTGTGTCATTGGTAAAACATTTAGGTCATTTTCGTCCTCCCCTAGGCTTATTCTAATCTAATTAGGGTTTTTAACCAATCTTGTGCATCCAATAAGTGCGTTTGTGTCATTGGTTGAACATTTAGGTCATTTTCGTTCTCCCTTGGCTTATTCTAATCCAATTAGGATTTTTCACCTATCTTGTGCATCCGGGTTTTTTAACCAATCTTATGCATCCCATAACTACGTTTGTGTCATTGGATGAACATTTAGGTCATTTTGGTCCTCCATTGGCTTATGCTAATCCAATTAGGTTTTTTAACCAATCTTGTGCTTAGAATAAGTGATTTTGGGTCATTGGTTGAACATTTAGGTCATTTTGGACCTCCCTAGGTTTATTCTAATCCAATTAGGGTTTTTAACCAATCTTGTGCATCCAATAAGTGATTTTCTGTCATTGGTTGAACATTTAGGTCATTTTCATCCTCCCTAGGCTTATTCAAATCCAATAAGGGTTTTTAACAAGTCTTGTGCATCAAATAAGTGATTTTGTGTCATTGGTTGAACATTTAGGTCATTTTCGTTCTCCCCTAGGCTTATTCTAATCTAATTAGGGTTTTTAACCAATCTTGTGCATCCAATAAGTGCGTTTTTGTCATTGGTTGAACATTTAGGTCATTTTCACTCTCCCTTGGCTTATTCTAATCGAATTAGGGTTTTTCACCTATCTTGTGCATCCGGGTTTTTAACCAATCTTGTGCATCCAATAACTACGTTTGTGTCAATGGATGAACATTTAGGTCATTTTGGTCCTCCATAGGCTTATTCTAATCCAATTAGGTTTTTTAACCAATCTTGTGCATCCAATAAGTGCGTTTGTGTCATTGGTTGAACATTTAAGTCATTTTCGTCCTCCCTAGGCTTATTTTAATCCAATGTCGGTTTTTATCCAATCTTGTGCATCCAATAAGTTATTTTGTGTCATTGGTTGGCCATTAAGGTCATTTTCGTCTTTGCGAGGCTTACTCTAATCAAATTAGGTTTTTAAACAATCTTGTGCATGCAATAAGTGGGTTTCTGTCATTGGTTGAACATTTAGGTCATTTTCGTCCTCCCTAGCCTTAATCTAATCCAATAAGGGTTATTAACCAATCTTGTGCATCGAATAAGTGCGTTTGTGTCATTGGTTTAACATGTAGGTCATTTTCGTCCTCCCTAGGCTTATTCTAATCCTATTAGGGTTTTTAACCAATCTTGTGCATCCAATAAGTGCGTTTGTGTCATTGGTTAAACATTTACGTCATTTTCGTCCTCCCTAGGCTTATTTTAATCCAATGTCGGTTTTTAACCAATTTTGTGCATCCAATAAGTGCGTTTGTGTCATTGGTTGAACATTTAGGTCATTTTCGTTCTCCCTTGGCATATTCTAATCCAATTAGGTTTTTTAACCAATCTTGTGCTTAAAATAAGTGATTTTGTGTCATTGGTTGAACATTTAGGTCATTTTCGTCCTCCCTAGGCTTATTCTAATCCAATTTGGGTTTTTAATCAATCCTTTGCATCCAATAAGTGTGTTTGTGTCAATGGTTAAACATTTAGGTCATTTTCGTCCTCCCTAGGCTTATTCTAATCTAATTAGGGTTTTTAACCAATCTTTTGCATCCAATAAGTGCGTTTGAGTCATTGGTTGAACACTTAGGTCATTTTCGTTCTCCCTTGGCGTATTCTAATCCAATTAGGGTTTTTCACCTATCTTGTGCATCAGGGTTTTTAACCAGTCTTGTGCATCCAATAAGTGCGTTTGTGTCATTGGATGAACATTTAGGTCATTTTGGTCCTCCGTAGGCTTATTCTAATCCAATTATGTTTTTTAACCAATCTTGTGCTTAAAATAAGTGATTTTGTGTCATTGGTTGATTATTTAGGTCATTTTCGTCCTCCTTAGGCTTATTCTAATCCAATTAGGGTTTTTAACCAATATTGTGTATCCAATAAGTGCGTTTGTGTCATTGGTTAAACATTTAGGTCATTTTCGTCCTCCCTAGGCTTATTTTAATTCAATGTTGGTTTTTATCCAATCTTGTGCATCTAATAAGTGATTTTGTGTCATTGGTTGGCCATTTAGGTCATTTTCGTCCTTTCTAGGCTTACTCTAATCAAATTGGTTTTTTAACCAATCTTGTGCATCCAATAAGTGCGTTTGTGTCATTGGTTTAACATCTAGGTCATTTTCGTCCTCCCTTGGCCGATTCTAATGCAATTAGGGTTTTTCACCTATCTTGTGCATCAGGGTTTTAAACCAATCTTGTGCATCCAATACGTGCGTTTGTGTCATTGGATGAACATTTAGGTCATTTTGGTCCTCCATAGGCTTATTCTAATCCAATTAGGTTTTTTAACCAATCTTGTGCTTAAAATAAGTGATTTTGTGTCATTGGTTGAACATTTAGGTCATTTTCGTCCTCCCTAGGCTTATTCTAATCCAATTAGGGTTTTTAACCAATCTTGTGCATCCAATAAGTGCGTTTGTGTCATTGGTTAAACATTTAGGTCATTTTCGTCCTCCCTAGGCTTATTTTAATCCAATGTCGGTTTTTATCCAATCTTGTGCATCCAATAAGTGATTTTGTGTCATTGGTTGGCCATTTAGGTCATTTTCGTCCTTGCCAAACTTACTCTAATCAAATTAGGTTTTTAAACAATCTTGTGCATCCAATAAGTGGGTTTGTGTCATTGGTTAAACATTTATGTCATTTTCGTCCTCCCCTAGGCTTATTCTAATCTAATTAGGGTTTTTAACCAATCTTGTGCATCCAATATGTGCGTTTATGTCATTGGTTGAACATTTAGGTCATTTTTCGTTCTCCCTTAGCTTATTCTAATCCAATTAGGGTTTTTCACCTATCTTGTGCATCAGGGTTTTTAACCAATCTTGTGCATCCAATAAGTGCGTTTGTGTCATTGGATGAACATTTAGGTCACTTTGGTCCTCCATAGGCTTATTCTAATCCAATTAGGTTTTTTAACCAATCTTGTGCTTAAAATAAGTTATTTTGTGTCATTGGTTGAACATTTAGGTCATTTTCGTCCTCCCTAGGCTTATTCTAAACCAATTAGTGTTTTTAACCAATCTTGTGCATCCAATAAGTGCGTTTGTGTCATTGGTTAAACATTTAGGTCATTTTCGTCCTCCCTAGGCTTATTTTAATCCAATGTCGGTTTTTATCCAATCTTGTGCATCCAATAAGTGATTTTGTGTCATTGGTTGGCCATTTAGGTCATTTTCGTCCTTGCCAAACTTACTCTAATCAAATTAGGTTTTTAAACAATCTTGTGCATCCAATAAGTGGGTTTGTGTCATTGGTTAAACATTTATGTCATTTTCGTCCTCCCCTAGGCTTATTCTAATCTAATTAGGGTTTTTAACCAATCTTGTGCATCCAATATGTGCGTTTGTGTCATTGGTTGAACATTTAGGTCATTTTTCGTTCTCCCTTAGCTTATTCTAATCCAATTAGGGTTTTTCACCTATCTTGTGCATCAGGGTTTTTAACCAATCTTGTGCATCCAATAAGTGCGTTTGTGTCATTGGATCAACATTTAGGTCACTTTGGTCCTCCATAGGCTTATTCTAATCCAATTAGGTTTTTTAACCAATGTTGTGCTTAAAATAAGTTATTTTGTGTCATTGGTTGCACATTTAGGTCATTTTCATCCTCCCTAGGCTTATTCTAATCCAATTAGGGTTTTTAACCAATCTTGTGCATCCAATAAGTGCGTTTGTGTCATTGGTTAAACATTTAGGTCATTTTCGTCCTCCCTAGGCTTATTTTAATCCAATGTCGGTTTTTATCCAATCTTGTGCATCCAATAAGTGATTTTGTTTCATTGGTTGGCCATTTAGTTCATTTTCGTCCTTGCTAGGCTAACTCTAATCAAATTAGGTTTTTAAACAATCTTGTTCATCCAATAAGTGGGTTTGTGTCATTGGTTGATCATTAGGTCATTTTCCTCCTCCCCTAGGCTTATTCTAATCCAATTAGGTTTTTTAACTAATCTTGTGCTTAAAATAAGTGATTTTGTGTCATTGGTTGAACATTTAGATCATTTTCGTCCTCCCTAGGCTTATTTTAATCCAATGTCGTTTTTTATCCAATCTTGTGCATCTAATAAGTGATTTTGTGTCATTGGTTGGCCATTTAGGTCATTATCGTCCTTGATAGGCTTACTCTAATCATATTACGTTTTTAAACAATTTTGTGCATCCAATAAGTGGGTTTGTGTCATTGGTTGAACATTTAGGTCATTTTCGTCCTCCCTAAGCTTATTCTAATCTAATTAGGATTTTTAACCAATCTTGTGCATCCAATAAGTGCGTTTGTGTCATTGGTTTAACATCTAGGTCATTTTCGTCCTCTCTTGGCTTATTCTAATGCAATTAGGGTTTTTCACCTATCTTGTGCATCAGGGTTTTTAACCAATCTTGTGCATCCAATAAGTGCGTTTGTGTCATTGGATGAACATTTAGGTCATTTTCGTCCTCCCCAGGCTTATTCTAATCCAATTAGGGTTTTTAACCAATCTTGTGCATTCAATAAGTGCGTTTGTGTCATTGGTTAAACATTTAGGTCATTTTCGTCCTCCCTAGGCTTATTTTAATCTAATGTCGGTTTTATCCAATCTTGTGCATCCAATAAGTGATTTTGTGTCATTGGTTGGCCATTAAGGTCATTTTCGTCCTTGCGAGGCTTACTCTAATCAAATTTGGTTTTTAAACAATCTTGTGCATGCAATAAGTGGGTTTGTGTCATTGGTTGAACGTTTAGGTCATTTTCGTCCTCCCTAGCCTTAATCTAATCCAATTAGGGTTTTTAACCATTCTTGTGCATCCAATAAGTGCGTTTGTGTCATTGGTTAAACATTTAGGTCATTTTCGTCCTCCCTAGGCTTATTCTAATCCAATTAGGGTTTTTAACCAATCTTGTGCATCCAATAAGTGCGTTTGTGTCATTGGTTAAACATTTAGGTCATTTTGGTCCTCCCTAGGATTATTTTAAACCAATGTCGGTTTTTATCCAATCTTGTGCATCCAATAAGTGATTTTGTGTCATTGGTTAACCATTTAGGTCATTTTCCTCCTCCCCTAGGCTTATTCTAATCCAATTAGGTTTTTTAACCAATCTTGTGCTTAAAATAAGTGATTTTGTGTCATTGGTTAAACATTTAGGTCATTTTCGTCCTCCCTAGGCTTATTTTAATCCAATGTCGGTTTTTATCCAATCTTGTGCATCCAATAAGTGATTTTGTGTCATTGGTTGGCCATTTAGTTCATTTTCGTCCTTGTTAGGCTCACTCTAATCAAATTAGGTTTTTAAACAATCTTGTTCATCCAATAAGTGGGTTTGTGTCATTGGTTTATCATTAGGTCATTTTCCTCCTCCCCTAGGCTTATTCTAATCCAATTAGGTTTTTTAACCAATCTTGTGCTTAAAATAAGTGATTTTGTGTCATTGGTTGAACATTTAGATCATTTTCGTCCTCCCTAGACTTATTTTAATCCAATGTCGGTTTTTATCCAATCTTGTGCATCTAATAAGTGATTTTGTGTCATTGGTTGGCCATTTAGGTCATTTTCGTCCTTGCTAGGCTTACTCTAATCAAATTAGGTTTTTAAACAATTTTGTGCATCCAATAAGTGGGTTTGTGTCATTGGTTGAACATTTAGGTCATTTTCGTCCTCCCTAAGCTTATTCTAATCTAATTAGGATTTTTAACCAATCTTGTGCATCCAATAGGTGCGTTTGTGTCATTGGTTTAACATTTAGGTCATTTTCGTCCTCTCTTGGCTTATTCTAATGCAATTAGGGTTTTTCACCTATCTTGTGCATCAGGGTTTTTAACCAATCTTGTGCATCCAATAAGTGTGTTTGTGTCATTGGTTAAACATTTAGGTCATTTTCGTCCTCCCTAGGCTTATTTTAATCCAATGTCGGTTTTATCCAATGTTGTGCATCCAATAAGTGATTTTGTGTCATTGGTTGGCCATTAAGGTCATTTTCGTCCTTGCGAGGCTTACTCTAATCAAATTTGGTTTTTAAACAATCTTGTGCATGCAATAAGTGGGTTTGTGTCATTGGTTGAACGTTTAGGTCATTTTCGTCCTCCCTTGCCTTAATCTAATCCAATTAGGGTTTTTAACCATTCTTGTGCATCCAATAAGTGCGTTTGTGTCATTGGTTAAACATTTAGGTAATTTTCGTCCTCCCTAGGCTTATTCTAATCCAATTAGGGTTTTTAACCAATCTTGTGCATCCAATAAGTGCGTTTGTGTCATTGGTTAAACATTTAGGTCATTTTCGTCCACCCTAGGATTATTTTAATCCAATGTCGGTTTTTATCCAATCTTGTGCATCTAATAAGTGATTTTGTGTCATTGGTTGGCCATTTAGGTCATTTTCGTCCTTGCTAGGCTTACTCTAATCAAATTAGGTTTTTAAACAATCTTGTGCATCCAATAAGTGGGTTTGTGTCATTGGTTGAACATTAGGTCATTTTCGTCCTCCCTAAGCTTATTCTAATCTAATTAGGATTTTTAACCAATCTTGTGCATCCAATAAGTGCGTTTGTGTCATTGGTTTAACATTTAGGTCATTTTGGTCCTCCATAGGCTAATTCTAATCCAATTTGGTTTTTTAACCAATCTTGTGCTTAAAATAAGTGATTTTGTGTCATTGGTTGAACATTTCGGTCATTTTCGTCCTCTTTAGGCTTATTCTAATCCAATTAGGGTTTTTAACCAATCTTGTGAATCCAATAAGTGCGTTTATGTCATTGGTTGAATATTTAGGTCATTCTCGTCCTCCCTAGGCTTAATTTAATCCAATGTCGGTTTTTATCCAATCTTGTGCATCCAATAAGTGATTTTGTGTCATTGGTTGGCCATTAAGGTCATTTTCGTCCTTGCTAGGCTCACTCTAATCAAATTAGGTTTTTAATCAATCTTGTTCATCCGATAAGTGGGTTTGTGTCATTGGTTGAACATTAGGTCATTTTCCTCCTCCCCTAGGCTTATTCTAATCGAATTCGGGTTTTTAACCAATCTGTTGCATCCAATAAGTGCGTTTGTGTCATTGGATGAACATTTAGGTCACTTTGGTCCTCCATAGGCTTATTCTAATCCAATTAGGGTTTTTAACCAATCTTGTGCATCCAATAAGTGTGTTTGTGTCATTGGTTAAACATTTAGGTCATTTTCGTCCTCCCTAGGCTTATTTTAAACCAATGTCGGTTTTTATCCAATCTTGTGCATCCAATAAGTGATTTTGTGTCATTGGTTGGCCATTTAGGTCATTTTCGTCCTTGCCAGGCTTACTCTAATCAAATTAGGTTTTTAAACAATCTTGTGCATCCAATTAGTGGGTTTGTGTCATTGGTTGAACATTAGGTCATTTTCCTCCTCCCCTAGGCTTATTCTAATCGAATTAGGGTTTTTAAACAATCTTTTGCATCCAATAAGTGTGTCTGTGTCATTGGATGAACATTTAGGTCATTTTGGTCCTCCATGGGCTAATTCTAATCCAATTTGGTTTTTTAACCAATCTTGTGCTTAAAATAAGTGATTTTGTGTCATTGGTTGAACATTTAGGTCATTTTCGTCCTCTTTAGGCTTATTCTAATCCAATTAGGGTTTTTAACCAATCTTGTGAATCCAATAAGTGCGTTTAATTCATTGGTTGAATATTTAGGTCATTCTCGTCCTCCCTAGGCTTAATTTAATCCAATGTCGGTTTTTATCCAATCTTGTGCATCCAATAAGTGATTTTGTGTCATTGGTTGGCCATTAAGGTCATTTTCGTCCTTGCTAGGCTCACTCTAATCAAATTAGGTTTTTAATCAATCTTGTTCATCCGATAAGTGGGTTTGTGTCATTGGTTGAACATTAGGTCATTTTCCTCCTCCCCTAGGCTTATTCTAATCGAATTCGGGTTTTTAACCAATCTGTTGCATCCAATAAGTGCGTTTGTGTCATTGGATGAACATTTAGGTCACTTTGGTCCTCCATAGGCTTATTCTAATCCAATTAGGGTTTTTAACCAATCTTGTGCATCCAATAAGTGTGTTTGTGTCATTGGTTAAACATTTAGGTCATTTTCGTCCTCCCTAGGCTTATTTTAAACCAATGTCGGTTTTTATCCAATCTTGTGCATCCAATAAGTGATTTTGTGTCATTGGTTGGCCATTTAGGTCATTTTCGTCCTTGCTAGGCTTACTCTAATCAAATTAGGTTTTTAAACAATCTTGTGCATCCAATAAGTGGGTTTGTGTCATTGGTTGAACATTAGGTCATTTTCGTCCTCCCTAAGCTTATTCTAATCTAATTAGGATTTTTAACCAATCTTGTGCATCCAATAAGTGCGTTTGTGTCATTGGTTTAACATTTAGGTCATTTTGGTCCTCCATAGGCTAATTCTAATCCAATTTGGTTTTTTAACCAATCTTGTGCTTAAAATAAGTGATTTTGTGTCATTGGTTGAACATTTCGGTCATTTTCGTCCTCTTTAGGCTTATTCTAATCCAATTAGGGTTTTTAACCAATCTTGTGAATCCAATAAGTGCGTTTATGTCATTGGTTGAATATTTAGGTCATTCTCGTCCTCCCTAGGCTTAATTTAATCCAATGTCGGTTTTTATCCAATCTTGTGCATCCAATAAGTGATTTTGTGTCATTGGTTGGCCATTAAGGTCATTTTCGTCCTTGCTAGGCTCACTCTAATCAAATTAGGTTTTTAATCAATCTTGTTCATCCGATAAGTGGGTTTGTGTCATTGGTTGAACATTAGGTCATTTTCCTCCTCCCCTAGGCTTATTCTAATCGAATTCGGGTTTTTAACCAATCTGTTGCATCCAATAAGTGCGTTTGTGTCATTGGATGAACATTTAGGTCACTTTGGTCCTCCATAGGCTTATTCTAATCCAATTAGGTTTTTTAACCAATCTTGTGCTTAAAATAAGTTATTTTGTGTCATTGGTTGAACATTTAGGTCATTTTCGTCCTCCCTAGGCTTATTCTAAACCAATTAGGGTTTTTAACCAATCTTGTGCATCCAATAAGTGCGTTTGTGTCATTGGTTGAACATTTACGTCATTCTCGTCCTCCCTAGGCTTATTTTAATCCAATGTTGGTTTTTATCCAATCTTGTGCATCCAATAAGTGATTTTGTGTCATTGGTTGGCCATTAAGGTCATTTTCGTCCTTGCGAGGCTTACTCTAATCAAATTAGGTTTTTAAACAATCTTGTGCATGCAATAAGTGGGTTTGTGTCATTGGTTGAACATTTAGGTCATTTTCGTCCTCCCTAGCCTTAATCTAATCCAATTAGGGTTTTTAACCAATCTTGTGCATCCAATAAGTGCGTTTGTGTCATTGGTTTAACATTTAGGTCATTTTCGTCCTCCCTAGGCTTATTCTAATCCAATTAGGGTTTTTAACCAATCTTGTGCATCCAATAAGTGTGTTTGTGTCATTGGTTAAACATTTAGGTCATTTTCGTCCTCCCTAGGCTTATTTTAAACCAATGTCGGTTTTTATCCAATCTTGTGCATCCAATAAGTGATTTTGTGTCATTGGTTGGCCATTTAGGTCATTTTCGTCCTTGCCAGGCTTACTCTAATCAAATTAGGTTTTTAAACAATCTTGTGCATCCAATTAGTGGGTTTGTGTCATTGGTTGAACATTAGGTCATTTTCCTCCTCCCCTAGGCTTATTCTAATCGAATTAGGGTTTTTAAACAATCTTTTGCATCCAATAAGTGTGTCTGTGTCATTGGATGAACATTTAGGTCATTTTGGTCCTCCATGGGCTAATTCTAATCCAATTTGGTTTTTTAACCAATCTTGTGCTTAAAATAAGTGATTTTGTGTCATTGGTTGAACATTTAGGTCATTTTCGTCCTCTTTAGGCTTATTCTAATCCAATTAGGGTTTTTAACCAATCTTGTGAATCCAATAAGTGCGTTTAATTCATTGGTTGAATATTTAGGTCATTCTCGTCCTCCCTAGGCTTAATTTAATCCAATGTCGGTTTTTATCCAATCTTGTGCATCCAATAAGTGATTTTGTGTCATTGGTTGGCCATTAAGGTCATTTTCGTCCTTGCTAGGCTCACTCTAATCAAATTAGGTTTTTAATCAATCTTGTTCATCCGATAAGTGGGTTTGTGTCATTGGTTGAACATTAGGTCATTTTCCTCCTCCCCTAGGCTTATTCTAATCGAATTCGGGTTTTTAACCAATCTGTTGCATCCAATAAGTGCGTTTGTGTCATTGGATGAACATTTAGGTCACTTTGGTCCTCCATAGGCTTATTCTAATCCAATTAGGGTTTTTAACCAATCTTGTGCATCCAATAAGTGTGTTTGTGTCATTGGTTAAACATTTAGGTCATTTTCGTCCTCCCTAGGCTTATTTTAAACCAATGTCGGTTTTTATCCAATCTTGTGCATCCAATAAGTGATTTTGTGTCATTGGTTGGCCATTTAGGTCATTTTCGTCCTTGCCAGGCTTACTCTAATCAAATTAGGTTTTTAAACAATCTTGTGCATCCAATAAGTGGGTTTGTGTCATTGGTTGAACATTAGGTCATTTTCCTCCTCCCCTAGGCTTATTCTAATCGAATTAGGGTTTTTAAACAATCTTTTGCATCCAATAAGTGCGTTTGTGTCATTGGATGAACATTTAGGTCATTTTCGTCCTCCCTAAGCTTATTCTAATCCAATTAGGGTTTTTAACCAATCTTGTGCATCCAATAAGTGCGTTTGTGTCATTGGTTGAACATTTAGGTCATTTTCGTCCTCCCTAGGCTTATTTTAATCCAATGTCGGTATTTATCCAATCTTGTGCATCCAATAAGTGATTTTGTGTCATTGGTTGGCCATTAAGGTCATTTTCGTCCTTGCGAGGCTTACTCTAATCAAATTAGGTTTTTCAACAATCTTGTGCATGCAATAAGTGGGTTTGTGTCATTGGTTGAACATTTAGGTCATTTTCGTCCTCCCTAGCCTTAATCTAATCCAATTAGGGTTTTTAACCAATCTTGTGCATCCAATAAGTGCGTTTGTGTCATTGGTTTAACATTTAGGTCATTTTCGTCCTCCCTAGGCTTATTCTAATCCAATTAGGGTTTTTAACCAATCTTGTGCATCCAATAAGTGCGTTTGTGTCATTGGTTAAACATTTAGGTCATTTTCGTCCTCCCTAGGCTTTTTTTAATCCAATGTCGGTTTTTATCCAATCTTGTGCATCCAATAAGTGATTTTGTGTCATTGGTTGGCCATTTAGGTCATTTTCGTCCTTGCTAGGCTTACTCTAATCAAATTAGGTTTTTAAACAATCTTGTGCATCCAATAAGTGGGTTTGTGTCATTGGTTGAACATTAGGTCATTTTCGTCCTCCCTAAGCTTATTCTAATCTAATTAGGATTTTTAACCAATCTTGTGCATCCAATAAGTGCGTTTGTGTCATTGGTTTAACATTTAGGTCATTTTGGTCCTCCATAGGCTAATTCTAATCCAATTTGGTTTTTTAACCAATCTTGTGCTTAAAATA
>JBBPBQ010020323.1:36784186-36802360 GCA_037974755.1 Cicer yamashitae
TTGTGTCATTGGTTGGCCATTAAGGTCATTTTCGTCCTTGCGAGGCTTACTCTAATCAAATTAGGTTTTTAAACAATCTTGTGCATGCAATAAGTGGGTTTGTGTCATTGGTTGAACATTTAGGTCATTTTCGTCCTCCCTAGCCTTAATCTAATCCAATTAGGGTTTTTAACCAATCTTGTGCATCCAATAAGTGCATTTGTGTCATTGGTTTAACGTTTAGGTCATTTTCGTCCTCCCTAACCTTAATCTAATCCAATTAGGGTTTTTAACCAATCTTGTGCATCCAATAAGTGCATTTGTTTCATTGGTTTAACATTTAGGTCATTTTCGTCCTCCCTAGGCTTATTCTAATCCAATTAGGGTTTTTAACCAATCTTGTGCATCCAATAAGTGCGTTTGTGTCATTGGTTAAACATTTAGGTCATTTTCGTCCTCCCTAGGCTTAATTTAATCCAAAGTCGGTTTTTATCCAATCTTGTGCATCCAATAAGTGATTTTGTGTCATTGGTTGGCCATTTAGGTCATTTTCGTCCTTGCCAGGCTTACTCTAATCAAATTAGGTTTTTAAACATTCTTGTGCATCCAATAAGTGGGTTTGTGTCATTGGTTAAACATTTATGCCATTTTCGTCCTCCCATAGGCTTATTCTAATCTAATTAGGGTTTTTAACCAATCTTGTGCATCCAATAAGTGCGTTTGTGTCATTGGATGAACATTTAGGTCACTTTGGTCCTCCATAGGCTTATTCTAATCCAATTAGGTTTTTTAACCAATCTTGTGCTTAAAATAAGTTATTTTGTGTCATTGGTTGAACATTTAGATCATTTTCGTCCTCCCTAGGCTTATTCTAATCCAATTAGGGTTTTTAACCAATCTTGTGCATCCAATAAGTGATTTTGTGTCATTGGTTGGCCATTTAGTTCATTTTCGTCTTGCTAGGCTCACTCTAATCAAATTAGGTTTTTAAACAATCTTGTTCATCCAATAACTGGGTTTGTGTCATTGGTTGAACATTTAGGTCATTTTCCTCCTCCCCTAGGCTTATTCTAATCGAATTAGGGTTTTTAACCAATCTTTTGCATCCAATAAGTGCGTTTGTGTCATTGGATGAACATTTAGGTCACTTTGGTCCTCCATAGGCTTATTCTAATCCAATTAGGTTTTTTAACCAATCTTGTGCTTAAAATAAGTTATTTTGTGTCATTGGTTGAACATTTAGGCCATTTTCGTCCTCCCTAGGCTTATTCTAATCCAATTAGGGTTTTTAACCAATCTTGTGCATCCAATAAGTGCGTTTGTGTCATTGGTTAAACATTTAGGTCATTTTCGTCCTCCCTAGGCTTATTTTAATCCAATGTCCTTTTTTATCTAATCTTGTGCATCCAATAAGTGATTTTGTGTCATTGGTTGGCCATTTAGTTCATTTTCGTCCTTGCTAGGCTCACTCTAATCAAATTAGGTTTTTAAACAATCTTGTTCATCCATTAAGTGGGTTTGTGTCATTGGTTGAGCATTAGGTCATTTTCCTCCTCCCCTAGGCTTATTCTAATCGAATTAGGGTTTTTAACCAAACTTTTGCATCCAATAAGTGCGTTTGTGTCATTGGATGAATATTTAGGTCATTTTGGTCCTCCATAGGCTTATTCTAATCCAATTAGGTTTTTTAACCAATCTTGTGCTTAAAATAAGTGATTTTGTGTCATTGGTTGAACATTTAGGTCATTTTCGTCCTCCCTAGGCTTATTTTAATCCAATGTCGGTTTTTATCCAATCTTGTGCATCCAATAATTGATTTTGTGTCATTGGTTGGCCATTTAGGTCATTTTCGTCCTTGCCAGGCTTACTCTAATCAAATTAGGTTTTTAAACAATCTTGTGCATCCAATAAGTGGGTTTGTGTCATTGGTTAAACATGTATGTCATTTTCGTCCTCCCCTAGGCTTATTCTAATCTAATTAGGGTTTTTAACCAATCTTGTGCATCCAATAAGTGCGTTTGTGTCATTGGTTGAACATTTAGGTCATTTTCCTTCTCCCTTGGCTTATTCTAATCCAATTAGGGTTTTTCACCTATCTTGTGCATCAGGGTTTTTAACCAATCTTGTGCAACCAATAAGTGCGTTTGTGTCATAGGATGAACATTTAGGTCACTTTGGTCCTCCATAGGCTTATTCTAATCCAATTAGGTTTTTTAACCAATCTTGTGCTTAAAATAAGTTATTTTTTGTCATTGGTTGAACATTTAGGTCATTTTCGTTCTCCCTAGGCTTATTCTAATCCAATTAGGGTTTTTAACCAATCTTGTGCATCCAATAAGTGCGTTTGTGTCGTTGGTTGAACATTTAGGTCATTTTCGTCCTCCCTAGGCTTATTTTAATCCAATGTCCGTTTTTATCCAATCTTGTGCATCCAATAAGTGATTTAGTGTCATTTGTTGGCCATTAAGGTCATCTTCGTCCTTGCGAGGCTTACTCTAATCAAATTAGGTTTTTAAACAATCTTGTGCATGCAATAAGTGGGTTTGTGTCATTGGTTGAACATTTAGGTCATTATCGTCCTCGCTAGCCTTAATCTAATCCAATTAGGATTTTTAACCAATCTTGTGCATCCAATAAGTGCGTTTGTGTCATTGGTTTAACATTTAGGTCATTTTCGTCCTCCCTAGGCTTATTCTGATCCAATTAGCATTTTTAATTAATCCTGTGCATCCAATAAGTGCGTTTGTGTCATTGGTTAAACATTTAGGTCATTTTCGTCCTCCCTAGGCTTAATTTAATCCAAAGTCGGATTTTATCCAATCTTGTGCATCCAATAAGTGATTTTGTGTCATTGGTTGGCCATTTAGGTCATTTTCGTCCTTGCCAGGCTTACTCTAATCAAATTAGGTTTTTAAACAATCTTGTGCATCCAATAAGTGGGTTTGTGTCATTGGTTAAACATTTATGTCATTTTCGTCCTCCCCTAGGCTTATTCTAATCTAATTAGGGTTTTTAACCAATCTTGTGCATCCAATAAGTGCGTTTGTGTCATTGGTAGAACATTTAGGTCATTTTCGTTCTCCCCGGGCTTATTCTAATCCAATTAGGGTTTTTCACCTATCTTGTGCATCAGGCTTTTTAACCAATCTTGTGCATCCAATAACTACGTTTATGTCATTAGATGAACATTTAGGTCATTTTGGTCCTCCATAGGCTTATTCTAATCCAACTAGGTTTTTAAACCAATCTTGTGCTTAAAATAAGTGATTTTATGTCATTGGTTGAACATTTACGTCATTTTCGTCCTCCCTAGGCTTATTCTAATCCAATTTGGGTTTTTAACCAATCTTGTGCATCCAATAAGTGCGTTTGTGTCATTGGTTAAACATTTAGGTCATTTTCGTCCTCTCTAGGCTTATTTTAATCCAATGTAGGTTTTTATCCAATCTTGTGCATCTAATAAGTGATTTTGTGTCATTGGTTGGCCATTTAGGTCATTTTCGTCCTTGCTAGGCTTACTCTAATCAAATTAGGTTTTTAAACAATTTTGTGCATCCAATAAGTGGGTTTGTGTCATTGGTTGAACATTTAGGTCATTTTCGTCCTCCCTAGGCTTATTCTAATCTAATTAGGATTTTTAACTAATCTTGTGCATCCAATAAGTGCGTTTGTGTCATTGGTTTAACATTTAGGTCATTTTCGTCCTCTCTTGGCTTATTCTAATGCAATTAGGGTTTTTCACCAATCTTGTGCATCAGGGTTTTTAACCAATCTTGTGCATCCAATAAGTGCGTTTGTATCATTGGTTAAACATTAAGGTCATTTTCGTCCTCCCTAGGCTGATTTTAATCCAAAGTCGGTTTTTATCCAATCTTGTGCATCCAATAAGTGATTTTGTGTCATTGGTTGGCCATTTAGGTCATTTTCGTCCTTGTCAGGCTTACTCTAATCAAATTAGGTTTTTAAACAATCTTGTGCATCCAATAAGTGGGTTTGTGTCATTGGTTAAACATTTATGTCATTTTCGTCCTCCCCTAGGCTTATTCTAATCTAATTAGGGTTTTTAACCAATCTTGTGCATCCAATAAGTGCGTTTGTGTCATTGGTAGAACATTTAGGTCATTTTCGTTCTCCCCTGGCTTATTCTAACCCAATTAGGGTTTTTCACCTATCTTGTGCATCAGGGTTTTTAACCAATCTTGTGCATCCAATAACTACGTTTATGTCATTAGATGAACATTTAGGTCATTTTGGTCCTCCATAGGCTTATTCTAATCCAATTAGGTTTTTTAACCAATCTTGTGCTTAAAATAAGTGATTTTGTGTCATTGGTTGAACATTTACGTCATTTTCATCCTCCCTAGGCTTATTCTAATCCAATTTAGGTTTTTAATCAATCTTGTGCATCCAATAAGTGCGTTTGTGTCAATGGTTAAACATTTAGGTCATTTTCGTCCTCCCTAGGCTTATTCTAATCTAATTAGGGTTTTTAACCAATCTTTTGCATCCAATAAGTGCGTTTGTGTCATTGGTTTAACATTTAGGTCATTTTCGTTCTCTCTTGGCTTATTCTAATGCAATTAGGGTTTTTCTCCTATCTTGTGCATCAGGGTTTTTAACCAATCTTGTGCATCCAATAAGTGCGTTTGTGTCATTGGATGAACATTTAGGTCATTTTGTTCCTCCATAGGCTTTTCTAATCCAATTAGGTTTTTTAACCAATGTTGTGCTGAAAATAAGTGATTTTGTGTCATTGGTTGAACATTTAGGTCATTTTCGTCCTCCCTAGGCTTATTCTAATCCAATTAGGGTTTTTATCCAATCTTGTGCATCCAATAAGTGATTTTGTGTCATTAGTTGGCCATTTAGGTCATTTTCGTCCTTGCTAGGCTTACTTTAATCAAATTAGGTTTTTAAACAATCTTGTGCATCCAATAAGTGGCTTTGTGTCATTGGTGAAACATTTATGTCATTTTCGTCCTCCCCTAGGCTTATTCTAATCTAATTAGGGTTTTTAACCAATCTTGTGCATCCAATAAGTGCGTTTGTGTCATTGGTTGAACATTTAGGTCATTTTCGTTCTCCCTTGGCTTATTCTAATCCAATTAGGGTTTTTCACCTATCTTGTGCATCAGGGTTTTTAACCAATCTTGAGCATCCAATAAGTGGGTTTGTGTCATTGGTTGAACATTTAGGTCATTCTCGTCCTCCCCTAGGCTTATTCTAATCGAATTAGGGTTTTTAACCAATCTTGTGCATACAATAAGTGTGTTTGTGTCATTGGATGAACATTTAGGTCAATTTGGTCCTCCGTAGGCTTATTCTAATCCAATTAGGTTTTTTAACCAATCTTATGCTTAAAATAAATGATTTTGTGTCATTGGTTGAATATTTAGGTCATTTTCGTCCTCCCTAGGCTTATTCTAATCCAATTAGGGTTTTTTAACCAATCTTGTGCATCCAATAAGTGCGTTTGTGTCATTGGTTGAACATTTAGGTCATTTTCGTCCTCCCTAGGCTTATTTTAATCCAATGTCGGTTTTTATCCGATCTTGTGCGTCCAATAAGTGATTTTGTGTCATTGGTTGGCCATTAAGGTCATTTTCGTACTTGCTAGGCTTACTCTAATCAAATTAGGTTTTTAAACAATCTTGTCCATCCAATAAGTGGGTTTGTGTCATTGGTTGAACATTTAGGTCATTTTCGTCCTCCGTAGCCTTATTCTAATCCAATTAGGGTTTTTAACCAATCTTTTGCATCCAATAAGTGTGTTTGTGTCATTGGTTGAACATTTAGGTCATTTTCGTCCTCCCCTAGGCTTATTCTAATCTAATTAGGGTTTTTAACCAATCTTGTGCATCCTATAAGTGCGTTTGTGTCATTGGTTGAACATTTAGGTCATTTTCGTTCTCCCTTGGCTTATTCTAATCCAATTAGGGTTTTTCTCCTATCTTGTGCATCAGGGTTTTTAACCAATCTTGTGCATCCAATAAGTGCGTTTGTGTCATTGGATGAACATTTAGGTCATTTTGGTCCTCCGTAGGCTTATTCTAATCCAATTATGTTTTTTAACCAATCTTGTGCTTAAAATAAGTGATTTTGTGTCATTGGTTGAACATTTAGGTCATTTTCGTCCTCCCTAGGCTTATTCTAATCCAATTAGGGTTTTTAACCAATCTTGTTCATCCAATAAGTGCGTTTGTTTCATAGGTTAAACATTTAGGTCATTTTCGTCCTCCCCAGGCTTATTTTAATCCATTGTCGGTTTTTATCCAATCTTGTGCATCTAATAAGTGATTTTGTGTCATTGGTTGGCCATTTAGGTCATTTTCGTCCTTGCTAGGCTTACTCTAATCAAATTAGGTTTTTAAACAATTTTGTGCATCCAATAAGTGGGTTTGTGTCATTAATTTAACATTTAGGTCATTTTCGTCCTCCCTAGGCTTATTCTAATCTAATTAGGATTTTTAACCAATCTTGTGCATCCAATAAGTGGGTTTGTGTCATTGGTTGAACATTTAGGACATTTTCGTCCTCCTGTAGGCTTATTCTAATCTAATTAGGGTTTTTAACCAATCTTGTGCATCCAATAAGTGCGTTTGTCTCATTGGATGAACATTTAGGTCATTTTGGTCCTCATTAGGCTTATTCTAATCCAATTAGGTTTTTTAACCAATCTTGTGCTTAAAATAAGTGATTTTGTGTCATTGGTTGAACATTTAGGTCATTTTCGTCCTCCCTAGGCTTATTCTAATCCAATTAGGGTTTTTTACCAATCTTGTGCATCCCATTAGTGGGTTTGTGTCATTGGTTGAACATTTAGGTCATTTCCGTCCTCCCTAGGCTTATTTTAATCCAATGTCGGTTTTTATCCAATCTTGTGCATTCAATAAGTGATTTTGTGTCATTGGTTGGCCATTAAGGTCATTTTCGTCCTTGCTAGGCTTACTCTAACCAAATTAGGTTTTTAAACAATTTTGTGCATCCAATAAGTGGGTTTGAGTCATTGTTGAACATTTAGGTCATTTTCGTCCTCCCAAGCCTTATTCTAATCCAATTAGGGTTTTTAACCAATCTTTTGCATCCAATAAATGCGTTTGTGTCATTGGTTGAACATTTAGGTCATTTTCGTCCTCCCCTAGATTATTCTAATCTAATTAGGGTTTTTAACCAATCTTGTGCATCCAATAAATGCGTTTGTGTCATTGGTTGCACATTTAGGTCATTTTCGTTCTCCCTTGGCTTATTCTAATCCAATTAGGGCTTTTCACATATCTTGTGCATCAGGGTTTTTAACCAATCATGTGCATCCAATAAGTGCGTTTGTGTCATTGGATGAACATTTAGGTCATTTTGGTCCTCCGTAGGCTTATTCTAATCCAATTAGGGTTTTTCACCTATCTTGTGCATCAGGGTTTTTAACCAATCTTTTGCATCCAATAACTACGTTTATGTCATTAGATGAACATTTAGGTCATTTTGGTCCTCATTAGGCTTATTCTAATCCAATTAGGTTTTTTAACCAATCTTGTGCTTAAAATAAGTGATTTTGTGTCATTGGTTGACCATTTAGGTCATTTTCGTCCTCCCTAGGCTTATTCTAATCCAATTAGGGTTTTTAACCAATCTTGTGCATCCAATAAGTGCGTTTGTGTCGTTGGTTAAACATTTAGGTCATATTCGTCCTCCCTACGCTTATTTTAATCCAATGTCGGTTTTTATACAATCTTGTACATCCACTAATTGGGTTTGTGTCATTGGTTGAACATTTAGGTCATTTTCGTCCTCCCCTAGGCTTATTCTAATCTAATTAGGGTTTTTAACCAATCCTGTGCATCCAATAAGTGCGTTTGTGTCATTGGATGAACATTTAAGTCATTTTGGTCCTCCGTAGGATTATTCTAATCCAATTAGGTTTTTTAACCAATCTTATGCTTAAAATAAGTGATTTTGTGTCATTGGTTGAACATTTAGGTCATTTTCATCCTCCCTAGGCTTATTCTAATCCAATTAGGGTTTTATACCAATCTTGTGCATCCAATAAGTGCGTTTGTGTCATTGGGTAAACATTTAGGTCATTTTCGTCCTCCCTAGGCTAATTTTAATCCAATGTCGGTTTTTATCCAATCTTGTGCATCTAATAAGTGATTTTGTGTCATTGGTTGGCCATTAAGGTCATTTTCGTCCTTGCTAGGCTTAATCTAATCAAATTAGGTTTTTAAACAATCTTGTCCATCCAATAAGTGGGTTTGTGTCATTGGTTGAACATTTCGGTCATTTTCGTCATCCCTAGCCTTATTCTAATCCAATTAGGGTTTTTAACCAATCTTTTGCATGCAATAATGGCGTTTGTGTCATTGGTTGAACATTTAGGTCATTTTCGTCCTCCCCTAGGCTTATTCTAATCTAATTAGGGTTTTTAACCAATCTTGTGCATCCAATAAGTGCGTTTGTGTCATTGGTTGAACATTTAGGTCATTTTTGTTCTCCCTTGGCTTATTCTAATCCAATTAGGGTTTTTCTCCTATCTTGTGCATCAGGGTTTTAACCAATCTTGTGCATCCAATAAGTGCGTTTGTGTCGTTGGATGAACATTTAGGTCATTTTGGTCCTCCGTAGGCTTATTCTAATCCAATTAGGTTTTTTAACCAATCTTGTGCTTAAAATAAGTGATTTTGTTTCATTGGTTGAACATTTAGGTCACTTTCGTCCTCCCAAGGCTTATTCTAATCCAATTAGGGTTTTTAACCAATCTTGTGCATCCAATAAGTGCGTTTGTGTCATTGGTTGAACATTTAGGTCATTTTCGTCCTCCCAAGGCTTATTTTAATCCAATTAGGGTTTTTAACCAATCTTTTGCATCCAATAAATGCGTTTGTGTCATTGGTTGAACATTTAGGTCATTTTCGTCCTCCCCTAGATTATTCTAATCTAATTAGGGTTTTTAACCAATCTTGTGCATCCAATAAATGCGTTTGTGTCATTGGTTGCACATTTAGGTCATTTTCGTTCTCCCTTGGCTTATTCTAATCCAATTAGGGCTTTTCACATATCTTGTGCATCAGGGTTTTTAACCAATCATGTGCATCCAATAAGTGCGTTTGTGTCATTGGATGAACATTTAGGTCATTTTGGTCCTCCGTAGGCTTATTCTAAACCAATTAGGGTTTTTCACCTATCTTGTGCATCAGGGTTTTTAACCAATCTTTTGCATCCAATAACTACGTTTATGTCATTAGATGAACATTTAGGTCATTTTGGTCCTCATTAGGCTTATTCTAATCCAATTAGGTTTTTTAACCAATCTTGTGCTTAAAATAAGTGATTTTGTGTCATTGGTTGACCATTTAGGTCATTTTCGTCCTCCCTAGGCTTATTCTAATCCAATTAGGGTTTTTAACCAATCTTGTGCATCCAATAAGTGCGTTTGTGTCGTTGGTTAAACATTTAGGTCATATTCGTCCTCCCTACGCTTATTTTAATCCAATGTCGGTTTTTATACAATCTTGTACATCCACTAATTGGGTTTGTGTCATTGGTTGAACATTTAGGTCATTTTCGTCCTCCCCTAGGCTTATTCTAATCTAATTAGGGTTTTTAACCAATCCTGTGCATCCAATAAGTGCGTTTGTGTCATTGGATGAACATTTAAGTCATTTTGGTCCTCCGTAGGATTATTCTAATCCAATTAGGTTTTTTAACCAATCTTATGCTTAAAATAAGTGATTTTGTGTCATTGGTTGAACATTTAGGTCATTTTCATCCTCCCTAGGCTTATTCTAATCCAATTAGGGTTTTATACCAATCTTGTGCATCCAATAAGTGCGTTTGTGTCATTGGGTAAACATTTAGGTCATTTTCGTCCTCCCTAGGCTAATTTTAATCCAATGTCGGTTTTTATCCAATCTTGTGCATCTAATAAGTGATTTTGTGTCATTGGTTGGCCATTAAGGTCATTTTCGTCCTTGCTAGGCTTAATCTAATCAAATTAGGTTTTTAAACAATCTTGTCCATCCAATAAGTGGGTTTGTGTCATTGGTTGAACATTTCGGTCATTTTCGTCATCCCTAGCCTTATTCTAATCCAATTAGGGTTTTTAACCAATCTTTTGCATGCAATAATGGCGTTTGTGTCATTGGTTGAACATTTAGGTCATTTTCGTCCTCCCCTAGGCTTATTCTAATCTAATTAGGGTTTTTAACCAATCTTGTGCATCCAATAAGTGCGTTTGTGTCATTGGTTGAACATTTAGGTCATTTTTGTTCTCCCTTGGCTTATTCTAATCCAATTAGGGTTTTTCTCCTATCTTGTGCATCAGGGTTTTAACCAATCTTGTGCATCCAATAAGTGCGTTTGTGTCGTTGGATGAACATTTAGGTCATTTTGGTCCTCCGTAGGCTTATTCTAATCCAATTAGGTTTTTTAACCAATCTTGTGCTTAAAATAAGTGATTTTGTTTCATTGGTTGAACATTTAGGTCACTTTCGTCCTCCCAAGGCTTATTCTAATCCAATTAGGGTTTTTAACCAATCTTGTGCATCCAATAAGTGCGTTTGTGTCATTGGTTGAACATTTAGGTCATTTTCGTCCTCCCAAGGCTTATTTTAATCCAATTAGGGTTTTTAACCAATCTTTTGCATCCAATAAATGCGTTTGTGTCATTGGTTGAACATTTAGGTCATTTTCGTCCTCCCCTAGATTATTCTAATCTAATTAGGGTTTTTAACCAATCTTGTGCATCCAATAAATGCGTTTGTGTCATTGGTTGCACATTTAGGTCATTTTCGTTCTCCCTTGGCTTATTCTAATCCAATTAGGGCTTTTCACATATCTTGTGCATCAGGGTTTTTAACCAATCATGTGCATCCAATAAGTGCGTTTGTGTCATTGGATGAACATTTAGGTCATTTTGGTCCTCCGTAGGCTTATTCTAAACCAATTAGGGTTTTTCACCTATCTTGTGCATCAGGGTTTTTAACCAATCTTTTGCATCCAATAACTACGTTTATGTCATTAGATGAACATTTAGGTCATTTTGGTCCTCATTAGGCTTATTCTAATCCAATTAGGTTTTTTAACCAATCTTGTGCTTAAAATAAGTGATTTTGTGTCATTGGTTGAACATTTAGGTCATTTTCGTCCTCCCTAGGCTTATTCTAATCCAATTAGGGTTTTTAACCAATCTTGTGCATCCAATAAGTGCGTTTGTGTCGTTGGTTAAACATTTAGGTCATATTCGTCCTCCCTACGCTTATTTTAATCCAATGTCGGTTTTTATACAATCTTGTACATCCACTAATTGGGTTTGTGTCATTGGTTGAACATTTAGGTCATTTTCGTCCTCCCCTAGGCTTATTCTAATCTAATTAGGGTTTTTAACCAATCCTGTGCATCCAATAAGTGCGTTTGTGTCATTGGATGAACATTTAAGTCATTTTGGT
This sequence comes from Cicer yamashitae, assembly GCA_037974755.1. NCBI lineage: Eukaryota > Viridiplantae > Streptophyta > Magnoliopsida > Fabales > Fabaceae > Cicer > Cicer yamashitae. Next base: position 36,795,607 of record JBBPBQ010020323.1, read on the forward strand.
CCTCCGTAGGATTATTCTAATCCAATTAGGTTTTTTAACCAATCTTATGCTTAAAATAAGTGATTTTGTGTCATTGGTTGAACATTTAGGTCATTTTCATCCTCCCTAGGCTTATTCTAATCCAATTAGGGTTTTATACCAATCTTGTGCATCCAATAAGTGCGTTTGTGTCATTGGGTAAACATTTAGGTCATTTTCGTCCTCCCTAGGCTAATTTTAATCCAATGTCGGTTTTTATCCAATCTTGTGCATCTAATAAGTGATTTTGTGTCATTGGTTGGCCATTAAGGTCATTTTCGTCCTTGCTAGGCTTAATCTAATCAAATTAGGTTTTTAAACAATCTTGTCCATCCAATAAGTGGGTTTGTGTCATTGGTTGAACATTTCGGTCATTTTCGTCATCCCTAGCCTTATTCTAATCCAATTAGGGTTTTTAACCAATCTTTTGCATGCAATAATGGCGTTTGTGTCATTGGTTGAACATTTAGGTCATTTTCGTCCTCCCCTAGGCTTATTCTAATCTAATTAGGGTTTTTAACCAATCTTGTGCATCCAATAAGTGCGTTTGTGTCATTGGTTGAACATTTAGGTCATTTTTGTTCTCCCTTGGCTTATTCTAATCCAATTAGGGTTTTTCTCCTATCTTGTGCATCAGGGTTTTAACCAATCTTGTGCATCCAATAAGTGCGTTTGTGTCGTTGGATGAACATTTAGGTCATTTTGGTCCTCCGTAGGCTTATTCTAATCCAATTAGGTTTTTTAACCAATCTTGTGCTTAAAATAAGTGATTTTGTGTCATTGGTTGAACATTTAGGTCATTTTCGTCCTCCCTAGGCTTATTCTAATCCAATTAGGGTTTTTAATCAATCTTGTGCATGCAATAAGTGCGTTTGTGTCATTGGTTGACCATTTAGGTCATTTCCGTCCTCCCCTAGGCTTATTCTAATCTAATTAGGGTTTTTAACCAATCTTGTGCATCCAATAAGTGCCTTTGTGTCATTGGTTGAACATTTAGGTCATTTTTGTTCTCCCTTGGCTTATTCTAATCCAATTAGGGTTTTTCTCCTATCTTGTGCATCAGGGTTTTAACCAATCTTGTGCATCCAATAAGTGCGTTTGTGTCGTTGGATGAACATTTAGGTCATTTTGGTCCTCCGTAGGCTTATTCTAATCCAATTAGGTTTTTTAACCAATCTTGTGCTTAAAATAAGTGATTTTGTTTCATTGGTTGAACATTTAGGTCACTTTCGTCCTCCCAAGGCTTATTCTAATCCAATTAGGGTTTTTAACCAATCTTGTGCATCCAATAAGTGCGTTTGTGTCATTGGTTGAACATTTAGGTCATTTTCGTCCTCCCAAGGCTTATTTTAATCCAATGTCGGTTTTTATCCAATCTTGTGCATTCAATAAGTGATTTTGTGTCATTGGTTGGCCATTAAGGTCATTTTCGTCTTTGCTGGGCTTACTCTAATCAAATTAGGTTTTTAAACAATTTTGTGCATCCAATAAGTGGGTTTGTGTCATTGTTGAAAATTTAGGTCATTTTCGTCCTCCCTAGCCTTATTCTAATCCAATTAGGGTTTTTAACCAATCTTTTGCATCCAATAAATGCGTTTGTGTCATTGGTTGAACATTTAGGTCATTTTCGTCCTCCCCTAGATTATTCTAATCTAATTAGGGTTTTTAACCAATCTGGTGCATCCAATAAATGCGTTTGTGTCATTGGTTGAACATTTAGGTCATTTTCGTTCTCCCTTGGCTTATTCTAATCCAATTAGGGTTTTTCACCTATCTTGTGCATTAGGGTTTTTAACCAATCATGTGCATCCAATAAGTGCGTTTGTGTCATTGGATGAACATTTAGGTTATTTTGGTCCTCCGTAGGCTTATTCTAATCCAATTAGTTTTTTGACCAATCTTGTGCTTAAAATAAGTGATTTTGTTTCATTGGTTGAACATTTAGGTCATTTTCGTCCTCCAAAGGCTTATTCTAATCCAATTTGGGTTTTTAACCAATCTTGTGCATCCAATAAGTGCGTTTGTGTCATTGGTTAAACATTTAGGTCATTTTCGTCCTCCCTAAGCTTATTTTAATCGAATGTCAGTTTTTATCCAATCTTGTGCATCCAATAATTGATTTTGTGTCATTGGTTGTCATTTAGGTCATTTTCGTCCTTGCTAGGCTTACTCTAATCAAATTAGGTTTTTAAAGAAGCTTGTGCATCCAATAAGTAGGTTTGTGTCATTGGTTGAACATTTAGTCATTTTCGTCCTCCCATGGGCTTAATCTAATCTAATTAGGGTTTTTAACCAATCTTGTGCATCCAATAAGTGCGTTTGTGTCATTGGATGAACATTTAGGTACTTTTGGTCCTCCATAGGCTTATTCTAATCCAATTAGGTTTTTTAACCAATCTTGTGCTTAAAATAAGTGATTTTGTGTCATTGGTTGAACATTTAGGTCATTTTCTTCCTCCCTAGGCTTATTCTAATCCAATTAGGGTTTTTAACCAATCTTGTGCATCCAATAAGTGCGTTTGTGTCATTGGTTGAACATTTAGGTCATTTTCGTCCTCCCTAGGCTTATTTTAATCCAATGTCGGTTTTTATCCAATCTTGTGCATTCAATAAGTGATTTTGTGTCATTGGTTGGCCACTAAGGTCATTTTCGTCCTTGCTAGGCTTACTCTAATCAAATTAGGTTTTTAAACAATTTTGTGCATCCAATAAGTGGGTTTGTGTCATTGTTGAACATTTAGGTCATTTTCGTCCTCCCTAGCCTTATTCTAATCCAAATAGGGTTTTTAACCAATCTTGTGCATCCCATAAGTGCGTTTGTGTCATTGGTTGAACATTTAGGTCATTTTCATTCTCCCTTGGCTTATTCTAATCCAATTAGGGTTTTTCACCTATCTTGTGCATCAGGGTTTTTAACCATTCTTGTGCATCCAATAAGTGCGTTTGTGTCATTGGATGAACATTTAGGTCATTTTGGTCCTCCGTAGGTTTATTCTAATCCAATTAGGTTTTTTAACCAATCTTGTGCTTAAAATAAGTGATTTTGTGTCATTGGTTGAACATTTAGGTCATTTTCGTCCTCCCTAGCCTTATTCTAATCCAATTAGGGTTTTTAATCAATCTTGTGCATGCAATAAGTGCGTTTGTGTCATTGGTTGACCATTTAGGTCATTTCCGTCCTCCCCTAGGCTTATTCTAATCTAATTAGGGTTTTTAACCAATCTTGTGCATCCAATAAGTGCGTTTGTGTCATTGGTTGAACATTTAGGTCATTTTTGTTCTCCCTTGGCTTATTCTAATCCAATTAGGGTTTTTCTCCTATCTTGTGCATCAGGGTTTTAACCAATCTTGTGCATCCAATAAGTGCGTTTGTGTCGTTGGATAAACATTTAGGTCATTTTGGTCCTCCGTAGGCTTATTCTAATCCAATTAGGTTTTTTAACCAATCTTGTGCTTAAAATAAGTGATTTTGTTTCATTGGTTGAACATTTAGGTCACTTTCGTCCTCCCAAGGCTTATTCTAATCCAATTAGGGTTTTTAACCAATCTTGTGCATCCAATAAGTGCGTTTGTGTCATTGGTTAAACATTTAGGTCATTTTCGTCCTCCCTAGGCTTATTTTAATCCAATGTCAGTGTTTATCCAATCTTGTGCATCCAATAAGTGATTTTGTGTCATTGGTTGGCCATTTAGGTCATTTTCGTCCTTGCTAGGCTTACTCTAATCAAATAAGGTTTTTAAACAATCTTATGCATCCAATAAGTGGGTTTGTGTCATTGGTTGAACATTTAGGTCATTTTCGTCCTCCTGTAGGCTTATTCTAATCTAATTAGGGTTTTTAACCAATCTTGTGCATCCAATAAGTGCGTTTGTGTCATTGGATGAACATTTAGGTCATTTTGGTCCTCCATAGGCTTATTCTAATCCAATTAGGATTTTTAACCAATCTTGGGCTTAAAATAAGTGATTTTGTGTCATTGGTTGAACATTTAGGTTATTTTCGTCCTCCCTAGGCTTATTCTAATCCAATTAGGGTTTTTAACCAATCTTGAGCATCCAATAAGTGGGTTTGTGACATTGGTTGAACATTTAGGTCATTCTCGTCCTCCCCTAGGCTTATTCTAATCCAAATAGGGTTTTTAACCAATCTTGTGCATACAATAAGTGTGTTTGTCTCATTGGATGAACATTTATGTCAATTTGGTCCTCCGTAGGCTTATTCTAATCCAATTAGGTTTTTTAACCAATCTTGTGCTTAAAATAAGTGATTTTGTGTCATTGGTTGAATATTTATGTCATTTTCGTCCTCTCAAGGCTTATTCTAATCCAATTAGGGTTTTTTAACCAATCATGTGCATCCAATAAGTGCGTTTGTGTCATTGGTTGAACATTTAGGTGATTTTCGTCCTCCCTAGGCTTATTTTAATCCAATGTCGGTTTTTATCTGATCTTGTGCGTCCAATAAGTGATTTTGTGTCATTGGTTGGCCATTAAGGTCATTTTCGTCCTTGCTAGGCTTAATCTAATCAAATTAGGTTTTTAAACAATCTTGTCCATCCAATAAGTGGGTTTGTGTCATTGGTTGAACATTTAGGTCATTTTCGTCCTCCCTAGCCTTATTCTAATCCAAATAGGGTTTTTAACCAATCTTTTGCATGCAATAAGTGCGTTTGTGTCATTGGTTGAACATTTAGGTCATTTCCGTCCTCCCCTAGGCTTATTCTAATCTAATTAGGGTTTTTAACCAATCTTGTGCATCCAATAAGTGCGTTTGTGTCATTGGTTGAACATTTAGGTCATTTTTGTTCTCCCTTGGCTTATTCTAATCCAATTAGGGTTTTTCTCCTATCTTGTGCATCAGGGTTTTAACCAATCTTGTGCATCCAATAAGTGCGTTTGTGTCGTTGGATGAACATTTAGGTCATTTTGGTCCTCCGTAGGCTTATTCTAATCCAATTAGGTTTTTTAACCAATCTTGTGCTTAAAATAAGTGATTTTGTTTCATTGGTTGAACATTTAGGTCACTTTCGTCCTCCCAAGGCGTATTCTAATCCAATTAGGGTTTTTAACCAATCTTGTGCATCCAATAAGTGCGTTTGTGTCATTGGTTAAACATTTAGGTCATTTTCGTCCTCCCTAGGCTTATTTTAATCCAATGTCAGTGTTTATCCAATCTTGTGCATCCAATAAGTGATTTTGTGTCATTGGTTGGCCATTTAGGTCATTTTCGTCCTTGCTAGGCTTACTCTAATCAAATAAGGTTTTTAAACAATCTTATGCATCCAATAAGTGGGTTTGTGTCATTGGTTGAACATTTAGGTCATTTTCGTCCTCCTGTAGGCTTATTCTAATCTAATTAGGGTTTTTAACCAATCTTGTGCATCCAATAAGTGCGTTTGTGTCATTGGATGAACATTTAGGTCATTTTGGTCCTCCATAGGCTTATTCTCATCCAATTAGGTTTTTTAACCAATCTTGTGCTTAAAATAAGGGATTTTGTGTCATTGGTTGAACATTTAGGTCATTTTCGTCCTCCCTAGGCTTATTCTAATCCAATTAGGGTTTTTAATCAATCTTGTGCATTCAATAAGTGCGTTTGTGTCATTGGTTAAACATTTAGGTCATATTCGTCCTCCCTACGCTTATTTTAATCCAATGTCGGTTTTTATCCAATCTTATGCATCCACTAATTGGGTTTGTGTCATTGGTTGAACATTTAGGTCATTTTCGTCCTCCCGTAGGCTTATTCTAATCTAATTAGGGTTTTTAACCAATCTTGTGCATCCAATAAGTGCGTTTGTGTCATTGGATGAACATTTAAGTCATTTTGGTCCTCCGTAGGATTATTCTAATCCAATTAGGTTTTTTAACCAATCTTATGCTTAAAATAAGTGATTTTGTGTCATTGGTTGAACATTTAGGTCATTTTCATCCTCCCTAGGCTTATTCTAATCCAATTAGGGTTTTATACCAATCTTGTGCATCCAATAAGTGCGTTTGTGTCATTGGGTAAACATTTAGGTCATTTTCGTCCTCCCTAGGCTAATTTTAATCCAATGTCGGTTTTTATCCAATCTTGTGCATCTAATAAGTGATTTTGTGTCATTGGTTGGCCATTAAGGTCATTTTCGTCCTTGCTAGGCTTAATCTAATCAAATTAGGTTTTTAAACAATCTTGTCCATCCAATAAGTGGGTTTGTGTCATTGGTTGAACATTTCGGTCATTTTCGTCATCCCTAGCCTTATTCTAATCCAATTAGGGTTTTTAACCAATCTTTTGCATGCAATAATGGCGTTTGTGTCATTGGTTGAACATTTAGGTCATTTTCGTCCTCCCCTAGGCTTATTCTAATCTAATTAGGGTTTTTAACCAATCTTGTGCATCCAATAAGTGCGTTTGTGTCATTGGTTGAACATTTAGGTCATTTTTGTTCTCCCTTGGCTTATTCTAATCCAATTAGGGTTTTTCTCCTATCTTGTGCATCAGGGTTTTAACCAATCTTGTGCATCCAATAAGTGCGTTTGTGTCGTTGGATGAACATTTAGGTCATTTTGGTCCTCCGTAGGCTTATTCTAATCCAATTTGGTTTTTTAACCAATCTTGTGCTTAAAATAAGTGATTTTGTTTCATTGGTTGAACATTTAGGTCACTTTCGTCCTCCCAAGGCTTATTCTAATCCAATTAGGGTTTTTAACCAATCTTGTGCATCCAATAAGTGCGTTTGTGTCATTGGTT
>JBBPBQ010020323.1:36803030-36819617 GCA_037974755.1 Cicer yamashitae
GTTCTCCCTTGGCTTATTCTAATCCAATTAGGGTTTTTCTCCTATCTTGTGCATCAGGGTTTTAACCAATCTTGTGCATCCAATAAGTGCGTTTGTGTCGTTGGATGAACATTTAGGTCATTTTGGTCCTCCGTAGGCTTATTCTAATCCAATTTGGTTTTTTAACCAATCTTGTGCTTAAAATAAGTGATTTTGTTTCATTGGTTGAACATTTAGGTCACTTTCGTCCTCCCAAGGCTTATTCTAATCCAATTAGGGTTTTTAACCAATCTTGTGCATCCAATAAGTGCGTTTGTGTCATTGGTTAAACATTTAGGTCATTTTCGTCCTCCATAGGCTTATCTTAATCCAATGTCAGTGTTTATCCAATCTTGTGCATCCAATAAGTGATTTTGTGTCATTGGTTGGCCATTTAGGTCATTTTCGTCCTTGCTAGGCTTACTCTAATCAAATAAGGTTTTTAAACAATCTTGTGCATCCAATAAGTGGGTTTGTGTCATTGGTTGAACATTTAGGTCATTTTTGTCCTCCTATAGGCTTATTCTAGTCTAATTAGGGTTTTTAACCAATCTTGTGCATCCAATAAGTGCGTTTGTGTCATTGGATGAACATTTAGGTCATTTTGGTCCTCATTAGGCTTATTCTAATCCAATTAGGTTTTTTAACCAATCTTGTGCTTAAAATAAGTGATTTTGTGTCATTGGTTGAATATTTAGGTCATTTTCGTCCTCTCTAGGCTTATTCTAATCCAATTAGGGTTTTTTTCACCAATCATGTGCATCCAATAAGTGCGTTTGTGTCATTGGTTGAACATTTAGGTCATTTTCGTCCTCCCTAGGCTTATTTTAATCCAATGTCGGTTTTTATCCGATCTTGTGCGTCCATCAAGTGATTTTGTGTCATTGGTTGGCCATTAAGGTCATTTTCGTCCTTGCTAGGCTTAATCTAATCAAATTAGGTTTTTAAACAATCTTGTCCATCCAATAAGTGGGTTTGTGTCATTGGTTGAACATTTAGGTCATTTTCGTCCTCCCTAGCCTTATTCTAATCCAATTAGGGTTTTTAACCAATCTTTTGCATGCAATAATGGCGTTTGTGTCATTGGTTGAACATTTAGGTCATTTTCGTCCTCCCCTAGGCTTATTCTAATCTAATTAGGGTTTTTAACCAATCTTGTGCATCCAATAAGTGCGTTTGTGTCATTGGTTGAACATTTAGGTCATTTTCGTTCTCCCTTGGCTTATTCTAATCCAATTAGGGTTTTTCTCCTATCTTGTGCATCAGGGTTTTAACCAATCTTGTGCATCCAATAAGTGCGTTTGTGTCGTTGGATGAACATTTAGGTCATTTTGGTCCTCCGTAGGCTTATTCTAATCCAATTTGGTTTTTTAACCAATCTTGTGCTTAAAATAAGTGATTTTGTTTCATTGGTTGAACATTTAGGTCACTTTCGTCCTCCCAAGGCTTATTCTAATCCAATTAGGGTTTTTAACCAATCTTGTGCATCCAATAAGTGCGTTTGTGTCATTGGTTAAACATTTAGGTCATTTTCGTCCTCCATAGGCTTATCTTAATCCAATGTCAGTGTTTATCCAATCTTGTGCATCCAATAAGTGATTTTGTGTCATTGGTTGGCCATTTAGGTCATTTTCGTCCTTGCTAGGCTTACTCTAATCAAATAAGGTTTTTAAACAATCTTGTGCATCCAATAAGTGGGTTTGTGTCATTGGTTGAACATTTAGGTCATTTTTGTCCTCCTATAGGCTTATTCTAATCTAATTAGGGTTTTTAACCAATCTTGTGCATCCAATAAGTGCGTTTGTGTCATTGGATGAACATTTAGGTCATTTTGGTCCTCATTAGGCTTATTCTAATCCAATTAGGTTTTTTAACCAATCTTGTGCTTAAAATAAGTGATTTTGTGTCATTGGTTGAATATTTAGGTCATTTTCGTCCTCTCTAGGCTTATTCTAATCCAATTAGGGTTTTTTTCACCAATCATGTGCATCCAATAAGTGCGTTTGTGTCATTGGTTGAACATTTAGGTCATTTTCGTCCTCCCTAGGCTTATTTTAATCCAATGTCGGTTTTTATCCGATCTTGTGCGTCCATCAAGTGATTTTGTGTCATTGGTTGGCCATTAAGGTCATTTTCGTCCTTGCTAGGCTTAATCTAATCAAATTAGGTTTTTAAACAATCTTGTCCATCCAATAAGTGGGTTTGTGTCATTGGTTGAACATTTAGGTCATTTTCGTCCTCCCTAGCCTTATTCTAATCCAATTAGGGTTTTTAACCAATCTTTTGCATGCAATAATGGCGTTTGTGTCATTGGTTGAACATTTAGGTCATTTTCGTCCTCCCCTAGGCTTATTCTAATCTAATTAGGGTTTTTAACCAATCTTGTGCATCCAATAAGTGCGTTTGTGTCATTGGTTGAACATTTAGGTCATTTTCGTTCTCCCTTGGCTTATTCTAATCCAATTAGGGTTTTTCTCCTATCTTGTGCATCAGGGTTTTAACCAATCTTGTGCATCCAATAAGTGCGTTTGTGTCGTTGGATGAACATTTAGGTCATTTTGGTCCTCCGTAGGCTTATTCTAATCCAATTTGGTTTTTTAACCAATCTTGTGCTTAAAATAAGTGATTTTGTTTCATTGGTTGAACATTTAGGTCACTTTCGTCCTCCCAAGGCTTATTCTAATCCAATTAGGGTTTTTAACCAATCTTGTGCATCCAATAAGTGCGTTTGTGTCATTGGTTAAACATTTAGGTCATTTTCGTCCTCCATAGGCTTATCTTAATCCAATGTCAGTGTTTATCCAATCTTGTGCATCCAATAAGTGATTTTGTGTCATTGGTTGGCCATTTAGGTCATTTTCGTCCTTGCTAGGCTTACTCTAATCAAATAAGGTTTTTAAACAATCTTGTGCATCCAATAAGTGGGTTTGTGTCATTGGTTGAACATTTAGGTCATTTTTGTCCTCCTATAGGCTTATTCTAGTCTAATTAGGGTTTTTAACCAATCTTGTGCATCCAATAAGTGCGTTTGTGTCATTGGATGAACATTTAGGTCATTTTGGTCCTCATTAGGCTTATTCTAATCCAATTAGGTTTTTTAACCAATCTTGTGCTTAAAATAAGTGATTTTGTGTCATTGGTTGAATATTTAGGTCATTTTCGTCCTCTCTAGGCTTATTCTAATCCAATTAGGGTTTTTTTCACCAATCATGTGCATCCAATAAGTGCGTTTGTGTCATTGGTTGAACATTTAGGTCATTTTCGTCCTCCCTAGGCTTATTTTAATCCAATGTCGGTTTTTATCCGATCTTGTGCGTCCATCAAGTGATTTTGTGTCATTGGTTGGCCATTAAGGTCATTTTCGTCCTTGCTAGGCTTAATCTAATCAAATTAGGTTTTTAAACAATCTTGTCCATCCAATAAGTGGGTTTGTGTCATTGGTTGAACATTTAGGTCATTTTCGTCCTCCCTAGCCTTATTCTAATCCAATTAGGGTTTTTAACCAATCTTTTGCATGCAATAATGGCGTTTGTGTCATTGGTTGAACATTTAGGTCATTTTCGTCCTCCCCTAGGCTTATTCTAATCTAATTAGGGTTTTTAACCAATCTTGTGCATCCAATAAGTGCGTTTGTGTCATTGGTTGAACATTTAGGTCATTTTCGTTCTCCCTTGGCTTATTCTAATCCAATTAGGGTTTTTCTCCTATCTTGTGCATCAGGGTTTTAACCAATCATGTGCATCCAATAAGTGCGTTTGTGTCATTGGATGAACATTTAGGTTTATTTGGTCCTTCGTAGGGTTATTCTAATCCAATTAATTTTTTGACCAATCTTGTGCTTAAAATAAGTGATTTTGTTTCATTGGTTGAACATTTAGGTCATTTTCGTCCTCCCAAGGCTTATTCTAATCCAATTAGGGTTTTTAACCAATCTTGTGCATCCGATAAGTGCGTTTGTGTCATTGGTTAAACATTTAGGTCATATTCGTCCTCCCTAAGCTTATTTTAATCCAATGTCAGTTTTTATCCAATCTTGTGCATCCAATAAGTGATTTTGTGTCATTGGTTGTCCATTTAGGTCATTTTCGTCCTTGCTAGGCTTACTCTAATCATATTAGGTTTTTAAACAATCTTGTCCATCTAATAAGTGGGTTTGTGTCATTGGTTGAACATTTAGTCATTTTCGTCCTCCCATGGGCTTATTCTAATCTAATTAGGGTTTTTAACCAATCTTGTGCATCCAATAAGTGCGTTTGTGTCATTGGTTAAACATTTAGGTCATTTTCGTCCTCCCTAGGCTTATTTTAATCCAATGTCAGTGTTTATCCAATCTTGTGCATCCAATAAGTGATTTTGTGTCATTGGTTGGCCATTTAGGTCATTTTCGTCCTTGCTAGGCTTACTCTAATCAAATAAGGTTTTTAAACAATCTTGTGCATCCAATAAATGGGTTTGTGTCATTGGTCGAACATTTAGGTCATTTTCGTCCTCCTGTAGGCTTATTCTAATCTAATTAGGGTTTTTAACCAATCTTGTGCATCCAATAAGTGCGTTTGTGTCATTGGATGAACATTTCGGTCATTTTGGTCCTCATTAGGCTTATTCTAATCCAATTAGGTTTTTTAACCAATCTTGTGCTTAAAATAAGTGATTTTGTGTCATTGGTTGAACATTTAGGTCATTTTCGTCCTCCCTAGGCTTATTCTAATCCAATGAGGGTTTTTAACCAATCTTGTGCATCCAATAAGTGGGTTTTTGTCATTGGTTGAACATTTAGGTCATTTTCGTCCTCCCTAGGCTTATTTTAATCCAATGTAGGTTTTTATCCAATCTTGTGCATTCAATAAGTGCTTTTGTGTCATTGGTTGGCCATTAAGGTCATTTTCGTCCTTGCTAGGCTTACTCTAATCAAATTAGGGTTTTAAACAATTTTGTGCATCCAATAAGTGGGTTTGTGTCATTGTTGAACATTTAGGTCATTTTCGTCCTCCCTAGCCTTATTCTAATCCAATTAGGGTTTTTAACCAATCTTTTGCATCCAATAAATGCGTTTGTGTCATCGGTTGAACATTTAGGTCATTTTCGTCCTCCCCTATATTATTCTAATCTAATTAGGGTTTTTAACCAATCTTGTGCATCCAATAAAGGCGTTTGTGTCATCGGTTGAACATTTAGGTCATTTTCGTTCTCCCTTGGCTTATTCTAATCCAATTAGGGTTTTTCACCTATCTTGTGCATCAGGGTTTTTAACCAATCATGTGCATCCAATAAGTGCGTTTGTGTCATTGGATGAACATTTAGGTTTTTTTGGTCCTCCGTAGGGTTATTCTAATCCAATTAGTTTTTTGACCAATCTTGTGCTTAAAATAAGTGATTTTGTTTCATTGGTTGAACATTTAGGTCATTTTCGTCCTCCCAAGGCTTATTCTAATCCAATTAGGGTTTTTAACCAATCTTGTGCATCCAATAAGTGCGTTTGTGTCATTGGTTAAACATTTAGGTCATATTCGTCCTCCCTAAGCTTATTTTAATCCAATGTCAGTTTTTATCCAATCTTGTGCATCCAATAAGTGATTTTGTGTCATTGGTTGTCCATTTAGGTCATTTTCGTCCTTGCTAGGCTTACTCTAATCAAATTAGGTTTTTAAACAATCTTGTCCATCCAATAAGTGGGTTTGTGTCATTGGTTGAATATTTAGTCATTTTCGTCCTCCCATGGGCTTATTCTAATCTAATTAGGGTTTTTAACCAATCTTGTGCATCCAATAAGTGCGTTTGTGTCATTGGATGAACATTTAGGTCATTTTGGTCCTCCATAGGCTTATTCTAATCCAATTAGGTTTTTTAACCAATCTTGTGCTTAAAATAAGTGATTTTGTTTCATTGGTTGAACATTTAGGTCACTTTCGTCCTCCCAAGGCTTATTCTAATGCAATTAGGGTTTTTAACCAATCTTGTGCATCCAATAAGTGCGTTTGTGTCATTGGTTAAACATTTAGGTCATTTTCGTCCTCCCTAGGCTTATTTTAATCCAATGTCAGTGTTTATCCAATCTTGTGCATCCAATAAGTGATTTTGTGTCATTGGTTGGCCATTTAGGTCATTTTCGTCCTTGCTAGGCTTACTCTAATCAAATAAGGTTTTTAAACAATCTTGTGCATCCAATAAGTGGGTTTGTGTCATTGGTCGAACATTTAGGTCATTTTCGTCCTCCGGTAGGCTTATTCTAATCTAATTAGGGTTTTTAACTAATCTTGTGCATCCAATAAGTGCGTTTGTGTCATTGGATGAACATTTCGGTCATTTTGGTCCTCATTAGGCTTATTCTAATCCAATTAGGTTTTTTAACCAATCTTGTGCTTAAAATAAGTGATTTTGTGTCATTGGTTGAACATTTAGGTCATTTTCGTCCTCCCTAGGCTTATTCTAATCCAATTAGGGTTTTTAACCAATCTTGTGCATCCAATAAGTGGGTTTGTGTCATTGGTTGAACATTTAGGTCATTTTCGTCCTCCCTAGGCTTATTTTAATCCAATGTTGGTTTTTATCCAATCTTGTGCATTCAATAAGTGCTTTTGTGTCATTGGTTGGCCATTAAGGTCATTTTCGTCCTTGCTAGGCTTACTCTAATCAAATTAGGTTTTTAAACAATTTTGTGCATCCAATAAGTGGGTTTGTGTCATTGTTGAACATTTAGGTCATTTTCGTCCTCCCTAGCCTTATTCTAATCCAATTAGGGTTTTTAACCAATCTTTTGCATCCAATAAATGCGTTTGTGTCATCGGTTGAACATTTAGGTCCTTTTCGTCCTCCCCTAGATTATTCTAATCTAATTAGGGTTTTTAACCAATCTTGTGCATCCAATAAAGGCGTTTGTGTCATCGGTTGAACATTTAGGTCATTTTCGTTCTCCCTGGGCTTATTCTAATCCAATTAGGGTTTTTCACCTATCTTGTGCATCAGGGTTTTTAACCAATCATGTGCATCCAATAAGTGCGTTTGTGTCATTGGATGAACATTTAGGTTTTTTTGGTCCTCCGTAGGGTTATTCTAATCCAATTAGTTTTTTGACCAATCTTGTGCTTAAAATAAGTGATTTTGTTTCATTGGTTGAACATTTAGGTCATTTTCGTCCTCCCAAGGCTTATTCTAATCCAATTAGGGTTTTTAACCAATCTTGTGCATCCAATAAGTGCGTTTGTGTCATTGGTTAAACATTTAGGTCATATTCGTCCTCCCTAAGCTTATTTTAATCCAATGTCAGTTTTTATCCAATCTTGTGCATCCAATAAGTGATTTTGTGTCATTGGTTGTCCATTTAGGTCATTTTCGTCCTTGCTAGGCTTACTCTAATCAAATTAGGTTTTTAAACAATCTTGTCCATCCAATAAGTGGGTTTGTGTCATTGGTTGAACATTTAGTCATTTTCGTCCTCCCATGGGCTTATTCTAATCTAATTAGGGTTTTTAACCAATCTTGTGCATCCAATAAGTGCGTTTGTGTCATTGGATGAACATTTAGGTCATTTTGGTCCTCCATAGGCTTATTCTAATCCAATTAGGTTTTTTAACCAATCTTGTGCTTAAAATAAGTGATTTTGTTTCATTGGTTGAACATTTAGGTCACTTTCGTCCTCCCAAGGCTTATTCTAATGCAATTAGGGTTTTTAACCAATCTTGTGCATCCAATAAGTGCGTTTGTGTCATTGGTTAAACATTTAGGTCATTTTCGTCCTCCCTAGGCTTATTTTAATCCAATGTCAGTGTTTATCCAATCTTGTGCATCCAATAAGTGATTTTGTGTCATTGGTTGGCCATTTAGGTCATTTTCGTCCTTGCTAGGCTTACTCTAATCAAATAAGGTTTTTAAACAATCTTGTGCATCCAATAAGTGGGTTTGTGTCATTGGTCGAACATTTAGGTCATTTTCGTCCTCCTGTAGGCTTATTCTAATCTAATTAGGGTTTTTAACCAATCTTGTGCATCCAATAAGTGCGTTTGTGTCATTGGATGAACATTTCGGTCATTTTGGTCCTCATTAGGCTTATTCTAATCCAATTAGGTTTTTTAACCAATCTTGTGCATAAAATAAGTGATTTTGTGTCATTGGTTGAACATTTAGGTCATTTTCGTCCTCCCTAGGCTTATTCTAATCCAATTAGGGTTTTTAACCAATCTTGTGCATCCAATAAGTGGGTTTGTGTCATTGGTTGAACATTTAGGTCATTTTCGTCCTCCCTAGGCCTATTTTAATCCAATGTTGGTTTTTATCCAATCTTGTGCATTCAATAAGTGCTTTTGTGTCATTGGTTGGCCATTAAGGTCATTTTCGTCCTTGCTAGGCTTACTCTAATCAAATTAGGTTTTTAAACAATTTTGTGCATCCAATAAGTGGGTTTGTGTCATTGTTGAACATTTAGGTCATTTTCGTCCTCCCTAGCCTTATTCTAATCCAATTAGGGTTTTTAACCAATCTTTTGCATCCAATAAATGCGTTTGTGTCATCGGTTGAACATTTAGGTCATTTTCGTCCTCCCCTAGATTATTCTAATCTAATTAGGGTTTTTAACCAATCTTGTGCATCCAATAAAGGCGTTTGTATCATCGATTGAACATTTAGGTCATTTTCGTTCTCCCTTGGCTTATTCTAATCCAATTAGGGTTTTTCACCTATCTTGTGCATCAGGGTTTTTAACCAATCATGTGCATCCAATAAGTGCGTTTGTGTCATTGGATGAACATTTAGGTTTTTTTGGTCCTCAGTAGGGTTATTCTAATCCAATTAATTTTTTGACCAATCTTGTGCTTAAAATAAGTGATTTTGTTTCATTGGTTGAACATTTAGGTCATTTTCGTCCTCCCAAGGCTTATTCTAATCCAATTAGGGTTTTTAACCAATCTTGTGCATCCAATAAGTGCGTTTGTGTCATTGGTTAAACATTTAGGTCATATTCGTCCTCCCTAAGCTTATTTTAATCCAATGTCAGTTTTTATCCAATCTTGTGCATCCAATAAGTGATTTTGTGTCATTGGTTGTCCATTTAGGTCATTTTCGTCCTTGCTAGGCTTACTCTAATCAAATTAGGTTTTTAAACAATCTTGTCCATCCAATAAGTGGGTTTGTGTCATTGGTTGAACATTTAGTCATTTTCGTCCTCCCATGGGCTTATTCTAATCTAATTAGGGTTTTTAACCAATCTTGTGCATCCAATAAGTGCGTTTGTGTCATTGGATGAACATTTAGGTCATTTTGGTCCTCCATAGGCTTATTCTAATCCAATTAGGTTTTTTAACCAATCTTGTGCTTAAAATAAGTGATTTTGTTTCATTGGTTGAACATTTAGGTCACTTTCGTCCTCCCAAGGCTTATTCTAATGCAATTAGGGTTTTTAACCAATCTTGTGCATCCAATAAGTGCGTTTGTGTCATTGGTTAAACATTTAGGTCATTTTCGTCCTCCCTAGGCTTATTTTAATCCAATGTAAGTGTTTATCCAATCTTGTGCATCCAATAAGTGATTTTGTGTCATTGGTTGGCCATTTAGGTCATTTTCGTCCTTGCTAGGCTTACTCTAATCAAATAAGGTTTTTAAACAATCTTGTGCATCCAATAAGTGGGTTTGTGTCATTGGTCGAACATTTAGGTCATTTTCGTCCTCCTGTAGGCTTATTCTAATCTAATTAGGGTTTTTAACCAATCTTGTGCATCCAATAAGTGCGTTTGTGTCATTGGTTGAACATTTAGGTCATTTTTGTTCTCCCTTGGCTTATTCTAATCCAATTAGGGTTTTTCTCCTATCTTGTGCATCAGGGTTTTAACCAATCTTGTGCATCCAATAAGTGCGTTTGTGTCGTTGGATGAACATTTAGGTCATTTTGGTCCTCCGTAGGCTTATTCTAATCCAATTTGGTTTTTTAACCAATCTTGTGCTTAAAATAAGTGATTTTGTTTCATTGGTTGAACATTTAGGTCACTTTCGTCCTCCCAAGGCTTATTCTAATCCAATTAGGGTTTTTAACCAATCTTGTGCATCCAATAAGTGCGTTTGTGTCATTGGTTAAACATTTAGGTCATTTTCGTCCTCCATAGGCTTATCTTAATCCAATGTCAGTGTTTATCCAATCTTGTGCATCCAATAAGTGATTTTGTGTCATTGGTTGGCCATTTAGGTCATTTTCGTCCTTGCTAGGCTTACTCTAATCAAATAAGGTTTTTAAACAATCTTGTGCATCCAATAAGTGGGTTTGTGTCATTGGTTGAACATTTAGGTCATTTTTGTCCTCCTATAGGCTTATTCTAATCTAATTAGGGTTTTTAACCAATCTTGTGCATCCAATAAGTGCGTTTGTGTCATTGGATGAACATTTAGGTCATTTTGGTCCTCATTAGGCTTATTCTAATCCAATTAGGTTTTTTAACCAATCTTGTGCTTAAAATAAGTGATTTTGTGTCATTGGTTGAATATTTAGGTCATTTTCGTCCTCTCTAGGCTTATTCTAATCCAATTAGGGTTTTTTTCACCAATCATGTGCATCCAATAAAGGCGTTTGTGTCATCGGTTGAACATTTAGGTCATTTTCGTTCTCCCTTGGCTTATTCTAATCCAATTAGGGTTTTTCACCTATCTTGTGCATCAGGGTTTTTAACCAATCATGTGCATCCAATAAGTGCGTTTGTGTCATTGGAGGAACATTTAGGTTTTTTTGGTCCTCAGTAGGGTTATTCTAATCCAATTAGTTTTTTGACCAATCTTGTGCTTAAAATAAGTGATTTTGTTTCATTGGTTGAACATTTAGGTCATTTTCGTCCTCCCAAGGCTTATTCTAATCCAATTAGGGTTTTTAACCAATCTTGTGCATCCAATAAGTGCGTTTGTGTCATTGGTTAAACATTTAGGTCATATTCGTCCTCCCTAAGCTTATTTTAATCCAATGTCAGTTTTTATCCAATCTTGTGCATCCAATAAGTGATTTTGTGTCATTGGTTGTCCATTTAGGTCATTTTCGTCCTTGCTAGGCTTACTCTAATCAAATTAGGTTTTTAAACAATCTTGTCCATCCAATAAGTGGGTTTGTGTCATTGGTTGAACATTTAGTCATTTTCGTCCTCCCATGGGCTTATTCTAATCTAATTAGGGTTTTTAACCAATCTTGTGCATCCAATAAGTGCGTTTGTGTCTTTGGATGAACATTTAGGTCATTTTGGTCCTCCATAGGCTTATTCTAATCCAATTAGGTTTTTTAACCAATCTTGTGCTTAAAATAAGTGATTTTGTTTCATTGGTTGAACATTTAGGTCACTTTCGTCCTCCCAAGGCTTATTCTAATGCAATTAGGGTTTTTAACCAATCTTGTGCATCCAATAACTGCGTTTGTGTCATTGGTTAAACATTTAGGTCATTTTCGTCCTCCCTAGGCTTATTTTAATCCAATGTCAGTGTTTATCCAATCTTGTGCATCCAATAAGTGATTTTGTGTCATTGGTTGGCCATTTAGGTCATTTTCGTCCTTGCTAGGCTTACTCTAATCAAATAAGGTTTTTAAACAATCTTGTGCATCCAATAAGTGGGTTTGTGTCATTGGTCGAACATTTAGGTCATTTTCGTCCTCCGGTAGGCTTATTCTAATCTAATTAGGGTTTTTAACCAATCTTGTGCATCCAATAAGTGCGTTTGTGTCATTGGATGAACATTTCGGTCATTTTGGTCCTCATTAGGCTTATTCTAATCCAATTAGGTTTTTTAACCAATCTTGTGCTTAAAATAAGTGATTTTGTGTCATTGGTTGAACATTTAGGTCATTTTCGTCCTCCCTAGGCTTATTCTAATCCAATTAGGGTTTTTAACCAATCTTGTGCATCCAATAAGTGGGTTTGTGTCATTGGTTGAACATTTAGGTCATTTTCGTCCTCCCTAGGCTTATTTTAATCCAATGTTGGTTTTTATCCAATCTTGTGCATTCAATAAGTGCTTTTGTGTCATTGGTTGGCCATTAAGGTCATTTTCGTCCTTGCTAGGCTTACTCTAATCAAATTAGGTTTTTAAACAATTTTGTGCATCCAATAAGTGGGTTTGTGTCATTGTTGAACATTTAGGTCATTTTCGTCCTCCCTAGCCTTATTCTAATCCAATTAGGGTTTTTAACCAATCTTTTGCATCCAATAAATGCGTTTGTGTCATCGGTTGAACATTTAGGTCCTTTTCGTCCTCCCCTAGATTATTCTAATCTAATTAGGGTTTTTAACCAATCTTGTGCATCCAATAAAGGCGTTTGTGTCATCGGTTGAACATTTAGGTCATTTTCGTTCTCCCTGGGCTTATTCTAATCCAATTAGGGTTTTTCACCTATCTTGTGCATCAGGGTTTTTAACCAATCATGTGCATCCAATAAGTGCGTTTGTGTCATTGGATGAACATTTAGGTTTTTTTGGTCCTCCGTAGGGTTATTCTAATCCAATTAGTTTTTTGACCAATCTTGTGCTTAAAATAAGTGATTTTGTTTCATTGGTTGAACATTTAGGTCATTTTCGTCCTCCCAAGGCTTATTCTAATCCAATTAGGGTTTTTAACCAATCTTGTGCATCCAATAAGTGCGTTTGTGTCATTGGTTAAACATTTAGGTCATATTCGTCCTCCCTAAGCTTATTTTAATCCAATGTCAGTTTTTATCCAATCTTGTGCATCCAATAAGTGATTTTGTGTCATTGGTTGTCCATTTAGGTCATTTTCGTCCTTGCTAGGCATACTCTAATCAAATTAGGTTTTTAAACAATCTTGTCCATCCAATAAGTGGGTTTGTGTCATTGGTTGAACATTTAGTCATTTTCGTCCTCCCATGGGCTTATTCTAATCTAATTAGGGTTTTTAACCAATCTTGTGCATCCAATAAGTGCGTTTGTGTCATTGGATGAACATTTAGGTCATTTTGGTCCTCCATAGGCTTATTCTAATCCAATTAGGTTTTTTAACCAATCTTGTGCTTAAAATAATTGATTTTGTTTCATTGGTTGAACATTTAGGTCACTTTCGTCCTCCCAAGGCTTATTCTAATGCAATTAGGGTTTTTAACCAATCTTGTGCATCCAATAAGTGCGTTTGTGTCATTGGTTAAACATTTAGGTCATTTTCGTCCTCCCTAGGCTTATTTTAATCCAATGTCAGTGTTTATCCAATCTTGTGCATCCAATAAGTGATTTTGTGTCATTGGTTGGCCATTTAGGTCATTTTCGTCCTTGCTAGGCTTACTCTAATCAAATAAGGTTTTTAAACAATCTTGTGCATCCAATAAGTGGGTTTGTGTCATTGGTCGAACATTTAGGTCATTTTCGTCCTCCTGTAGGCTTATTCTAATCTAATTAGGGTTTTTAACCAATCTTGTGCATCCAATAAGTGCGTTTGTGTCATTGGATGAACATTTCGGTCATTTTGGTCCTCATTAGGCTTATTCTAATCCAATTAGGTTTTTTAACCAATCTTGTGCTTAAAATAAGTGATTTTGTGTCATTGGTTGAACATTTAGGTCATTTTCGTCCTCCCTAGGCTTATTCTAATCCAATTAGGGTTTTTAACCAATCTTGTGCATCCAATAAGTGGGTTTGTGTCATTGGTTGAACATTTAGGTCATTTTCGTCCTCCCTAGGCTTATTTTAATCCAATGTCGGTTTTTATCCAATCTTGTGCATTCAATAAGTGATTTTTAGTCATTGGTTGTCATTTAGGTCATTTTCGTCCTTGCTAGGCTTACTCTAATCAAATTAGGTTTTTAAACAATTTTGTGCATCCAATAAGTGGGTTTGTGTCATTGGTTGAACATTTAGTCATTTTCGTCCTCCCATGGGCTAATTCTAATCTAATTAGGGTTTTTAACCAAATTGTGCATCCAATAAGTGCGTTTGTGCATTGGATGAACATTTAGGTCATTTTGGTCCTCCATAGGCTTATTCTAATCCAATTAGGTTTTTTAACCAATCTTGTGCTTAAAATAAGTGATTTTGTGTCATTGGTTGAACATTTAGGTCATTTTCTTCCTCCCTAGGCTTATTCTAATCCAATTAGTGTTTTTAACCAATCTTGTGCATCCAATAAGTGCATTTGTGTCATTGGTTGAACATTTACGTCATTTTCGTCCTCCCTAGGCTTATTTTAATCCAATGTCGGTTTTTATCCAATCTTGTGCATTCAATAAGTGATTTTGTGTCATTGGTTGGCCATTTAGGTCATTTTCGTCCTTGCTAGGCTTACTCTAATCAAATAAGGTTTTTAAACAATCTTGTGCATCCAATAAGTGGGTTTGTGTCATTGGTTGAACATTTAGGTCATTTTCGTCCTCCCTAGGCTTATTCTAATCTAATTAGGATTTTTAACCAATCTTGTGCATCCAATAAGTGCGTTTGTGTCATTGGTTTAACATTTAGGTCATTTTCGTCCTCCCTTGGCTTATTCTAATGCAATTAGGGTTTTTCACCTATCTTGTGCATCAGGGTTTTTAACCAATCTTGTGCATCCAATAAGTGCGTTTGTGTCATTGGATGAACATTTAGGTCATTTTGGTCCTCCATAGGCTTATTCTAATCCAATTAGGTTTTTTAACCAATCTTGTGCTTAAAATAAGTGATTTTGGGTCATTGGTTGAACATTTAGGTTATTTTCGTCCTCCCTAGGCTTATTCTAATCCAATTAAGGTTTTTAACCAATCTTGAGCATCCAATAAGTGGGTTTGTGTCATTGGTTGAACATTTAAGTCATTTTCGTCGTCCCCTAGGCTTATTCTAATCCAAATAGGGTTTTTAACCAATCTTGTGCATACAATAAGTGTGTTTGTGTCATTGGATGAACATTTAGGTCAATTTGGTCCTCCGTAGGCTTATTCTAATCCAATTAGGTTTTTTAACCAATCTTGTGCTTAAAATAAGTGATTTTGTGTCATTGGTTGAATATTTAGGTCATTTTCGTCCTCTCTTGGCTTATTCTAATCCAATTAGGGTTTTTTAACCAATCATGTGCATCCAATAAGTGCGTTTGTGTCATTGGTTGAACATTTAGGTCATTTTCGTCCTCCCTAGGCTTATTTTAATCCAATGTCGGTTTTTATCTGATCTTGTGCGTCCAATAAGTGATTTTGTGTCATTGGTAGGCCATTAAGGTCATTTTCATCTTTGCTAGGCATACTCTAATCAAATTAGGTTTTTAAACAATCTTGTGCATCCAATAAGTGGGTTTGTGTCATTGGTTGAACATTTAGGTCATATTCGTCCTCCCTAGGCTTATTGTAATCTAATTAGGATTTTTAACCAATCTTGTGCATCCAATAAGTGCGTTTGTGTCATTGGTTTAACATTTAGGTCATTTTCGTCCTCCCTTGGCTTATTCTAATGCAATTAGGCTTTTTCACCTATCTTGTGCATCAGGGTTTTTAACCAATCTTGTGCATCCAATAAGTGCGTTTGTGTCATTGGATGAACATTTAGGTCATTTTGGTCCTCCATAGGATGATTCTAATCCAATTAGGTTTTTTAACCAACCTTGTGCTTAAAATAAGTGATTTTGTGTCATTGGTTGAACATTTAGGTCATTTTCGTCCTTGCTAGGCTTACTCTAATCAAATTAGATTTTTAAACAATCTTGTGCATCCAATAAGTAGGTTTGTATCATTGGTGGAACAATTAGGTCATTTTCGTCCTCCCTAGCCTTATTCTAATCCAATTAGGGTTTTTAACCAAACTTGTGCTTAAAATAAGTGATTTTCTGTCATTGGTTGAACATTTAGGTCATTTTCGTCCTTGCTAGGCTTACTCTAATCTAATTAGGTTTTTAAACAATCTTGTGCATCCAATAAGTGGGTTTGTGTCATTGTTGAACATTTAGGTCTTTTTCGTCCTCCCTAGCTTTATTTTTATCCAATTAGGGTTTTTAACCAATCTTGTGCATCCAATAAGTGCGTTTGTGTCATTGGTTTAACATTTAGGTCATTTTCGTCCTCCCTAGGCTTATTCTAATCCAATTAGGGATTTTAACCAATCTTGTGCATCCATTAAGTGCGTTTGTGTCATTGGTTTAACATTTAGGTCATTTTCGTCCTCCCTAGGCTTATTCTTATCCAATTAGGCTTTTTGACCAATCTTGTGCATCCAATAAGTGCGTTTGTGTCATCGGTTAAACATTTAGGTCATTTTCGTCCTCCTTAGGCTTATTTTAATCCAATGTCGGTTTTTATCCAATCTTGTGCATCCAATAAGTGATTTTGTTTCATTGGTTGGCCATTAAGGTCATTTTCGTCCTCCCTAGCCTTATTCTAATCCAATTAGGGTTTTTAACCAATCTCGTGCTTAAAATAAGTGATTTTGTGTCATTGGTTGAACATTTAGGTCATTTTCGTCCCCCCTAGGCTTATTTTAATCCAATGTCGGTTTTTATCCAATCTTGGGCATCCAATAAGTGATTTTGAGTCATTGGTTGGCCATTAAGGTCATTTTCGTCCTTGCTAGGCTTACTCTATTCAAATTAGGTTTTTAAACAATCTTGTGCATCCAATAAGTGCGTTTGTGTCATTGGTTTAACATTTAGGTCATTTTC
>JBBPBQ010020323.1:36819627-36881447 GCA_037974755.1 Cicer yamashitae
AGGTCATTTTCGTCCTCCCTAGGCTTATTCTAATCCAATTAGGGATTTTAACCAATCTTGTGCATCCATTAAGTGCGTTTGTGTCATTGGTTTAACATTTAGGTCATTTTCGTCCTCCCTAGGCTTATTCTTATCCAATTAGGCTTTTTGACCAATCTTGTGCATCCAATAAGTGCGTTTGTGTCATCGGTTAAACATTTAGGTCATTTTCGTCCTCCTTAGGCTTATTTTAATCCAATGTCGGTTTTTATCCAATCTTGTGCATCCAATAAGTGATTTTGTGTCATTGGTTGGCCATTAAGGTCATTTTCGTCCTCCCTAGCCTTATTCTAATCCAATTAGGGTTTTTAACCAATCTCGTGCTTAAAATAAGTGATTTTGTGTCATTGGTTGAACATTTAGGTCATTTTCGTCCCCCCTAGGCTTATTTTAATCCAATGTCGGTTTTTATCCAATCTTGGGCATCCAATAAGTGATTTTGAGTCATTGGTTGGCCATTAAGGTCATTTTCGTCCTTGCTAGGCTTACTCTATTCAAATTAGGTTTTTAAACAATCTTGTGCATCCAATAAGTGCGTTTGTGTCATTGGTTTAACATTTAGGTCATTTTCTTCCTCCCTAGGATTATTTTAATACAATTAGGGTTTTTAACCAATCTTGTGCATCCAATAAGTGGGTTTGTGTCATTGGTTGAACATTTAGGTCATTTTGGTCCTCCATAGGCTGATTCTAATCCAATTAAGTTTTTTAACCAACCTTGTGCTTAAAATAAGTGATTTTGTGTCATTGGTTGAACATTTAGGTCATTTTCGTCCTTGCTAGGCTTACTCTAATCAAATTAGGTTTTTAAACAATCTTGTGCATCCAATAAGTGGGTTTGTGTCATTGATTGAACATTTATGTCATTTTCGTCCTCCCAAGCCTTATTCTAATCCAAATAGGGTTTTTAACCAATCTTGTGCTTAAAATAAGTGATTTTGTGTCATTGGTTGAACATTTAGGTCATTTTCGTCCTCCCTTGGCTTATTCTAATCCAATTCAGGTTTTTAACCAATCTTGTGCATCCAATTAGTGCGTCTCTGTTATTGGTTGAACATTTAGGTCATTTTCGTCCCCCCTAGGCTTATTTTAATCCAATGTCAGTTTTTATCCAATCTTGTGCATCCAATAAGTGATTTTGTGTCATTGGTTGGCCATTAAGGTCATTTTCGTCCTCCCTAGCCTTATTCTAATCCAATTAGGGTTTTTAACCAATCTTGTGCTTAAAATAAGTGATTTTGTGTCATTGGTTGAACATTTAGGTCATTTTCATCCTCCCTAGGCTTATTTTAATCCAATGTCGGTTTTTATCCAATCTTGTGCATCCAATAAGTGATTTTATGTCATTGGTTGGCCATTAAGGTCGCTTTCGTCCTTGCTAGGCTTACTCTAATCAAATTAGGTTTTTAAACAATCTTCTGCATCCAATAAGTGGGTTTGTGTCATTGTTGAACATTTAGGTCATTTTCGTCCTCCCTAGCCTTATTCTAATCCAATTAGGGTTTTTTATCCAATCTTGTGCATCCAATAAGTGATTTTGTGTCATTGGTTGAACATTTAGGTCATTTTCGTCCTGCCTAGGCTTATACTAATCCAATTAGGGTTTTAAACCAATCTTGTGCATCCAATAAGTGCGTTTGTGTCATTGGTTAAACATTTAGGTCATTTTCGTCCTCCCTAGGCTTATTTTAATCCAATGTCGGTTTTTATCCAATCTTGTGCATCTAATAAGTGATTTTGTGTCATTGGTTGGCCATTTAGGTCATTTTCGTCCTTGCTAGGCTTACTCTAATCAAATTAGGTTTTTAAACAATCTTGTGCATCCAATAAGTGTGTTTGTGTCATTGGATGAACATTTAGGTCATTTTGGTCCTCCATAGGCTGATTCTAATCCAATTAAGTTTTTTAACCAACCTTGTGCTTAAAATAAGTGATTTTGTGTCATTGGTTGAACATTTAGGTCATTTTCGTCCTTGCTAGGCTTACTCTAATCAAATTAGGTTTTTAAACAATCTTGTGCATCCAATAAGTGGGTTTGTGTCATTGATTGAACATTTATGTCATTTTCGTCCTCCCAAGCCTTATTCCAATCCAAATAGGGTTTTTAACCAATCTTGTGCTTAAAATAAGTGATTTTGTGTCATTGGTTGAACATTTAGGTCATTTTCGTCCTCCCTTGGCTTATTCTAATCCAATTAGGGTTTTTAACCAATCTTGTGCATCCAATTAGTGCGTCTGTGTTATTGGTTGAACATTTAGGTCATTTTCGTCCTCCTTAGGCTTATTTTAATCCAATGTCGGTTTTTATCCAATCTTGTGCATCCAATAAGTGATTTTGTGTTATTTGTTGGCCATTTAGGTCATTTTCGTCCTTGCTAGGCTTACTCTAATCAAATTAGGTTTTTAAATAGTCTTGTGCATCCAATAAGTGATTTTGTGTCATTGGTTGAACATTTAGGTCATTTTCGTCCTGCCTAGGCTTATACTAATCCAATTAGGGTTTTAAACCAATCTTGTGCATCCAATAAGTGCGTTTGTGTCATTGGTTAAACATTTAGGTCATTTTCGTCCTCCCTACGCTTATTTTAATCCAATGTCGGTTTTTATCCAATCTTGTGCATCTAATAAGTGATTTTGTGTCATTGGTTGGCCATTTAGGTCATTTTCGTCCTTGCTAGGCTTACTCTAATCAAATTAGGTTTTTAAACAATCTTGTGCATCCAATAAGTGCGTTTGTGTCATTGGATGAACATTTAGGTCATTTTGGTCCTCCCTAGGCCTATTCTAATCTAATTAGGATTTTTAACCAATCTTGTGCATCCAATAAGTGCGTTTGTGTCATTGGTTTAACATTTAGGTCACTTTCGTCCTCCCCTGTCTTATTCTAATCCAATTAGGGTTTTTCACCTATCTTGTGCATCAGGGTTTTTAACCAATCTTGTGCATCCAATAAGTGCGTTTGTGTCATTGGATGAACATTTAGGTCATTTTGGTCCTCCATAGGCTGATTCTAATCCAATTAGGTTTTTTAACCGACCTTGTGCTTAAAATAAGTGATTTTGTGTCATTGGTTGAACATTTAGGTCATTTTCGTCCTTGTTAGGCTTACTCTAATCAAATTAGGTTTTAAAACAATCTTATGCATCCAATAAGTGGGTTTGTGTCATTGATTGAACATTTATGTCATTTTCGTCCTCCCAAGCCTTATTCTAATCCAAATAGGGTTTTTAACCAATCTTGTGCTTAAAATAAGTGATTTTGTGTCATTGGTTGAACATTAAGGTCATTTTCGTCCTCCCTAGGCTTATTCTAATCCAATTAGGGTTTTTAACCAATCTTGTGCATCCAATTAGTGCGTCTGTGTTATTGGTTGAACATTTAAGTCATTTTCGTCCCCCCTAGGCTTATTTTAATCTAATTTCGGTTTTTATCCAATCTTGTGCATCCAATAAGTGATTTTGTGTCATTGGATGAACATTTAGGTCATTTTCGTCCTCCCTAGGCTTATTCTAATCCAATTAGGGTTTTTAACCAATCTTGTGCATCCAATTAGTGCGTCTGTGTTATTGGTTGAACATTTAGGTCATTTTCGTCCCCCCTAGGCTTATTTTAATCCAATGTCGGTTTTTATCCAATCTTGTGCATCCAATAAGTGATTTTTTGTCATTGGTTGGCCATTAAGGTTATTTTCGTCCTCCCTAGCCTTATTCTAATCCAATTAGGGTTTTTAACCAATCTTGTGCTTAAAATAAGTGATTTTGTGTCATTGGTTGAACATTTAGGTCATTTTCGTCCCCCCTAGGCTTATTTTAATCCAATGTCGGTTTTTATCCAATCTTGGGCATCCAATAAGTGATTTTGAGTCATTGGTTGGCCATTAAGATCATTTTCGCCCTTGCTAGGCTTACTCTATTCAAATTAGGTTTTTAAACAATCTTGTGCATCCAATAAGTGTGTTTGTGTCATTGGTTTAACATTTAGGTCGTTTTCGTCCTCCCCAGGATTATTCTAATCCAATTAGGGTTTTTAACCAATCTTGTGCATCCAATAAGTGGGTTTGTGTCATTGGTTGAACATTTAGGTCATTTTCGTCCTCCCTAGGCCTATTCTAATCTAATTAGGATTTTCAACCAATCTTGTGCATCCAATAAGTGCGTTTGTGTCAGTGGTTTAACATTTAGGTCACTTTCGTCCTCCCTTGGCTTATTCTAATCCAATTAGGGTTTTTCACCTATCTTGTGCATCAGGGTTTTTAACCAATCTTGTGCATCCAATAAGTGCGTTTGTGTCATTGGATGAACATTTAGGTCATTTTGGTCCTGCATAGGCTGATTCTAATCCAATTAGGTTTTTTAACCAACCTTGTGTTTAGAATAAGTGATTTTGTGTCATTGGTTGAACATTTAGGTCATTTTCGTCCTTGCTAGGCTTACTCTAATCAAATTAGGTTTTTAAACAATCTTGTGCATCCAATAAGTGGGTTTGTGTCATTGATTGAACATTTATGTCATATTCGTCCTCCCAAGCCTTATTCTAATCCAAATAGGGTTTTTAACCAATCTTGTGCTTAAAATAAGTGATTTTGTGTCATTGGTTGAACATTTAGGTCATTTTCGTCCTCCCTAGGCTTATTCTAATCCAATTAGGGTTTTTAACCAATCTTGTGCATCCAATTAGTGTGTCTGTGTTATTGGTTGAACATTTAGGTCATTTTCGTCCCCCCTAGGCTTATTTTAATCCAATGTCGGTTTTTATCCAATCTTGTGCATCCAATAAGTGATTTTGTGTCATTGGTTGGCCATTAAGGTCATTTTCGTCCTCCCTAGCCTTATTCTAATCCAATTAGGGTTTTTAACCAATCTTGTGCTTAAAATAAGTGATTTTGTGTCATTGGTTGAACATTTAGGTCATTTTCGTCCCCCCTAGGCTTATTTTAATCCAATGTCGGTTTTTATCCAATCTTGGGCATCCAATAAGTGATTTTGAGTCATTGGTTGGCCATTAAGGTCATTTTCGTCCTTGCTAGGCTTACTCTATTCAAATTAGGTTTTTAAACAATCTTGTGCATCCAATAAGTGCGTTTGTGTCATTGGTTTAACATTTAGGTCATTTTCGTCCTCCCTAGGATTATTCTAATCCAATTAGGGTTTTTAACCAATCTTCTGCATCCAATAAGTGGGTTTGTGTCATTGGTTGAACATTTAGGTCATTTTCGTCCTCCCTAGGCCTATTCTAATCTAACTAGGATTTTTAACCAATCTTGTGCATCCAATAAGTGCGTTTGTGTCATTGGTTTAACATTTAGGTCATTTTCGTCCTCCCTTGGCTTATTCTAATCCAATTAGGGTTTTTCACCTATCTTGTGCATCTGGGTTTTTAACCAATCTTGTGCATCCAATAAGTGCGTTTGTGTCATTGAATGAACATTTAGGTCATTTTGGTCCTCCATAGGCTGATTCTAATCCAATTAGGTTTTTTAACCAACCTTGTGCTTAAAATAAGTGATTTTGTGTCATTGGTTGAACATTTAGGTCATTTTCGTCCTTGCTAGGCTTACTCTAATCAAATTAGGTTTTTAAACAATCTTGTGCATCCAATAAGTGGGTTTGTGTCATTGATAGAACATTTATGTCATTTTCGTCCTCCCAAGCCTTATTCTAATCCAAATAGGGTTTTTAACCCATCTTGTGCTTAAAATAAGTGATTTTGTGTCATTGGTTTAACATTTAGGTCATTTTCGTCCTCCCTAGGCTTATTCTAATCCAATTAGGGTTTTTAACCAATCTTGTGCATCCAATTAGTGCGTCTGTGTCATTGGTTGAACATTTAGGTCATTTTTGTCCCCCCTAGGCTTATTTTAATCCAATGTCGGTTTTTATCCAATCTTGTGCATCCAATAAGTGATTTTTTGTCATTGGTTGGCCATTAAAGTCATTTTCGTCCTCCCTAGCCTTATTCTAATCCAATTAGGGTTTTTAACCAATCTTGTGCTTAAAATAAGTGATTTTGTGTCATTGGTTGAACATTTAGGTCATTTTCGTCCCCCCTAGGCTTATTTTAATCAATTGTCGGTTTTTATCCAATCTTGGGCATCCAATAAGTGATTTTGAGTCATTGGTTGGCCATTAAGGTCATTTTCGTCCTTGCTAGGCTTACTCTATTCAAATTAGGTTTTTAAACAATCTTGTGCATCCAATAACTGCGTTTGTGTCATTGGTTTCACATTTAGGTCATTTTCGTCCTCCCTAGGATTATTTTAATACAATTAGGGTTTTTAACCAATCTTGTGCATCCAATAAGTGGGTTTGTGTCATTGGTTGAACATTTAGGTCATTTTCGTCCTCCCTAGGCCTATTCTAATCTAATTAGGATTTTTAACCAATCTTGTGCATCTAATAAGTGGGTTTGTGTCATTGGTTGAACATTAGGTCATTTTCCTCCTCCCCTAGGCTTATTCTAATCGAATTAGGGTTTTTAAACAATCTTTTGCATCCAATAAGTGTGTTTGTGTCATTGGATGAACATTTAGGTCATTTTGGTCCTCCATAGGCTTATTCTAATCCAATTAGGTTTTTTAACCAATCTTGTGCTTAAAATAAGTGATTTTGTGTCATTGGTTGAACGTTTAGGTCATTTTCGTCATCCTTTGACTTATTCTAATCCAATTAAGGTTTTTAACCCATCTTGTGCATCTAATAAGTGCGTTTGTGTCATTGGTTGATCATTTAGGTCATTTTCGTCCTCCCTAGGCTTATTCTAATCCAATTAGGGTTTTTAACGAATCTTGTGTATCCAATAAGTGTGTTTGTGTCATTGGATTAACATTTAGGTCATTTTCGTCCTTCTTCGACTTATTCTAATCAAATTAGGGTTTTTAATCAATCTTGTGCATCCAATAAGTGCGTTTGTGTGATTGGATTAACATTTAGGTCGTTTTCGTCATCCTTCACGTTTACCCATAAACTGTCGTGTTAGATCGATTGAAGGACAAGGAGTCAAAGAACAAAGGCTTTTGCTTGTGGACTTGTATTCGTGTAAGAAAGCATCAAAATAAGGTAACGGTGGGAGAGTGTTTGAATTCATGAGTATAATATATTGTGAGATTAACGGGAAAACCGTATTTCCCAATGATTCATTCGGGGCTCGCTACGTATGGTAGTAACCCTTTGAGGGATAAATTAATTAATGTGCAAATATGGAAATTGTGAGATTAAAATATGGAATAGAAATATTTGTAAGGTGTTGATTGATTTAAATTCTTTAAATGTGTGGTATATGATGTATGATTGATGATAGTGATGCTATAAATTTGTGATGAGTTTATGTGATGATGTATGATTAATGATAGTGATGTTATAAATTTGTGATAAGAATATTGAAGTAACCCTGAAATAGTGGTGATTCCAATTTGTGTTTGAGATAACAGTCTTAATGGAGTATCATTGGCCAACGAGGGGAGAAAATAGATATTGAGAACTTTTGAAGTGGAGATTACTTTGTCATCATATAGGTAGGGCCTGACAAGCCTAGTGATTTCGGGGATGTACAACTGAATTGAGTCTGATCGTCGCACTCTACTGTTGAGCTTTAAGGAAAGATTGTTAGACCTTGGAGGTATTCGGGTGGGGAATTCCTAGGTGACTTGGAGGTAACACTCCAAATGTCGGGAGCTACCACGCAACACACGTTTACCTCGACTGTCGCGTACATATGTCTTGGGTTGAGTTGAGGGGATCTATGAGGATAGGGCCAATTTGAATTATCCGTCCACTCTGGTGGTGGCATGTACCAAACCTACTAACCAAGTACTTCAGAGTTTGAATGGTACCACATTGTGAAGTATAGCGTAACCTCATGCATAACATTGCATTTCCTTGTGATTGTTTTGTTGTGATTGATGTGTTTCAAAAGTAATAATGGTTTCTCTTACATGATTTGGTGCATATTATAATGAGATGATTATTTTTACTTGAGTGAATTTGATGTTATAATATGGTACTATTTGCTTGAATATTTTGAAATATCGTAATCTGACTATGATACGGTCTATTATGATTGTTTGCGTGTTCTTCATACTTATATTATACTATCAACATGATTTCAAAACTCATCTCCTTCATTGTTTGTGTTTGACTAGCTTGGCCCTACGTTTGCAAAATTGCTATTATTACAGGTTAATGAGTCTTGAAGTTCAAGTTTGGGGGAAACCCCGCTTTGATAGGTGATACTGGGAATAAGAGTTGTAATTTGTATTTTACCTTTATTTATTTAGTTACAAACCACCTTTTGTATGAAAACCTTATTAGTACAAGTAAGTTTTTGGAATTAAATTAAGAAATTATAGTTAAATCAAGTTTATGGAGATTCCCTGTTTTATTGGAGAAAAAGTTTAAAGTTTCCTTTTGAATTTTGAGAAAGGTGATATCTTAAATAATTTGTAAAAGTTTATTTTTCCTCTGAAAGAGATTTCATTTATCGGGTGCGAATTTTGTTGAAAAAATTTAGTATAAATTAATATATATGTTATTTTGGAGTTTAGAGTGTCACAATAGATACTCAAGGCCGAAGAAGAAAGTACGAACTCATAAACTCAGAAATCCATACAATTCAGAAAAACTTTTGAGAGATCAAATGTCCTAAGTATTCAAAGTTCAAAGGTTTAAGTTCTAGAGAAGCACTTGCTCAAAGAAATATTTTCTAAGTGATTAAGTGTGAGAAATCAATTGTGACAATCTGCTTAGTAGAAGCAAAACACAACTTGTTCCAAACTTAAGTAACCCAGCCCGATAGTGGCTTAAGTGTTCCTCAAGCTATCTGTGATTTTCAGGTTGTGTTGAGAAGACTTGACTTGTAGGGTCAAGGTGTAGTTGCCTTCAACAATCTGTGGTTTTCGGGTTGTGTGGAGAAGACTTGGTTGTGGCCCCAACTTGCTTGCCTTTACCTCTTGCTCAATAGGTTGTTGCAAAGAAACAGAAAAAAGTAGCTCCATCTCTAAGCTATGAAGAGGGTTAGGAAGACACATCCATCGCCGATGAAGACATGGAAACCCCTTTTCGGAGAAAGAAACAGAAGGTAAGTTTAGACTCTGAACACCCTATTCCTCTCTTAGTCTTTGACCTTGAAACAACCTCTCCCTTTCTCTTTCCCCAACCAACCAACACTTCTCTCCCTTCCTCTAACCCTGAACCCATCACCTCTCCCACTTCTGACTCTAATACCTCAGATGATATGTTTGAAGCTACCCTAGCTGAGCCTTTTGCTTCACTCAGATACAAAACTCATCCCTTCCTTTACAAGTCTAGTACCTTCGCTCAAACACCTACCCCTTCATTACTTTATCACCATCTTCTCCCTCTTCTACTAAAGTATCCATACCAACCTATCGCAACCTAAAATTTCGTGGGTTAGCTAGAAAGCAAGGAGTCCCCACCAATGTTTATTTTAAACTAGGGAAAATATTAGGAAACCCTTAAAAACAGAAAATGGTCTTTGAAACCAAATTTTGGATTCGGGAGTCGATTATGTGTAGGGAAGGTATTAGAACCCTACGACATCCGTTAAAATACGGTTACCTACAATCAATGATAAAAGAGATGTCACATCTAATTAATCAAAATTCAAATTCAAATTTAGATTAATTTATTTATAAAAATGAGTTTTAGAACTATCAAGTTGTACAACTTGTGTCCTAACAACTCAAAGATAAAAAAGATGTCACATCTAATTAATCAAATTTAAAAGTCGATTTAAGATTAATTTATTTATAAAAATGAATTTTAAAACTATCAAGTTGTCCAACTAATGTCATAACAACTGAAAGATTAAAAAGGTGTCACATCTAATTAACCTTTAATAAACGATTTATTTATATTTTTTTAAGGTTTAGTATTTGTTAGAAGCTAATTAAATTTAATATATAAAAAAGGGACTTGTTTTAAAAAAATGTATGTCGAAAGCATAAAGGAACAAAAAGGCAAATGAGTTTGAAGCCCAAAAACTGATTTTAATATATAATAATAAAAAGAAAAAAAAAGTAAAGGAAACGAAACGAAACAGGGAGAATGTCATATAAAATAATCTAAAGGAAAATAATATATATAAAAGCACACTAACCCTAATTACAAAGAGCAGAGGAGTAAGGGAAACACGGGGCGGCTAGCTGTGAAAAGAAAACGCGAGAAGGAAAAAAAAAAAGAAAGAAAGAGAGAGAGAGGAAGAGACTTTGAG
Organism: Cicer yamashitae; assembly: GCA_037974755.1. Classification (NCBI taxonomy): domain Eukaryota; kingdom Viridiplantae; phylum Streptophyta; class Magnoliopsida; order Fabales; family Fabaceae; genus Cicer; species Cicer yamashitae. Next base: position 36,829,893 of record JBBPBQ010020323.1, read on the forward strand.
GATGTGGCGCCGAAGAGGAAGAGACAAAACTTGAGCACGGTAGCACCAAAAAATAAGGTTGTGTTCTGGCGGCAACGATAGTGACGACGTCGTCGTCGAAGGATTGACTTTTTGGTCTTATATTTTCTATTTTTTTTCATTCATAATTTTATCTTGTTTTTACTTTTACAAATCAAAACATTATATTTTTATAACAATAGAGTGATTGTATGGTGAAGATAAAGAACAAATAGATTTATTGTACAAGAGAAAAAACACAAATAGATTTGCCTTCTTCTTCTTCTTATGCTTACCCTTTAGTTTCTTTATTTATGTTTCATTTTCTTTGTTCATAATCTGAGTTCCTCTACACATCTGATACATTCATGTTTTTAGCTTATTTGTTTTTATCTGAATATGTTTATTCTCTTTTTATGTTTGTGAAATAAAGCAGGTTTTGGATGACTTAAAATTTCTCTCCATTTGTGTCTTTGATTGTAAAAGGTTGTCTTCTTGCTTTTGTTTCAAACTCAAAGTTTTGTCTCTTCTTTGTATCATAAACAACAACTAGAAAGGACAATAAGAATTTTCTTTTTTTTATTTTATTAATTAATTCATTATGTATCATTTTGTATTATCAACTTTAATGTTGTTACATCATTTTTATTTTCATTTTATATTTTTTTTATTAGTAATTAGTAAAAAGAACGAGGCAAAGATCAAAGACATTACTTGAACCTTGATAACTCCCTCCTTCTACAATGCTCTATCTATCTTCAATAACTTGTATCTTAGCATAAGGTAGTCGACTTTCATTTGGAATGTCCATTCCAGACTTACCAATCGTTGGAAGCATAGAAATATGGCTGGTATGGGGATTCAAGGAGTCCAACTAGTCAAAGTATGGGTGAACTTGTGGTTGAGGGATCACTGTAGGTTCGACTTGAAGCGTACCAATACCATGGGGATAATTAGAAGGAAATGCGTATGGCTTGAAAGTAGGAGTCGAGTTATTAACCGGTAGTGCGTCAATATTTGGACCAGATCCTTGTGGTAGTGATATGTTGGGAATCACTTGTTACCGAATTGTCATTTATCAATGGCGGAGTATAACCATGTGGAAAACCAAATAATGGGAATTGGTGTGCTTGAGGGTCTTGAGAATTACTATTTGGTGGTAGTATGAGTCCATGAGGATATGTTGCAAGAGGTACCATCATTCATTGAGCACTTAAAGTGTATGGAACATGTGTTGGACCAAAACTAGGCAAGTAAGTAGGCGTTGCTTGATTTTCTTGGTTCACAACTGAAGGCCCTACTTCATTTTTCCCCAAAGTTTGCAGTGTCTTCAAAATCTTAGCCATTTGATCCTTGAGTTGTTTGATGTCACTTCTCATTACTTCGCTATTTGTGTACTCCTCCATGATTTTTGTTGGGAGCGAGTCCAATAACGATGTTGAAGAATCAACTTGTTCAATTTATTTTTCTGTTTTTTTTATATAAAATAAATAAATAATGAGCATGTAATACACATGAATGGAATGAAGATGAAATTGTTTAATTATCTATCTATATTTTATATGATAATTGAATGTTAGGGAATCATGAGCCTTATGTAAATATTCTTAACAAAAATGAATTATTAGTGAAGAAAATATGGGGATCGATAAAAAAGAAGGAAATCCTTCATTGATGAGAAAAAGAGTACATCACATTTAAATTAAAAACTACATCGACTATGATATTTCAATCTTCTCTTCTAATAGGACAACCAATCTTCTATCAAATTTTTTCATTACTGCACAATATCTCTTAGATGCTTTGTAATTTTTTTGATCACTTAATTAGCTAGCATTGCCAACTTTAAAAAGCAAGCTTTCCAATGCTTGCCTTCATCCTCCAGCTCTTTATATATCTCTTGATTTTTCAACTAATTAAGTAACATCATAAAACGATCCTCCCAATATATGGGTTCATCCTTTAAGTCATTATAGATATTTTCTTAATACTCGATGTAATTCTTCAACTCACTGGAAGTCTCCATCTCTGTTCTCAGTACATTTTGATGTTTTAAATGTAGTTCTTTAGTTTCTTCCTTGCTTTGCCTTTCTTTTTTTACTTGATTATCATACTCAGCTACCATCTCTTTAAGTTATTTCTTTAAATCTTTAAACTCCTTTTTTACATTCCTGTAAGAGCATACAAATTTTTTCCACAATTGTTTCCACATTTAGGCATCATCTATAGCTTCATTCCTTTCTCTCTTTTGCATATCTCATTCCTCATCTGAGTTCTTCACCAATCCCTTGTTGTTGTTGTTGTTAGTGTTGTTGTTGTTAGTATTGTTGTTGTTGTTGTTGTTGTTGTTCTTGTTGTTGTTAGTGTTGTTGTTGTTGATGTTGTTGTTGTTGAGAAAAGTGAAATGAGTTTCCTTCTCTCCCTCTTAAACCTATGGGAGATAATGTTTTGTTGGTTTTGTTTGATTAAATTTGTTTAATGTGAAATTAGGGAGGTGTTGGTGTTGAGTGTGTTATTTAAAAATAAAATTTTTATCCTTGTTATTGATGTTGTTAGTAATGGTTAAAAAAAAGAAATTGATTTTTGATATGTTTGAGTTATGTAATGAGTTATTTTCAAATAAATGAGTTTGAACTGAAGTTGAAATTTTACAAGAAAATTTAGAGTTGTTAAAGTTGTGAAAAAGTTCAAATTTTAATAAATTAAAGAGTTTGAGCAACAAGTTAGATGGAAATTATAATGTTTAGAGTTAAAAATGTTACTCTTTTAATTACTCTTGGACTGAGTTTAAAAAGAAAAAGTTTAGAGTACTTTATTAACTCAAATTTTTTGTGCTCTAATGGTTGAGTGAAATAACTTAAAAGATAAAAAGACTTAATTTTGAAATTATGATGTGGTTGGATAAATTTTGGTGGTGGACAAAATTGTTATGAATCTTTATGTTTATGTAGTTAGCTCCTTGAGTCTCGAAAATGAATTGAGGCCGTTGACACAAAATTAGCGGTGGGGGAGAACTCTGATATATTAATGTTGTTGGTGTGGAGGTAAGAATGATAGAAGCAGCACTTCAGGCTATGTGTTCAAGTGCATGAAATCTTCAATAGCGTGGAGCTCGAAGTAGCAGCCAGTGATAGCACTTTCATCATGCGAGGCTGAATACATTGCTGGCAGCTATGCAGCCTGCCAAGCATTGTGGCTGGAGTCATTGACGGTAGAGCTAAAAATTGAAATTTGCAGGCCAATTCCATTGATGGTTGACAATATTTCAGCAATAAATCTAGCAAAGAACCCTGTGTCTCAAGGAAGAAGCAAACACATTGAGACAAGGTTTCATGTCTTAAGAGATCAAGTTGGAAGAAGCAAATTGAAGCTCATTTATTCTAAAACTAAAGTTCAACTAGCTGATATCATGACCAAGGCTTTGAGGACAGGTAGATTTGAAGAGTTAAGAAGATTGCTAAGTGTAAAATCACTTAGAAACTAGAATTAAAGGAAAGTGTTAGAAATCAAGAATGTTATGGGAAAACTGTTAGAAACCAGGAATGTTCTGAGAAACCAGATTGATCAGAATAAACCAAGAAAGTTCTTGGTATTGTAAGTTTGTGTAATTCAAGTTAAAATACTAAGTGTATGTGATAACTAACAAACTAATCTCTTAATTAGTTAGTTAGGTAGTTAGAAGACAGTTAGAATGAATAGGAATAAAATATGCATAAATAGCACACTTCATTCATTCAATAAACAAGTCCTACAACTCATATGTTATTCCATTCTTCTATTTTCTTGCATTTGAAGTAATAAGCTTGAAAGCTAGCAAATATTAGCTTCAGGGAGGGAGGGAGAGAGAGAGGGGGCTAAAAGGGTGATAATATGGTTTCTTAGCTTGTTTGATACTAAGAGAACACAACGGTTTTACACGAAGCGCTTTAAATGGTTTTATGATTATGTTTTTTCAACAGAAGTGGTGTTTAAGGGTATCTTTAGTTGCCAGAAGAAATTGAGAAATCAGAAATGAGAAAAATGTGAAAAATAGAGTAGATTTGATGTATTGTTTGATATGATAGAGAAACAAGTGAAATAGAAGAGAGAATAATACTATTACTTTTTAAAATGACAAAAATATCCTTAAGGTAAAACCAATATATAATTTATTGATTAATTAAATTATTTTAATTAATTAGATTATTAATCTATTTTGATTCAATTATTTAACAAATTTATTGTTTACCTGTAAAAAAACAAATTTATTATTTATTTAAATTATTTAATTTTTATTGATTACTCCATTGTTATCGTTTAATGATTTAAATATAATTTGATTAGTGTCATGGTTCTTTGTTTAATTAAAACATGTTTACATGTGGGATGGTGCTATCATTGCTTCACTGTGCAAGCTTAATCTACGTACACCATAAAAATGAAATCTAGAAAAATTGCTAGAAATAAATAAAAGCTGGGAAAACAAATTGAAATGCAAAACCTTTGGGACCCACTGTTTTTCAGTCTATCCCTTACTTCTCTCCCTTTGGGAAATCTCTCTTCGTCTTCTCTCTCACCTATTTCTCTTTTTTTTTTTTTTTTTCTCTCTCTCTCTCTACTCTACCAATCACATGTTAAAGGTTCCACATACAATTTTGTTTTATATTCAAGAGGGAATATATGGAATCCTTTTATGAATATCCATTTTTTTCAAATTGTCCAAATTGCACCACTGCGAAAATTATATACAGAGATGTCCTATTTTTTAACTCCAGTTGTTGATCGCAACTTGGGGATGCGACTTGCTGAAGGAATTTTTTATTTGTTCTAATAGGGGATGCGACCATGTACTAGGCAGTTTTTTTTTTCATTTTATTTATTGGTATAATTATTATTTAATTAATTATAAATAATTAAAATATTTAAAAAATAAAAATAATAATAATAATAATAAAATAAAATACATTATTAAATAATAATAATAATAATAATAGTGACTTATTGTTAATTTTAATTAATTATAAATAATTAAAATATTTAAAAAATCAAAAAACTAATAATAAAATAAAATACATTATTAAATAATAATAATTTTAATAATTTTATTAATTTTAATAATAATAATAATAATAATAATATTAGTAATAATAATATTGATAATAATAAAAAGAAAATTATATTAATAAAATAAAATAAAAAATACATTAAATTGAAAGGGAAAAAAAATACATTAATTTAAAGTAAAAAAATACATTAATTTTGAGTAGATGTGTCAGCAGCGTTTGGACAATGTTTCCTAGTATGACCAGAGACCCGACATAATCTGCAATTTCTTGACACTCTTTCTATAGTGTCCATTTATGTTCTAATGCATTTGCTCGTTGGGCGACCTTTCTTGACTCTCCGCATTAGTGGATTGTGACACACCTTAACACCTTTATATTCTGGCCAATATCCTTCGTTTGGTATAGGTTTGAACATTTCGTTGTACACTTTTAGTACCGTTTCCACTTTGTACACATCAGGTATAAGGCTCCAATAATCATATTTGATGCTAGAACATGCTGCTATCACATGTGAACAAGGCATATGTTTAGCTTGATATTTCCCACAGTCGCACCAATTGTTAAGAAGGTTTACACTGAAATGACCAATTGGTCGCCCTTCTCTTGGATTTACCGTCTCGTGGACCATGAAAGTATGGTTGCTCCGATCAAAAATATCGACTCTATGACTATTGGATTTACGTATTTCCGATTTCATAAAATTTATGCATGGTTCTGTGTATACCTGATCAGAAGCTAAAATAGATGTGTGTTGTTTTGTCATGGTTGGAAACAGTGTCCCTGTTTTATAGTATGTTGATTGGACCAAAGCAGTGATGGGAAGGTTGTGTGGTCCTTTTAATACTTCGTTAATCGACTCCACAAGGTTGGCGGTCATCTGACCCCAACGGCTAACTCCATCAAGGTTGCGTGGACTGCATGTACCTATCTGCACTGTTATCATATCGTCGAAAAACATCATGCAGATAGAGTCGCACTTCAGTTCGGCTACCATCAACATATTCCGCAACCACCAGAGGATATGACAATGTACCATGAGATCGACATGAGGAGTGGCATTGATGATAATTGGTATGTGGTTTGAAAAGATGAGATTCAACATTGGAATCAACGTCAGAACTATGTATTGCAAGGTCAATTCGTAGAAGGTATTTTACGCCACAGTAAAGAATATATGAATTGGTTCAGAAATCACACCAAATTATACATATCTGTGGAAAGATATATGCGTGATCCACGTTTGCAACCTTCAACATATCCTGATGTTCACTCAACCCCTCAATCAACCCCACAACAACATACCATGCACCAAACACCGTCTTTATCATCACCACCACATCTACATGAATCTGCAGATATACCGACTTAGTACTACGTTCCTTTAGTGCCACCAATACCAACCCCCGTTCATCAACCAGGGAGTGGATTTTTCTACAATTTGTTTGGTACTCAATGCACAACTCCTGAGTCGGCTTATGCTGTTTTTGATTCCATGTATAACGTCGAAACTCAAAATTACACGGAAGCAGGTGGTAGTGGTTCTAATCCACATACAGATTATAACGAGGATAATGATCAAATTGATGATCAACCACAACAACCTCAAGCCATACAAAGGGCTAGACGAGTTCGACGACTGCGTAGATGTGGAACTGGAGAACATTTAGATGGAAATAATTAATTTAAATTTTATGTATTTTGTTTTCAATTAATGTATTTTTTTCTTTAAATTAATGTATTTTTTCTTTCAATTTAATGTATTTTTATTTTAGTTTATTAACATAATTTTCTTTTTATTATTATTATTATTATTATTAAAATTATTATTATTATTATTATTTAATAATGTATTTTATTTTATTATTAGTATTTTGATTTTTTAAATATTTTAATTATTTATAATTAATTAAATAATAATTATACCAATAAATAAAATGGAACAAAAAAAAAACTTCCTAGTACATGGTCGCATCCCTCGGATGCGACCTCCTATTAGAAGCCTTCAGCAAGTCGTATCCCGAGGTTGCAATTAACAATTGAGGCTAAAAAATAGGGCATTTCTGTATATAATTTTCGCAGTAGGACAATCTAAACGATTTAAAAAAAAAGTAGGATATTCGTAAAAAAAAATTCCGGAATATATTGTCTTTTTCCTTTTCGGGTAGTGATCCTTTTGTATATAAAAAAAAAATAGCAATTTAAATTATTGCAGCAGAAAACTAATTGCCTACAATTCTTCAATGCAGTTCAAAGTATCACACTTGACATATTATTGGTGGCAATAGAAAACCAAATGCCTACAATGCTTCGATGCATGATGTTTTTTTTAGCTGTGACAATTAGTTTAACTATGTAAAATCCTAAATAAATTAATAAAGCAAAAAGAAAATAACTCTAAAACTTATGCACTACTCAGAACCGTAACGACCTGCTAAATGCCTTGAAAGAGAGTGGATTCTGAGAATCTAAGTCATTTTTCTTTGCTCTAATATTTCTTCTCCCAATAAAGGGTTTGAGCAATTTCTTAAACACCTTTCGGAAACCGGAGCCACGAGCACACCGTCCTTGTTTCACCTGAGGTATTGTTGGAGCCACACTGATGAGTCTTGGCTGAGATATTGACCTTGGAAATCCTGGTTCTGATAAGCTTCTTTGTAACATGGCTTTGTTGAGTTGAGACTCAAAAGATAGCCTCTCAAATTGGTCTAACAGAGTGCTCTGTTCATCTCCAAATCGCTTTTGAATCATTGCTATTTCGTCCATATTGGTTAATGCTAGCTTTCCAAGTTGTTGTTGTTGTTGTTTTGCAATATCGTTTTCATTTGGTGATATTTTTATACACAAACACAATGTGGCATTGGAGGCTTAAAGGAGTTCATTTTTCTTTTGTATTATATTAGATTAGATGTGTAAAATACTAGAACTCTTTGTCTAAGCAAGGTATCGGATACATCGGTTGTCATTGGAATGTGGCAAGAAAAAAGCTGCCAAATAGTAAATACCATCATCGGTTCCAAGTCAAAATAAATACCATTGCGATCTTATAAAAATTTAATATCTACCATTTTAATATCTATCATTAGTTAAAAAATAAAAATAGTCTAAATAGCATCCGTGGTCCCTTAATTTAATTTCAATTAACTTTTTAGTCATTTTTTTTTCTTCTCGATTTGGTCATTTGTTTTAATTTTAAGTGACAATTTGATCTTTTATGTTTTAAAATGTCAATAGCGTTATCCTTTTATTTTTGCAAAAATTCATCAAAAATTTCAAACAAAATCCATAAAATTAATTACTATCCTCAATATAATGCAAATTTCATCAAATTTATAACTTAAATCTTTAAATAAACTCATATTTTCATCTCTAACAACATCAAATAAAGAATGAAAATATGAGTTTATTTAAATATTTGAGTTACGAATTTGATAAAATTTGTATTATATTGAAGAATATAATTAATTTTATGGGTTTTGTTTGAAAATTTTGATGAATTTTTGTAAAAAAAATGATAACATTGTTGACATTTTAAAACATAAAAGATCAAATTGTCACTTAAAATTAAAATAAAGGATTAAATCGGGAAAAAAAAAAAGATAAAAGACTAAAACGTTATCTGAAATTAAGTTAAGGGACCACGGGGCTATTTAACTTTAAAAATAACATGATCATAAATTTGAATATGAATTTCATATGGAAAATAAACTTTTAATCTTTATGCAAAATAATATTTTTAAAAGTATTTCATACTAACGATAAAAAAATATTTTAAAAAATAATAGTTATGTCTATAGAGCATATTTCAACCTTAATTATTTAAATTTAACTAATTAACTAACTAAAATTAACCAATATACGAATCTCTTAAACAAGTCACTAAAATATCTAATCTTAATAGAATAAATATGATAAGAATTACTTTTAGAATAACAAATCTTGAATTTTATATTATATATAAAGGATATATCTAGTGAAAAGAATATTTTTATGTGATTAGGAGGTTCTTTGAGTGATTCACATGACATCCCTTTATATTTTATTAGCACATAAATTTGAAGAGAGCTTTCATCAGTTATTAATTGAGTTTAACCCCTTCCCTTGCTTAAGGTTGTCTATCTCCTTCAACTAAATATTAGTCTCCACCAAAACAAAAACAGCCCGAATCGTTCTGGAATTGAAAACGAGTTTTGTGTAAATGCATCGACACTCATTGTTGCAATCCAATGATTGCCATTGCCAATAAGTTGCATAGTTTTTTAGAAATACTTGTGTTATTAGTAAGAAAACAACAAAAGAAAGAAAATTATAGATACAACTGTGAATAAAAAGGTAAAACAAAATTAAAGCTAAAGTTTGGTCTGATTCTGTTTGGATTCTTTGAATTTGTTTTTACAATTTAGTTTTTTAAATTACATCTTATTTGCAGCGTTAACTTTTTAAGTTATAGTCAATTTATAGAAATGTCATTGTCGGTTAATTCACTTAAAAAAATATCATGTAGCCTTTATAATGTTGACATGTATATACAATGTTGATGTGATTAAAATAAAAATTTAATTAATTTTTATTAAAAAATAAAAATTCTAAAAAGTTTATTTGAATTCTTTAAACTGAGAAAAATGAAACTCATTGAAGTCCTTTATGTTTGACTTACTTTTTAGATTGATTCTTTATATTTTTTAAATTTCTCAAATTAGTCATTTAAATTATATTTCGTTTAAACTATAAGTTCTTCTTTTTCTTCATCATCTTTCATCATAAATCTATAGTTCTTTTTCTTTATCATCTTCAACTATAAATCTATTATTCCCTAATAAGATTCATATCAAGATATATGGATTTTTTTAGGTTCTAGTATCATATTTTCTTTGTTTTTGAATTGAGATTTTTTGAGTTTTTTTAAGTTAATGGAAGAGTTTAATTTGTGTTGTGGGAAGAAGGAAAAGCATGTAGTTTGAAATTCTAAACCGCTTTTTGAAACCAATAAAAGTAAAAACAAAATAACTACTAATTTGTGCAAGATAAAACATTTTGAAAAATATTGAAAAGACACTAAACAAAAGACTCAATTTAACCACCAATTACTAAACATTTTTAGTGGTTTTATAGTGGGTTTATCTCTTTTTATACCAACTCATTTTTTAGTTCTTGTTGAAATGATGGATTTCTCATTTTTGGTTTTTTTTTAATTCACGTGGTCGAATGTTGAGTTTTTACCCATTTTAAATTTTAAGTTTTTTTAAAGATTGAGTGGAAGAGGAAGATGGTGGAGATTAAACCTAAGCTTAAAGTGAGTGATTACGAAGAAGGTAGTGCAAGAACGGTACGACAGAGAACCAAGGTTGGTTCGCACACTACTAGAAAAACAGGTTTTAGCTCTCATATTTAGCGTCGACTCCTGACTCTCAGTAGGGTCGGAATGTCTGACATTATATTTTCTTATTTGTAAAATTAAATATTCTTTATCATTTTCCCCAACTCTCATCCATCCCATTTTCCTTCACTAATTTTTGTTCTCTTTCACACCCTCGTTCTCTGCCTAACCCTCACGGCGGCAGCCTTGCAGGCGCTGTCTTTGAACCTCTTCCTCCTTTCCATGCATCGCCGACTTCCACCCTCATCCATCCCTCTCATTTTCCCTCACTCAGAATATAACCCTCTCTTATCCTCTCTGTCACTCACACTACACAAAATTTTGAAGATTGCGACACACAATTTGTGACGGTTTCAAATCCCCCATATCTATCAAATACTCCAAATTTCTCAAATCCCTCATTTCTCTCAATCCCCAAATTTGTCAAATCCCTCTTTGATTGGGCTCCAACCCATGGTATGCTTCTTGTTTCTCAAATCCTCTTCTTTTGATTATACGATTGATCTGTGATTGCGCTTGTTGTTGCTCATCTTAATCATTGACTTAATCGATATTTCGAGGATTCTTGTTTTTTGCTCGCGTCCTATATGTCAATGACGGTACGAGACATGCTGCTGGTTCATTTTCTACCAATTTCCTTTGGTTTGTTTTACTGTTTATGCTAAGAAAAGATTTGAGCATTTAAGTTGTCTCAGATTCTTAAGTTGTACTAAATTATTACAAGGTTAGTTGTAATTATTTTTCCCTGGGTTCAGATTTAACAAAATTTATTCACAAGCTTATTAGTAGTTTCTAGATCTTTAATTTGTGTCTCTAAAACACTTGTTTTTACGTACTCAAATATTTCTTGGTGTTCGTATTTTTGTTTATCAGTCCTTGCTATGGAGTAAAAAATTTCAATTGACCTTGGTTTATTATAATGCATTTCATTATTGATGAGAATCTGAAAGGATTTGTTATGTTACTTTTTAAGGGAAAGTGGATGCCAAACTCCTTATGTAATTTATGGAGCTGGTACTGGAATTTTTCTATAGATTAGGGTATTGCATTCTTTCCTAAACTTCCATATCCAATCACTAGGCTGTCTTGCTCTTTTTCAGTATTTTTTTAATCTTGTCCTATGGATTGCATTTTTGAGCCATCTTTCCTCTTCTTCTTTATTCCTGAAGTAATTAGTTCCTTATTTGCATGGATACCTTAATTGATATATGTTGTTTGTGTTCACAGAGAACTAAAATCCTACTACAGAGATCTGCATGTCAGACCCCTTGGCCTTCTCCTTACTTGGATACTTTTGGCGAGGAGGTCCGTTTCCTTATGACAGCTTTATTTATCCTTGTTAAGATTAATTCTATCTTTTGTTGTTTTCTTTTATTAAGAAGTTGTTAGGACTGTAGAAGTTATCGAATTAGTTAGATTGTTATCTCACCAAGAAAAAACATTAAGTGGTTATAATGGCTAATCAAGGGCTTAGGTTAAATAGTTAGAAGGATGCATAAAGAAGATTCATTCTGAATTATTAGTGTTAATATGTGGTACTCAATTAGAAGACTTTGGAGATAGAGTTAGCTTTGGGTAGTTAGTTTTCATTTAGTTAGTTGTAACTACTTTTGTTTGTTGCTCCTAAAATTGTAAACAACTTGTATATAAGCCAAAGCAAGCAATGCAGAAACCAGGGGGAGAACAATAAGTGAAATCTGCAGTTTTGCATAGTGCAGAAAATTGGCAGCAAAGTGCAAACATTGTAATCATCTGATTCATTTAAGTGATAATTCAAAGTCGGATCCAGTACCCCAGACGTAGGAGTTCATCTCTGAACTGGGTTAACAATTGTGTGTATTCATTTTGGCATTGAAAGCTTTAATTCTGTTAGTCAGAAAACGAAGGACGTTCTCTGTTTTATATTCAATCAATCTTCGTTTTATAGAAACCAAGAACATTCTTGGTTTATTGACTGATTGATCTCCGTTTTTAACAACAATTATCTTTGGTAATTGAGCAGTAGCTGTGTTATACTTATATGTTCTTACCATATTTGATCATTTCTGAATTATTTTCGTTCTTTGTTTTATCATTGATATGATATAGTTTCCTTAAATAGTGTTTATACATCTATAATCTCTCTCAATCTCCAACTTAATTTGAGGGATTTCAGAATTATGTTCATGGTGTATATAGATACATTTGTTTAACTCACCAACCTAGGGGGTAGAGGTGGCATGATCATTTTATGGCTTTCTATTGAAGTGTTAGGTTGAGTTAGCTTGCTTTGACCTTAACTCATGAATGGCCAACTTGGAAGAGTTAGGTTGCTAACTTTGACCCATTATTATGTTAATAGGTTCCCCGAGTGAGCCGAGTTGACTCACTTTTATATCTTCAAATATTATGTGTCTATGTTGTTAATCACACCACTTTTGTGGAGAATCGTGGTGCAGTGGAAGACCTTGCTTGCAATGCCCAATGCAGATGTGCAGCAGAAATTAGGTGCGGCATTTACAGCTTCATTTCACACTCGTCTTATCTCACAAATTATTCCACTCTGGCCACGTCTTGGTGTTTCCCGGCCATGAAGTTGAAGTTACCTGCCACTACCCATTAACAACATAGTTATGTGTGTAGCCTTAATTATTGGTTGAATGTTTTTACTATTTATGATATGCTAGTCTTTTACCTAGATTATTGGTATAAACAGTGTAGTTGTTAAAAATCGTAGTTGCAGCTCTTGTTTGATCCAGCAAGTGATTCATATAATGTGATGAAATGCAAATTGCGTTGAATCCTGAATCAATGTGCTATGTGGTATTGACAATATGATTTTTATGCTTCCATGTTTTGATAATTTTGTCTTGTTTTTCTTTCATAATTCACATCAAAGATATTGAAAAGCCAAATAAGCGTTAATTGTTGAATGAAAAAAATCTATAGTGCTAATACACCCTATTTAATTGTTCCATTGCTCCGTATTCATTCTTTTGAAATAGGGGCCTCACACAGTATCATGATCATTGACTCACAGGATACAGATATAGAGTGATGCATTATGAGGGTTGACTCAGTTAGTATTCTTCGAGTGGAAAAGGGCACTGCAAGTTCTAATAATAAAATCTGAGTCCAGAGTAACTATGTAGCTCCTCTACTTTTGTACTTCTCTTTGGTGGTGGATCTTGCACCACCATTCTTGTTTTTAGTTGATTTAAGCTACTAAATGTTGACCATAGCATCGATAAGGCTAAAGAGGAAGTTAGATGGGAAAGAAGAAAATAGTGGTGATGGATTGTTTGTTAAGGGCAAGGCAGGGAAAAAGAATAAAAAATAGAAGAATAAGTTCAAGAATAAAGAAAAAGACAAATCTAAAATGAAGTGTTTCATATGCAAGAAAGAGGGGCATTTCAAGAAAGAATGCCAAGATTGGAAAGGAAAGAAAGGATCAAATAGTGACGATGATTATGGAAATGCATCTATGGCTCTTATGGCAAATTCAACTGAAATCATTGATGATGACTGGGTGTTCATTTCACATAACCTCAAATAGAGATTGATTTCTTGATTACAAAGAAACTGACGGAGTGCTACCTCCAAGTCACTTAGGAATTCCCGACTAAAATACCTCCAAGGTCTAACAATCATGCCTTAGAGCTCAACAGCAAACTGCCACGATCAAGCTCATCTAGTCGTACTTCTCCGAAATCACTAGGCTTGTCAGGCCCTACCTATATGATGACAAAATAATTTCCACTTCAAAAATTCTCAATATCTATTTTATCCCCTCGTTGGCCTATGATACTCCATTAAGACCGTCATCTCAAGCACAAAACTGGAATCACCACTATTTCATCAACTATGGGATTACTTCAATATTATAGGCCAACGAGGGGAGGAAATAGATATTGAGAATTTTTGAAGTGGAAATTATTTTTTCATCATGTAGATAGGGCATGACAAGCCTAGTGATTTCGGGGAAGTACGACTGAATGAGCCTGATCGTGGCAGTCTGCTGTTGAGCTTTAAGACGAGATTGTTAGACCTTGGAGGTATTCGGGTGGAGAATTCCTAGGTGACTTGGAGGTAGCACTCCAAATGTCGGTAGCACATCTAAAAAATGTTGGTATGTACGGTGAGATTTACAAAACATCCATATAAAACATTTAAAATGCGCATAACACATGATTAAGCAACATTCAACATTATTTTATCTATTACCAATTATTATTAGCGTTCAATTCAATTAACTTATCATGAAACACATATATCACACAACATCAACACATAAACAATCATATAACAATAATGCACATATAACACATATCCTAGTGACTCCACTAATGCAAGTACACTTAAGATGCAATGCTACCTAATCGTAAACTAACTCCAACACATGGATTCAACTACTTCTTGTAAGTGCAAGTAGAGAAGTCACATTTTTTCCAACGAACTAGAGAGTTTAGTCGATAAGGTGTGAGTAAACAACTCGAATGTCCCAGCAGTATCAATCTCACCTTTCACGTAAGACCTTCCTACCAACATGACCCCCAAGACCTCAAATTTGGCCGTCTGCTCTAATTCTATCACAACACTAATCCCCTGACATGCCCTCTATATGCAAACATAAGGACATTATTAAAAAAGCGTTGTTGTTGGTGCTATTTTAAAGAAAAAAGTGTTGTCATATGTTAGCCACACGACAACAATATTCAATTAAAAATGCGTTGTCATATATTGATGCTATTTTTCTCGAAATCTTCCCTGTTCATTCAAAACTTTATTTACAATTCAAAAAATTAATAATTAAACACATGCATATATATATATATATATTTAATCCATTGCAACTTCAATAATAGAGCATAAATGTGATGTGTAAGTTCTATAATACATTTATGATCAAACTCCCTCATTCTCTAAGTATAAACCGACAATATATGTCATCAACATCAATGCTCTCGTAATTTCCAGCAACATCAATTTTTCAGGATCATCAACAACAATAGCAACTTCCAACTATAATCCTAATGTTACAAAAAATATAAAAATTAGAATAATTCTCAGTTCACACAAAAAATATACAATGTGAAACTCACCTAATAACAAATTATATAATTCTCAGTTTGAGCACATACTGACACCATTCTTCTTTAATTTCTGTTAGATAACTTTGAGAGAAACTTCACTTGGAGTTGTCAAAGTACAATATGTGATATAATATTTGAACATTAATAAATAAGTTAGAATTAAATATATAGGTGGTTTATATATAAAAGTCATAACTAATAAAAATAACGTACCATTTCTGGAATTGTACTTTGATTCATAGCAACAATCTCCTTCATGAATCGCAAAATATAGTACACGCAATCTATGTTGTTATCTTGGCGATGTCACTATAAAGCATTTGTTTGGTTCAAAGGACTAGAATTTTAGCCCTCACAAAGTCACACTGACACAGAACAAACCTAAAAGCATGATAGAATTAACAGTGAACAATAAAAGGTAGCAGTGAATTTAGTAGACTGAATTAACGTATCATGAATTACAATTCAAGGTAGCAGAAATTACAAGGAAGCAGAGTTGATATTAAATGATTAAAAGATAACTATAAGAATAGCAGGTAGCAGAATCAACAAAAATACATGGAATGAACAAGATACCTATGCTCAGTTTTACTAGAGGTAAAAACAACAAAAAACCACAATAAATAGAAAATCAAATTAATCTCAAGAGAGGGGAGAAAAATAAAACAAAGACTATAAAGTCAAAGCAACAAAATTTGCATATATATGATGATTCTTTAACTTAAATTAAAATGGTTTAAAACTGACACCCCTAATTTCACTTCGCGTATACCAACTGCAACTTGACCATGTGGGTTCCATATAGATATGGATTCCAAATTAATGAGTAGAAAGACTAACAAAATTAATGACACAAATCAAGATCTTTTGAACAAAAATATATCAGAACAAAATACAAAAAACAAACAGCAAAATGCTAAACATATGTGTCTGTATTTTTGTTTTAAATAACAAATATACAATATTTTTAGTAGAACAAAAACAACCAGCTAAATGCTAACCGCATGTTTCTATATTTTTGTTTCAAATAACAAATCTACAATATTTTTATATAACTTAAAAAACTATAAAAATGATGGTAGAGACATAAAACCAAAAGTAATTAGACTAGATAAGGTCCAACTCAAAAGACATAGTTTGGTTCAAAGGACTAGAATTTTAGCTCTAACATAGAACAAACCCAATAGCATGATAGAATTAGCAGTGAACAATACAAGGTAACATGAATTAGGTAGCAGTAAACATAGTAGAGTGAATAAAGGTAACATGAATTACAATACAAGGCAGCAGAATTACAAGGCAATAAAATTGACATCGAGTGATTGACATAAAACAATAAAAATAGCAGGTAGCAGGATCAGCAGAAATAAAGGCACCTATGATCAGATTATCCAGATGTAAAAACAACAAAAAACCGCAATATATAAAAATTTAAATCAATCTCAAGAAATGAGAGAAAAAGAAAACAAAGACTAGAAATTTAGTGCCACATAATTTGCAAATATCATGGTTCTTTAACTTAATTTAAAATGGTTTAAAACTGATACCCCTAATTTCATTTCACACATACCAACTACAACATAAGCACGTTGATTCCATATAGATATAAGATTCCAAATTAATGAGTAAGAAAGACTAACATAAATAACAACACAAATCAAGGTCTTTTGAATAAAAGTATAACATAACAAAAACAAACATCTAGATGCTAACCGCATGTATCCTTTTCGAGACTCAAGGAGCTAACTACATAAACATAAATATTTATAACAATTTGTTCACAACTAAAATTTATGCAACCACAACAAAATTCCCAAAATTATATCTTTTTCACACACCAAACTTTTAAAACTAAATAATCTACATTATTTAGTTAAAACTAAATAAAACAAATATTGTCCAAATCACACATACACACACTCGACTATAAAAGCACTGAAATTTTGAGTTAATAAAATACTCTAAACTTTTCTTTTTAAACTCAGTCCAAAACTAATTAAAAGAGTAACATTTTAAACTCTAACCATTTTAATTTCAATCTAACTTTTTTGCTCAAACTCTTTAACTTAGTTAAAATATGAACTTTTTCCACAACTTTAACAACTCTAAATTTTTTTTGTAAAATTTCAACTTCAGTTCAAACTCATTTATTTGAAAATAACTCATTACGTAACTCAAACACATCAAAAATCAATTTTTTTTTTAACCATTACTAACAAAATCAACAACATTAATCATACATCAATCACACATATAGAGTCCCTATATGCAAACTAAAATTTTGGAAGGAGCTCTTACCTTAGCTATCGCTTTTACAACCGTTTCTGCTACCGAAATCAAATACGGCGAAAACTCTTGCTCGCATCGTCACCTCAAAAGCTAGCTCACCAGCACCGTAATATGGAGAGGAGCAACTTTCCCTTCTGTCACTTCTCGAATGGAAGCTTATGACTAGACGAGAAGTGGGTGTGGTTTTGAAAACCACCAACATTGGTTTCTTGAAACAGGGAAGAAAGAAGAAGAAGTTCTCGCGAGCGCTGGAAATGTTTTTGCTTTCTTTCTGTTTTCTATGCCTCGCTCTCATATATATATATATATATATTATAATTAAACCAAACCAACAAATATCTAAATATTCTTACACACATCACTTCACTCGCATCTCAAACGATTTTGATAAAAATATCTACTCTCGTCGCAACTCAATTGACAGATAAAATTTTCAGCAACCAGTGATATTTTTAACAAAACTGTCCGATATTAATTTCTTCGCAACATAAATAAATTATTCTTCGACAAATAATTTTAAACGAGTCTCAAAATATATATAAAAATATATACATATATTAAATATATTACAAACTCTAACAAAATATGTTTTTGGTACTTAATTTCCAAAATAAAATAAAATTGAGCTAAATGCCACAACAATTCAACACAAAATATACTAAATTGATATAAGAGACAACCATGCTTTTAGTCAATCAAAATAATATCAACAAGTGCAAATAAGGATAATAATAACGAGTTATTGCCGTCTCTTTTATCGACGATGAGTCATCGGGGTATCTAATCCCTCATACTCATGGAGTCAATTACTTAAGCTAACCATAACTATAGTCATTTAAACTCAAACACAACTAATTGAAAGACTTTTTAACATGTTTCAAGAGTGCTAAGGCAGTGCCACAACTCCTACTCCTTACTTCAAGTTAAAAATTCACTTAATTACACATTTGTAATAATTTATTTGTAATTTACAACTAGTTATAATAGTGATAAGAATCAAAACATGGCCCTAGAATCTAGAAACCAGAAACTAGTGTTATGCATATTACACTTCCCACCACCAAGGCACCAACCTATTAGCTTAAGAAATTATATCGGAAAAAAAATCATGATATCAATGAAAAATGAAAGGTTGATCACAATATTATAAAATTATGAATGGTGTTAGGAAGAATGGGATCACATTGCATGCATAAATTCAAGTTTTTTTTTTTTTTAAAAAAAAACTAGGAGGATTTGCTAGTAGATGCAAGCATAGAAGTCCTGAAGTTTCAGAAAATACAGTGCATTGAATTTCTACTATCAGGAATATATAAGGATTGTCTATAACTAGAAGTCAACAGAACATTCTTGTGCAACAAGTTTTATATTGAAGTATTTCTCTCCTTACTCACAATTTACTAGTTAGGAGTCCTAGTTTAAGCAGAGACAATAGCATTATTATCGCGTGCCAGAGATTATTATCGCGTGCCAGAGATGAGGTCATAGGAGCTCTATGAATATATGAATTCATGATCAATAACAATCAAATTTATAGTCCAGTCTTTTTAAAGTGGGTTAACAAGAATTTTGTTAGAAAAATTACAAGAAAATATCTATCTATAATCTCACCACATCCTTAAGTTTTCTTTTGTTATTATAGCTCAGTTACTATTTATATCAATGCCATATAGTAATTCTATCTCTATTCGAGGCATTAAACATTATTAACCAAACATTGCCTGGAGTTAAGCAAGTTAAATACTACTATCAATAAATAAGACTAAAAACTCTTGAAATCAATTCAGATTTAAATAAATTTATCTCAAATTTCAATGAATACAAACTTAAACAGTTTCAACTGTTTCAATATGTATGCCATTGCCACATAAATCCTAGTCCTTGTCATATTCCCAGTTTAGCAGCTACCCAGAAATACAACATGTGGAATCATTGATATGCTAGCATTCAGATCTTTGTCCTATTAGAGTGAATGTCCAGAAAAATGCTACAATAAGATTTTTGGTATGCCTATACTTGGTGCTATGATTGCCACTACAAGGTATGGTGATGCATATTTATTTGATATTATCCTCAATAAAACGATAATAGCACGTCCTCCCAATCCCTAATCTTAATTCTTTCTACATATTGTAAAGCTACAACACAACTGCCATTGGATAAAAATGGTTCCTATTAGGTTATGATTATTTAACTAGGCTACTTCACAGTAGGAATAACCAAGATATGTACGACATACACACCAACTGAATCTTTATACTATTTCAAAATCATGGCAAACGTCATAAATTGATTTTAAAAGCAAGATTAAAACATTAATCATTTAGATACAACCATCAATAATTTCAAGTGATTTAAAATTAAAATCCACGCTTTAGAATCAATTTTTTTCCACACAAACCAATTTAAAATAAAAAATAAGAACTTTCTAGTCAAAATTAAAGCATATAGCTAGCTAATAAAAAAATTTATTTTTAACTAATCACATTAAACAAGATAACAGAAAATCATAGTTAGGCGTACAAGCCACAAGTCCACTAAATAAGCAATTAATGTAATCATGTCAACAATTCAAATTTACTCAAATATCAACAAATACACACTAAAAAAAAACGAGCAAACAGCTAACGTTAACAATTATCTTCAAAAATAAGAGAATCCACCACACAACAACAATAAGCAAGTAGTTAACAATTAACAATCATATTTCAGAAATCATGTATTGCAATGGAAAACTACACAGCACAAGAAAAATAGGTAAGCGTTTCAGCACTTAAC
The DNA here is from genome assembly GCA_037974755.1 of Cicer yamashitae. Taxonomy (NCBI): domain Eukaryota; kingdom Viridiplantae; phylum Streptophyta; class Magnoliopsida; order Fabales; family Fabaceae; genus Cicer; species Cicer yamashitae. The sequence goes on from JBBPBQ010020323.1 coordinate 36,850,448, forward strand.
AGGAACACGGGTAAACACAATTGGCTTACGGTTAACAATTCACTAACAGACGATTGACACATAACTCACTCGTCCTGATTGAACAGACCTGCTCTGATACCACTAATATAACACCCTAAACCCAAATTGAAATAAAGACTAAATGCACTTGTTTTGAAAGAGATTTGTAGTTGTCCTAAAATAGAGTATAAAAAAGTTTCTTTTAAAATATAAGGCTAAGGACGTCACACTCACACTTACAAAAGACGTTTGCATAAAAATTCTTAATTAAAAATCCTCTAACATCAAATATAGTTGAGGTTTATTAACCAAATATTTCTGACTTAAAAAAATGTGCAAAACTTAGAGATAATTAATTTTTATCTCCGAATAAAAGATCGGATATAACACATTGATCGGTAAAGTTTACAAAATAAAAATTAGTTCATAACTCAAAAGAATCACAACAAATTACTCCCACCCGATATCACCTATCAGAGCATGGATCACCAACCGATAACTTGAAATAATTGCGCTCTTGCAAGCGCCAAACACAAGCAACGAGGGGTGAGCTTCGAAAACATGTAATATTATAAAATAATTGAGAAGAACACGTAAAACATTAATTAAACACTGTATCATATCAAATCAAAATTAACAATAATAATCAAGGTAAAACATTGATACAATCCACAAATGTTATGCATGCTCTTATACTCTAGACTCCTCATCCTTCTTTGGTACCATTCTAACTCTGAAATACTTGGTTAGGAGGCTTGATACTATGCCACCACGCAAGTGGACGGACAATTCAAATTGGCTCTGTCCTCATAGATCCCCTCAACTCAACCCGAGACACATATACACGACAGTTGAGGTAAACGTGTGTTGCATGGTAGCTTCCGACATTTTGAGTGCTACCTCCAAGTCGCCTAGGAGTTCCCCACCCGAATACCTCCAAGGTCTAATAATCTTTCCTTAAGGCTCAACAGTAGACCACCACGATCAGACTCATTTAGTTGTAGTTCCCCAAAATCACTAGGCTTGTCAGGCCTTACCTATATGATGACAAGATAAACCCCACTTCAAACAAATAACATCCAGATTCTCCCCTTGTTGGCATAGGCTACTCACTCCATTAAGAGAACCATCATTGGCACAGATCGAATTCATCACTATTCAATTAAACACAATATGCATTTCATCATATTCATTAAGGTGGTAACATCATAAGTCAACAAGTACACATCAATAGTGCATATTTCCATAGTCATATATTACATTCAAATTTGTCATCAAGATACACAAGCTCCAACAATGGGATTTTCACCCACAGATAATAATACTAGATCATTCACACACACCACGTTAATTGCAATGCAAATAATTACAATTCATCCCATTATATATCATATAACAATATCAAGGGTATATATAAACAAAACACAGAATACGCAAAATAAACAATTCTACAATAATTCAACTACCACACGATCTTTGAAATCAAATCAAACAACACCTTATAAAAGTTTCTAACTCATATTTTAACCTCACCAAATTCATGTTTTCTCATTAGTCAATTATTACTCAAAAGGCTTCAGCCGTACGTAGCAAGCCTCAAATGAATTTTGGGAAACACGGTGTTCCAGTTCATCTCGCTTAATTTACACTCATGAATTCGAACTCACTTTCACCCCATACCTCAGTTTGACACTTTCGTAAGATATAAGAATCATAACAATTTTTAGCAACCATCACATGTCGACAACGCGCAACGTACGAGTCCAAAAGCATCGACGAATTTGCAGAGTCAATGAAACATAGTTGATAATTTACGTGGAGCATAAAAATCAATGTTACATAATTAATAAAAATATTGGGCGAAGAAATATATTCAAAATGTCAAGAAATAGATTAGTAGAAAAGGCCACACCGACGTGTTGGAGCGCTGACAGGGTCCGACGTCAACTTCACCGAAACACGCAAATGAGTAGTGCTTCTTGAAGGTTTCAATGAGAGGAATCTAAAAATGCTATCATTTTTTCAGGGCGATGAACGTGTTGGCAGGAATTCGACAACACAACCGCGATGAAGGTGAAAACCCATTTTTTGAAGTATAATAGTCGGTGTTTCCAAGCATAGGTAATGGAAGAGGGAGTTTCGTGGAGTCCAAATATGGCCTCGGTTTTCGTTGGTGATAGTCGTGGTGGGCGGAATCTTGATCAAAAGGCGGAGGAGTGATTTTTGACAAAGAGGAATATGGCGTTTCAAATTGCAATTCAGGTTGGTAATGAAGAAGGAGAAGAACATGGTGGAGGCGGCGGCTTACGGGAAGAAGAAAATGGTTATGTTATTGGTTCTTCTTTTCTCTTTTTTTTCCTTTATAATTATTATTATTATTAGTATTGTTATTAATTAGATTTTACTCTTGCATATGGGCCTAACCCTAACCCATAAAACACATTTTACTCATTTCTTTTATTTTCTTTATTTTTAAACACAATTTAATTATTAAAATATTACTAATATTTCAAAACAAATATTTTAAAAATAAAGTAATTAAAGTAATTAATCTTTTAAAATACATTAATAATCAAGACTCTCATATTCAAATAACCACTATAATTATACTTATTTTTTTTCAAATACTCACATTAAAATACTAACACCAGAGAATATTCGAAGAAAAAAAAAATATAACATCAAAATTTTATATTATTTACTAAATAAAGAAAATCAAACACAATAGTACTTCTATCTCAAGATAATTATTTATAAAATAAATAACTAAAAATAGAAAATAGTTATAAATAATCGAAATATAACTATGTGCACAGTTAACATCAGTTAAACGCACAGGAAAATATCACAGTAATTGTGTACACACATATCCACGTAAAATCGACTAAAATCTAATTCTTTAAAATATTACACTTAAAGACTATTATTTTTAGAAAAATATATAATATAATATTTGTTGTTTATATAACTCATTTAGTCAAATATGTACAAGAATAGCACATCATATAAAACACACATATAAAAAAATTAATCATAAAATTAATCAACATATATTCTAAAATAATCAACGCTTTCATAAAAGTGATGTCAAAGACGTTATTATGTAAGTGCTCGTACCTATGACAGTACTTAGAGAAAAAACGCTTTAAAAGACGTTCACATAAGACATCACTTTTTTAAAAAGGCGTTGTCTAAGATTCTTTTGTTTTTAAAATAAAATACAACAACACTTTTACTTAACAAGTGTTGTTAAAGGTGCACTATAAAATCCATATTTTGGTGTAGTGCAACTAGCGTCCTGATTGTTCTCCTCTACTTGTTGTTCCATGCTTGGAAAAAACCTGAATGTCCCACCGCGAATAAGGTCATGCATGATTTGATTAATGAAAATGAATGCACTTGAGATGTTATGTATGCAATACCTTGATAGTATTATGTTTGCAATGCATCCTTACCCCGTAACTCTTATAATAACTTAACAATACTTAGAATTTAACAACGATATCCACTATAGGCACAATGAAGAAAACTACCAGAGGCAGAAATACTTAGAATTTAACACCGATAGCCACCAGAGGCAAAATGAAGAAAGCTACTAGAGGCAAAATACTTATAATTGTTTTGAACGAACAATCAAACAAGAATAGATACAACCATCAGAGACAAAACACATTGGCAAGGGTGGAAAGCATCCAAGTTTGCCTTTACGGGAAAATTTGCACCTTGCACTTAAATTTAAATCCCATAAGTCTGGGATTTCCTAAATCATTATCATAGTTGACAAGCAACTAGTATACAAAACACATGCTTGTCAATTTAAATCATTTGAGTGTGGATTGTGACACCCTAAACCCCAAAATGACATATATAATAATTTATACTAGATTTTTTTTAACAAAATTTGTAACGGATAAAGAAAATATGCTTCCAAGGAAATACACATGTAACAATTCAACTTTATTTCTCAATTAAAATAGTGCAATCTCAATGAACTTGACTTAACTATAATTTTTTAATTTAATTTCAAAAAGTTATTAGTACGTATAAGGTTTTTGTACAAAAAGTCGTTTCTAATAAAAAATAAATAAAAGTAAAATACAATTTACAACTCTTATTCCCGGTATCACTTATCAAAGCGGGGTTTCTCCCAAACTTGAACTACAAGACTCATTAACCTAAAATAACTGCAATTTCGCAAACGCAGAGCCAAGCCAGTCAAACACAAACAACGAAGGAGGTGAGTTTCGAAATCATGTTGATAGTATAATATGAGTAAGAAGAACATGTAATTAATGATAAATAAACTGTATCATCAATATAAAGTCAAAATAACCCAAGGAAAACCAATATAACATCAAATCATCTAAGAGAAATTATTATCACACACGATATATATTAATCACAATAAGACAATCACAAGAAAATGCAATACTATGCATGAACTTAGACTCTACTTCACAATTTGGTAACCATTCTAATGCTAAAGTACTTGGTTAGGAGGCTTAATACTATGCCACACCCCGAGTGGACGGACAATTCAAATTGACCCCGTCCTCATAGATCACCTCTTCTCAACCTTAGACACATATATGCGACAGTCGAGGTAGCGTGTGTTGCATGGTAGCTACCGAAATTTGGAGTGCTACCTCCAAATAACCTAGGAATTCCCAACCCGAATACCTCCAAGGTCTAACAATCTCACCGACCCGAATTCCCGACCCGATCAGACTTGTCAGGCTCTACCTATATGATGAAAAATAATTTCCACTTCAAAAATTCTCAATATCTATTTTCTCCCCTCGTTGGCCTATGACACTTCATGAAATATGTTATCTCAAACACAAATTGGAATCACCGCTATTTCATCAACTATGGGATTACTTCAATATTCTCATCACAAATTCATAACATCACTATCATTAATTATATCTCATCACATAAACCCATTACAATTTTATAGCATCACTATCATCAATCATACATCATCAAATAGACTTATCAGAAATTTATACCATCACTATTATTAATCATTCATCATCATCATCACATAAACTTATCACAATGCATCCAAGTTTTATTATCACATCACATAAACTCGTCTAATCAAACATATACATAAAATTCATTTAACACCCAATATCACAACAATATCAAATACCACACATTTTACGAAATTAAATCAATCAACACCTTATAAACATTTATATTCTCACAATTTCCATATTTGCACATTAATTAATTTATCCCTCAAAGGGCTAATGCCATACGTAGCGTGCCCCAGATGAATTGTTAGGAAATACTGTTTTCCCGTTCATCTCACAGTATACTATACTCATGAATTCGAGCGTTCTCTCACCCATTACCTTATTTCGATGCTTTCTCACGCGAATACCAGTCCATGAGCAAACAACCTTTATTCTTTGACTTTTTGCCCTTCAAATCAGATTTACAGTGAAGAAGAACGGTGCAAAATTGTGAATTTTATAAACGGAGAAGTTGGGTGTTTTAGAGAGAAATTGGGATGTTTAAAAATCTGAGAAACTGTGTTTATTTGATTAACTAAATGAATAAAACAACATACTGAAATTTGGACGAAAACGGAGAAAGTTTTCTGAAACAGTTATCGATCATCAATGCCAAACCATAGTCCTACTTTATGTTTCCTCTTCCTTAGGCAGCACCTACTACTCCTCCAGCATCCTTCCTTATATTACTTGCATCTGGGTCGAACCCATGAAACACATTTTACTCCTTTCTTTTATTTTTTTTAAATAAAACCAACAATTACCAAAACTAATTTTTTTTAACACTTCTTTTTTTAACACAATTTCATTACTAAAATATTACTCATATTTCAAAACTAATATTTTATAAAAAAATTAATTAAAGTAATTACTCTTTTAAAATACATTAATAACCAAAACTCTCATATTCAAAATAATAACTACAATTATTACTATAATATTTACAAAATAGTCACATAACAATACAATCATTTTTATAGAATAGTCAAAACGATAGAATAAATAAATATAACATCAAAAATTTATATTGATTACTAAATCACAATAAATACGTATAAAATCATGATCTCATAACAACTATAAAAATAAAGTAAATCAACATCAATATTACTAATATCTCAAGATAATTATTTATAAAATAAATAACTAAAAATATAAAATAGTTAGAAATAATTAAGATATAACTATGTGCACACTTAACATTAGTCAAACACACATGAAAACATCATATGAATTACTTACACGCATATATATGATAAATCACATAAAATCTTATTCTTTAAAATGTTACACTAAATTACTACTATTTTTAGAAAAATATATAAAATAAAATATTTGTTATTTATATCACTCATTTAGTCTAATAGGTACAAGATTAGAACATCATAGAAAACACACATGTAAATAAAATTAATCCTAAAACTAATCAACATATATTCTAAAATAATTTTAACACCAAATTAATTATTTAAAATCCTATTTCATTGATAAAATAATCTATTATAAAATTTGGGGTGTTACATAGATTCGAACCACCTATATGCTACAGATTTAATTTCTCTCACGCATCTGAGTTTTTTCAACCCATACAATCCCCAAAATAATTTCTGACAAGAAATAAAGGATTCAAATGAATAAACCCCCATAACCCTCATGCTAAAAATACGTTAATGTAGCAGAACTCATAGAAATGACACTAAAGAAGAAGATGATCCTGGTTCAAAGTAGCTCTGAGCTCCTCTTACAAACGGGTTCCATGCTTCATTAATTTGAGTTGATTCGCAAGGATGAAGAGGCAGATTTCCACATGCAAGGTTGATGGGCAACATTTAGGGATTTTAGTGAACTTTTAGTATTTGGAGGATTTGGGAGAGAAGGAAGAATGGAGGATTTGGAAAAGAAGGTGAACAGTAACCGCTATTGGTGTTTTCAAAATGTTTTGAGAGTGTGTGACTAGAAAATGAAGGTGGAAGATGGGTTAGAACACATGAAAGAAGGAGAAAGAGAAAGAAGTAAAGGTGGCAAGCTCTCTTTTCCACTTGGACTTGTTAATGCTACTACTTCTCTATTCTACCATTGCTCCTAATTTAATATTACTAAAAACACAACATTAACAAGTATTAAAAATTCAAGAATTTCTAATACTTAAATCTTATAAATAATCCTAAGATATTGAGAGAGTTGTTACATTCTCCCCCCCATTAAAAAATTTTGCCCTCAAAATTTGAGAACTTGCCTATTGAAAAAGGTAAGGATATTCTCTCTGCCTATCAGCCTCTATCTCCCAAGTTGCTTCCTCTGAAGTTGATCTTCCCCAAACAACCTTCACTAAGGGAATAGCTTTGTTCCAAAATTCCTTGATGCTTCTATCAACAATCTGAACTGGCACTGGATCGTATGCAAGGTTTGGTTTAAGTTGAACAGACTCATGGCTTAAGATTTGATTATGGTTTGGAATATATTTCTTTAGTTGAGAAACATGAAAGACATTATGGAGACAAAACAAGAATGGTGGCAATGCTAATTTGTAGGCAGATGGAGCTATCCTCTGCATAATTTGAAAGGGTCCAATAAAACGTGGGCCAAGCTTCTAAACTTTCAACACTCTTCCAAAGCCAACAGTAGGGGTAACCTTTAAAATTACATGATCAGCTTCCTCAAACTTTAGTAGGGGTCTCCTCCTATGGTCAACATAGCTTTTTTGCCCACTTTGGGCTATCCTCAACTTGTCCCTAATGATCTTAATTTTATCAGTGGTTTCTTGGATAACCACAGGCCCTAAAATCCCCTTGTCACCTACCTTTGTACAACATAGAGATACTTTATATCTCCTTCAATACAATGCCTCATAAGGTGCCATACCTATACAGGCATGGTAACTATTATTATAGGCAAACTACACTAGAAGGGGGTTGAATTGTGTTTGACTAAGTTGATAAGTTTTTGCTAATTTGATGAATGCTAGTTAGTTTTTATGAATTACTTAGATAAGAAGAAATTGGGTTCGAAGGCAGAAAACAATGACAACATAACTTATTGGACACATAGATTTATCCTGGTTCACCACTAACTCGGCTACATTCAGTCCCCTCATTTGGAAGGCTTTAATCCACTAATTCTAATACCTTGAATTACAAAGCACCTGACCCTCCAAGCCAGTCTTCCCAAATAGCTTGACAACGCCAAACTTTTGAGGAACTAACCACCTTGACCCTACAAGCCAAGCCTTCTCAAGCTGCCTGACAACCCCAGACATTTGAGGAACACAATCACCTTGACTCTACTAGCCAAGTCTTCTCCACACAACCTAACAACCCTGGATTGTTGAAGGCACACTAACACTACTATCGGGTTTGAATACAAAGGTTTGGAACTTGAGTAGTTGCTTCTAAAAAGCTGATTATAATAGTGACTATCACACTCTAAGAAAAACACTCAGAAAATATTTTTCATTTGAACAAGTGTGTCTCTCTTTGAATTTGGAATTTTTAGCTTGTGTTCTTCTACTCTTTTCTAAGTTTTCGATGATCTTCTTCTTCATTCTTTAGTATCTATTTATAGATAAAATTAGGGCTGCAATTTAGTCCTTGTTTAATTCTTAATTGTATCTTTATTCCTAACTTGGTCAACAACGATCTTATTCAAAATTAGCTCTCAACAAGATGCTTTTTGATAATATGTTCTTATGCCAATTCTTTATTTCTTAAACCAATATGAGCAGTTCTTCTAGATTGATTATGGTCGTATTTTGTTTAGATTGAGTTTGTAAATTGTTCAGATTGATTATGTTCATTTTTTGTTCCGATTAAGTTTGTAAATTCTTCAGAATGATTGTGTTCGTATTTTGTTCAGACTGAGTTTGTAAATTCTTTAGATTGATTCTGTTCATATTTTGTTCAGATTGAGTTTGTAAATTCTTCAGTTTGATTATGTTCGTATTTTGAGTTTTTAAATTCTTTTGATTGATACTGTTTATATTTTGTTGTAGATAAATCTTGATTAAATCTTCTTGTACATAATTCTTATCTTCTTGTGATAAATCCTGATCAAATTCTCTTCAAATCTTGACCATATATTCTTTTCAACTTGGTCAAAGATTTTCTTCAATCATAAATCAGAATCAAATCTTATTTTATATTTTCTTCAAAAACATTCGACCATATCTTCTTTTCAACTTGGTTAAAGATTTTCTTTAATCATAAATCTTAATAAAATCTTAATTTAGATTTTCTTCAAAAACTTTTGAACATATTTTCTTTTCAACTTGGTCAATGATTTTCTTCAATCATAAATCTGAATCAAATCTTATTTTAGATTTTCTTCAAAATAATTTGACCATATCTTCTTTTTAACTTGGTCAAAGATTTTCATCAATCATAAATTTAAATCAAAACTTATTTTACATTTTCTTCAAAAACATGAATATTCTTGATGATGACAAATATATTGTTCACATAATATACTTTTGTTAACATCAAAACTCTAAGTATAAAACCAACTTTATTCAAACAATCTCCCCCTTTTTGATGATGACAAAACTTGTATTTTGATAACAAATTTTCTTTATATTTCTTTCACTCCCCCTAACTTAGGGCACCCCCTAAGTCTAAGTATCCTTTTCTCCCCACTTTATCAAATATATTTCTTCCCCTTTTGTCATCATATAAAAAGACATGAAAGTGAAACTTGCTCTGTTTTTTAATTTACAGTTTTTTTAATAACACGAATATAACACATTGAAAGAAAATATACAAACTAATAAAAGCTAATTTAAGGCAAGACTACTTTGAAGTTATCACAACATCAGTCAGGTAAGAAGTAAGGTTTAGGTTTTTGTTGATGAAGTCAAACCTATCTTCAGCTAGTGGTTTGGTGAATATGTCAGCCCATTGGTGTTCAGTGTTTACAAACTGAATGTTTAGTACCTCTTTTTGATCAAAGTTCCTAATGAAGTGGTGTTTGATCTATATATGTTTATCTTTAGAATTTAGGATAGGGTTTTTGGCTAGGCAAATGGCAGAAGTGTTATCACAATAGATGAGAATGTTGGATTCTAGGATTTTGTAGTCTTCAAGTTGATGCTTCATCCAAAGTAGTTGAGAACTGCATCCATCTGCTAAAATGTACTCAGCCTATGTTGTGGATATGGAATGGTGCTTTCTCTCTTACTTGACCAAGATATTAAGTTGTCACCTAGAAAGGTGTAGTAGCCACTTGTGCTTTTTCTCTCAAGTTTATCTCCAACGTAATCAGAATCATTGTATCCACTCAGTTTGTACTTAGGAGATTTCTTGTAGAACAAGATAAGGTTGGTAGTTCCTTTTAGGTATCTATGGATTCTCTTAACAGCAGTTAAATGTGATTCCTTTGGGTCAACATGAAATCTTGGACATACACATACACATACGCTAAACATGATGTCAGGTCTAGAAGTAGTGAGGAAAAGTAGATATCCTATCATTCCTCTATAGGTTTTTTGGTCAAATTTTTGGCCTGAATCATCTTTTTCAAGTGAACAGGTAGGGTGCAATGGTGTAGCCATAGGTTTGCAACCACTTATCTTAAACTTCTTGAGAAGCTCGTTTGTATATTTAGTTTGATGAATGTCTATACATTTTTGACTTTGCTGAATTTGAATCCCTAAGAAGAACTTAAGTTCTCCCATCATACTCATTTGAAATTCAAGCTACATCAACTGAGAAAATTCTTTGCAAAGAGTGCCATTAGTAGGTCAAAAAATAATGTCATCAACATAAATTTGAATAATAAGAATGTTATCACTTGTACATCCATCCAGATTTGCCTAGTGATTTATCTTGGCTACGTATGGCTTGAACATATTCTTCTTCTGATGATTTTCTTGTATCCTCTGATTTTTCAGGTTCGTCTGGTTTGCCTACATCTATTTCCTTTGGTTCTAGTAAATCTGCACTATCATCAACTTGCTTTGACCTTTCAAGGTCAAGCTATTTGTCATATAACATAACATAAATAATATTATTTAACAATCAAACAATATGTAACACCCCGGATTTTTTTTATCCAAAGCGTTACTTAAAAATATATTGGTTAGAAAGATTTACGAATCTTTTTTATTTTATTTTATCTAACTACCTAAAACTTATTCATGCAAATAATTAGTAACAACCACATTTATTTAATTTTATTAAGAAAATGTTTATTCAAGGCTATAACAAGAAAAACAATAATTCCTAACGGAAGGGAACCCACTTCCGTATTTCTAGAATCCTAGTGCATTTTAAAAGTGGTGACAAAAGACTAAAAATAAACTTAGAAGTATCGCCTATCATTACAAAATTGTATTTAAAACCCATTTTTATCCCCCGTTTGTCGCACGTTAATACTCATCAACTACTCTTGAATCTCCTCGAACTCATTAGTACCTAAAATGTTGTTGTAAGGGTCAGTTTTATCCATCATCCACATCAAACCAAAGTTAAACATATAGAAGAATAACACAATATATAAGAGTAAAAACTTCCAATTTAAAAGAAAAATACACAAACGAATAAATTGCATAACAAAAATATATACATGATGCATGCTCCTAAAACTATATGATCCGGATATAAACCTGCCACTAAGGCAACTTCCACGAAGATGCATATGCCATGACATGATATGATGATATATTATCAAAGAGATATATTTCCACACAGCCCACTAAGAATCATGTCATAATCATTCAAATCACTTTTCATGTTAAGAATGTTAATTATGATTCTAAGTGTTTTGGTTTTTAACATGTGTGTTTGAGTGTATTAATCAAAGATAGGAATCAAGCAAAGCAAAGAAAACAGTTAAAAACTGAACATATAAAGAAACAACAAAATCTGGAAAACGGAGAATGTTCTCCAGTTTCAAGAATGATCGTCACAGCCTCTTGACCAATCAATCTCCACTATTTCAACGAAGCTTTTGCCTCTGAATTTTATACTAGTTCATCATTACATGGCAAGGAACAAGTAGAAATCATTACAGTCAAATAAGGCATTCGAATTGCAAAGAGAGAAAATCACAAACTAGCAAGACCAAACAGATTTGAACTTGACTGTCAACATTCTTGACAGCATTCTGATCATTCTCCAGCATGTTAACATTCATCTCCAGCATGCTAACATCATTCTCCAGCATGCTAACATTAATCTCCAGCATGCTAACATCATTCTCCAGCATGCTAACATTAATCTCCAGCATGCTAACATCATTCTCCAGCATGCTAACATCTTTCTCCAGCATGTTAACATTAATCTCCAGCATGCTAACATCATTCTCCAGAATGATAACATCAATCTGCAGAATGATCATCAGTCTCCAGAATGTTCAGATCAGTCTCCATATTGTTCAGATCAGTCTCCAGAATGTTCAGATCAGTCTCCAGAATTTTCAACATCATTCTCCAGCAGACTGTCATCATTCTCCAAGCTGTTTTGGTAGAATCAATCTCTGTTTCTGCAGAATTTCAGCATTGATCTCCTTACTTCTGCAGAGGTTTATAATCATTCACCAAATTCTTTTGGACATAATCAAAACTCCAAATTGAAGCTGTAACATCAATAATTACATATGAAGCTTCAAAGATCAATCTCAATTTCTGCAGAATCGATTCTCTTACTTCTGCAGAAGTTGTTCATTACTTTCCAAACTTTTTTGGATCAAATCAAGTGTCCAGATCAAAGCCTAATTATCATCAAGTATTTTCGAAGCTTTATGGGTCATTAAAAGCGCAGAAAATCTGTTTGAAATTGAGCAAAACAGCCCAGTCAAGCAAGGCCCAAAACTGTCACATCAATGGATTATTTTTTCAACAGAAAGGTTGCTTGTGTTAGAGGAAAACAGAGCACTACCAACAGCTCTTTCTGACCAGAATTAATTGCTCAAATCACCTATAAAAGGAAGGCCAAGCTCAAGGAAAAATCAAAACTTCAAGTGCTAAGAAAATCCATCAATCACATACACTTACATACTTGAAAGTTTCTCATTCACAAATAGAATCAGTTCTGATTTTTTCATTTGATTCCTATAATCATTCTATTGTATTTCTCTGTGAAAGAATCAGATCTCAAACAAGAGTTGAGACATCTCAGATTCTAACAAAACAATTTCATCATTATTGTAAAACTCAAACTATAAGAGTTTAGTATAGTTTGGGTAGATTGTAAGAAATCCTATCAAGGTTGATAGGTGACCTGATTGAACTCCTTTCTGGGTGGAAAGGTTTTAATGTTGTAAAAGATCAAGGTTGATCTGAGCTAGGTGCTGTAAAAGCAAGAAGGTTCTTTGTTTTGAAAACATAGTGGAAAATCTCACGGTTGTGAGGACTGGACGTAGCCCGAGTTGGGTGAACCAGGATATATCCTTGTGTGGTATCTCTTCCCTTATCTATTTACTTTCAGTTTGATTGATTATCAAGTTAAATACATAAACTGAATTACTGATTTTAACTAATCAAGAACGTTCTCCGTTTTTCTGGTTAAAACCAAGAACGTTCTCCGTTTTCTGTTTTCACAACCAAGATCAATCTTGAGTTATTTTCTTAAGTTTTTTCAGGAATATTTAAATAGGAACATTTACAATTCAAACCCCCCTTCCTTGTAAATCGACATTGGTACTTCACATATAACATAAAATTCATACTTTACTTCATATTCGCCATAAAAATCAAAACTTCATCACATATAACATCAAAATTCATACTTTACTTCCAAAAATCATATATTATATAATAAACTAAACTCAAAGGATTGGGGTTTCATTATTTTAATTCATTACTCTACATATTATTCCTTTCAAAAAACAAGCAATTACAATTATTAATTTCATGCCATCCAACCAACGGTCTAACTATAATTTGTGTGGGGAAAATCCCTTACCTTGGCCGCTTTTCTTCCTAGTAAAAATCTCTAAGCCCCACTAAGTTGTTCACAAGGAAAAAGAAATTCCAAGCTTTGATGCACGAAGAAGGGGAGGTGATGGTGATGGTGGCTAGAATTTTGGTATTCTTTACAGAATCTTGTTTGTAAAGGGTTTGTGAAATAGGGTTTGTGATTGTGGCTAGGGTTTCAGTATTCCTTTCTATTTAAAGTGAATATTATTGGGTAGATAGTGTTGGGCCTGAATAAGGAATAGAAGAGAGAAATTATTATTATTATTATTATTATTATTATTATTATTATTATTATTATTATTATTATTATTATCATTATTATTATTATTATTATTATTATTATTATTATTATTATTATTATTATTATTATTATTATTATTATTATTATTATTATTATTATTATTATTATTATTATTATTATTATTATTATTATTATTATTAGTTAACCTTCCTCAAAAACAAGCCACAGACTCCTAGCCCAACTTTCTACTCATACAGATGGATTGTGTGACACCAAGCCACGACCCTTAGCCCAAATTCTTCTTGCCTTAGAGATAAAAATACATCTACTAAATAATTCTTACTAACAACTTTACCACAATAAGTCGAACAAGGCGAATAATTACCACACCTAATTTAATATTGGAGAATATATATTTATAGATCCAAAATTATTTTAATTAATAATTTTAGAGGATGTTACAGTACTCACCCCCTTAAATTTAGTTTCGTCCTCAAAACTAGTCAGACATGAAAAGGTTAGGGTGGAGCTCTTTCATCTTTTCCTCTAATTCCCAAGTTGCATCTCTAGTCGTTTGGTCCCAAATCACCTTGACCAAGGCGATCTCTTTGTCTCGTAAGTGCTTAGTAGTCCTATCAGCAATGCTCAGTGGCGGAACTGCAAACGAAAAGTTCTCCTCCAACTGTATATCATCTGGCACGATAATATGGGAAGGATCAGCGATGTACTTCCTCAGTTGTGACACATGGAACACGTCGTGCAGTTTGGCTAGATTTGGAGGCAAAGCAATCTGATAAGCTACGAGACCCACACGTCGGAGGATCTGGTATGGGCCAATTAATTTAGGAGTCAGCTTCTTAGACTTCAGTGCCCTACCATCTCCAGTAGTAGGCGTCACTCTTAAAAATACATGTTCACCCTCTTGAAACTCCAACGGTTTCCTTCGTTGGTCGGCATAACTCTTTTGTCTACTTTGCACTATCTTCATCCTTTCTTGGATCAGGCGGACCTTATTTGTGGTCTGTTGTACCAATTCTGGCCCTACAATTAGGTTCTCACCATCCTGATACCAACACAAGGGGGTTTGGCACTTACACCCATACAGAGCTTCGTACGGTGCCATCCCAATGCTCGCATAGTAGCTGTTGTTATAAGTGAACTCAACAAGAGGCAACATGTTATCCCAACTTCCTCGCTCATCCAACACACACGCTCTTAGTAAATCCTCCAAGGTTTGAATAGTTCTTTCTGTTTGTCCATCGGTTTGAGGGGGATAGGCCGAACTCAATCTCATCTTAGTACCCAACGCCTCATGTAATGCTCTCCACAAACGAGAAATGAACTTCAGATATCTATCCGACACAATGCTAGACGACACCCCATGTAGTCTGACAATCTCGGCAATGTAGATCTCTACAAGCTTAGTCACATCATAAGTAGTCCTCACGGGTATGGTCAGCCTGTCGACAATTAACCAAATGGAGTCAAACTTCCGTTGAGTCTTAGGCAATGCTACCACGAAATCCATGGATATACTATCCCATTTCCATACTGGTATATCTAATGGCATTAGTAGTCCCCCTGGCTTCTGATGCTCTACCTTAGCTTTCTGACAAGTCAAACACGAAGCCACATATTCTGCTACTTGTTTCTTCATTCCCGGCCACCAAAACTTCAGCTTAAGGTCTTTATACATTTTGGTGGTACCAGGGTGAATATTCAGCTTGCTTTTGTGGGCCTCATCCAAGATTGTCCTCCTCAATTCGGCATTGTCGGGTATACCAACACGTCCATTACATCTCAAAATATCGTCGGGGCTCACCTTGAATTCAGGTGCCTTGCCGACCTCGATCAACTTCTTTTTCTCTTGAGTCGACACGTCTGTAACTTGGAGAACTTTAATCTTATTCATCGATTCACTATTTATAACGATCATTCCACAGTGTAGTTTCACCAATGCAGAATCCAAATAAAGGTCCAAGTCACGAAACTTCTCTAATAACTCCAACCCCTTCATTGATACAAACAAGAGATGAACTCGCTTCCTGCTTAGGGCATCAGCCACCACTTTTGCTTTCCCTGGATGGTAATGCAACGTGAACTCATAATCTTTAATGAACTCCATCCATCTCCTCTGTCTAATGTTAAGTTCCGTTTGATCAAATAAGTATTTCAATCTCTTATGGCCACTGAATACATCAAAACTACACCCATATAGATAGTGTCTCCAAATTTTCAATGCGAAAACAATTGCAGATAACTCTAAGTCATGAGTGGGATAATTCTTTTCATGCACGTTCAATTGCCTTGAGGCATAGGCCACTACTTGTTTGTTCTGCATCAGAATACAACCCAAACCCTGATAGGAAGCATCACAATAAACCTCGTAAGGCTCTTCCGGTTGTGGCAACACTAACACTGGGGACGTAGTTAGCTTCTCTTTGATCAGTTGGAAACTTTTCTCACACGCCTCAGTCCAAGCATAAATCTGGTTCTTCTTCGTAAGGTGTGTCAATGGAGCAGCAATCTTGTTTCCATGCCATCACGGCTTCTACCTTGGATGGGTCGACAACAATCCCTTCCTTAGAAATTACATGTCCCAAAAACTTCACTTCTTCCATCCAAAATTCACATTTTCCTATATTGGCATATAGTTGTTGCTCCTTCAGTATTTGTAGAACTTGACGCAGGTGTTCCTCATGTTCCTCCCGACTCTTGGAATAAATCAAGATGTCATCAATAAAAATCATCACAAACTTGTCTAAGAACGGACGAAAGATACTGTTCATATAATCCATGAAGATAGCTGGCGCATTGGTCACTCCGAAGGGCATCACCAAGTACTCATAGGGCCCATATCGCGTTCTAAAGGCTGTCTTGGATATATCGTCTTCTTTCACTCGAATATGATGGTATCCCGACTTTAGATCAATCTTAGAAAATACCTCTGCCCTTCTGAGTTGGTCCATTAAGTCATCAATGCGGGGTAAGGGGTATCTGTTTTTTATTGTGACATTGTTGAGCTGTCGGTAATCAACACACAGTCTCGACTTTCCATCCTTCTTTTTGACCAAGAATACGGGGGCTCCCCATGGTGACACACTAGGCCGAATGAATTGTTTAGACAAAAGGTCTTCCAGTTGGTTCTTTAGTTCTGATAGCTCTAAGGGGGCCATTCTGTAAGGAGCCATAGAAATGGGTCCCGTATCTGGAATAACGTCAATAGAAAATTCGACGTCGCGAACTAGGGGTAGTCCTGGTACGTCTGGTGGAAAGACTTCAGAGAAATCCCTCACCACTGGGATATCATCGACAACAACCTCTGGATTTATACTACTTGAGTTGAGAAACACATATTTTTGGACTCCTCCCTTCAGAGAAAACTTCAGTCTGTTGGTTGAGAGGAAATTCGAAATATCGGGATCCGGAAATATGACATTCCGTCGAGCACAGTCTAATAAGACGTGGTTGTTAGACAACCAATCCATTCCCAGAATTACTCCCAGATGTTTTAGAGGGATACAGATTAAATCGGTCTTAAAGTTCATTTTAAACACAGTCAGCGGGCATTGCAAGCACACCGAATTACATTTTACTGGCTCAGTAGAGGGTAGGGCAACTACTAAGTCAAACGGCAAGGTAGTGACATCTAGTTTGAGTGAATTCACCCAATCCAATGAAATGAACGAATGTGTTACTCCAGAATCATATATCACAGAAAGTATTTTTCCAGCAATTAAACACTCACCCTGAATAAGTTCTGAGGAAGATGGTGCTTCTTTTCCACTAATGTGATAAACACGTCCTCGAGCAGTAGGGCGTGCAACATCCTTGTTGTTGACAGCATCCTTATCATTAGCACTATCCTTTTCTCGGCAATCTTTTGCAAGATGGCCTGGTTTTTGGCAACCATAACATAACCTGGTTCTTTTGGGACACTCGGTTATCTTATGTCCCTCGTGTCCACAATGAAAGCATCGCATGGTACGTGTTTGGTTCTGTTCCGCATTCTGAGGCCTCCGATCTTTAGCAATCTCCTGTGGGCGAGCATACGGCTTTTGCTGTTGGAGCTGTCTGCCTTTGTTTTGTTGGTCACCATTTCCCTGTTCGAAAGTAACATTTAGAGACAGAACCCCATAATCGAATGTTAAGGTTGTTTTGATTTCTACTTGAGGTCTCGTTGGTCCACCAATAGCACTCCTGTTCAGGCGGCTCCGTTTCATGATCTCCACCTTTTTGCACTTCTCCACCAGCACCTGATATTGACGTATCTCTAGGGGTTCCACGGACTCCTTAATCTCATACCTGAGCCCGCTTTCAAACCTCTCACACATGTACTCTTCATCCATTTGGTTACGAAAATAGCGAAAATGTTTCGCTAGGGACTCAAACTTTGCTGCATACTCAGACACTGTGAAACTTCCCTGATATAGTTTTAGAAATTGGGCCTCCTTCTCAGCCCTGACACTCTTCGGGAAATATTTGTCCAAGAATTTTCTCTTGAAAACTTCCCAGGTCACCTCTTCGTGGTTTCCTTCCATCATTTGTCTCGCCCCTCGCCACCAATATTCAGCTTCACCAACCAACAAATAGGCGACATACTCCACCTTTGTGTCATCAGGGCAGTGGAGGATCTCAAAGATCTTCTCGATCTCCTGCAGCCAAAGGTCAGCCTTGTCAGGCTCATATTCCCTTTTGATTTTTGGCGGGTCCTGTCTACGGAATTCAGTCAGTCCTCTTGTTGCCATAGCTGCTTCCTCCATCTGGTCCCTTTGCGCATTGCGTTGAGCTTGGACTGCAGCTTGCTCAGCCTAAATTGCAACTTGTTGGGTCATTGCAGCTGCCATTGCATTCATGGCTTGGATTACTTCAATCATGTCACTTCCTCCCTGGGGGACTGGTCGATTTGCGCGACGAGCCATACTTCCTACAAATTTTCTAATTAGGATAACACATGATCTAATTGTAATCGTAGGGTTGTAAGGGAATATTTTATTCACGGTTATACGCTATTAGTGGGGTTCCCAGGAAAGAGTGGTGGGTCAACGGACAACTTAGTAACCAAGTCTTTCCTTAGCCAGAATCCCACTAATACAACTTTTACGGTATTACCCTTCCCTTATATTATGGGGATTCCAAAATTTTAAATAGGTTAGAGGTTTAAAACATTGTCTTTATTGCAAAAATTTAGATCATAGAACAAAAATTAAGTAATTAAGGAATATTTATATTCATCATAAATTCAATTGTCATAATTAATAACGTCATTAAACCGCGCGTGGTGAATTAGTAAAAATTTCAAATTTAGGATCAAGAATTCAAGGCATATCATGATTGTAATTAATTGAAAGAAAATTTCTGTTTTTGAGAAAAAAAAAATTTTTTATTAGCATTAAAAGAGATCAAGTAATCAATTCATAATGTTAATTTTCCCTATATAAATACATATATAACAAGATTAATAATGAATCATAAAATAAAAATACAACAAAGTCAAGCATCACACATAAATCAAGGCATGCGTCATACAAAATCGTCCCACCCCAAAATCTCCGAGGATTATTGCTCTGATACCAATTGTAACACCCCGGATTTTTTTCGATCCAAAACGTTTACTTGAAAACATATTGATTAGAAATATTTACGACAATTTTTTTTTATCTAACTACCTAACACTTATTCATGCAAATAATTAGTAACAACCACGTTTATTTAATTTTATTAAGAAAATGTTTATTCAAGGCTACAACAAGAAAAACAATAAT
The DNA here is from genome assembly GCA_037974755.1 of Cicer yamashitae. Classification (NCBI taxonomy): domain Eukaryota; kingdom Viridiplantae; phylum Streptophyta; class Magnoliopsida; order Fabales; family Fabaceae; genus Cicer; species Cicer yamashitae. The sequence goes on from JBBPBQ010020323.1 coordinate 36,870,386, forward strand.
TCCTAACGGAAGGGAACCCACTTCCGTATTTCTAGAATCCTAGTGCATTTTAAAAGTGGTGACAAAAGACTAAAAATAAACTTAGAAGTATCGCGACAATCCTATCATTACAAAATTGTATTGAAAACCCATTTTTATCCCCCGTTTGTCGCACGTTAATACTCATCAACTATTCTTGAATCTCCTCAAACTCATTAGTACCTAAAATGTTGTTGTAAGGGTCAGTTTTATCCATCATCCACATCAAACCAAAGTTAAACATATAAAAGAATAACACAAAATATATAAGAGTAAAAACTTCCAATTTAAAAGAAAAATACACAAACGAATAAATTGCCTAACAAAAATATATACATGATGCATGCTCCTAAAACTATATGATCCGGATATAAACCTACCACTAAAGCAACTTCCACACAGAAAAATCCCATACCAATGGGGAAAACCTGCCACTAAGGCAACTTCCACGAAGATGCATATGCTATGACATGATATGATGATATATTATCAAAGAGATATATTTCGATACAGCCCACTAAGAATCATGTCATAATCATTCAAATCACTTTTCAAAATCATCATCTTATTCACATATCACTAAGATCACGTATCCATAAACAAATAATCATGAAAATCATAACTTTCACCACATACACACAAAAATCAAGACTTGGTATCATACACACCATTAAAATCAACACATTAACATATATAACAACAAGATTCAACTCCAACTCATACATCATCATAAAACTTTGTCACATATAACATACAAATTCAACCCTTCTTTCATATTCATTATAAAAATTAAAACTTTATTACATATAACATAAAATTCATACTTTACTTCATATTCGCCATAAAAATCAAAACTTCATCACATATAACATCAAAATTCATACTTTACTTCCAAAAATCATATATTAGATAATAAACTTAACACAAAGAATTGGGGTTTCATTATTTTAATTCATTAGTCTACATATTATTCCTTTCAAAAAGCAAGCAATCACAATTATTAATTTCATGCCATCCAACCAACGGTCTAACTATAATTTGTGTGGGGAAAAGCCCTTACCTTGGCCGCTTTTCTTCCTAGTAAAAATATCTAAGCCCCACGAAGTTGTTCACAAGGAAAAAGAATTTCCAAGCTTTGATGCACGAAGAAGGGGAGGTGATGGTGATGGTGGCTAGAATTTTGGTATTCTTTACAGAATCTTGTTTGTAAAGGGTTTGTGAAATAGAGTTTGTGATTGTGGCTAGGGTTTCAGTATTCCTTTTTATTTAAAGTGAATATTATTGGGTAGATAGTGTTGGGCCTGAATAAGGAATAGAAGAGAGAAATTATTATTATTATTATTATTTTTATTATAATTATTATTATTATTATTATTATCATTATTATTATTATTATTATTATTATTATTATTATTATTATTGTTATTGTTATCAGTTAACCTTCCTCAAAAACAAGCCACAGACTCGTAGCCCAACTTTCTACTCATACAGATGGATTGTGTGACACCAAACCACGACCCTTAGCCCAAATTCTTCTTGCCTTAGAGATAAAAATACATCTACTAAATAATTCTTACTAACAAATTTACCACAATAAGTCGAACAAGGCGAATAATTACCACACCTAATTTAATATTGGAGAATATATATTTATAGATCCAAAATTATTTTAATTAATAATTTTAGAGGATGTTACACAATACAACCCAAAATGCCAATTTTGTTTCTGGTAGTTTATGCTTGTTTCGTAAGAAACAAAATTGTATTCTGCTTCTACTTAAATGTTCAAATTTGGGAATTCTCCTGGTTCCTCTAACTTTTTGAGAACCTGCGAAATACTTATATAGCTTTCATTTTTAAGATCAAGCTTCTTGTTTTCACAGTAAACATAATATCAGACAATAATTAAAATTAAAGAAAGATATAACTTATATGTCAACAATTTCAATTTCACTCTAAAAACCCACTTAGTTCTTTTTTTCTGGTTTTCAGATTATGAATTTGCATATTCTCTTATTAGAGGGTCCAGACGAAGGGATTTCAATTCCCATCCAGGTTTGTAGTATTGATGATTTGGATTGGACTGTTTAGAGATGTCTCATGATTCTGATTGTTCATCTAACACTTCTATTTCTAATGATGTATCAGGTTCCTCTGATAACTCTGGTTCTGCTGATACTTCAGATTCATTAAATGGTTATGATTTTTCTGATAGTTTTGGTTCATCATATGGTTCTTCTTTTTCTGATAGTTATGGTTCATCGACTGATTCTTGTTCTAATAGGTATTGTGTTGACCAATCCTTCTTCCACCAGAGTCAGGTGTTGGGACATATACCTTTTTCCCTTCATAAGTTGTTAGCATCCACTTACCAAATGCCTAGATTGGTGTTTCAAGTTGGTTGCTTAGAACATCTGCAACATAAATAATTTTGTCTTTTGGTACCCAAATCTGATTGGGTCTTGGTTTTTAAGTCTTGAAAGGTTTCTTGTCTTTCCTTGTATTTAACATGGGACAAGATAATTTAGAGTGACCTTTCTTAGAACAAACAGTAAACAAAATATCAGAGTGATTAAGTTTAGGTTAAGTTACAGTTTCTTCAAATCCTATACCTCTTTTACCATTTCTACTAACATTATAAATCATAGATGCAAACTTTCTGCTTTCCATACCATTAGCTAGAAAATCTTGGAATAGTTCTTCATGTTTATCAGAATTACATGTGATATTTTAAACATGTATATCTTTCAAGGTTTTCTCTTTCAGTTCAGCAATATCAGTTTTCATATTTGCATTTTCTGTTTTAAGTTTAGTAATATTAGTTTTCAGAGTTTCATTTTCTGTTTTAAGTTCAGTAATATTAGTTTTTAGAGTTGCATTTCGGTTTTAAGTTCACTAATATCAGTTTTCAGAGTTGCATTTTCTGTTTTAAATTCAACACTTTGATTTTTTTATACATGAACTTTTTCAATTAGGTTTGCATTTTCTTTCCTAAGTGTTTTCATTTTTAAAGACAATTTGTGATTCTTATTTAAAAACTCATTTATAGCAGTAATTAAATCAGATCGAGTTAAGTCTGAAAATATCTCAATTTCTTCATTTGTTGATTCACTGAATCCAGACATCTTGAACCCTTGGATCTTTCCTTAAACACTATAAAGTGCTCAGCCTTGAAACCAGGCTCTGATACCAATTGAAGGTTCAAACCCGAGAAATGGGAGTTGGATTGTGTTTGACAAAGTTGATAACTTTTTGCTAATTCAATGATGGTTGGTTGATTGTTATGAATTACTTAGATAAGAAGCAATTGGGTCAAAAGGCAGCAAACAATGAAAGCATAAATAATTGGACACATAGATTGATCCTGGTTCACCACTAACTTGAATACATCCAGTCTCCTCATTTAGAAGGCTTTAATCCACTAATTCAAATACCTTGAATTTCAAAGCACCTGACCCTCCAAGCCAGTTTTCCTAAACATCCTCATAACCCTAGACTTTTGAGGAACTAACCACCTTGAACCTACAAGCAAAGTTTTCTCAAACAGCCTGACAGCCCCAGACTTTTGAGGAACATGAACACCTTGACTCTATCAGCCAAGTCTTCTCCACACAACCTGACAATCCCAAATTGTTAAAGGCACACCAACACTTGCATCAAATTTGAATACAAAGGTTAAGAGCTTGAGTAGTTGCTTCTAACAAGAAGATTATAACAGTGACTAACACACTCTAAGAAAAATACTTAGAAAACATTTCTCATTCAAACTGGTGTTTCTCTTTTTGAACTCTAAGATGAATTTGGAATTTTGAGCTTGAGTTCTTTTACTTTTTTTTGATTTTTTTATTTTCTTCTTCTTCAGCCTTTAGTATCTATTTATAGATAAAATTAAGACTTCAATTAAGCCCTTGTTTAAATCTTAATTGTATCTTGGTTCCTAGATTGGTCAACAATGATCTTATTCAAAAATAGTTTTGATCAAGATGTTTTTTTGATAATATGTTCATATTTTGTTCATATTAAGTTTATATTTATCCAGTATGAGCAGTTCTTCTAGATTGATTATGTTCATATTTTGTTCATATTAAGTTTCTAAATTCTTCAAATTGATTATGTTAGTATATTGTTCAGATTGTGTTTATAAATTCTTCAGATTGATTCTGTTCGTATTTTGTTCATATTGAGTTTGTAAATTCTTCAAATTGATTATGTTCCTATTTTTTTCAAATTGAGTTTGTAAATTCTTCAGAATGATATTTTTCATATTTTGTTGAAGAAAAATCTTGATCAAATAATCTTTAAATCTTGACCATATCTTCTTTTCAACTTGGTCAAAGATTTTCTTCAATCATAAATTAGAATCAAATCCTATTTTAGATTTTCTTCAAAAACATTTGACCATATCGTTTTTTCAACTTTGTCAAAGATTTTCTTTAAACATAAATCTGAATAAAATCATATTTTAGATTTTCTTCAAAAACATTTGACTATATCTTCTTTTCAACTTGGTCAAAGATTTTCTTCAATAATAAATCTTAATCAAATCTTATTTTAGTTTTTCTTCAAAAAGATTTGACCATATCTTCTTTTTAACTTGGTCAAAGATTTTCTTCAATCTTAAATCTGAAACAAATCTTATTTTATATTTTCTTCAAAAACATTTGATCGTATCGTCTTTTGAACTTGGTCAAAGATTTTCTTTCATCATAAATCTGAAACAAATTTTATTTTAGATTTTCTTCAGAAACATGGATGTTCTTTCTTACTATGTGAAGTCTAATATGTTGTTCTCATAAAATACTTTTGTTAACATGAAAACTCTAAGTATAAAACATCTTGGTTCCAACAACGATCTTAATTTTATCAATGGTTTCTTGGATAACCTTAGGCCCTAAAATCCCGTTGTCTCCTACCTCTGCTCAACACAGAGGTGTTCTACATCTCCTTCCATATAAGGCCTGATAAGGTGCCATACCTATATTGGCATGGTAAATGTTATTATAAGAAAACTCCACTAGAGCCAAGTGTGTGTCCCAACTTCCTCCATCCTCTAGTATGCATTCCATTAGCATATCTTCCAGAGTCTGAATGGTCCTTTCAATTTGGCGATCAATTTTGGGATGATAAGCAGTACTAATTTGTAGCTTAGTTCCTAAGGACTTTTGGAAGACTTTCCAAAATATGAAGGTAAATTTTGGGTCCCTATCTAATACTTTGATGCGAGGTACCCCATGTAATCTTACTATCTCCTTTTTAAATAATTTAGCTAGCTTAAGGTCGTTATAAGTTGTCGTAACAGGTAAGAAGTGGGCTGACTTAGTCAATCTATCAACAATTACCAAATGGAATCATCCCCAAATTGGGTATGAGGTAATCCCACAACAAAATCCATGGAAATAGAATCCCATTTCCATTCATTTATGTCAAAAGGCTGCAATAAACAACCTAGTCCATATAATGATGCATCATAGTATACCTCAAATGCTAAGTTTGGATCTGGAATGGCCACCATAGGGGCAATGGTCAATTTAGTTTTGAGTGTTTGAAAACTCTTCTTACACTCATGATCGCATACAAAAGGGTGATCTTTTTCTGGTTAGCTTAGTCAGAGGCAAGGCAATTTGGGAAAGTTTTTTAATGAATCTTCTAACTTCTGTCACATTCTTAGGTTGTTCCGACTCCAACCTTGCTTCTACCTTATGACATCCACAATTCACATTTACAAGATTTCGAATACAACTTCCTATCTTTAAGTATTTGTAGAACTATCTGAAGATGTTATACATGTTTCTCATGGGCTCTCGAATACATCAAAATGTCATCTATGAATACCATTACAAATCTATCAAGGTATTGTTTAAAAATCATATTCATATAATCCATAAATACAGATAGGGAATTGGTCACCCCAAAAGAGAGTTCATCCATTTTATGCCCCACATTCAATAAATTAGTTGCACTAACGTGGATCACAATGCTCAAAATACGGATGTAAGCCAAATCATCTTTTGTGGGGGACAACTAAGAGAGACCTATTATGGAAATCAGGTCTTTAGTCCAAGAGAGAGAAAAAAAAGCTACCTTCCGACAATATCATATAAGGCGTATAAGCAGAGCGCGGACGAACACAGTAAAGGTCATTTCTAAAATGTTTCCATGATCGAACCCATGTTCCAATAAGATGATCGCATGGGAAGTTACTCACCGAGAGCCAAGTCATAGGATTATTCTTTTTGACATGGAAGAAGTGAAGAAACTTGCAAATAGAGGGTCGTACTCCCAAACCTTTGCATAAGACTTCAAATGCTTTCACAAAGGCCCACATGTTAGGATGGAGTTGTGATGGGGTAAAATTAAGAGTATAAAGAAGATTGCATTGGAATGCCAAGAAGGGAACCCAAATTTAGAGTTTGTCGAAGTTATAATGATATAAGTAGGCATAACACACTGAATCTACATTAGGGGGAGTAGAACATACTATCACGTCAAAACTACATGGTAGAATGGGGTGAAGAGATTCGTAATTGGTGTAGTATGATTTGTTAAGACAAACATCCTCCGTTACGCAATTAAAACCTTTAAGGATATGCGAAGTTGAATGGGGTGACGGCGTCCCTAGTGAGCTTCCATCTTCATCGAAGCCTCAACCTTTGCTCATAGTGATCCATAGAAAAATAATACAGTTTTGATGAGAATGAGAAAAAATATATTAGATAAATAAGTGAAAAGTGACGTGTTGTTATAATATGTGTAGAAAGAGATAAAATTTTAATGATATGGGAGGACCGTGCAGTCCTTAAGAAAAGGGACTTGGTTGCGCAACTAAAAAACAAGATAAAAATGGGTTGTATGGCCTCTGATTAAAGAGTAAGAACATGTGTAAATATTTTGAAGAAGTTGGGCTGCACGTTTTTATGATGAGGGAAAGGGATCGCGCGACCTCCTATGCAAAGGGAGGACCACGCAATAATTTTATGTTGATGAGGAGAGGGGCCGCACGACCTCCTATGCAAGGGGACTTCTGCTCGATTTTTTATGTAATGGGAGGGTGCGCAAATGGCCGCGCAACCACCTATGCAAAGGGGATGTCTACACGGTTTTTTATTTAGTGGGGGTAGGGGTTGCACAACCTCGTAGGCAAGGGGAGGTCTACATGGCCTCCTATTCAAGGGGAGGCTTGCGCGGTTTTCGTCGTTCATGGGAAGGGGTCGTGCCCCCAATTAGAATGTCACCATGCAAAATGGTCCATGTCGCCAGGTGTGATGAAGAAGTGCAAAATAATAAAAGAGGAGACAAATGCAAAATAACTATAACAAAGCAATGAGAGGAGGAGGTGAGAATTTACCTATTGTTATAGATGATAGATAGGAAGCAGTAGAGTATGCACGTGTTGTAGTTTCAAGATGCGAGCAACACATAAAAACAAAGTATAGGTGAAAGTGAAAGTAAAGGAGGGTGATGGTAAAAAATGGAAAATTGAGAAGGTACTTAAAAGGGAGGTAATGATGAAAATGTTGAAAATACTTGCAAATCAAGAAAAGAAAAAAGGGGGGGCAAAAAAAGGAGGGAATGGAAAACTGAATAAAAAAAATGCTAGTACAACAAATCGATCAAAAATATGAAACGACATTTTATAGAAATACTGATGTGCACTAGAACAAAAAAAGAAGACCAATCAATGTCATAGGAACACTCGATTTCACGCTAGATATAGGAAGTTTCATGCGAATGCATTCATCAATGTAAAGTTGGGCGAATGAGATACATTATACAAGGGCACGTGAAGTTAAGGGTGACAAGACCGATGTGCCATCATGTAGATGTGTGAGTGACATCCCTATCAATCTAACGCACACTAGTTAGAAGATGCACAATATTGTGTGTGTGTGTATATAGATACATGAAATACAAAAATTCAAGTAAAAAAAAAAAAAAAGCAAACCACATTCATCACTTAAATTGGAAGTTTATTAAGATAGGGAAATCACCAGATACATGAATCAAAACAGCACAACAAAGTTACTGTATGTTAAAGTAATGTCTAAGCAACCAAAAAAGAAAGCGGGAAGAAATAACTCCTTTTAACGACACTACCCTCTTAGTAATCAAGTACCTAAAAATTGTTTCCCCTCTCCTCCCCTCTCCGTTCCAGTGATCCTCATGAGTACCAGAAATCCTACACTTGTCCTCTAAAACATACTCTAACCAATGGAAGGTGGAACAAAAGACGATAAAGCAGTGAGATACTTTCCATACAAAATAGACACATGCTCATCTCCTTATAACCCTTCAATGCCTGGAAAGTAGAGGCGCCAATTGTGAGACGTCTATACACCAAAGGTGATCAACAAAACCATCAGGTTTGAGATAAGAAATTAAGGTTGCACAAGGAAAAAATGGGCAAATGGTAACGAAGTTTGAATCGCCATCGTTAGATCTTATGAACATTCTTGGAAATAAGAAAGACCAAAAGAGTGGAAAAGGATTTCAAATATATTTATGGGGAAACTTGATCAAGGAAGGCTTCCAATTCAAGCTAAGATCTCATGATATTTTTATATCACACTTGAAAATGATAAAAAAAATGTTCAAAAGATCTGAATATGAAAAGTAAACTCGTAAAGTTATAGAATAATTGATATGTTGTAAGAAGAGAAAAAGAAGAAAATGGGAATTTGAGAGATGGGTGTAGAATGAAGAAGGGAACTTTTCTTTTATAATGGGATAATCCAACCACCAACCTCGTGTACAACCAATACAAAGAAAGTCCCATTTAATGTGGTAATAACTTATGTTCAGAAAACAGTTAACCAACATTTATGAGAGCAATCAATAGCCCACCAAACTTATTCCAAAATTTTGGACAAGGCAATGGGAAGTTTACATGGAGTAGCTCACCTCCAACTTAAGATCTACAAGGAGAAGACTTGTGGACTCCTTCATTCAGCTGCACCCGAAGATGTGTAGAATTCAAGAGAAGAAGACTTATGGACTCCTCCACTCGGTCACGCTCGAAGATGCGAAGAATCCAAGAGAAGAAGACTTGTGGACTCTTTCACTCGGTCGCACCCAGAATGTGAAGAATCCAAGAAAGTTCCATTTAATGTGGTAATAACTTGTGTTCAGAAAACAGTTAACCAACATTTATGAGAGCAATCAATAGCCCACCAAACTTATTCCAAAATTTTGGACAAGGCAATGGGAAGTTTACATGGAGTAGCTCACCTCCAACTTAAGATCTACAAGCAGAAGACTTGTGGACTCCTTCATTCAGTTGCACCCGAAGATGTGTAGAATTAAAGAGAAGAAGACTTGTGGGCTCCTCCACTCGGTCACGCTCGAAGATGCAAAGAATCCAAGAGAAGAAGACTTGTTGACTCTTTCACTCGGTCGCACCCAGAATGTGAAGAATCCAAGAAAAGAAGACTTGTGGACTCCTTTAATAGGTCGCACCCGATGATTTGAATAATCCAAGAGCAGAAGAATTATGGACACCTCCTCTCGATCACACCCACATATGTGAAGAATCCAATACCAAAAGACTTATGGACTCCTCCACTCGGTCGAACCCAAAAGATATGAAGAATCCAATAGTAGAAGACTTGTGGGCTCCTCCACTCAATTGCACCAGAAGATGTGAAGAATTCAAGAACAAAAGACTTGTGGACTCCTTTACTCAGTCACACCTGAGATGTGAAGACTCCAAGAATAGATGACTCCTCCACTTGAATATGCTAGGGATGGGAAATAGCTAGAATTTGGCTCGAACAACAAGAAAAAAATGCCTTCTCCTTGAAGGGTTTACTTCTTTGTGGAGTGGATGAAGCATCCAAGACAAAGAAAACCAATAACGGCCCAAGTCTCAAGTGTCTAGATTGAGCCCATTACGTTCCAGGTGGGTGCAGCCCAATACATAGAAAAGTGTCACACTCAACTCAAACAGCTCGTCTCTGTATGGGTGATAGAGTGGCGTCGATGCATTCAGTCACAAAGACTAGGTGGCGTATCCGTGCAACTAGTCATCCCTAAGACAATGTGGAGCAACTGTACAGCCCTATAGGAGACAGGTGGCACGCCCGTGCACTTAGTCAACCCTAAAAACTACTAAGGCGCCACAAGGACTTGGGGTGGAGTAAATGGGCCTAGATTGGGGAGGTCCATTTCCCAAAAAAGATTCGTCTATAAAAAGAGAGGAGACAACTAGGGTTAGAGGTCTTTTAGCATATTCTTGAAAAGTGTATTATTCTCTCCTAGGATTTAGTACCACTATATTTCTTGTTTACACACATGAACAATTACATACATTAACAATTGAAAGAATATATATTAGTTTCACTACTTAAAATTTATAGGTTTGTCCCTGTGTATGGTATCCACAAATAATTTGTCTATTACTAATCAGCATAAAGCAGATACATCCAAGTATGAACATCTAGGGTATTCTTCTCCATATATAGATCAAGAATGGCTTAGTTCAATATTGAGGCTTAAGTATCATTGTGTCGCATGTGTAAACCAAAAGGTGAGAGTGCTAAGATGGGATCAACTCCCCTTTTATTGCATATATTTGATTACCTTAAAACTTCTGTCTCAAACTTCATGTTAATTATTTCAGCTAAACATTGATTTTCATCTCCCAATGGCGTATAAAAAAATGGTTAAACGTGTGAAGTATTATCACCATAAATTTTAAATATATCAAAATTTAAAAAATATATTTGATAGTTATTTTAGCTATCAAATATATCTTTAATTAATTAGTTTAATCATTGACTAAATTTATTATTGGCAAATTTAATACAAAAATTATTAACAAAAGAGATGCTTCGTGTGTGTATATAATTTCAATACATTTAAAAATTATACTAACCACGCATTTCACACATTTAAAAACTAAAATAGATAGTTTATTTTAACTATTTTTTCTCCCACCAACTACTATTTCTTCTATGGAAAGTAATAATAATAATAATAATAATAATAATAATAATAATAATAATAATAATAATAATAATAATAATAATTATTATTATTATTATTATTA
>JBBPBQ010020323.1:36881869-36978255 GCA_037974755.1 Cicer yamashitae
ATTATGGATAAACTTAAACTTAAATATTATTATTTTTTGATACAGTAAACGTAATTATCATTATTATCACACTATTACCGTAACACATGGTACAATATTTTTGTTGATCAATGGGCAGATAAAAATGTTAAGTTATATCCATCAAGTATATGTTAGAAAAGAACAGTCGATTACTTTATTTCTTCTTATAATTTAATATGAAGTACTTACAACACACTTTTTAACACATTATTTTTTTGTTGGTTAAAATTTATATAAATTCTACTATATCATGTAGATCTAGATCCCATTATATCATGTAGATCCTATAATAATTTAATGGAATTTAAATAAATTTTAACCATTCAAAGAAAGTATGTTGCTGGTGTGTTGTGAACATTCTCTTTTACAATATTTTTGTATGCACGTTCATCTTAATTATACTCTCATGGTAGCGTCAATTTGAATCAATAAGCAGCGTCAATTAGATATGATTATTAAACTGTGTGTGGTCCTTCAATTAGACATAGTAAACAAAAACAGAGCACATTGTTGGAATATGGCCATGATTACCATGTAGTGCACCATACCGTTTGAAAAAGCTTGTTAATTAATGGTGGTGCTTTCAAGTACTCTTTGTGGCTTTCGCATTCATGATGTCGAAGAAACGTATTCCATAATCCACTTATATTCAGTTATTCTTGTTTCATTATAAATAATAATAATAATTAATCTTATATTATTTAAAAAGATACTAAAATGTAATTCTTTTTTTATTTCATAAAAATAAAATAATTAATTTTCAAAATTATATTTCGTTATACATTTATGTAAAGTAATTTTACACTATCTTCGAAAACAAATCAATCGTTTTGCTATTTGTACATAAATTTTATCGTTTTTTTACAAAAAACTACCTTTTATTCGGTATTTATTGAACGTTAATGTAAAAAAAGTTTACACTAATAGTACATATCATTTTTTTCTCATATTTGTTCAGTAAATAAATTGGTCATTAGAAAACAAATGTTATATTAACTAAGGAGTATTTTAAAAATGATATCATTGAAATAGAGTAAAAAAAATATAATTTCTTTTGAAAAAGATTTGATCAACATTTATCTACAACAAAATATGAATAGAATCAATTTAAAGAATTTACAAACGCAATATGAACAAAATACAATTCAGAATTAAACAATGACTAAATTGAAGCCCAAATTTTAACTATAAATAGATACTCAAGGTTGAAGAAGAAAATCATCAAAAAGCATAAAAGAGTAGTCTTAGAGTTCAAAGAGAGAAACACTTGCTCGAGTTAGAAATATTTTCTGAGTGTTCTTTTCTTAGAGTGTGAGAGTTATTATTATCATCAGCTTTTTAGAAGCAATTACTCAAGTTCCAATCTTTGTATCCAACTCGATAGTGGTTTTGTTCCTTCTTCAATCTAGGGTTGTCAGGTTGTTAGGAGAAGACTTCACTTGTAGGGTCAAGGTAGTTAGTTCCTCAAAAGTCTGGGGTTTTCAGGCTGTTTGGGAACACTGGCTTGGAGGGTCAGGTACTATGTAATTCAAGGTATTTGAATTAGTGGATTAAACCCTTCTGAATGAGGGGATTGGATGTAGGCAAGTTAGTGGTGAACCAGGATAAATCTACGTGTCAAATTATTTATGCTTTCATTGTTTGTTGCCTCTGAATCCGATTGCTTCTACTCCAAGTCACCAAAACCAAACTAGTTTTTTATTTATTTATAAATTATAAAAAAAAAATTTAACTTTGGCAAACACAATTCAACCCCCCTTCTCATGTTTGCACCTTCAATTGGCATTAGAGCTCGGTCTCAAGATTGAGCAATTGACAGTGTTTGAGAAAAGATCAAGGGTTCAATATGTCTGGATTCAGTGAAGAAGCTGCTAGAGGAAACATCAACATACCACCTCTGTTTGATGGAGAACGTTTTGAGTATAGGATAGACAGGCTGAGAAGTTTCTATATTTCACAAGATCCTAAACTTTGGGACTTGGTGGAAGATGGTTATATTGCTCCGAAGAATACTGATGGTATTGATATTCCAAGAAAGGAGATGAATGATGATCAGAAGAAGATGTACAAGATGCATCATAAGTCCAGAACATTAATGCTAAATGCAATCACCTTCAACGAGTTTGACAAGTGCACCAACAAGGAGACATCAAAGAGTATTTATGATAGTCTGATTTTGACCTATGAAGGAAGCAAGCAAGTTCAAGAAGCAAAGGTCAACCTCCTAGTCAAAAAGTATGAGTTGTTCAAGATGTAAGAAAATGAAGACATTGAAACAATGTTTCCCAGATTCCATACCCTGGTCTCAGGATTAAAGGTACTTGAGAAGAGTTATACTACTGCTGATCATGTGAAGAAAATTCTTAGGAGTTTGACAAGTAAGTGGAGACCTAAGATCACTGCCATTCAGGAAGCAAAGGATCTAAGTACTCTAAACCTGGAAGAATTAATCAGCTCTCTCATATCACATGAAATTGAGCTTGAAGAAGAGGAGCCCAAGAAGAAGAACAAAACTCTAGCCTTGAAATCCAAGCAGAAGAAGGTTCTAAACGCAACATCAGAGTTAGAGGATAGTGGCACAACAGAAAGAAGAAATTTCCCCAAAGATATTCCAAGCAATCCAACAGATGGAATAATGATAAATATGACAAGAAAAACATCATCTGCTATGGATGCAATGAACCTGGACATATCAAGTCAGAATGTTCAAATATGGAGAAAGGGAAACACCAGAGGAAATATTCCAAACCCAAGAAAAAGAGTCTGATGGCTACATGGGATGATTTTGAGGAATCCTCTGACGATGAACTATGATGGCTTATACCAACTTTGTCTCTAGATCCAACACAGATTTTGACTCTGGAAGTGAATTAGTAGATGAAGAAATTGAGGTATTCTTTGAATTTACTCGATCTAACTTAATTACTATTATAAATGATTTTTTAAATAATAATCACAAATTGTCTTTAAAACTGAAAACACTTAGGAAAGAAAATACAAATCTAACTAAAAAAGTTAATGCTTTAAAGAATCAAAGTGTTGAATTTAAAGCAGAAAATGCAACTCTGAAAACTGATATTACTAAACTTAAAACAGAGAATGCAAATCTGAAAACTAATATTGTTGAACTTAAGGCTAAAAATCTAACTCTAAAAGTAAATCATAGTTCAACATCAATTGAAAATACCACATGTAACTTTGATAAGCATGAACAAGTATTTCAAGATTTTCTTGCTAACGGTATGGAAAGAAACAAATATGATTCTATGATTTATGGAATTAGTAAAAATGGTAAAAGAGGTATAGGATTTGAAGAAACTGAAACTGAACCTAAAATATTCCCTCTGATATCTTGTGTACTGTTTGCTCTCAGAAAGGTCACTCCAAATTATCTCGTCCCTTTGTTAAATACAAGGAAAGACAAGAAACCATTCAAGACTAACAAACCAGGACCCAACCAAATTTGGGTACCTAAGAACAAAATTATCTTTGTTGCAGATGTCCTCATCAGTCAAGTTAAAACACCAATCATGGTACCTGGACGGTGGATGCTCGCGACATATGACAGGAGAAAGTCTATGTTCCAAGAAAAAACTTTGAGCAATGAGACACAATGACTTTTGGAGGAATAAGAGGTTAAGTGTCTTATGTTAGTAAATGAAGAGAAATTAATTTGGCACAAAATATTAGGTCATGCAAACCTTAGATTAATTTCAAAACTGAATAAACTTAAACTAGTTAGAGGTCTACCTAAGCTTAGTTACAAAACTGAAATTATGTATCAAGCTTGTCAAAAGGGAAAACAAACAAAATCATCTTTACCCCTAAGAACTCAGTCTCTACCTCAAAGCCCCTTGAGCTCTTACTTATAGATCTCTTTGGGCCAGTGAAAACAGCCTCTCTAAGTGGAAAGAAATATGGCTTTGTTATAGTACATGATTACACTAGGTGGACATGGGTAAATTTTTTAAGAAGTAAAGATGAATCCCACAAAGTGTTTATCACATTTTGCAAACAAATAATGAATGAAAAACGTCTTAAGATTGTAACAATTAGAAGTGATCATGGAGGAGAATTTGAAAACAAGTTCTTTGAAAGTTTTTATGATGACAATGGAATCTCTCACAACTTCTCCTCTCCTAGATCACTCCAAGAAATGGCCAGAACCATGTTAAATGATATAAATGTTGCAAAACACTTTTGGGCTGAAGCAATTAATATTGCATGTTATATTCAAAATAAAGTCTATATTAGATCTATATTGAATAAAGCACCATATGAATTGTGGAAAGGTAAAAAGCCTAACATCTATTAATTTAAACAATTTGGTTGTACTTGTTATATGTTAAACACAAAGGATAACCTTGGTAAATTTGATTCTAGATCTCAAAAGTGTACCTTCATTGGATACTCTGAAAGATCCAAGGCTTATAGAGTGTTTAATAGGGAAACTCATATTGTGGAAGAATCCATACATGTTAAATTTGATGACAAACAGCTTGACCTTGAAAAGTCAAAGCAAGATGATGATAGTGTAGGTTTATCGGAACTAAAGGAAGCAGATGCTGACAAACCAGAAGAACTTAAAAAATCATAGGATACAAGCAAATAAGAAGAATATGACAAATCTTCAAAAGATGAATTTGATCAAGTTAGAAATAGTCAAGATCTGGATGAAAGTACCAGTCATCTCATCTTGAAACTCTAATCATTGGAAGTGCAAGTGATCCTTTGAGGACCAATTTGTTTGGCTTACTCTCATCAATTGAGCCTACCTCTATTGATGAAGCACTGATAGAGGATGGATGGATTCTTGCAATGCAAGAAAAGTTATATGAATTTGAGAGAAATGATGTTTGGTATCTAGTACCTAGACCAAAGAAGAACATTATTGGAACCAAGTGGGTTTTCAGAAACAAGCTAAATGAAAAAGGTGAAGTGGTTAGAAACAAGGCAAGACTTGTCGCACAAGGCTACAGTCAGCAAGAATGCATTGATTACACTAAGACATTTGCTCTAGTTTCCATAATAGAAGTTATTTGTATCCTACATTCTTTTGCTGCAAATAATAACATTACATTATTTCAAATGAATGTTAAAAGTGTTTTTCTAAATGGTTATATAAGTGAAGAGGTCTATGCTAAACAACCCCCAGGTTTTGAAAGTTCTGAATTTCCAAATCATGTTTTTAAACTTAGAAAATCTTTGTATGGTCTAAAACAAGCACCTAGGGCATGGTATGATAGACTTAGTAACATTATTTTTAGAAATAAATTTGAAAGAGGACAAGTAGATAATACACTTTTTAGAAAATCAATAGGAGATAACATTCTTATTATTCAATTTATGTTGATGACATTATTTTTGGATCTACTAATGGCACTCTTTGTCAAGAATTTTCTAAATTGATGCAGCTTGAATTTCAAATGAGTATGATGGGAGAACTTAAATTCTTCTTAGGGATACAAATTCAGCAAAGTCAAAAAGGTATATACATTCATCAAACTAAATATATAAAAAAGATCTTCTTAAGAAGTTTAAGATGCGTAATTGCAAACCTATGGCTACACCAATGCAACCTACTTGTTCACCTGAAAAAGATGATTCAAGCGAAAAAGTTGACCAAAAAACCTATGGAGGAATGATAGGATCCCTACTTTACCTTACCGCTTCCAAACCTGACATGATGTTTAGTGTATGTGTATATGCTAGATTTTAAGCTAGTCCTAGGGAATCACATTTAACTGCTGTTAAGAAAATCCTTAGATACCTAAAAGGCACAACTAACCTTACCTTGTTCTACAGAAATCTCCTAAGTACAAACTTAGTGGATACTGTGATTCTAATTATGCCGAAGATAAACTTGAGAGAAAGAGGACTAGTGGCAACTGCTCTTTTTTAGGTGACAACTTAATATCTTGCTCAAGTAAGAGACAAAACACCATTGCAATGTCAACAACAGAGGCTGAGTACATTTCAGCAGCTGGCTGCAGTTCTCAACTACTTTGGATGAAACATCAACTTGAAGACTACAAAATCCTAGAATCCAACATTCCCATCTATTGCGATAACACGTCTCCCATGTGTCTAACTAAAAACCATATCTTACATTATAGAGCTAAACACATAGAGATCAAACACCACTTCATTAGGGACTTTGTTTAAAAATTGGTACTAAATATTCAGTTTGTAGACATTGAACACCAATGGGCTAACATATTCACCAAACCACTACCTGAAGATAGGTTTGACTTCATCAGGATAGGTTGTGATCACTTTAAAGTAGTTTAGTTTTACATTAGTTTTTATATTTTCTTGTACTATATTATATTCATGTTATTCAAAAAAAAATGTCTCACTTTCAAGTTTTTTTATCTGATGACAAAATGGGGAGAAATATATTTGATAAAGTGGGGAGAAATGATACGTAGACTTAGGGGGAGAAATACAAAGAAAAGTTGTTATCAAAAATACAAATTTTGTCATCATAAAAAAGGGGGAGATTGATGGAACCAAACTCATTTTATACTTAGAGTTTTTATGAGAACAATATATTTGACTTCAAAGAGTATGAAAGAAGATATGGTCAAGATTTGTAGAAGATTTGAAGAAGATTTGAAGAAGATTTGAAGAAGATTTGAAAAAGATTTGAAGAAGATTTGAAGAAGATTTGAAAAAGATTTGTAAAAGATTTGAAGAAGATTTGAAGAAGACTTGATCAAGATTTATCTACAACAAAATATGAATAGAATCAATTTGAAGAATTTACAAACGCAATCTGAACAAAATACAATTCAGAATTAAACAATGACTAAATTGAAGCCCAAATTTCAACTATAAATAGATACTCAAGGCTGAAGAAGAAAATCATCGAAAAGCAGAAAAGAGTAGTCTTAGAGTTCAAAGAGAGAAACACTTGCTCGAGTTAGAAATATTTTCTGAGTGTTCTTTTCTTAGAGTGTGAGAGTTATTATTATCATCAGCTTTTTAGAAGCAACTACTCAAGTTCCAATCTTTGTATCCAACCCGATAGTGGTTTAGTTCATTCTTCAATATAGGGTTGTCAGGTTGTTAGAAGAAGACTTGACTTATAGGGTCAAGGTGGTTAGTTCCTCAAAAGTATGGGGTTGTCAGGCTGTTTGGGAAGACTGGCTTGGAGGGTCAGGTGCTATGTAATTCAAGGTATTTGAATTAGTGGATTAAAGCCTATTGAATGAGGGGATTGAGAGTAGCCAATTTAGTGGTGAACCAGGATAAATCTACGTGTAAAATTATTTATGCTTTCATTGCTTGCTGCCTCTGAATCTGATTGCTTCTACTCCAAGTAAGTCACCAAAACCAAACTAGTTTTTTATTTATTTATAAATTATCAAAAAGTTATCAACTTTGGCAAACACAATTCAACCCCCTTCTCGTGTTTGCACCTTCAATTTTAACTAAAATAATAGTGATTTACCATCTCTAAAATGACGTGGCATATGATCTTATGACATGGAATTATTTTGTGCATTAATTAAATTACAAAATGAATAATTTCAAAAGTTGAAACTAAAGTTTTATGAGAGTTCTATTGTAATTTCATAGTTGATCATTCAACATTCTTGTATCATATATCATATCGTTTAAGATATATCACTCATTATTTTCTAGTTAAAAAAATTCGAAGGAGAGACAAAAATATTGGATTTTAAAATAAGTGATTAATTTTACAATCGATAAAATTTGGGAGTCAACTAAAACTACAATTAAGTCCCTTGTTAACTGTCACATTGTTTTCTTTCCGGAGAATTTCTCAAATTTTAATTTTTATCATGAATAAAGCTAATAATTAATCCCTTAAATGATAAATGCTTCTTAATATTCTTTGATTAATTAGTGTTTTTTATTGGGACGAACGTTTTCTATGTTAAAACAAAAATTCTAGTTTTAGCTTTACGTTTCAATAAAGCAAGCAAAGTGTTTTGTTTTGTTTTTCACTTTACTTATTTATTTATTTATTTATTTATTATTTCCTCTTTCATGAATCATTTGTATCGTGACAAATACTCTTATTCTTATTACTCCCATGCTTCTAGTATTGATTTCACTATACAAAAACAAATAATTCCTTAGTGTAATGCTGGTAATGATCATAATGAATGGTTCATAAATTTCTTTTTAATATCTATTTAATAATCATATTAAACATCAAGAATATTTAACTGATTCAGCCTTTTTCTTCCGGTCAAAAGTAGTTGAATGTTATTTATACTATTCCCACCCAAAATATAAAAAAAGTTGGTCCAATAAAGTGAATATATTTTATCCAAATTTTGAATGATATGTATTAATTTTTTTGATAAATTTTTGTTTGTATTTTGGAAAGGAGAAAATACGGCACATAAAATTAGATGTGAATGAAAAAATAGATTTTGACTATTAAGTGATGACTAAACAATTTTTATAAATCATTTTATCTTTATTTAATAAGTGTGATTTTTCAGCAATAAAGAATTCAAATTCTTGGAAAACACCAATGTATTAGATACAAAATTAGTGAAGAAAAAACCAATCTTAAACCTTAAAATGAACACAAATGAGAAAGAAGAAGAAAAATATAGTGAAACTTTCGAGTCATAGAAATTCAAACAGCAAACAACTTAAAAAAGAAATTGATTGAATATTAATTCTTTGCATGTATATATAACTTCAAAAGCAAGCAAACTAGATTGTTCTTCACCAAGTATTGCAAAATATGCTAAGTTTCAATCTATGTAGTTGAAAATTCATTGTAAATCCTCTTGTTGTCCTTCTGAAGAGCATTGAATCAACTCTAATATGTTGACAACCTCAGCCATATCGGGACGACTCGATGGTACTTTTGATGCACAAACCAATCCCAATTTAATCACAGGCATTGCTTCCTCTACAGAAAAATCGCCCAAAAGTTTCTCATCAACACACTGCTCAATTTTTCCATCCTCCAATGAACTCCTCACCATGTCACATAAAACAACCACATCATCCTCCATATATTCTACAGGTCTTTTTCCAGTCACAACTTCTAGTACCAAAACTCCAAAACCATATATGTCACATTTTTCGGTTATGTTAACCGTTCGGCACGCAAACTCGGGAGCCATGTATCCAAGTGCACTTTGAACTTTGCTACTCAAAACACAATGGTCTAGCATTGGAAATAGATTCACCAAACCAAAATCTCCTATTTTTGCTTCATCATTAAAATCAATGAAAACATTTGTTGATTTTATATTATAATGGATTATGTTCATTTGGTGTAAATAAGCCAACCCTTTTGCCATTCCTAAAATAATCTTGAACCTTTGCCTCCAAGTAAACACAATTTTGCTATGATCATCATGTAGAAGCTTATTCAAATTCCCTCTAGATAAGTACTCATAAATAATAAGTTGCGATGATGAAGTCCAATAATAACCTTCAATGACCACAAGATTACGATGCCTAATCTCACCAAGCTTTTTAACTTCCCTCACAAAATCTTCTTGAGACTTAGTCAAACTTGACACTATAAGCTTCTTGATTGCAACAGATCTCCCATCTCGAAGGACAACATAATAAACAATTCCAAATCCGCCGAGACCAATTTCGTTTTCTATGTTAAGAAGGTTATGAGCCTCATCAACAAAATCAACAACATCACCAGAAAACATAACACGTTTTCCACAATTTGGATCTTTAGAAGGCGAAAAACTACAGTCCTCACCACCAGATAAAGCAAATGGAGGATCAGAATGTGACATTGAAGATCTCACATGAATATTTAACACAGTAACAGCAACAACACCAAGAACAATAGAAATAGCTGCACCAATAGCAATAAAGACAGAGATACTAAGAATTATCTTATGATGATGGTTTTGTAATGAAGATCTTGAGTTGGAGCAATTTGAATTAGGGTTTAAAACAATTGGTTTTGGATGGAAAGATGGACATGAATGGTTAACAACAGAACCACACAACAATGGATTTCCAGAAACAAATGAGGGAGAGATTTTATTGAAGATTCCACCAACTGGTAATTCACCTTGGAGATGGTTATAGGAAACATTAAATGAGAAAAGTTGTGTAAGATTTGTGAGTTCCTTAGGTAAGGTTCCAGAGAGTTTATTATATGATAAATCTGCATACTGAAGATTTGTTAGATCTGCAATTGATGCAGGGATTGAACCATTAAGCTTGTTGTGTGCAAGATTCCTGTTCCATTCCATAAAATTCACAAAGAAAATACGCTATGATATAAATTTTCAAACTAGTACATAATACGCTATGATTATTTAATGGTACACAGTCGTACTAGAAGTCTGTTTGGATTAGTTTAATTGAGGTTTTCTACTGACATAAGCACCTATTAGGCAGAGCTTACAAAACAACTTATAATATGTCCATTAGCAGTTTTCAACTTATTTCTATAAACAATCCAAGATACTTTACAATTTACAAAACACCGGCTTATAACTTATATTAAAATGGTTTTGTTTTATTTTATATTTTGTTGGAGAAATAACTTATACATAAAGATTTATATAATAAACACTTATGCCGTTTATCCAAACATTACCTATGTTATAAAGAGTAGAACATGAAAGATGTAAATTATGATAAAGAACTTACAATGATCTTAATGCTGAACATTTTGCAATTTGGACTGGAATTCTTCCACCTAAGAAATTCCTTTGAAGCCTCAATTCAGTAAGTGAAATTACCCCTTCAATTTCATCAGGAATGCTTCCATTCAGCTTATTGTCACTCAAATCAAGAATGTACAAACTTTTAAGCTCTCTCACACTCACTGGAATAAAACCATAGATATTGTTGGTGGATAAATTCAACGTTTGCAAGCTACTAAGACCTCCAATCCCAAATGGAATTTGACCAAAAAATGCATTTGATGACAAATCCAAAACTTGAAGTCCATAATAATAATAAACAGAAGAAAATGAACTAGAATTCCTCTTACTATTATTACTTTGTATACCAATTCTAAATAACCATGAAGGAATAATTCCTTTCAAATGATTGTGACTAACATCAAGACTCAAAAGCTTCATGCAGTTCACCATTGTTTCAGGTAAATTTCCTGTGATATGATTCCTCGAAAGGTTCAATCTACCAAGTGATTCAAGATTTCCAATAGAATTTGGAATCCAACCAGAAAATCTATTTTCAGAAAGATCCAATATCTCTAGATTTATCAATTCTCCAATCCAATGTGGAATTCCTCCTGTGAAAGAATTCCCTTGCAAACTTAGAAATGTGCATGAGGTTAATCTTTGTATTGACTCAGGAAATTTTCCAGTTAGAAAATTATCACTGAAATCAATCAACTTCAAAAGCAAACAGCTTCCAATACTCTCAGGAATCTTACCAGTGAAGAGATTCTTCCCTACCCTTAACTCTCTCAAATCATATAAATTTTGAATCCCTTCAGGAATATTTCCCTTAATCAAGTTATTTGAAAGATCAAGTGATTGTAGTTCTCTAAGAAACCACATTCCATATGGTAATTCACCACTTAGTTGATTTGATGAAAAATTCAAAGTTGCTAATGAGAAGCATGAGGTTAAAGAATCAGGAATTTTACCTGTGAGATAGTTTTTAGCAAATGATAAAACTCTTAGAGACCAACATTGTTGAAAAATTCCATCAGGGATTGTTCCAAAGAGATTGTTTTCACTCAAGTCAACAACTTTTAGATTCCAAAGGGTAAGAAGGTCATTGTTTATAGTCCCTGTGAAGTTATTTCTAGAAAGGGAAAGAATTTGAAGGAACTGCAATCTCATAAGGCCTCTATTAATGTGTCCATAAAGAGAGAAACCATCAAGGATAAGAGAAGACACTCTATTTGTTGAAGGGTCACATTTTACACCATCCCAATTGCAAGGACTATAATCATCTTCATTCCAAGTTGAGAGTTTGTTTTTTGGATCTTCTAGACCTGCTTTGAAAACTATTAATCCTAACATATCTTCATTGAAAGGTTGGTTTTGTGAGATCACTAGGAATGGACCAAAGAGAACAAGAAATAAAGGTAGGTTGATGAATTGATCTTGCTTCATTTGATTTTGATGTCTAGAATGAAGGAAAGTGTGTAGAAGAGGCCCTCATGAACAATGTAATTTCCATTTTCTTGCACTTGGTAGAAAAGGGTTGGTGGGTCCCAACAAAGCATAGTATATATGAAACAAACAATTAACAACATCAACAACAAACTTAAGGTACAAACAAATACATAAAGAAAGTTTCAAGTGCAAGAAAAAATTATGAGTGTGGTGGGGGAGGAGGCAAAAAGGTGGTACTACAAAGTTTTAAATCATGCTTGCATGTAATTGTGTCGCCATCTTTAATATTGTGGAGAGTTGCAGCTCTAAATGAGGCTAATGTAGTCTCATATGTGGTTACATTGCGATCACACAGACATAAAAAATCTTTGATGTTGTATACTAGATTGCGACCGCGGTCCTTGTTAAAAATACGGATTACTTGTAGTACTATTGAAGGAACAGTAGCTGCAGATGAGACACAAAATGGTGAAAGAATTTACAAATTAGTTTTAATGCATAATTGGGTCTGTTTGTTACAGCTTTTGTAAATTAATTTTGTAGTATTTAATTTTTTTGTTATAACTTTTTCTTATAAAAAATTTTAAAAATGACACTTCAAGTGATAAATTGGTTTAAATATCATATCATAAAAAACCGTTTTAAGTATTTATCTATTTATTAAAAAAAAAGTAAGCAAGGGGAAGTTACTTGAGCAAACCCATATGTAACTTTTTATTGTTTAGAAATTCCAAAGAAAGAATAAAAGAGAGCATCAAAAGATTTGAAATTTTAAGTTGAGAAGTAATAAAGAAAAAGAAATTTGTGAATGTGATTATGATGGAAGGGGCAGTAAAATTATAATAAGAAAAACAGAAAGAAAAAAAAAAAACTCAGTCTTTATTTAATAAAGGTTTAATGACCATAAATGGTAAATGTAAATATTTTTATTATATACATACCGTAGATTGAGTGATTATTTAATTAAAAAAATTATAATTATATAGTGGGATGATGAAACCAAAGATTACCTAGTGCTATTTTAAATTAATTTATATTAACATTATATTTTCTTTTAGTTATTAATTAAAATGAAATGATTTTCTCACACAAATTTTGACATTTACACGTAATTTTATATGATATTTGATTTTCATGTTTTTTTCTCTCTTCGAATATTTTTTCTCTCACCTCACGACCAACAATGAGACTTATTAGTATAATATGGTGTCAGTTTTGGTCTGTTGAAATAACACACTACAACATTTTTGCTTTTTAACAACATTTGAAAAATGTTGCCAAAACAAAGAAAAATGTTGCCAAAGAGAATAGGCAACATTTTTCGCGCGTCTCATATGCGAGCGTTGCCTATTATCTTTGGCAACATTTTTCTTGCACTTCTAGGCACACTATTTATAAATGTTGCCTAAACTATGAGAATAGGGAACAATTTTTCAACGCATCTAAGGCAACATTTTTTAATTGTTGCCATATCTGACAACAATTGATAAATGTTGCCTTAAAGCAGTACAATGAGAACATTGATAAAATGTTGCTAAAGCTTATAGGCAACAATTTTAAACTGTATTCATATATGTAAAATAAATTTTAATTTTTCTATTATTTTAATTCAAATCATAAATTAGACATTGTCATTATTTTATAATAATAATTTATTGTGTATATAATAAATTTAATTACATACACAAATTGCACTAAGGAAAACATAATGCAAATTTAACACAAATTATTAACAAAGTTGTATTCAAATAAATGGTAGTAAACAAATTGTCTAACATAATCTAATAAAGTTTAATACTTAAAGTTCTGAGTCTAGCAAAATATAGTTTATTGAAGTTTTGATACTTCAATCAAGTACATGCCTGGTAAAAAAACATCATCCAAAAAACCATAATCTATAATCGTCATCTAAATCATTCAAGTGTGTCTTCTTCATATTTATCATCTAAATTGTCCTCTTCAAATTTGTCATCTATGTCATCCTCTTCAAATTCATTGCCTTCATGGTCAACTTAAAATAATTTATCATCATCTTCATTGTTACCCTAGTGCATAATAAAATAAAAACAAAAATAAAATAAAAACAAAAATAAATGATGAAATAAAACAGTCCTTAACTTAAACTACTTCACTTTTCTAGCAAAACAACAATACAAAATTTAAAATAAAACAGTCCTTAACTCAAAAATCCAAAATTCAATACAAGCAAAAATAGAAGCAATATAAAACCATGTTTCAACTTACAAAATGAAGGGATCTTTCTACTTTGGGGAAAGACTAGTCAAGATAATTGAAAGCTTTCTGGCCTTATAAAATGGAGCCAACATTTTTGTAATGGTTTCTCAACAATTCAAACAAGTAAGATATTTAATTAATGTAAATTTAATATGGTGAAAGAAAAAAATACTAACATAACAAATAATATAATATAATATATATACTAACATTTACCTGTTGGCTTTCAAACTATACTCTGTAAGAGACTGTCGTATTAAGTCCTAATTGTCGAGCCAACTTTTGAACTAAGGTTCTGCTTCCAGTTAGTGGAATTACTGAATCTTGATCTCCACTAAAGAAATAATAATTCAAATGATTATGTTAATTTAGCACTAAAAACATGTGTATATGAAGCCTCAAGTTCAAGCCATAAATAAATCAAAATGAGAAGGAGAACTCTAGATACCTGTAAATTAGAACTCTAACTCCAGATTTTATCAATGATCCAACAATAGGAAGTGTCGGCACTTCCAAGTTATGCACATCATAGTCCAAAATGCTGTTACCAACAAAACAAAAACCAATGATTACATGGATTGGTTAAAAACCATTATTAGCCTAATAGAAGTATAAGTTTTTCAACTTAGTGAGATAGACCAATGTTATAAAAACATATTCGCGGCCGCAATCTAGGGTATGACATCAAGGTTTTGATGTCTCTACAACCTCAAATGAGGCCTTATCAACCACATTCAATCACAATTCTATGTCATATTAAAGATTTCAACCACAACTACAACTTAAAACCGTAAATTATGCCATATCAACCACATTTAATCATGATTCTACGCAATACTAAGAATTGTGATAGCAACTGTAATTTAAAACCTCGAGAATGACTTACTTGCTACAAACATCCTATTTGCGAACTCCGACAAGCTTTGCACGAAATGCCTCTTCCACATCTCTCCGGTTTAAGTAGTTTGTAACCTTATCATCCACACATACATTGATCCTCTCATTTGCTTGCTACAACGACACACAATACGACAAATCTAATTGAATAAGCTGCTAAACTCAAAAATCCAAAATCCAATACAAGCAAAAATAGAGTCCAAAATCCAAAGATAGCAAAAACAATTCTCACCATAGTAACATTCACTTCATTACTTCCATATTATCTTGAAATCCAATACAAGCAATATAAAACCATGTTTCAGCTTACAAAATGTTTAGTTCAATCGATTGTTACTGATAGATGAAAAACAAAAACCCTAAAACAAAAATATTCTCATAAGCATAATTCATCAAGACTACAAACGTAGATTGGAATTCAAATCCCTTCATCCAGACCCTCTAATAAGAGAATATGCAACTTCAGAATCTGAAAATCGGAAAAGAAAAAATAAGAGGGTTTTTAGAGTGAAACTGAAACTGTTGGCATATTGATTATATATTTCTTTAAATTTAAGGGTTTAAAATTAATTAATTAAAATAAAGGGTGTTACACTTTACTACTTTTATTCTAATCCATTATGGTGCTTAGGCAATGTATTTCGTAAATTAAGTGCAAAAGTCTCAACGGATAAAGATATAAGGTAAATTTGGTCTTTACTAGGTTTACTCTAGTCCATTTTGGTTCTTAAGCAATGTAGTTCATCAAATAAGTGCATAAGTCTCAATGGATTAAGATTTTAGGTTATTTTGGTCTTTAAAAGGTTTATTCTAATCGATTTTGGTGATTAGGAAATCTAGTTCCTCCAATAAGTGCACAAGTCTCAATGGATTAAGATTTTAGGTCATTTTGGTCTTTAATAGGTTTATCCAAATCCATTTAGGATCTTAGGCAATGTGGTTCGTTCAATAAGTGCATAAGTCTCAACAGATTAAGATTTTATGTTATTTTGGTCTTTAAAAGGTTTATTCTAATCAGTTGTGGTTCATAGGAAATGTAGGTCGTCCAATAAGTGCATAAGTCTCAATGGATTAAGAGTTTAGGTCAGTTTGGTCTTTACTAGGTTTATTCTACTTCATTTTGGAACTTAGGTAATGTAGTTCAACAAATAAGTTCACTAGTTTCTATAGATTAAGATTTTATGTCTTTTTGCTTCTTAATAGGTTTATTCTAATATATTTTTGTTCTTTTTTGGTGTGGTTATTCCAATAAGTGCATAAGTCGCAATGGATAAAGATTTTAGGTCAATTTGGGGTTTACTACTTTTATTCCAATCCATTATGGTAGTTAAGCAATGTATTTCGTAAATTTAGTGCATAAGTCTCAATGGATAAAGATTTAAGGTAAATTTGGTCTTTCTAGGTTTACTCTAGTCCATTTTGGTTCTTAAGCAATGTAGTTTATCAAATAAGTGCATAAGTCTCAATGGATTAAGATTTTAGGTTATTTTGGTCTTTAATAGGTTTATTCTAATCCATTTTTGTTCGTAGGCAATGTGGTTCATCCAATAGGGGCATAAGTCTTAATAGATTAAGAGTTTAGACCATTTTGGTCTTTACTAAGTTTGTTCTAGTCCATTTTAGTTCTTAGGTATTCAAGTTCGTCAAATAAGTGCACTAGATTCAATGGATTAATATTTTATGTCTTTTTGGTCTTTAATAGGTAGATTCTCGTCCATTTTGGTGCTTAGGAAATCTTGTTCATCCAATAAGTACATAAGTATGAATGGATTAAAATGTTATGTCATTTTGGTCTTTAAAAGGTGTATTCTAATCCATTGTGGTTCATAGGCAATGTAGTTCGTCGAATAAGTGCACAAGTCTCAATGGATTAAGATTTTAGGTCGTTTTAGTCTTTAATAGGTTAATGCTAATCCATTTAGTCTCTTAGGCCATGTGGTTCTTCCAATAAGTGCATAAGTCTCAATGGATTAAGATTTTAAGTCATTTTGATTTTAATAGGTTTATTCTAATCCATTTTGGTTCTTAGGAAATGTGGTTCGTCTTATAAGTGTGTAAGTCTCAATGGGTTAAGTGTTTAGGCTATTATGGACTTTACGAGGTTTGTTCTAATCCATTTTAGTTCTTACGCAATGTAGTTCATCTAATTACTGCACTAGTTTCAATTGATTAAAATTTTACGTCATTTTTGTTTTTACTAGATTTATTCTACTCCATTTTGGTTCTATGTTATTGTAGTTCGTGAAATAAGAATACTAGTTTCAATTGATTATGATTTTTGGTCATTTTGGTCTTTAATAGGTTTATTTTATTCCATTTTGGTTCTTTGGCAATGTAGTTCGTCTAGTTGGTGCATAAGTCTCAATGGATTAAGATTTTAGGTCATTTTCGTCTTAAGTAGGTTCTTAGGCAATGTGGTTCGTCAAATAAGTCCATAAGTATCAACGGATTAAGATATTATGTCGTTTTGGTCTTTTAAAGGTTTATTCTAATCAATTGTGGTTCATAGGAAACATAGGTCGTCCAATAAGTGCCCAAGTCTCAATGGATTAAGAGTTTAGGTCAGTTTCGTCTTTACTAGGTTTATTCTACTTCATTTTGGTTCTTAGGTATTGTAGTTCAACAAATAAGTTCACTAGTTTCTTATTCGGTGTGGTTCTTCCAATAAGTACATAAGTCGCAATGCATAAAGATTTTAGGTCATTTTGGTCATTATCACTTTTATTCTAATCCATTATGGTGCTTGGGAAATGTGTTTTGTAAAATAAGTGCATAAGTCTCAATGGATAAAGATTTAAGGCAAATTTGGTCTTTAATAGGTTTACTCTAGTCCATTTTGGTTCTTAAGCAATGTAGTTCATCAAATAAGTGCTTAAGTCTCAATGGATTAAGATTTTAGGTTATTTTAGTCTTTAATAGGTTTATTCTAATCCATTTTGGTTCTTAGGCAATGTGGTTCGTCCAATAAGGGTATAAGTCCCAATGGATTAAGAGTTTAGGCCATTTTGGTCTTTACTAAGTTTATTCTAGTCCATTTTAATTCATAGGTGTTGCAGTTCCTCAAATAAGTGCACTAGATTCAATGGATTTAGATTTTAGGTCATTTTAGTCTTTAATAGGCTTATTCTAATCCATTTTGGTGCTTAGGAAATCTAGTTCGTCCAATAAGTCTATAAGTATCAATGGGTTAAAATGTTATCTCATTTTTTGTCTTTCAAAGGTGAATTCTAATCCATTGTGGTTCATAGGCAATAGAGTTCGTCCAATAAGTGCATAAGTCTCAATGGATTAAGATTTTATGTCATTTTGGTTATAATAGCTTTATTCTTATCCATTTCGGTTCTTAGGCAATGTGGTTCGTCCAATAAGTGCATAAGTCTCAATTAAATTAAGATTTTAGGTAATTTTGGTTCCTAATAGGTTTATTATAAAATATTTTACTTCTTTGGCAATGTAGTTTGTCAAATAAGTGCATAAGTTTCGTCGGTTTAAGTTTTTTATGTCATTTTTGTCTTTAATAGGTTTATTCTAATCCATTCTAGTGCTAAGGTCATTTTGGTCTTTAATAGGTTTATTCTAATCCTTTTTGGTGCTTAGGAAATCTAGTTCGTCCAATAAGTTCATAAGTATCAATGGATTAAAATGTTATGTCATTTTGGTCTTTAATAGTTTTATTCTAATCCTTTTTGGTGCTTAGGAAATCTAGTTCGACCAATAAGTTCAAAAGTATCAATGGATTAAAATGTTATGTCATTTTTGTCTTTAAAAGGTGTATTCTAATCCATGGTGGTTCATAGGCAATGTAGTTCGTCAAATAAGTGCACAAGTCTCATTGGATTAAGATTTTTGGTCATTTTGGTCTTTAATAGGTTTATCCAAATCCATTTAGGTACTTAAGCAATGTGATTCGCCAAAGAGTTCATAAGTCTCAATGGATTAAGATTTTATGTTATTTTGATTTTAATAGGTTTATTCTAATCCATTTTGCTTCTTAGGAAATGTGGTTTGTCCTATAAGTGCATAAGGCTTAATGGATTAAGAGTTTAGGCCATTTTGGACTTTACTAGGATTGTTTTTAATTCATTTTGGTTCTTAGGCAATGTAGTTCATATAATTACTGCACCAGTTTCAATTGATTAAAATTTTACGTCATTTTTGTTTTTACTAGATTTATTCAACTCCATTTTTGTTCTAAGTTATTGTAGTTTGCAAATATGTGTACTAGTTTCCATGGATTAAGATTTTAGGTCAATTTGATCTTTAATAGGATTATTCAAATGCATTTTAGTTCTTATGCAATGTAGTTTGTCCAATAAGTCCATAAGTCTCACTGGATTAAGATTTTACGTCATTTTCTTCTTTAATAGGTATATTCTAATCCATTTAGGTTCTTAGGCAATGTGGTTCGTCCAATAAGTGCATAAGTCTCAAAGGATTAAGAGTTTAGGCCATTTTCTTCTTTACTAGGTTTATTCTAGTCCGCTTTGGTTCTTAGGCAATGTAGTTCATCTAATTAGTGCACTAGTTTCAATTGATTAAGATTTTAGGTCATTTTTGTCTTTGTCTTTACTATAATTATTCTAACTTATTTTAATTCTAAGTTATTGTAGTTCGTCAAATAAGTGCATTAGTTTCAAAGGATTAAGATTTTAGGTCAGTTTAGTCTTTAATAGGTTCATTCTAATGCATTTTACTTCTTAAGCAATGTAGTTCGTCTAGTAAGTCCATAAGTATCAATGGATTATGATTTTAGGTCATTTTGGTCTTTAATAGGTTTATTTTGGTTCTTTGGCAATATAGTCCGTGCAATAAGTTCCTAAACCTCAATGCATTGATAGTTTAGGACATTTTGGTCTTTATTAGTTATATTCTAATCCATTTTGGTGCTTAGGATATGTAGTTCGTCCAATAAGTTCCCTACTTTCAATGGGTTAAGATTTTTTTTTATCATTTTGGTCTTTAATAGGATTATTCCAATCCATTTTGATGCTTAGGCACGGTAGTCTCAATGGATTAAGATTTTGTTCATTTTGGTCTTTAATAGGTTTAATCTAACCTTTTTGGGTTCATAGTCAATCTAGTTTATCCATTACATGGATAACTCCATTGGATTTAGATTTTAGATCATTTTGGTCTTTACAAGGTTTATTCTTGTCCCTTTTGGTTCATAGGCTATTTAGTTTGTCCAATAAGTTCATAAGTTTCAATGGATTTGGATTTTAGGTCATTTGGGTCTTTAATAGGTTTATTGTAATCCAATTTTAGTTCTTAGGCAATGTATTTCGTATTTCGTCTAATAAGTGCATAAATCTCAATGGATTAAGAATTTAGGTCGTTTCAAATGGTTAAAGTTTTGGGTCATTTTTGTTTTTACTAGGTGTATGCTAGTAAATTTTTGTTCTTAGTCAATGGAGTTCATATAATAAGTGTACAAGTTTCAATGTATTATGATTTTAGGTCATTTTGGTCTTTGGCAATGTATTTTCGATCTTTGGCAATGTAGTTCGTCCAATAAGTTTATAAGTCTCAGTGATCTTTACTAGGTTTGGCAATGTAGGTAATTTTGGTCTTTACTAGGTTTTTTCTTGAATATTTTGATTCTTAGTCAATGTAGTTCATCCAAGAAGTGCACTAGTATCAACGGATTCATATTTTAGGTCATTTTCGACTGTAACTTGTTCATTCTTATTCATTTTGGTTCTTAGGTAATGTAGTTTGTCTAATAAATGCATAAGTATCAACAGATTATGATTTTAGGAAATTTTGGTCTTTAATAGGTTTATTCTAATCCATGATGGTTCTTAGGCAATGTAGTTAATGAAATAAATGCATAACTCTCAATGAATTAAGATTTTAGTTCATTTTTGCCTTTACTAGGTTTGTTCTAGTCCATTTTTGTTCTTACTCAATGAAGTTCATCTAATAAGTGCACTAGTTTCAATGGGTTCTAGTCCATTTTTGTTCTCACTCAATGTAGTCCATCTAATAAGGGCACTAGTTTCAATGGGTTAAGATTTTGGGTTATTTTGGCCTTTAATGGGATTATTCTTATCCATTTTTGTTCTTAGGGAAAGTAGTTTGTCCGATAAATGCATAATTATCAATGGTTTAAGATTTTAGGCCATTTTGGCCTTAAATAGGTTCATTCCGATCCAATTCTGGTTCTTTGGCAATGTACTACGTCCAATAAGTGCATAAGTCTTAGTGGATTAAGATTTTAGGTCATTTTGATCTTTAATAGGTTTATTCTAATCGATTTTGGTTTTTAGGAAATGTAGTTTGTCCAAAAAGTGCATAAGTCTCAATGGATTTATATTTTAGGTCATTTTGGTCTTTAATATGTTAAATCTAATCCATTTTGGTGCTTAGGCAATATAGTTCCACAGATAAGTGCCCAACTCTCAATTTATTTAGATTTTAGGTTATTTTTGTCTTTAATACGTTTATTCGAATCTATTATGGATCTTAGCCAATGTAGTTCCTCAAATTAGTGCAAAAGTCTCAAAGGATTACGACTTTGGTCATTTTAATCTTCACCTAGCTTATTCAATTCTATTTTGGTTCTTCATCATAGTACTTCGTCGAATAAGTGCTTTAGTCTCAACGGATTAAGATTTTTGTCATTTTGGTCTTTAATACGTTTAACTTAATGCTTTTTTGTTCTTGGTTAATGTAGTTCATCCAATAAGTGAATAAGTCCCATGGATTTAGATTTTAGGTCATTTTGATCTTTAATAGGTTTATTCTAACCCATTTTGGTTCTTAGGCATTGTAGTTTGTCCAATAAGTGCATTAGTATCAATGGATAAAGATTTTAGGTCTTTTTGGTCGTTAATAGGTTTATTCTAATCCATTTTGGTTCTTGGCAATGTAGTTCGTCCATTTTGGTCTTTAATTTGTTTATTCTGACCCATTTTGGTTCTTAGACAATGTAGTTTGTCCAATAAGTGCATTAGTATCAATGGATAAAGATTTTAGGTCTTTTTGGTCTTTAATAGGTTTATTCTAATCCATTTTGATCTTAGGCAATGTAGTTCGTCCAATAAAGGTATTAATTTCAACGGATTAAGATTTTAGGTCATTTTGGTCTGTAATAGATTTATTCTAATCAACTTTGGGGCTTAGGTAATGTAGTTCGTTCAATAAGTACATAACTCTTAATGGATTAAGACTTTAGGTCATTTTGGTCTTTACTAGGTTTATTCTAGTCGATTTTGGTTCTTAGGCAAAGTAGTTCGTCCAATAAGTGCATAAATGTCAATGAATGAAGATTTTAGGTCATTTTGGTCTCTAATAGTTTTATTCTATTCCAATTTTGGTTCTTAGGCAATGTAGTTCGTCCAATGATGGCATAAATCTTAATGGATTAAGATTTTAGGTCATTTTGGTCTTTACATGTTTGTTGTAGTCCATTAGGTTCTTACTCAATGTAGTTCATCCATTTTAGTGCCTAAGTCTCAATGGTAAGTCTTAATCCATTGAGAATAATTCAATTTTTATAATAACTACACTTTCTATGAAAGCAGAGTGAAGACCAAAATGATCAAAATCTTAATCCATTGAGACCAATGCACTTATTAGAAGAACTACATTTAACTAAGAACCAAACTAAATTAGAAAAAACCAATAAAGACCCATATTACCAAACTCTTAATCTATTGAGACTTATGCACTTATTGGAAGAACTACATTGGCTAAGTACCAAAATGGATTAGGATAAGCCGAGTGAAGACCAAAATGACAAAAATCTTAATCCTAATCCCTTGGGTAATGCACTTATTAGACGAACTACAATGGCTTAGAACCAAAATCGATTAGAATAAGCCTATTAAAGACCAAAATGACCAAAATCATAATCCATTGAAATTAATGCACTTATTGGAAGAACGACATTGGCTAAGAACCAAAATGGATAAGAATAAGCCGAGTGAATACCAAAATGACCAAATTCTTTATCCATTGAGACTAATGCACTTATACAAGAACTACATTGACTTTGAGCCAAATTAGATTAGAATAAGTCTATTAAAGACCAAAATGACATATAAGTTGTAGATCTGCTTCACTTTTTTCATACACATCCTAGATCACCCTAATCGGATAAACACAGCCCAAGTTGTGGTCCTTAGAAGGAGATAGTGTCAAGAAGCGGTTAAAACCGAAAATTACTTAAGATAACAACTAAAATCTAATTACGACATAAAGGTAGTAAACATGGTAAAAAAAAAGTAAATATTAGACAAAATAAATATTTAGGACATGAATCTCCTTCATCATCCTCTTGCAATTTAGGACATGAACTTTTAAGGTGCTCTACAAAAGTGCAAATGCCACGACACTTGATGTTTGAGTTTTTCCTACTGCCAATTTCTTCACCAATTCAATGATTTCATCAGGCCTGCTCTCCAATTTGAAATGATCAATAGCACGAACCTCATTGACATCTTTCTTCAGTACCACTGAATTGCTTCTGATAGTGAATTGTTGAGAAGTAATGGACATTTTTCAACTAGACTTCTTGCTGCTTATGGGGTCTTATCCACAAGTGGCCCTCCACTAGCAACATCCATAATGTTTTGATCCATAGGTAGCAACCCTTTTGATGCAACCATATTTGCATCTTATTTTCTTTGTTGTGTGCATGCATTTTTAGTTTTTTAGTTCAATTAGTTAAAACTTCTTTAGTTTGATTTAGTTTTTATATCAATCGAGTTATTGCATTTGGTATTTCTTGTTTTGTAGTTATGAATCACTTTAGTGTTGGAAAGAGGCTTGAAAGATGCGGTTTAAAGTTGAAGACATTTTGAAAGAAATTTCGATGCAAACAAGAAGGTAGAAAGAACCATGGTCAGAGCGTGTCAGCTAACACACCCACATTTCTCAATTTGCTATTTCGCCAAGTCTAAGAAGAAACACGGCCAGAGCATGTCACCTGACACGCCTGTGTTTTGTGATAGGACTATTGTTTTCACGTTTTATTATGAAACACGACCAGGGTGTGGCAGTTGCCAGACCCATGTTTCGTAAGTTGAAGCCTATTTTCTGATTTTTCAATTCTCTTTTAATTGGACTTGGACCTTTTTGTTTCCTATGTATAAATAATACTTAAAAATAAGTTTTTAGGATTCTCAAATTTAGACTTTGGGTGGTGCTTTGGAGGCTAGGATCAAGCTCTACTTTCTTCCTCCTTCTCTAATTTTCCGGTTTGAATGCTCTTAATCTGTTTCATGGATTATTTTTCTACAATGTTTAAGTAGATTTATTATTTCTAAGATTGAGCATAGCCTTTGATACATTGATGATGATGGATTGATTGTTATTTTCCTTTTTGTTTATTATTGAACTACTTTTGATTTAATTTCTATTGAATATTCATGTTATGTAAATTTGTTGGATCCCTTATTTGCATAATCATAGGTATTAAGAGATGGACTGAGAGGTGAACCTTAGGAATTGAACTCGAGACTAAAATCACGAGAGTAGGTTTAGTCTTTTGAGGAATCAATAAATTATCATAAAACTTAAAGGGTTCAATCTAAATTCAATTACCACGAAAGTAGGAGTTGGTTTAATTGGCATGGTTCTTGCATCTCAAGAGGGAACATTAACTATACTAGGATAATTCACCTTCAAAAGTGATTCGAAATTAATAAAAGGGAAATTGATCTAGACTCATTAGTTATCATTGACAACCTCAATCCATGAAATCTTCTCAATAATATAAACATTGTATTTAGTTTCTTGCGTTTTATTTTGTTATTACTATTTCACTATTTCGTTGTTACAACATTCTCTTAACCATATTATTTGTACCTTAATTAAATTAAATTATAATTAATTGGTACTCATAAACACAGTCCTTAAAGATTCTATATTTTTACTACTTGATAGAAACCATACACTTGCAGATTTCTCACATTACCTTCATAAAAATATTGGATGAGAATATGTTCATAAATCTGATGGTGATGATAGGTTGCACATAATTTCATGAATTTTTTCCCAATATTCGTGCAAGGATTCTTTGTCAAACTCCTTAATGCCACAAATTTCTTTTCTGATCGATGTAGGGAAGAGTTTCTCAAGAAACAATTTTTTTATATCATTTCAGCATGTTACAGAACCTAGTTGAAGGTAGTACAACCATTCTTTGGCAACATCTTGTAGAGAAAATGGGAATGCCTTCAGTTTGATGTGCTTGTCGGGAACTCCTTGAGGCTTCATGTTGGTGCATACAACGTGGAACTCCAACAGATGTTTGTGAGGATCTTCACTTGCAAGAACATTAAACTTGGGAAGCAAATGTATTAATTCAGATTTAAGTTCAAAAGGCACATCAACGTCAAGATACACAATACACGAAGCATAATAAGTAACATCAAGTGTAGCAAGTTCTCTAAGTGTTCTTGCAGCCATAATGTCAACACAAAAATTAGATTCAGGATCAAAGAAGGTATGGCGAAAAATGCTATCACTATCACCTATATGATTACAAGTGCTAACCTGATTAAGCTTATGAAAAGTGTTTTCCATTTCAATATCAAAAGATTGTAGAATGCTAAAGTTGGACCATACGAGCTAGTAAAGTAAAATGAATTTGAAATTGACAAAGCCTATAAAATTTTTTTAAAAATAACACAGTAAATATCTAAAAATCAAATAAAGATTATTCAAATTTTTTGACGTCATGAAAAATAAAATAAAAATGATAAAAAAAGGGGTCTAAATGAAGAAATTTTAGATTTTGAGCCTGAAATCCCTTTACTAGTTCGTCGTAGGGGATCCCTGTTCCTTGAATTATTACGGATTTTCTAGACAATTTTCGAAGCAATCTAACTAAAACGATCGAAAACTGATTTTTTTTACTTGCTAGTCGCGTAATCCCAAACTGGGACTTGGAACACAACAACAAGTTAAAAGAAAATTATTAGTAGGGTTAGGTTTCTTAAATTGGCTAAATATTTTTATCAGTGATCCCAGATCATAGCGCCAATTTGATCTACAATCCTGTGAGGTCAAAAAAAATTAAAAGACAATAATGTAATAAGCAAGGTAGTTAAACCTTGATCGTTTTACAAGGCTCTCAAATATAACGATAACTCACAATAATTAAGAACATGCCACGAAATAAATAAAAACGAGGGTTTTTAGTTTGATAAAAAAAGATTAAGTAATTATAGTGAATTATCAATTAATCAAAACAATCAATTCATTCGGTTCTCGGAATTCTTCGACGAGACTATTACAAGTTATATATAAACATCTATTATGTGTTTCTATTTTTGTTTGATCATAAAACTAAACAAGCAAGCGTCATTTAATTTTTATCTGAATTCCTACAAGGTCAAGCATTACAGCGTTTGATTAATCATGGTAGTAAACAAGCGTTACCAAACACAATTATTGTCATAACTAAATTCAACCAAACTTATAACTAAGCGTTACAGATTCTATCAATTCCTATTTGAACTAAATTAAAATAAGGGCTCAATCTATTTCTAATTATTTCAATCAAATGTTCAAATCGAAATCAGCCTGATTTAGAATTAGAACATAAAATCAAGTGAAGAATCAAATCTCAAGAGTCTAAAATGTAGGTTATAATTAATCAAGTGAAGACCAACATGACTATAATCTTAATTCATTAAGACTATTTCACTTATTGGATGAACTATATTGGCTAAGGACAAAAATTGGGTAATATAAGCCAAGTGAAGGCCAAAATCGTAATTCATTGAGACTATTCCACTTAATGGAGAAACTACATTGACTAAGAACACTAATGGATTAGAATAAGACGAGTGTAGACAATAATAACCAAAATTTTATTCTATTGAGAATATTCAACTTATTGGTTGAACTATATTGGCTAAGAACCAAAATAGGTTAAAATAAGCCGATTGAAGACCGAAACCTTAATACATTGAGACTATTCCACTTAATGGAGGAACTACATTGGCTAAAAATTAAAATGGGATTAGAATAAGCCGAGTGATGATCAAAATGACCAAAATCTTAATCTATTGAGACTAATGCACTTATTGGAGGAACTACAGCTGTTAAGAACCAAAATGGATTAACACAAGGCTAGTGATGACCAAAATGACCAAAATTTTAATCTATTGAGACTAATGCACTTATTAGAGCCGAATTCAACCAAACTTATAACTAAGTGTTATAGATTCTATCAATTCCTATTCGAACTAAATTAAAACAATTGTACTAAAAAAAGGTGTCATCCAAGACTCTCATATAATTATTTATAATTATTTATAATAACCTAAATTAACCTAAAGAGCTCAATCCAAAATTTGTACTAAAGTGGACTCTAATGATGTTTAACAACCCAATAG
Source organism: Cicer yamashitae (assembly GCA_037974755.1). Taxonomy (NCBI): domain Eukaryota; kingdom Viridiplantae; phylum Streptophyta; class Magnoliopsida; order Fabales; family Fabaceae; genus Cicer; species Cicer yamashitae. The sequence goes on from JBBPBQ010020323.1 coordinate 36,909,456, forward strand.
TCACTAATCACATGACAAAGTGATCCAAAACCCGTAATCAAATCATTATCTTCAGTAATAAGACTTTTTGACCATCAAGACATCCGAACTAGACTTTGTGTCCAACATAGAAGTTGTATCTCTGCTTCTCAGCTTGTTAACGCATTCTAGATCACCTCAATCGAATAAACATTACCTAAGTTATAGCTTGTAGAAGGATAGAGTGTCAAGAAGCTAGTAAAAACTGGAGATTACTTGAGATAATAACTAAAGCCTAATTACTTAAGTTATGTATATCTTTTGTTAATAATTTGATTGAACAAATTGATAAACAAAATATACATTCAAGGACTAAACTAACTTTGACAGACACATTAGTGGACTAATTAAGATATGTTTTTGTAATATTGATACATTCAAAGACTGCTGTGACAACACCTCATACATTTAAAAAATAAAATATTTTTTTAGTCCTTAATGATATTTCACTTCTATGAATTTTTTTATGAATCAAATGCACAACTATGTAAGAGGAGAGTTTTTATCAATCGAAAAAATGAGAAAAGTTTTTAAATGATTGTCTAATCACAAATTTAAAGATATTTTTTTAGTGTTAAAAATTAAAAGAATTCCACCACCCTTTTCAAAATATAAAGACGCATAAAAACAATTATAATTTGATGCCATTAAAGTATCTTAAATTTATTAGGTATACAATGATAGTGGGAATTGTGATCCAATTTTTTGCATAATGATAATGATGTAACTATTTTATTGCTTATGTACTGGTGTATTTTTTCTATAATATTTATAGTATATAATATTATCTCATAAGTCAAAATTTGTAGAATTATCCCTGTTTGAGTACAAAACACAAGAGTTACAAAAAAATAATAACACTATAAAAGAGACTTTATGTAACATCCTAACCTCTAATTCATTCTTGATGATAATTGATTGAAGTTTGATGTCTGTTAAATGTGTGAATTGAGGTAGTTAAGTGTGTAAATATGTGTTACGAAGAATACGCCAAAATTTTGGTTAAGAATTGTGTCGGATCAACGTGATTGTGCGAACAAAAAAACAACTAGCTACCAACATGGCCACGTTCTAGCATGGAAATTGTTGGACAAGTGACACAAGAGATTGGATGAATTCTATCATTTAATTTTTTTGACTACGTTCTAGCATGGAAATTTTTTTGACACAAGAGAATTAAAATAGATTGCAAACAATATGTTGTAGTAATGTAAATAGTACGAATCAAATTGCGATAATAGTAAAAGAGATATAAAGAAGAAAAAATAACACACAAGATTTATTTAGGTTTAACCACAAAACACATCAATGTCCTACTCCAGACCCCAAGGACGAGCACTAAGAGAATTTGTTCAATAATATGCTTTTAAAATATGTTTGTTGATTTTTATATAAAATTGTTTTGAAAATCGTTATTGTCATCGAATATATTATCGGGTTGAATTGCGTACTAGTTCGATATCATTAAGACGTTTTTTGGTACTACTCAAAAATGTGCAAGCATATTATCAACCATGATATCTCTTGGATAAAAAAGTCCAGTCAAATCGTATTGGAGTCCCACTAAATTGTAGGATCTGTTCTAGAGTTACACCTTAAAATATGACACTAAGACCACTCGCAAACTGGACTGTGGTACGAAGATCACTCTGTAACCGAAGGGACAGAGGTATTAAGACCACTTTGAGACCGAAGGGATGATAGTGTTAGGACCACTCTTAAAATCGAAGGGACCAAAACGACAGACGTGGCTCGAAAGTGCGTCAAGCAACAAAGGGAGAAGAGAGAAAGCTGGGAATGGAATCCAACTTTGATGTGTTTATAGTGATAGAAAAGAAAAACAATGAAACAATGGAAGGCTTAGATCAAGTGACCAGTGGAAAATGAACGACTAGATTGAACTCGTCGGAGACAGATGTTTGGGTGTGGATGGTGCATGCTGACGTGTGCGGAACGTATGATGAGAGTTTAATGTGGATTGTAATAAATTTTTAAAAATTTTAATTTTAATTTTGGTTTATAAAAAATGTGTACACCACCCAACCTTTGGCCTGTGCTCAGGTCGAGTCGCTCAGATGAATGGCAAGCACCCGTGGTGGTAAAGTGATATGCTTCCTCCCCAGCACAAAATTTTGTACACCTTGGAGCACACCTCAACGATTCTACCTCTACCTTATTTACAAAGTATTGTATGTAATCTATCTCATGTGAGACTCTAACTTTTTTGAATTCACAACTAGCATATATGCTTTTGTTCCACCAATGTTCAATGATAAACCTCTAGTGTCAAATAGCACTCTTCACACGTATAATGAGACATAATCTTTTTGAATACATTGGGATCATACCCAAAAAAGTAAGAAGTAAAATAAGTTCAGAATGTTGGAATATTTATATTATTTTATATTTCAATAATATTATGTAGGCATATATTTTCTATTATAATTATATTAGCTATTTGTCAATAAGTGCCTTGATAGAATTATGCATATTAAGAAAAAAGCTAAATAGATTTCCGATTCAATAATTAATTAAATTATTATTTAAGTAATATGGGCTAAAAAAACTTATGGGTGGATGTTAGATGGTCCATTAGAAATAATAGGTACCCAAGTAGCCATCACCCTATATATAAAGGATATGGTTCACAATACCGTACACAAGAAAATAGTCTCTTCTCCCTATTTGAGGAGCATTCAGGTAGCAAGTGTATTTGTTGAGGAAGACCCACACGTCAACGAGTTCTCATTGCTCGTCTTTCATTTTGTGTCTCATGATTGCTATTAGAATACATTTTGTTCATAGATTTAAGTATTCTTAAAGCTACATCTTTAATAGATTAAATATGTTATAGATTCGAATACATACATGCTAATGAGTTTATTAATTTTCGTACTAAAACATGATTGTAGTCACAGTATGTATAATAAAGCATATCTTGTGATTATATTAATTCCAACACAGAGTTCCTAAGTAGTATAAAAATAAACAAATTGAAGAATATACTACAACTCAGACTATGTTTTCAGCAAAAATCTCTCAAGAAAAAATAAGTGAAAATAAATGAGAATGAGAGTGATGAAAATAATTTTGACATAATTTCGGTGTATATTTAAGTTGTAAAATAAACTGCCACAAAAATTCTAACTATTGAGAAAAATATATGAAATGCATTTAAAATTAAGGTAAGCTACGGTGGCACTCGTAACCTCATTTTTTCTGAGATAATTGATCATGCTAAGTTTTAAAATCATGCGAGTAGATATTCCAATACATATAATCGACTATTGTTTGCAACACCAAAAAGAAACTTTACATTTGTCATAATCTATTAGGCTTAAATGCTTTTTCCCTCAAGTGTTTCAATTTTGCAATCTTACCCTCTAGTATTAAATGAACGATTTTATCTCTCAAGTTTTTTAATTGTGTGATTTTACTTTTTTTAATTTCAAACGAGTGATTTTAATCTCCAAAATTTAGTCATTTTCAAATATCATAGTCCCCCACTATTTAAAAAAAAATTATTGACAGAACATTATTGAATTTAGAAAATAAATAAAAAAAGACAAAATAGTAGGTCACGTGTAAAACAATACTTCAAATGTATTTATAAATTTAATTGTTATGACAATTCAGATCTATTTAAAATAAAAAGAAAAATTCAAATAAATTAAGGCATATAAGTGGAATAGATATGCTAATATCAAGTCACTACTTCAACATGCAAGGTGTTGAAGAGGCTTGTGAGCGAGTTTGATATGTATTCGTAATTTGTTTTAAAGTGTCCCTCTCAAACACCTTTTAGGTGTGTATTTTTGATGTATAATAAAATATCGGGCACATGTAAGGCGAGGAAATTGAAATATGTGCATCATAGGTTTGAGACATAAATATATTTGACCAAACTCTATAATTAATCATGGTGTTCTTGTATGCATTTATTTCATAATATAAGTTGATATTTTGACACAAGTTTTGTAATTAAAAGTGAAAAATAGAAAATAAAAATAAGTGTTTTCACAAAGGAAAGAAACTCTTAATTTCTTAATTTGCATCTTACTAAAAAAATAAAGACATTTTATGATAAAACACATATATACAGTTAGAAACATGAAAAATGATATGAAAACAGAAAGCCAAACTACATGTATAGGACATCCTGCTTGTTATCTCACTACGCCAAAAATGACATTTTACAGCGCTTTTTGAGCGCTTTAAACACAAGCGCTGTAAAATGTAGCGCTCTCACCTTATGTTACATAGCTTTTAAAGCGCTTTTTGTAAAAGCGCTGTAAAAGGCTTGCGCTTTCACATAATTAAATGACCTATTAGAGCACTTTTTATACAAGCGCTGTAAAAGGCTTGCGCTTTCACATAATTAAAGGACCTATTAGAGCGCTTTTTATACAAGCGCTGTAAAATCATTCACTTTAAATAAAAATCATTCACTTTAAATAAATAAAAACAAATTTAATACGTGTCATAACCCTACGAACCCTCATCTCCTCTACTCTTGGAACCCTCCTTTCCTCTACTGTGCGCCCATCTACTGCTCCTCCTTTAAAACAAATTGGATACGTTGTCTCAGGTATTGTATTTATTAATTTTTTTTTGTCACTAAAACTGATAAATTGTTACATAATAAATCATATAAAATCTATTCTTTTTTGAAATTTGTTGATCTGTTTTGTTTTGAAATCAGACTTGGACTTTGGTTTCCATTTTCCAATATTAGATATGTCTACTATAGATTGGTATAATGTTAGCAGTAGCTTATTATTTGTGTAACTGCATTTATATAGGTCATATAAAATGGACCGAAAATGGATGTCTGCCAATCGATTGTCAAAAGAGTATGAAAATGGAGTGAAGGAGTTTGTTGAGTTTGCAGTGAAGAATGCAAAAGATCCAAATAGAGTCGTTTGTCCATGTTTAAAATATTGTTTTGGAAAACGCGCTAGAGCAGATGAATTGGAAGAACATTTAGTATAGTATGGAATTGATCAAAGCTATACATGTTGGATAAGACATGGTGAGAAAAAAAATGGAAACACCCGCATAGATACATATGCTTCAACTGATTTCGACACAAATACATATGAGCCGGACCGAGTTGAGGAGATTGCAAAAGCAGTTGAAGAAGATCTTCGTGATTGTTCTAAAATGTTTGAGAGCTTGTTGAATGATGCAGAGAAACCATTATATAATGGTTGTACTAAATTCACAAGACTGTCGGCGATATTAAAGTGGTACAACTTAAAAGCGAGTAATGGATGGTCTGATAAAAGTTTCACAGAATTACTAACACTCTTAAAAGATATGTTGCCAGATGATAATGAACTTTCCAGTCGAACCTACGAGGCTAAACGAATTTTGTGCTCTATTGGTATAAGTTACGAAAGGATTCATGCGTGTCCTAACGATTGCATTTTATTTCAAAACGAGTATGAATTGCTAAAGGCGTGTCCGAAATGCAATGTCTCTCGATATAAGAAGAAAGAATCTACTCCAGCAAAAGTCGTGTGGTATTTTCCTATAATACCAAGATTTAGGCGCATGTATCGCAGTGAAGAAGATTCAAAACACTTGACATGGCATGCAGATGAAAGAATTAGAGATGGAAAGTTTCGACACCCTGCAGATTCTCCAAAATGGGCAAAAATTGATCACGAGTATCCTGAATTCGGGATAGAGTCAAGAAATCTACGACTTGCACTTTCTACTGATGGAATGAATCCACATGGTCTTCAAAGCATCTCACACAGCACGTGGCCTGTGATCTTGTTGATTTATAACCTACGCCCATGGTTATGTATGAAACGTAAGTTTATGATGTTGTCTATGTTAATTTCTAGACCCAAAAAACCAGAGAATGATATCGACGTATACTTGCCTCCTTTAATTGAAGATTTTAAAATTATGTGGGAGACAGGTGTGGAAGTTTATGATGGGTATAAGAAAGAATGTTTCAATTTGAGGGCTATGTTGTTCGGCACAATTAATGATTTTCCAGCATATGGTAATTTCTCAGGATATAGCATTAAAGGTCAGTGTGCATGTCCTATATGTGAAGAGAGTAGAAATTGGATGCGGTTGAAACATTGTAAGAAGAATGTATTTCTTGGATATCGTAGATTTTTACCTTATAGTCATCAACATCGTGGGTGGAGAAATGCATTCAATGGAAAATCAGAGGAAGATAGAGCTCCTTTAGCACCGACTGGATATCAAATACTTGAAAAAGTACAAGGTTTGACCAACAAATTTGGCAAACCTTTTGCTGGAGAGCTGGTCAAAACTGGGTGGAAGAAAAAGTCAGTTTTCTTTGAATTGCCATATTGGAAGTCATTGTATGTAAGACATTTCCTCGATGTGATGCATATTAAGAAAAATGTATTTGATAGTGTTATTGGTACGTTACTCAATGTTCCAGGAAAGTCTAAGGATGGCATCAATGCATGATTGGACTTGGTCGATATGGGAATAAGAAATGAATTGGGTCCCGTAAAGAAAGGAAATCGCATATATCTACCTCCAGCCGCTCATACTCTATCTAGAAAGGAAAAAATGGTTTTGTGTAAATTTCTACACGAAGTTAGAGTTCAAGAAGGATACTCTTCAAACATTAAAAATTTAGTTTGTATGAAAGACCTCAAGTTAAAAGGTTTGAAGACCCATGATTGTCATATTCTAATGGAGCATTTGCTACCAATCGGTATACGTTCAATTTTACCTGAAAAAGTTCGCCGAGCCATAACTAAATTATGTTTCTTCTTCAGGGAAATTTGTAGTAAAGTGATCGATCCTTAGAAATTACCGACATTGCAGAGGGAAATTGTTTGTTACTTTGTGTGAGCTTGAAATGTATTTCCCACCCTCGTTTTTTGATATAATGGTTCACCTTACTGTTTATCTTGTTAAGAAGACACAACTTTGTGGGCCAGCTTATATGAGATGGATGTACCCGATATAACGATATATGAAAATATTAAAAGGGTACGTAAAAAGTAGAAGTCGACCAGACGGTTGTATTTCTAAACGGTACATTGTCGAAGAAGCTGCTGAATTTTGTACTGAACATCTGTCCAATGTTGAATCCATAGGACTTCCCATGTCTCGTCATTCGGGAAGAATATCAGGAGAAGGGATAATTGGAAAAAGACTAATGACTATATCAAGGACAAAATGGGAGCAGGCACAGTTGTATGTTCTGCACAATGATGATGAGGTTCAACCGTATGGTACAATGCACATGGATCAGTTATCTAGTTTGAACATGAATAGGAATCAAAATTGGAAAACTCGAGAGCAAAATCGAAGTTTTATAACATGGTTAAAAAATCACATAAAGTCAAAGTTTGATGTAGACCCCGGATCAATTTCACAGAGATTGAGGTGGCTAGCAAATGGTCCGAGTTTACATGTCTTTTCTTACACTGGTTATGTAATTAACGGCTACATATTTTATACCAAAGAACAAGATGATCAAACCACTATGCAAAATAGCGGAGTCACTCTTGTAGCTGAAGCGATGCATATCTCAAGTGCAAAAGACAAAAACCCAATATATGCAAATCTATCATATTTTGGGGTTATCGAGCGCATATGGGAGTTAGACTACACAATGTTTCGTGTTCCCATATTTGGTTGCAAGTGGGTCGATAATAATAATGGCGTTCGGATTGATGAGTCAGAGTTCTTGCTTGTCGATTTTAATAGAGTGGGATACAAAGATGAGCCTTTTATTTTAGCGTCGCAAGCTCAACAAGTGTTTTATGTCACTGATCCTGCTGATGATAAATGGTATGTTGTCCTATCGACCAATAAAATAAGTGATGATAACAATAATGATGAAGATGTTGGTAATGATTTTTTCTTTGCAACATCACAACCACATGAAATTGATTCAACTGATGATGGTTTATATCTTAGAGATGATCATGATGAGGGAATTTGGATTAATCCATCGTTTCGTATCGTTAATGGACAATCAAATGTGAATCCCACCAGGAAAAGAGGAAGGGCATCTTAATGTGTTTAATTGTTTTATAAGCCATGTAATCTGAATTGAGTTCATGTAATTTAATTGTTTGATCTTCCAGAATTGAGCATTTTAGTATTTAGCTTGAACTGTATTTGATTTTCTGCTTATACTTATTTTCTGCTTATATTTAGCTTGATCTTAGTGTTTTATACTAAGTTCATGTAATTTAAGTGTTTGACCTGCCAGAACTGATTTTCTGCTTATATTGAACTTGAAAAAGCTTAGTTTGAAAGTACTGGGAATTTTTCTTGAACTTGAACTGATCATCCCAATATGAGCAGATCATTTAATTTAGCATTGATATATATATAGGTATTTAACTAATTATTTGGAAGAAAAAAAAATCCAAATATAGGTATTTTACTAATTATTTAGCATTTTACAAAAACTGAACTTATATTGTAATTTAACATATTTAACTTGAACTGAACTGAACATAAACTTTGTATTTTTACAGCGCTTTTGTCAATAAGCGCTATAAAAAGCCTTTAAAAAAAATAAGGATAGGTCACTTAAACATAATAAAACAAAGAGGTCTTTTAAAGCGCTTTCTGAAAAAACGCTGTAAAAGGCTTTTAATAAATAAAACAAAGAAGTATTTTAAAGCGCTTAGTGGAAAAGCGCTCTAAAAGGGTTACATAGTGCATAAAACAAAGAAGTCTTGCGCTTTGTGGAAAAGCGCTGTAAAAGGGTAACATAGAGCTTGCACATAATAAAACAAAAAAACCTTTTAAAGCGCTTTGTGGAAAAGTGCTGTAAAAGGCTTTTTAAAAAATAAAATAAGAAGGTCTTTTACAGCACTTTTGCACAAGCGCTTTAAAGGCTTATAAAAAAGCGCTATAATAGGCTTTTAAAAAATAAAATAAGGAGGTCTTTTACAGCGCTTTTTCAAAAAAGCGTTGTAATAGGGTTTTATATATAACAGTAAACCGCTTCAGTTTCCTCTTCATTCTCCTTCTCATTGCGAACCCTACAAACCATATTGCCAATAACCATCTCCATTGCGAACCATCTTTGTTACTATCCCTCATTGAAATACGTATTCTTCTCATTGCGAACCATCTTTGTTACTAACCCTCATAACATATTTCTGCGAACCCTACGAACCTACGAACCGTTCGTATTTCTGCGCTGCTCTTCTTTGTTACTAACCCTCTTAAACGAAGTCGTAACCCTACGTATTTCTTCGCACACTTCAGGTATTGTATTTATTAATTTTTTGTTTCTCTAAACTGCATGTTGAACTTATATATACTGCTACATACTTAGAACTGCATGTTGAACTTGTTGAAGTTATACTGAACTGCATGTTGAACTTGTTGTAGATAAATGGATACCAACAAAGAGTTAGATTGTCAAAATGAAGAAGTTGTCAACACCAAGACTTATGAAAATGAAGTTAAACGTGGTGCAACCATCATGCAAAATGTCATAAAAGCAAGAAGTGATGGAATAAAATTTGAGGTATACTATACTTTGTTTGCTGTTTATTTTTTATCTTTTTCGAAAGCATGTACTTACTATATGAGTTTATTAGGTGGGATGGAATGAAAGTGGTCAGCCAATTGACCCTAACAGTTCCATGTTTGTAAGTTATATTGGTGTTGTTGTTCGTCAAAATATCCCCATCACAATTGACGATCGGAGAGATAAAGCGTTGAAGGATGCAAAAGATATACTGTGGACTGATATACAAGTAACTTTTTTACTACACTTTTTTGTTACTTATAATTTTTTATATTGAAATACTTTACTCAAACTATATCCTTATTTGGTTTGTAGACTGCTTTTGATGTTGACGAGGTGAGAAAGACTTACGTGCTTAGAGTTGCTAGAAAAATACACCGGGGTTTTAGATCTCATCTCTCAAACAGCTATCTAAGAGATCGTGATGGAAATACGAATACTGAAGCTCCAAAAATATATAAACACTATATATCAAATGACGAATGGAGCACATTTGTAGCAAAACATTCAGACCTCGCGTTTGTTGTAAGTGATTAATTTATTAGCATTTGTGTTTTATAATTCATATTCATAGCGTATTTTAAAGTTTTACATGATTGTTATTTTTTTATATAGAGTATAAGTACGGCAACTTAAAACCGTAAATTATGCCATATCAACCACATTTAATCATGATTCTACGCAATACTAAGAATTGTGACAACAACTGTAATTTAAAACCTCGAGAATGACTTACTTGCTACAAACATCCTATTTGCGAACTCCGACAAGCTTTGCACGAAATGCCTCTTGCACATCTCTCCGGTTTAAGTAGTTTGTAACCTTATCATCCACACATACATCGATCCTCTCATTTGCTTGCTACAACGACACACAATACGACAAATCTAATTGAATAAGCTGCTAAACTCAAAAATCCAAAATCCAATACAAGCAAAAATAGAGTCCAAAATCCAAAGATAGCAAAAACAATTCTCACCATAGTAACATTCACTTCATTACTTCCATATTATCTTGAAATCCAATACAAGCAATATAAAACCATGTTTCAGCTTACAAAATGTTTAGTTCAATCGATTGTTACTGATAGATGAAATACAAAAACCCTAAAACGAAAATATTCTCATAAGCATAAACGAAAAAAGTACCATTGGCAAAATCGTGGTGTGCTGAGAAGAAGATTTTGAGAGAGAAGGTTAATATAAGCTGAAGGATGGGAATGGAAAAGGGAAAGATTGTGTGAGAAGACGGAGATAGATTTTGTGGTGGGAAAAAGAAGGAGGAAGAGAAAGAATGAAAGGATTGTGAACGGAGATAGAATCGGATGTCGTGTGTATCGAATGTTCTCTTGGAATGGGGATGTCGCTGGCATTGCAGATTGTGAACAGAGAAGGATGAAGATGAGTTGCATAACTCGGCTTGAAGGAGATGTCATTTACGGATTGAAAGGGTTTCTATTTTTCCTCCAGTTTTTGTGTTCCTTCCCTTTCTTCTTCTTTTTTTTTTTATTTATGAAGATTTGTTCCCTTTCTTTTAACTATAATAATAATAATAATAATAATAATAATAATAATAATAATAATAATAATAATAATAATAATAATAATAATAATAAGAAGAAGAAGAAGAAGTTAATAAGCAAATTTTCTCTTATTTTTATAGTTTCTCTTATTTCTTTAAACGAGAATGATAATGATTAATAAAAATAGCTTTGTTTTGTTTACGAGTTTATAAACTTTTGTTTTAAATTTTAATAAAAAAAAAATTAAAGTGTATGTAAAAGAATTCATCCTACAAACAATTTCATCAATGTTAAATTTTTTAAATAATATTTTAAAAATGTAGTTTTTTGTTCAAAGAAAGGTAACAATTGAAAAATGTTCCTATAAATATATAAGGGGACAGTTATCATATATTGCCAAAAAGCTATCACAGAGACGTTTCAAAATTGTTCCCATAAATATTTTAGGGAACGTTTATACAATGTTACAAGAACAATGATGACAACAGATATAAAATGTTGCCTTATCTACTTTTAGGCAACACTTTATACATGTTGCTTAAAAAAGTGTTGCTAGAGACTACAATTGTTGTAGTGTGCAGCCAATTTGAATTCACAATCGACTATAGTTTTCTACAATCAATGAAGAAGCAACATATTTGAATTATAATTTACTATAGTTTTCTACAATCAATTAAGACACAGATAGAAGAGATCTTACCATCTCATTCAAATGTTTTTGGATCACGTGAGCTTTTTCTAAAGCATAATTGACTATGATATTTTAATAATTGTTGTGAATAATTACAAATTTACAATATAAGGTGGAAGTTTTTGTCTTATAAATCGGATTCATATGTGGTCTTGTAAACATGCACCTTGATGAATAAAACACAATACTCTCTTCTCTATTATTTCTCCTTCTTTGTGTTCATTCTTCTATACTTTATCTAGCTTTAGTTTTGGTTAATTTTATAACACGTAGTCAACAAGAGATTCACTATATGAGTCACGACTAATGTGCTTCAAAGTTATATATATTGCTAGAATTCATTTTCTTTTCGGTATCACTGAATTAATCCAATTCTTGATGTGGTTACTATGAATTTTTTTTTTTCATATTCATTATGTTGATAATTTTTTTGCCTTGTATAAGTATTATCATATATTTCTTTGATTATTCTTATTTAATTTTGGAAAAACTTAACATCAAAGCACTCATAAAGGATACACAAATAATAATTTTCTTGATCATTATATATGAAATCATTTGTGATTTAGTTCTAATAGAATTGAAAAATTTTAAATTAAAGCATACTTGAAGGATTGTTCAAATAATAGAATTTTATTGATCATTGTTTAAAAATATTATATGTGATATAGTTCCTAAAAAATTAATTAATTTTATTTTTAAGCATCCCTATAGGATTGCTCAAATCGGAAATTTTGGTATATAGTTATCGAGGAACATATAATTTAATATCACACGCATCCTCTTTGGATTGTAAAATGTATGATTTTTCTTGGACATTGTTTATAAAGACTTGTGGTCTATAAGGCTCAAATACGTAGTACGCGTGCGAAACAAACCGGATATGTGGAAATATGAAATTTTTGAAGTTTAAGATACGATAAGACTTAGATACGTTAATAAAAATTTTATTAAAAAAATGATATACATGTAGATTACTTGTAAAGAAAGAGACATTGATTATTCTTCTTTAATATATAATTATAATGATCATAATTTTCATAATATATTTTAATTTATATGTTACGATATCAACAAAAGTATCATTAAAAGAATTTAAAATAAATATTTGTTTTATGCAATATAATTTTTAAGTCTAGTTCATCAAGAAACAATTTTTCCAATTCAAGAATTCCAACATCATCATGAATGAATCATGTACATCAACACGGATGTCCCAAAAAACTTGTCTCACACTTTTTATTCTCTTTGTCTATCATATGATACATATCTATAAGTATTCGTGAAGTAACGAATAAATTATTTTAAAAACAAATAGAAATAATAATTTTGATACTCTTAGGATACATATTTGTAAGTATTCGTGAAGTATCAGTATCTGATAAGTATCTAATACAAATATGTTCCTAAATTTGGAGTATTCGGGCTTAATAGGTTGAATTTGAGCTCATGAAGAACTAAACTATTAGACTATGATTGAAGTCTATAATATCTATATTTTTTTATTCGACTACAAGTTCTATTTGATCTTAGTATAATCTGGTGTAAAGGAAATTAAGAAAAATAATTATTTATGCCTCTTGAAGTAACAAAGTTGAGAAAGTAATTTCAATAATGTTTTGAAAGATTTGTCACGTTTGGGATTGAACAAAAGAGTAGTGGATGTTCTTGAAATACCAAAATTGAGAAAATAATTTCAATAATATTTTGAAAGATTAGTCACGTTTGTGATTGAATAAAAGAGTAGATGTTCATTAAATGAGTGAAAGATCAAATGACAAAATGAACTCCATTTCTAGAAGTAAATGATTATGGTAATTGTTGTAAGAGAGATTACCATTAATATGATACATGTGAAGGTGTTAATTGCTTTTGAATTGATACGAGCACGATACATATTTAATTTACTTTAATTTTATTGAAATAATATCAAAACCAAAGTAACAATTAATATCTACTTTAACCAGTGGTCCACACTAGTCTAGGAACCGCGTTCCATATTAAATTTTCCCAAATCTAATCTAATTTACGAATATGATAATCTAAGCCGTTGGATCTTCTTCATTCAATATAGTGCCAGCAGAGTGATCCAAGGGCGACTTCATTTCGACAAATGGTAAATTCCATCAACAAAGGAGATATCTGATGAACAATATGCTTATTTCACTTTATAATTAGAAATATCATCTTAAACCAACAAAAAGAAATATCCCATCTAAATTGGATCAATTTGGAGGAAGGATATGGGAATATGCAATTGGTTTCAACACAAGTTCACCGATCCTCTGCTCCTGGTTCTCCGCGGGTACTATAGTTATTAATTCTATTCTATAGTTTTTATTTATACAATAATACAGTGTTGTTAATTTTTATTCTCTCATTTATAATGTTTTGTTCGTTTTCTAATGACACCTTTTTCTAAAGTTCTTCATTTAATTTTATTTTCATGGAAGTTGTAGTTATTAATTATTACATTTTTGTTTTCAGTGGTGCTGAGCCGAAGCTGTTGTCTTTCTCTGCTGCACTTGGCATTACACTTGGAGTATTTCCTATTTGTGGTATGTTGTTAATTGTTATGTCACTTAGTTTAACAATACAGGATTCTTGCTTTCAAATACCATATATGATATAATGCATCAAGGGAAATTTACTTTAATCAAATTGTTGGAATCGAGTGGTTAATGAGCTTTAGTAAAGAGAAAATCGATTGGGAGAACTCGAGTTTGCAAATTGACTTGAAAAATCGTTGGCCAGACTTTACTTACCTCCTAGCCAAATTCCACAGGGCCTGTTTTCTTTGAGAATTAGATGGTTAAGACAAAAATAATGCATGAAGGGAAAAAGCCAATAACAAACATTTTCCAATGAAGGGAGAAGAATGATTCATCTCTTTGGATACCTTAGTCTGGGATACCTTGTTCTTGATAAAATTAGAAAGACCTATGCTGTGCTCCTTTTAAGGTTATTGTTTTCTTTTGGCATATGGTATTAGGTTGGCTCCCCACCTGTCTTTGACATTATTTTCTTTTGAGAGGAGTTATTCAAATGTGAATGTAATGCTTTCTGTATTGTTTGGGGAGCATTAGGAATCAGAGATATATTTATTTGCAGCACTATTAAATATTACGAAAGGATGGTTATACAAAGGCAAGAATGCATACATGTAACAATTAAAGAGATTAAAATTGTTATCTCCGTCTTTGACAGAAATCATGGGAGGGCTAGTTTGAAATCGACTGGCCGTAATTGTTCTTGTGTTTTGTTTGTCAGTACTTTCGTAATAATCAGCACTATTCATTTATTTGTTCGTTGTGGTTTTTCCTTTTTTTTTTATTTGGTATGCAGTGACTACGTTGTTTGGATTCTCTACCTTTGAGTTGTTAAAGGTAGAGTAACTTTAGGCAAATTTTGTGATAAAATAGGAGTGTGATGTTTAGGATGGAGAGAGAATCACGAGAGGGAAAACAAATGTAGATAGCGATAGAGAGAAAGGTAGGAAAAGGTAGAGAATCCAAATCCGTAGGTGGTTAGGGGTTGAGGTAATTGTTATCTCATGTCATTAGTATTTTTGGACCTTCTTTGGTACACTCTCCAAACTCTTGGTTTACCCATAATGCCCTTAGCCTTAGTTGCTTCCCCATTATGTCAGGTCATTTGTCTCATGTCTTTGATATTTTTGTTTCTTTGGGGGTTGTGGGGAAGGAAACAAAAAGTGATGACATTGATTTGATATTCAATGATGTAAGTTGATTGAAAATTGAGGAATAGATGTATTTTAGTAAAATGGTGTTGGCCATTGTGGAGCATTCCAAAGTCATTTTAGAAAATAGTTCTTGGTAAGGAACAATTCAGGCTATTATGGATTGAACTTTTAGGAATTAGGCCTTGATAATTCTTTGTTAGGATAGTTCTGCGATTTTATGTTTTAATTTAGTTCATCTTTTCGTTTTAGAAAATAGTTATTAGTAAGGAAAAATTCAGGCTATTATTTAATGAATTTGTAGGAAATAGGCCTTGATAACTCTTTGTTAGGATAGTTCTGCGATTTTATGTTTTAACGTAGCTCATCTTTTTGTTCTTGGTCCTCTTTGTAGATAAGTTGGAGTATCCTATTAACTCTTTTCTGAAACTGTCTTTGTTGTATAATATAAAAATAATACAAACATTTTCTTAATCTTCGTTTAATAGACTAATGAGTGAAACTCACAAGGACTCTATTAAATTTGGTGAACACTTATTTGACATTACTCATAGAGTGTTTTAAATAATGCTTTTGAAACAGGTGTCACTGTGTTCCTATGTGGGATTGCTATACCTTTGCTTGGATCATTTGTTAACGCTCCCATTTTGTTGCTTGCTAACTTCATTGCTACTCCCATAGAGTTGAGGTAACTTGCTTTTCACAGTGCATCTCTATGACAGTGTTGTCAAATAACGGATATCGAAATTTTAACAAACTACTATTGTTCAATAATACACCATTTAGTATGAAGTGTTGTCAAATAATGACCATAGTAATGCTATAATACTGTAATGTAGCGTAATTTGAACAAATCATTGTTTTCTACGATCTGCAATTGACAACGGTGCCCTATGGTTATTTTCATAGGAAATGTTTAAGTCCTAATTGAAAGATTTATTTGGCATATTTCAGTTTGATTATATCCTTTCTGCGCTTAGGTGAAGTTATCTGTGGTGCACCCCATTTCCTTTTAACATCTGATGCTTTGAAGAAAGTTCTTACGGGTCATGCTTCAAGTGAATTGTTACTAAGCATTGCCCATGCGGTAGGTATCTGATGCCATTAAATTAAACCATATAAATTATTTTATTCTTCTAAATTAGGAATTGACTAAAGATATATAAAAGTAAAGTATCAACTATTGATATGCACATATTTACATGATAAATCTGTGTAATCTTTTAACAATAAAGGTTAATTTGAGTGGATATACAAACTGATCCATACAAAGAAAATCCAAGTTCGTGTGGGGTCCAGCCAAAGACAATGAGCAACAAGAAATTTTCCTGACCATTTTTCTCACAGTCCATTAAATATGAAGTTGCACAAGTTCTTCCATCGCATAGCCTTATAGCTTGTGGTGCAGTATTGGTTGAATTTTGGAGTTCTTTTGATACTTCATTTCCACTATAAATAGAGCTGCTTGTATGATCGAGAAGTAAGCAGAAGTAAACAACATTTTACAAGCCTTGCTTGATAGAAAGAGTGAAAGAAAAATATAGAGAGCCAAAGTGTTCTTGAGAGAAAAATAGAGAGCTAATTTGTGAGAGTTTTATGTGAAAATTGAGATACATTTTAGTGAGATCTATCTAATGGTGAAGATTTGTATTCTCATTATTGTTACGGTGGAAGTTTAAGAGACCTGCAGGTTTTAGAATGTATAAGTTAGTTATAGTTTGTTAGTAGGTTGTTGGTTTGTTATTTAGGTTGTTAGACTTAGTTAGATTTGAGTTAGTTAGTTAATTTCTTTATGTTAGTTAATTTCACTATATGTATCTTGTTCTATTCATTTCTTTATCTTTTATCAATATGAATTCTAAGGAATTTCTTCCTCTATCAAGCTCTCAAACTTATTTTCAATTCGAGATTCATCTTCAACTCTATGGTCTCGTGGTTTCAAACATGATATCATTGCCTTTGTTGCGATCTAAGCCGTTGGTCGCAATTCAAAACGATTATGATGATGAAGAATTTTCTTCGGATTGTGATGAAGAAAAGTTCAGTGAAGAATATTATTGCTGCCAAAAACCATCAACATTTGTTCTTGATTCTAGATCTATAAAGAACAATGACGGCCATATCTATTTTTGGTAGGACAGCTCGAATATTGATATGAAACCTGTGGCTCCGATGTTTTTGTAGAAAATTTGTCATAAAGATTGAGGAAGTTGATTGTATTCTCTCCTATTCAAGACAATATCTTCAAACATAAAAACAAATGGGGTTCCTCTATCAATGATTTAGGGATAATGACATTAAGTTCAAAATCAACTGTCAAAGTTGCAACATTGAAATCACAAGAGGGCAAAGTCTCAGTTCTTCGGGATGAGTACAAGGAGCCGGTGTGCAAAACCACTAAGAAACTAAAGGTTCTTGTCATTGATTTTGTGTTTGACCCTGGTGGAAAAGATCTGATTCTGATTCTCTGCCTAAATTTGGGATTGCATTTTTTCGTTTTCATGCTTTCTACAATTTTCAGTTCGATTTCATTTCCTCGTGACTGTATCACCATCTTTGATCCATGCGGATATCTTCTATATTCATTGTTGAGCTAAATAACTTATAGTGTCACAACACCAAATGGGGTTCATTGTAGTTTGGTAGTACGTAGTTGGTTTATTAATTAGGTTGTTAGAGTTAACTAGCTTTTGAGTTAATTAGTCAATTACTCTATGTTAATTAGTCAATTACTCTATGTTAATTAGTTTCTCTATATGTAGAAATCTCGTTGTATTTATTTCTTTATCTTTTCTCGATATTAATTCTAAGAAATTTTTTACCCTATCAAACTCTCAAATTTTTTTTTCAATATGAGATTCATCTTTAGCTCTATGATATCGTGATTTCTTACAACAGCCGTGGATAGTACTTCCAAACTTGTTAATTACCCTGTTGTTTCTTGTTTCTTAAACAAATTCTAGCTGTACAAAGTTTAGAGATGCCAAAAACAAAAATCAGAAGCCTTTATCTTTGGCTAAGCAACACAATCCATAACAAATGCATGTGTTTCTTTTCCTTTACTTTTTCCATTTGACTAATTTGGACCCATCATTCGTTCCTTCAACAGCAGCCATGCCTTTCAAACATGGAACAACAAATAGAAATTTTTCACACTTTCGAAGGTGTAAAACAGCAAGCATGTGGCATTGAGATACTTGCCCCTTAATGTATGAAATTTTTTTGCTGGTTTATCAACATTCCACAAATTAACTATTTACTTAGTATTTCAGACATTTAAAAAAAGTATCATGATTAATATATATTCATTCGAGAGCATGTTGTTTTCTGTTCGTACAGTATCTATACATGCACATGCCCTTTTGCTTGAATCCATTATTTATCTTCCATTTCAATGTTTACCTTCCTCATTTAGAGGGATCAGACTTGGTTGTAATTTACTTTATGTGCAATGCAATCACAATCACAATCACATTTGAAATTATTTGTTTGGTCATCGTTTTATGCAGTTATTAGGGTGGCTCGTCGCTTCACCTTTAATATTGGGAATTCTTTACGTGGTACTACTACCGTGCATCAAATATCTAATTTGCAAACTCAGCAGTCCTCCTTCGAGTCCAAAGATGCTGCTCCAACCATTCTCTGAAGTTGGATTTAAGGTAAGGGATGTTTGACAAATTGTCATTTCATCTGTGCTCATCGGGAGTGATCTACCATTCGCGTGTTGCCTTGAGTTGTTTTGTTAGGAAACAACAAATATAGCTATACGAAAGACTAATTACTTCACAAACAGTGTAAAAAAGTGGTTGGTGTGTAATGTAAGTGTTGTAAATTAAGGGTGACGGAGTTCGATTTCTATTCGTAACAAATTTGCACGTATTCAATATGGATCAGTTACTACGGTAATATTATGTCAATAAAAATGTTTGTCTGATCCATTCAAAAAAAATAGATAGTCATTATTCTATTTCTTGCATAAAAAAATTAGAGACTAGACTAGACAACTTTTTTTACTCTATTATTTAAAAATTGGTCATAGAACTGGACAAAATATGAAAGAAAGGAGCGGATAAAAATAAGAATTCTTGTTTTTCACTAAACTCAGACATCTTTTTGTCCCAAATATAAGTTAGAAATCTTATTTTAATTATCTAAAAGATTACTACCCACTAAAATGTAACATGAAGTTCAAAAATATCCTTACAAGGGATTAATAGCTTTTCAGCATAATAAATCACTTACAAGATTAATAGTTTAATCCTATGAATCCTAGACACCTTTGTAAATAAGTGTGTCGCTGTGTCCAACACATAACGAAGTCCGACACTCATGATACCTCAAACAAGTGTCTTAATTTTTTCTTCTTTGACATGCTTTAGACAGCTTTCAATCACATCTACAAATGTTTAAGATGCGTCAAAATGATAATGATAATCAATCGGACTGTTAAAGACATTATATTTGATTACATCATGTTTAACCTTTTAGTATAGTAGATTGATAAATGAAGGTGAAAAACTATCAAATCTTATTTTAGAATTCTTTTTTATAATAAAACAAATTGCTCAATTAAGATGCACAGATATATTTTGATTCTAAATTAGAACTTTAATAAATAATGTTCATATTTCATTTAATTATAACAAACAAATAAATAAATAAATAAATAAATATGTGTATCCATGTCCATGTCCTGAGTGTTTTTTTATATTAGGAGTGTCAACATGTTCGTGTTTCATAGATTAAATCAAATGAATATTTTCATTACTTATACTTAAGGGCATGTTTGATGCGCAGGATAGAAAGAAACACAATATGATATAAAGCTAATGAAATAATTTTATATTAAAACTATCCATTGACATTACTAAATAAACAATTTAAATTTTAAAAACAAAATCATGAGTAACCAAATAATTATATTTTATTTGTTAGAATGTAAATAAAGATATGATATAAATTATATATAAATGGCAATAATACCTTAAAAACAACTTATATTTATTTTAAAATTTCAATTAACTTTCATATTTTTATAATTGTGAATACTAATTTATTAAATTATATAAAAGACAAAAAACTACCCTTGTGTAAAATCATAAGCATTTTTTAAATTAATTATTAATATTTCATTTTTAAGTTTAATATAAAAATCTATTAATTATTTTTCTATTTGATTAGATTTACATTTTTATATTTTAGATTATATTTTATAAATTGTTTTTATATTTATATTTTATTATATTTCAATTTATATTTTAAATTATATTTTATAAGCGTAATCGAGTAAACTATTATTTTTATCCTATCTTGCTGGTTTCTAACCCAATAGAAATTTCAACTAGAGAGACATGATATAATAGAATTCTTGATTAACTTATCATATTGTGTTGTTCATGAAACACTGAATTTTTAAGCATGATATGATAACTCATTCATATCGTGTCTTTTATCTTATTAATCAAACAGACATAAAGGTTTTTAAAAGAAAATGTGACCGACAAAATGGCCGCAACAAAACAGTATTTGACAACATCTATAAATGTTATACCTAGTTTTCATGTAGTGAAGAAAAATTATATAAAACGACTGTAACGAACGTGGTTCATAAAACAAATCTGACAATCCCATTGTGTTCAACCCCAAAGGGATAAAAAATACTTGTCACAATATATCTAAAGAGTACCTTACTTTCTTCTTTAGTTTTGAAATTCTCTCATCTATTGACTATTATTATACATTAGATGACAGTGCACATAGTTTTAATAAGATTTGTTCATTGTTGTGATTAATTCACACTGTAATAATTGCAATCCGTAACATAGCCTCCATGACACTCAAAATCATGAAATCCTTAACGTAACTGCGACCGTTGTTCAAAACCTTGCTTATACTATTTGTGGCCTTCCCTCTCTCCTTGTCACATGTAATGCTTGAAAATCCAATCTGATCTGTTTCCATAATAAAAATACAATTCTCAAAAAAAATAACCTAAAATAATGATTAGTGCAATACAGATAATTTGATTTTATGTAGGATGCAAAATCACATGTTTAATTTTCTTGTCTCCATTGTTGTCCCTCGTTAAAATTATAATACCTTGGTAGAAAAACTTGATTTCTCTCTTTAAAGCTAAAAATTCTCTTTCTTGGTTGTTAAGATTTTTGCTAAGGTGTTGTATTTTCGTTGAGAGGACAGAAATGGAGTTACAAAAAAGATAATCAAGTGACTTCAATACTTTAATGTAACCTTCAACATTATGAAAAATTTTAAATTGCTGGCTGATGACTGATATACAACTTTCACAGAAGGACAAAACTACACTGTAAAGAAATCCATGATCTTGTTTCCAATCAGAACCGATATATATCAAACATTTCGGTTCGAATCTGATGTGGAAGTTTCAATGCTCCTCGAAATTAGACCAATCCAAGTTCTTTCACCCCAAATGAACAAAAATTATTATAACAAAAAATATTTTAAGGTAAACATTTACCAGAAAGAATCTCATATCTTCATGCTTCTATTGATTGTTTTGTGCATTTTCGCCTACAACATCAATCCGGTGAGCACTGATCGCAACTTCTCCACTGACATTCTGGATTACATTGGTTTCTTGATGCCTTGTAGATCTTGAGTCAGAGATTTCCATGGCTAGTGTTTCTTCATTGCTTTGTAGCATCTGCATTTGTTCATTGCTTGTCGCCTCCATCAGAAAGTTTCAGTTGTCAGTATATCTGCCATGATCAACGATCTAAACAGTACTACATATAATTTTTCAAAATATAAATACTGAATATAATATAATCGGTATTTATTGTCAACAATTAATCCATGATGTCTATGTAAAAACAACAATACATGTATACTTATTCTAAATATGCTAAGTAGCAACTTGCAAACACTTCATGACCAACAATTTTATAAACTATGACATCATAAAATGATTATACATGTAAGACTCAGTTGACCTATAGAGGTACCACTATAAAATTATGGACATTAATCTCATCTACCTGCATATCCGATGTTTCTGTCAAAGATTTAACAGTAGTTAGTAGAGACAAACGGCAAAGAGGGCAGGTGTTGTGGCTGGCAAGCCAAAGATCAATGCAGCTCATGTGAAACGTATGGCCACATGCGGGTATCTGTTGGAGTCTCTCCTCTGGTTGGTAGTCCAAAAGACATACTGAACATCTGCAACAACCATTTAGATGAGGAAAGCGAAAGATAAAACGGGTTTTGATTTTTAATCACGGAAACAAAGAAACAAAAACGTAACAAAAGAAAGCCTAAAAGTTGAGAGAATCAACTAGATCAAAGATATTGAATCCAGTTTAGATATCAATGCACACATACCACCTAAGCCAGTTCATAAGCAGTGTTTGACAAATTTTTAACATATTTCTTGTCATTAGTGCATGTCAACAAACAAATGTCAAAACCGATTTTCCAAGAAAAGTATCTTTTGCTAGGTTGAAACTTGAGGGAATTTCATTAAGTGCCAAGTGCCAACTCTAGAACATAACAATGTTATCCTGTTATAAAGCATATAACATCTACAAGCTTAAAACATTAACTCTTGACTATATCAAGAGAAAACAAAGAAGTCAAATTGGTAACCATCTCTATAAATTAGTTTTCTTCTGTCAAATTTGTAAGCATTTGATTTTGGATCCACATTGGTGCTAAGCTCATGATTGCTTCAACTAAGTTTCTATTTCAAATTTCATGTATGTTGTATTTCCAATAATATCTAGTTTAGGGTATTTGAAAAGGTTTATTTGTGTTTATCCTATCATATAAACACATATATAAGTATTTAATGTAGCTTATTAAAATACAAGATGAAAAGTTCATAAGCTGTTTTCTGTTTATTTTTAGAAGCTCCTTGGAATAATTTATAGAAACAATTTATACAGAACTTTTGCAGAGTTGAAACTAATTTTTGTTAAACTGTAGAAACAATTTATTGCTTATTAACGAAACTTTTAGTTAAGTAGTTAACTCAAAAGCTCCTAAGTCCAATTTCAGGGATGAAAAGAAAGTACCAAAATCTGAAAATAAAAATAAAAAAGTATTGTTAGCATTTGGGTTCTTGCAAGTTTAATTTCAGGAAGGAATAAGAATAGTTACACAAGTGAAATCATAAAAAGGGCAACACCAAAAAAACTAAACTGAACTCACTGTGTATCTTTGACAGAGAAGCTTTCCTTGTATACAATAATAGGCAGCATCTCTCTCAATTCTTTCTTCAACCCCAAATCAGACTGCAAAAACAAAAAGATAAAGTTAAAAAAAGTCAGTTTTAATTTAACTTAATCAGTTGGTCTAATGTAGCATGACAGATCTTATATCAAACAATTTGCGGGTTTAAGTTCTTTCTAGTTCCTTGATGGTGGGTCGCTAGATGATTCTTAAGCAATCTTCTCCTCAAATGTGAATCTATCCACTCATTTGAGAATCTAACTGTTACGCAAAAGTTTTTCAGCCATATACAGTTGCACTGTTGTTGCTTCACACACATCAACCGACACACTACTATTTGATCATAAGGAAAACCTAAAACACTTAGCGATCATCACATTGAGCTAACAACAACCACATAAGTGGTTTGAACATCACATCTTCATCCAAAATTATAAGACATTGGGTATATAAATCCCTCATTTATAAGTTGCTCAATAATGAATATCCACTTTTTCATCCAACGCGATACTTTTTTTTTTTGACAGAAATGTGGAACTTGTTACTTACTCACACATGATATTCTCACACTTTAGAGTGAGGAAAATGTAATTTACTTCTTAAGTGCACTAAGCCTGAAGATTTTCCGTGCATTGGATTGCAGAGCCATCCCTCACTCTAAATTTTTCGTTTATTAAAAACAAAATAAGGGTCTTGTTACTTTGTTAGAACATTTTTTTGTTTTCATTTTTTAAATTATGTTTTATTTTAACTTGCTAATAAAATGATAGTTTTGAAGTGAAACATTGTGATAGAGAGCATGTGCAACCCTAGTTATGGATATGATTATTTTCGATAATAATAAAACCAATTCTTTTGATATTTTCATTGTTTTCAAAAATGCTGATAATTCTTCACCTAAAAAATTCTCTTATCTTATTAACTAATGGAATATTGCAAAATCTTGATATCAAGCCATCAAAGAGAGAAAAATGGAGATATCTTTTGTATTAATCAAATGAGAAAGATGATTACAATAATAAGAAGAATAAAATTTATATACCAAATTAGAACAACTAATGTCTAAATAGAGTAACTAATTTTACATCTCTAATATTAACAACTAAAACTAACACAAATTTTAAAATTTTCAAAAAAATATTTTTTCATAAAGTAAAGTGTACCTAATTTTGTACATCTTTTTCTACCTCTGATCCTATTTATAAGAGACAAATGGAATAAAAATGAGTCAACAAAAGTATTTAGTCCATATGGAAAGGAAGAAGAATCTATCTACTAATCTAAAAAAAATGTTTTTTTCTCTAATGACGCTTGCTCAGAATTTCATTACCTAGTTTCTCGTCATTTTGTTAGGAAAATTTGCAGGGCATCTTTGGAACATAAATAAATGAAGACAACCAATGAAAATATTAATAATATAGTATTACTAAGATAAGGATTACCGTGGAAATGGCATTGTTGTGTGGAACGGAGAAAGATCTCATCATCCTGAATGAAGACAAATCAACCCTTCGTGGCCGAAGATAGAAAAGATAGAAAAGAAAAAGAAGAATCAAAGTGAATAAAATTGGAACAGAGAATATAAAAGCTCGGTACAGTTTCAGTTCAGCTACTGCTGAACCATCAGATCTGTTGCTGCTGGAACAACAACTTGAATCATTATCTAAGTCTGAGTCAGATGAAGAAGAGCTTTGAGTTTGAGACATTATCACCAGTTTCCATACAAAATCAAGTAACCAACTCAATTAATTATTGTATGAAGAAATGAACTGAATAATTAACGCATTCGAATAACTCCGACATTGAAATCACTACTCCACGTGAGATGGGTGCGACTGCATAAAGAGACAAGAAATAAATATATAATAATATGTTTCAAAAGTAATAATCTTCTAATGTTCTTCTTGTCGAACAAAATTTCATAAAAAATTAAATTAAAACAACCGGTAATTTATTAGAGAAAAAATCATTATTTTTATTACATTAACAAAATTAAGGGTTTAATGGAAAATACATGTTTACACCTAAAAATAAATAACTTGTCAATGAATTTTGGGTAGTCAAATGTTGGAACTGGTAAGTACATAATTGAAATAGGGGAACTGAATTCTTTATTGAATTTAAACAGAATGCAAGTTAAGCAGAATTGATAAACGGTATAAGAATATCCACTCCAAGAATTTGAGAGCTTGGTCTCTCCCTTCCCAATAACCACTCAAAAAATTTATGTCTTCCTTCTTCTAATTTCCTACTTTTATTTGCTCCATAACTGCTCTAGAGCAGCAGTTACTGCCTGATTTACAACTACTTAAATTGACACAATAACTGCCTAAATAAAAAATAACTGCAATATAAATTCAGTTCTCACTTAAAATTCTAACTTTTGACCCTCCTCTTATAATATTTAGTTATAAGAGGCCTAACATCAAATTACTCTTAGCTAAGGAGAAGATTAAGTGTGCAAGAAGCAGTCGAATATGAGTTAGTTTAGTCTTTCTCAAATTTACATGAGTTCACAAGGGTTACAAAGATCCATGATTGAATCAAACCCACTACAACTTGATAATTCGATAGTTACGCTAATCTTCCACGTTTTTAGTGTCACTAACGATCAACACAGAGGCACGATAGTAGAAAAAAGCGTACACATATATTGCCAACGTGACAGGCGAAGAAATAGGAAAATGAGTCGATTGTGAGGTGTCGCGAACTCCCTCAAACGAAAGTTATCGCGCATTACTCGCGTAATTAGCCGAGCACGGCTACATGTATATAGGACATGATTTATGGCTAGTGGGATTAACTTTGCATATAAATACCAATACTTGTAATTTTTATGACACACACAATAAATCAAACAAGTTTTTTACGCTATCTTTATTTTTATCAATTTACTTTACTTTATGTATTTAGTTCCGTAGCTTAAATGTGCACACCATATCTAACACTTTTTACAGTAGTTAAGAACCCATATATGAGGGGCAAAGTTTCTTCCTCAATGTAATCGTTTGAAGTAAAAGGGAATCAAAAGTTAAGAGTAGTAAGTCGCTTCCTCGGTTAAGTCTTTTGCCAACAACAAATTTGGCATGCCTAGTGAGACACTATTGTAGCGACTATTGATAAGTTCACTTCGCTGGGACATGATTACCTTTGGCGAATTCACTTGTGTTCTGGTAAAAATCTCAACAGTATGGAACAACCATCAACTTCAGCATCGAACAAGTCTGTAAGACTCTAAATTTTCTAAAATATAATTTATGCAACTTTGTTGTATTTTGTGTTGAATTGCTTAAGTATTAGCTCAAATTTTATTTTATGAATTAATACCAAAAATATATTTTGTTAGAGTTTGTAATATGTTTAAAATATATGTATATATGGAGACCCGATTAAAATTATTTTTTGGAGAGTAATTTCATTAAGTTACAGATAATTTATTATCGACAAAATTTTTAAGATGTCACATGTTACTGATAAATTCATCTGTCAATTGAGTTGCGACGAGGGTAGATATTTTTTTTCTAAAGTAGATTGAGAAGTGAGTGATGTGATGTGTGTAAGAGTGATTCGATGTTGTAATGATGATTTTAGTGAAGTACATAAATATTTTAATTATAATAATTTTCTTTTGGTAAGTTAAAAAGAAAAATAAAAACACTTCTCCCTATATCTAATGAAGTCCATGGCCATTCCTTCCTCTATTTTCCCACACTTCATGGTTCATTCTTCCTTTCCCTTTACTTATAAAGGGTTGGTGGTTAGTGAGCTACCAAGTGATTTTGTGAGAGTTTGAGAGGTCTTTTGGAGAAGTAACCAAGTGGAGAAAGTTAGAGCTTGGTCTTGTGAAGCTAGTGGTATTATTGAATCGGTGAGTCCCACTTTCCTTCTCATTTTCTTATGCTAGGCTAAATCACCATGGGAGATTGGTAAACTTCCAACTTTATTCTTGAGAAATCAATTGATCACCATGATTTTTGATAGATTCAAAAAAAGGGGTCATGTGTTCTTCCATTTTGGTGTTTGTGTTGGATAGAATGATAAGAGCTTTTTTGTTTTTTGGAGTGTTTTGTTGCAAATTTCTTGTCCATAAATAAGTGATTTTTCTTCTTGTATTGTTAATCATTCTTCTTGCTTGTGTTGTTGTTGTTATTTTACATGAAATGTGAAAAAAAAAACTCATCCCTTTTTCCTTCAAAACCGTGAACACCTTTGAGAGAGATGGAGATGTTTTCATATTTTTATTCATTTTGCTTGTTACTTTGTTTTAAATGTGGAATTATAAGTGTTAGTAATTCGAATAACAAAAAAAAAATTGATTTTTGATGTGGTTGAGTTATGTAATGAGTTGTTTTCAAAATAAATAAGTTTGAGCTGAAGTCGAAACTTTACAAGAAAATTTAGAGTTGTTAAAGTGGTGAAAAAGTTCAAATTTTAACTAAGTTAAAGAGTTTGAGCAAAAAGTTAGATTCTGAAATTAATATGTTTAGAGTTAAAAATGTTACTCTTTTAATTTCTCTTGGACTTAAAGAAGAAGTTTAAAGTATTTTATTAACTCAAATTTTTGTCCTCAAATGGTTGAGTGATATAACTTGAAAGATAAAAAAAATTGAATTGTCGAGTATGTGTATGTGTAGATTTGAAAATATTTGTTTTTATTTAGTTTTAAATAAATAATGTATCACTTGGTTGTAAAAGTTTTGTGTGTGAAAATGATTTAATTTTGGAATTATGATGTGGTTGGATAAATTTTTGTGATGAACAAAATTTTATAAATCTTTATGTTTATGTAGTTAGCTCCTTGAGTCTCGAAAAGGAATTGAGGCCGTTGACATTGAGTTAGCGGTGAGGAGAACTCTAAAATATTAATGTTGTTGTGGTGAATAAAGAAAAATAATTTTCTTAGTTTATGCCTTTCCGAAAGTATTTGTTATGGTTGATGATCAAGAATGTATACATGTTGTTAACAAATCTTTGAACTTGTGTTTAAGGGAAATTAATGAATTGTGGGTTCAAGTTTTATATGTATACTTTCAGTCTTTAGAAATTTTTGCATGATTTTAATTAAAGTTTCAAGTTTATTAAGTAAAGGTTCAAGTCTTGAGTTAGAATTTTATTTTTTTTTTAAAAAGATTCCAGGTTTCATGAATCAAAATACAAATTTTGTTATATATATATATATATTGAAAGGAATGAGACTATTTCAAAGAGTTAGAACTTTGAAACTAGAAAAAAAAACATTTATTGATATTATTTTTTGTGTGTGTGGTTATGTTGTTATGAGTTGTGGCAAATTTGAGAAAATTTGTGGTTGTGTGAAAAATTTTGAGAAAAATAATTTAAGACGTTTCGAATGATTGTTAGTGAATTATCTAAAAAAATTAAAGGATGTTAATTTCTAGAAATATGTTTTTATATGTTGAAAATGTGTATTGTGAATAATAATACTATTAGTCCTTACTGGTTTTAAAATATTTTAGTAAAATATACTCTTAGGGGATTAGGAGTGAGAAAAGGTTTGTAAGGTAGTTAAAGTCTCAGGGACTAATTTGACTAAGTCAAACACTATTTGATTGAAGGTGTTGGCACGAGCGAGATTTTCGTTGTGTTTGATTGTGGCATCGATAATTGTTGAAAAAGCTATAATTGAGGTAAGAGCTCCTTCTAAATTTTTAGTTTGCACATAGGGACCTTATATGTGTGATTGATGTGTGAATATGTGATGATTAATATTGATGTGATTATGCATTCTTGAGTGATAACACATGTTGCTACATGTTATGAATTTATTGATGAAAATATGTCTTGAGTATACCCTGTGAAAAAGTTTAAAAATTATTAGTGTTTTATGAGTATTAAAAGGGAAGTCTTTTAATAGCTACATTTACATAATGATTGTTATGAAAGAGCCAGAGTATGCTCATGCATTTCATAGTTAGTGGTGACCGTGATGGGCCACAGTGTTAGTGGTGACCGCGATGAGCCACCTTATCCTTGAGTTGATTGGTCCACCTTATCCTTTCAAGAATTTTTGAGTCGTGTAGGTCTGTGATAGACTGCACTCTGGTAAATCGTGTTGATCTGTGATAGGTGGCACCTCGGTAATTAGTACTAGTATGTGAGAGGCGGTTTGTTATTATATGATATATGTATATACATGCTCTGTTATTGTTTGTTATCATGCCATAACTACTAAGTGTTTATTATTTGTCTTCATGACATAATTGTCAAACGTTAATTGATAATTTCGGTTGGTGACCTTTACATTATTGTGGAAGTTGGGTTTTTCCCTCAGATGATACCCGAATTCGTTCTACCGATTGTTACCCTGACGAAGAAAACGTCGTTAGACTTCTATGACCGACACTAGCCGACTGCTTGGGCATACGATCCCATCTCAAGCAAGACTACATATCCGGGGAGAATGGTGATGACCAGTAGGAGAGCTAGGGCAGTATTTCACGTGGGGTTCACTCACGAGAGGATCGACTATCCTGTACCCTCAGGATTGGTACTTGGGACGAATGGAGCATGGGTAGATGCAGATGATGCTTCAGTTAGAGGTGAGATAAAGGCCACCGTAGGTTTGGTGACTCCCACCGTAGGAGTAGGGGAAGCAGCGCTTGGACCAAGGACTAGCGAGAAGGATAAGGGGCCAATGCTAGCGGGAAAAGATATTGTAGGACCGTCTAGGCTGGTCGGGGACCAGGGTTTTGTTGAGGGATCGCATGTACCTTGGTTGGTGCCACCGCGGGTCGAGTTAGAGCTTCCACTTCCGGTGAATGATCCTCTATCGACTGTCTCTAAGGTAGTGAGTTGTTTTGAGATTCTAGCGCCGCCGAAGCCACCTATCTCGTGGGTGGACCTGACCTCTGAGGAGACTGATCCCCCTATGGCTGATGAGGAGGAAGAAGTTACTTCGAGGAGAGATACTGCACTAGAAGGAGCTTGTGTGGTGTGTGAAGGTCACCCTTGTTATTGTAATTATTAGTGGATGATAATATTAGTTTTTTTTTTTTGTTGTATAGGGCCTTAGTGTCTCTCTTTTGGTGGTTGTACTTATTTTATTTTGGGATGACTGTATCTATGACATACCTTGACAGTTGACTTTTGTTTGGTGGGTCCATGTTCCATTTTTTTTTTACGCAACCATGGGGGGAATAGCATTCTTGGAGCAGCACTTTGGTGTAGGTGTCTGCCGAGAATACCCAGGGGTATGAGCGATGTCTGATGGGTCTCATAGCTGAGTGTATTTTCTACCTGTATACTTTCGAGTATTGTCCCAAAAACTAACTTAGCTTGTTTGTATATATGGTGTAATTGTTTATGACTCTTGTCCTTTTGTGTTACGACGTATTATTTTATTAAGTTATTTTTTTTTTTAAGAAATAAAAATGCACTCGCGCTGTTAAAAATCGGGGTGTTACAAAGTCAAACCAATATAAGTATAATGGTCCTCCTTAAACTTTCAAAAATGCATACATATGTAGTTGTTCTTAATGCTTCTGGAGATGGAGGGGTTGATCCACATGAACAACCAATGGTCATGACCACATCTTTCATCAGACAACAGATCGACGTAGGAATACATGTTATCATGTATCAGGTCTCTCAAAAACTTGATGACATTGTTAACCCCGTCCATAATGAGGTTCAACAAGCCAGGGAGTTAG
This sequence comes from Cicer yamashitae, assembly GCA_037974755.1. Lineage (NCBI taxonomy): Eukaryota > Viridiplantae > Streptophyta > Magnoliopsida > Fabales > Fabaceae > Cicer > Cicer yamashitae. Next base: position 36,940,776 of record JBBPBQ010020323.1, read on the forward strand.
AACCGAAACGAGCCAATTCAGGTGACAATTTTGTAACTTTTGCAGTTCAAGAAATACAAGGGAACCAAGGTCAAGAAGGCTACCAAAGTTAGTCGATCGTTGCAACAACAAGAGCTTCCCAAGTGCAGTTGAGTCCTATACAATAGGTAACTTTTATTCTTTATAATGCTCAACCTAATATTTTTGCCGCGACTAACCATAGGGGGCACCTAGTGGTGAATCATACATATAATCAGACTAACCTTCGATATGGTCAAGTACATATGGCTAGGAGGCCACCTGAAGTAGTAGGACAAATTGGAATGCCGCATGTATCGCCTTATGACAATATTCAATAGGAGAACCACATGTCCTACTCAAGAGGACAAGTCTTTGGTCCAGCTGCAAGAATATCCAGACCAATTGTGGATTACCCTTCCTAGGAGCCATGGGGTTATTACCTACATGGATCGACCAATCCCACAACACAGCTACCACTACATGGTGAACCTTTTCACCACACCCAGTGGGTTCAACTCCATTAAGTCCAAATGTGAATTATACTAGTGAACATCCATGGGTTGCTAACCCACTTTACCAACATAATAAACCAATGGTTTCACAAGATCTTGTGGGAAACCCTCCACCTCAGGTTCAGTTTAAACAAGGTTTCTAGAACCCGACTGGAGAACGTGTGGCGCCATCCAATTACATTCGAGGCTAAACCTCCTACAAAAACAATTCTTGGATCCCAACCTCATAGCCAAATCAATCAAGAGGTACTTTGAGATTCATCTAAAACCCATGGATATGCCTATGTATACAAAGCTCTATCTTGAATGTGTAGAAAACTCGGTGCCTCTTCCTAGAGGCTATAAAACTCCTGACTTTACCACCTTTTCCAAGGAAGATGGGAAATCAACAATGGATCACATTGGGAAGTTTACTATGTAGTGTAGTGAAGGGAACCAAAATGAGTTCCATAAGTTATAGTTGTTTCCTTTATCGTTGACAAGAATACCTTTTACTTGTTGTTCATCTCTCCAACAAAACTCAATTAAGAACTGTGTAGAAATGGAAAGAAAGATGTTTCCATGACAGATTCTACTGACCTCAACACGAGTTTACAATAGCTGATTTGTTGAATTTCAATCAAGTAGATGAATTGGCTACTAACTTCATAGAGAGGTTTAGGAAAAAGGCGGAGAAATGTTCAATCCATTTCCTGATGGAGAGTATGCTTACATGGCTATAAGTGGCATGCATCCTCATCTAAGGGGGAAGTGGGTTTGACAAGCTTGTCATGATCTAAATGAGCTTGCTTCTCGAGCTATACACATTGAACAATTTATTCAAGAGAAGGAAAAAAAGTGTGCAAGCCTAGGAAGAGGCCGACACTTGGTTTCTATAATAGATATCTAAGAATTTGATGATGATATGTCAACTGATTCCATGACAAACATATTGAAGGTTGTGATCCTTAAAAGGTAAAGGTATTCTTGTCCTACCTTGAAGCTTGCCAAAGGAAATGATAATTTTTCATCAGACACCAAAGCCGATTATGCCGGTGACATCACTAAAGATGACCAGATATTTGATTATCTACTCAAAGATAAGCAAATACAAATATTGGATGGTCACAAGATACCTCCAATTGAGGAAATCAAAGGTAAAATGTTATGCAAATGTCATAACTCATACAACCATTCAACGACTAATTTTATCAACTTCCAAAAAGCCATTCAGAAGGCTATTAAGAAAGGTATGTTTAAGTTAACCGACAAAGGGATTGCTGAGATGGCCATTGACACATACCCCTTTCAAGCCATGAACACAACCATGATTGTTTTCCGAGCTAAAATGGTTTAGGTCGAATGGAAAAGGAAATAAATCAGTAAGTTAAGTGTGGCAACCCAATAATATTATAGCTGAATCTAGGGCAAGTACTGTGCCACTTGAGAGGACATCATCTTTTGAGAGGTTAGTAAATCACATTGCACCAGTACAGAATAACACCAACTACTCCCTCTACAATTTTTGGTAATACAAGTAGTAAAAAAAAACCTGAATCTCTCACACCCTCTACCCAACATACAAACTTAGTTGTCCCCTCCTCTGACCTTGCACCTCATACCCTTGATGAATCTAACACTGAAACCTCAGATGAAATGTTTGAGGCTACCTTAGCAAAACACTTTGCATCCCTCAGATATAAAACACATTTTCTCCTTCTCAAGACCAACACTCCAAACCAAACACCATCAGCTAGTCACACTGAGGCGTTCATGGAACAGACAGCCAATAATTAGGAGAACATTCAAACTACCTTAAGTTTAATCTTAGCTAGACTGACCAACCCAAATTTATAGTTCCTGTTTTTTTTTTTTGTTTTTGCCTCTGTGCTGCCCTATTTCTTGTTTTTCTGCTTTTTGGCTACTCTACTCTTTTTGTATGACGACAAAAGGGGAGAACAATTTTAATGAAAATTTCATGTTCTTTTTAATTTCAATTACTAACGCTTATCAACTATCTTGTGAGACTATCTCTCATCACTCTTACATTTAAACATGCACATATTAATGGGGAGCCTTATTATCATACTCTATGTTATTCTTTTTACTCCTTTAAAAATTAAAAGTTGTTCACAAAAATAGATGTTTTTCATTATAAAAAAAGGGGAGATTGTTAGAAACAATTTGGTTTGAAGAATTATGACCCGTACTTGTTTTGATGATAACAAAATTATTTTGTGGGAACAATTTAAAAAACTAATGTTCTAATTAAGTGTGTAGTTCCATGATCAGGTATTTTATATGACTTTGCAATGCATCCTCTGATATTTGACCTAATTTAAAGGAACACCGAGACTATGCTATGATGTCCATGTTCTAAGTCTAGTGAACACATTCTGAAGCGCACCTCCGATTATTTTATCTAATACAAGCAATGCTCTGATTGGTTTGCCTCTGATGCTTACAACCAGCATCTGTTTTCTTCTACCTTTGATTGTATGCCATTGATAATCTCATCTAGCATCTGATTGTCTGCCACCGTTGAAAAGTCTACCCTCTAATAATAAGTCAACACTCAAGATAGTTAATGCTCTGATGGAAGTAATCGCTTTGAAAAAGTCAACACTCTAAAGAAGACAAATTTGTGTATCATCTGCTCAGCTCCCTAAATCTATTATTTGTCTGAAGGACTATGTGACATACTCTCATCATGATATCCTCTTCTATTTCTATTTCCGTATCAAGATACGCATAATCAATTACAAGGACTATTTCTGGACAAGCCTTAATGGTGAATCAATATCTGAAAGATTTGATACAAAAGATTTTGATTCCTGTTGATTTCTTGCAATCAAAGCAACACCCATAAACCTTAATGCTCTCTATTAAAGGATGTGCAGCCCTCATTGAAATATATAACAACAATAGAACAACGTACCAAATAAGCACAATACAACCGTCTTGCTCCTTTGTTTGTCTAAGTAATGAGAAACAGTTTTCTGAGATTACAACTTTGTAAACACCCTCTTGCAAGAGTTATTTAGAAACCCTTAAACTTTTTGTTTTAGTAACGTAGCCTAATAGTGGATGCATTCCTTAACATCTTGATTGTACTAAGCTAGAAGGTTAAAGGTTGAGGGTTAATTGGTGAATTAGTGGATTAAATCCTTTAAGTTGAAAGGACTGGATGTTGCTATCTAGATAAATTAGCTGTGTTATTATGTGTTTCTGTTTATCTGTTCTATTTTCATCACTTTGTTTTATTCTTGTTAAAATGATTTTTAATTTAAAACACAAATCAAACCCCTCGTTTCTTGTGTTTCTTGTTCTACAATTGGCATGAGAGCCCGGTCTCAAAGTTGAGCATTTAATCGTGTTTGAGTAAACATTTGTGTCATTATGACTAACTCTAGTGATTAAGTTTCAAATGGAAACATTAACATGTCTCCTTTGTTTGATGGAGAAAGATTTGATTACTGGAAGGACAGGCTCAAAGTATGCATCCAAGAAACATAGGATTTTGAATTCTGATGTCCCATCTACAATCATGTTTATAATTGACAATGGATATGGATCTTTTTGACGTGCTTTGTTAAGTTCAATATAACCCTTGCACATTTGCAATTTTTCGTTGCTTGTTTTTTCACCATTAATACATTTGCTAGCCATATCGGGTATGTGGTTTCTCTGATGAAACCAACTCTTGCTAACCTTTGCGTTTCATCCTAAGCTGCTCCTCTTTTTTCAACTATGTGCTTCTTTTTCTTCTACATAGCTGGCTTGATGATGTGATTGATAGCAAGGTGGTGGGAAACAATCTTTAGGTCAATGTCAGGCATCTCAGTTGGGCTTCATGTGAATAGGTATACTTTCCCCTTAATATAAGTATCAAGGTAGATTCCACTACACGTGTCAGTTGAGGTCTGACCTTCGCTACTTTCCTTGGTCCGTTTATATCAACTTCCTTAAGTTCTTCTAGGAGCTACGACCTATATTCGTCATTGTAACACCCCGACCCTCCAGCGATATCGACGATGTTAATCACGATCTTCTCGCTCCCCCCTTTCCCACTTGGAAATCTAGCGAGTTTTTGTCTTCCATGGGAATCGAGCCCGGTACCTAGGGGATAAGTACCGCCTCATCACATTCCCACTACCAATTGAGCCACTAGCGTAATCGACGCCGTTTTTTTTGTAACACCCCGACCATTACCGTAACCGGCGATGCTACCTCACGATCTTCTCGTCCTCCCTCACCACCTAGTGGAAATAACGAGTTTTTGCCTTCCGTGGGATTCGAGCCCGGTACTTGGGGGATAAGTACCGTCTATACACAGTCCCACTACCAATTGAGCCATGTAACACCCCAAGCTCAATTGGTAGTGGGAATGTGATGAGGCGGTACTTATCCCCTAGGTACTGGGCTCGATTCCCAAAGAAGGCAAAAACTCGCTATATTTCCAAGATGGAAAGGGGGGAGCGAGAAGATCGTGAGGTAACATCGCCGATATCGCTGGAGGGTTGGGGTGTTACATAAAAAGGCGCCTTTTTTATATCAGTAATATTTGTTTAATAAAACTCAGCTATATTTGTTGTTAAATGATTTTTTATTAAGAAATTTTATGCAAAGGTTTTGTGTAAGTGTGAGTGTGACGTCCTAATCTTTATATTTTAAAAGAAATTTTTTTTATACTCTACTTTTAGACCGCTGCGAATCTTTTTCCAAACTAGTGCATTTTACTTTTTATATCACTTTGGGTTTAGGGTGTCACATTAGTGAATCTCTTTCCAGACTGTGGGTCATATGATCATTGTGCTTACATACTTACTCTGTTAATTGTTGATTTGTTTCTTTACTATTACTATGCAGTGATTTTGTTCTAAGAGTGCTATTTGTTGTGCTTTTGTTGTGCAATCGTATTATTGGGTATTTCATGTGGATTGTTTTTGTCTCCATGTTTGCATTTTGTTTAAGTGTTAGCTAACCAATTTTAGATTGGTTGAGATCATTCATTGATGGAACATTGGTAGTTAAGAAATGTCGAAGCCATTGGTAGTCAAGCTTTAGTTGTGTTAATTTTTTGTAAAAGTAGCTATGTTTCGTATGCCTAACACTATCTATACGTTCCTCATGTTTATGAACTTGTAAGAGTATTAACTGTTGCGATGGAGAGGTTCATTGTTTTCAATGTATTGCTTTGTTGACTTTGGGTTAAAATTCTTAGGAAGATATTAAAGTTAAGTTTTTTTTTAATATATATGTTGGGTTATTTTGATAGATAGTCAAACTTGTTGTGAATAAGAAGTGTGAGGCTTAGATGAGCCTAGTAAAAATAAATAAAAATTATACAGTGAATAGTTGAGTGACTTAATGGATCGTGCATAAGGTTCTTCCTAGTTTGTTTTGACTTGAGAAGTTTATGAATAGTTATATTGTGATTTCAAAATTATTTGGTAGTCGACATTGAATGGGTAATAGATACTTGCAAGGATATTTGAGTATTGCAAGAGAGTTAAGACTGACAAGTGGTTGATAGATGTGTTATAGGAATGATCTTTTTGGAGTTTATTTATAGAAATGGTATTTTAATAGGGTCATAAAAGTAAGATTGTCATGATATTTTTACAGTTCATGAGTGTTATGTGTATTTACCTATGTGTGATCTTATCACTAGAAAGTTAGATTTGTCCCATTTTAGTATTGTTGATCTTGGTGAAGCTTGTGATGTGTTCAAGTTTAAGGCATGTAATTGTGTAATATATTAGATAAATATATACCCTTAAATTAAGATTAGTGGAAGGAACATGAACTAATAACTTTTACCTTAAAGGGTTATGAGTATTGTCCTTGTTGAGTCCAACGTAAAAGGTATAGTAACGATAATAGTTTGAACTAGTGGAGTTGCAACTATTCTATTATAGGTATATGAAATCATGTGAGTCATACTTGCGAGTTAAAAAAGAAAAGGAAAGAAGAGGGGAATGGCATAGTGTTGATTCTTAGGAGCTCAAACTAATATACATCAATCATATTGGTTAGAATATTTCTTTATTTGAAGAAAGTATGAACTTGATTCTTAGCTTGTAAGAAAGTGGTACCTAAGAACACTATATTTAATATTGTTGATCGACGAAAAAAAAAAGTTAAATTTAATATTAGTAATCATTCTATTTGAGGTAGACTCGCATTTTATTTTCCTGATTTGTGGATTGACTTTCCTAAAAACTGTAAAGGTATTTGGTTATATTGAACAGGACACCAAAACTTAAGTTAGGATTTTTGGAATCTCAAATTGTTAAGGGAGCTGAATAAGAAGATTAAATAGTTATTTGTGAGATCAATGTTTTTTTTATATACTTTATACTTGTGTTAATCATATTATATATTTTATTTATTTAATAATTTGTTCTATATATTTGGTTTATTTAAATTAATGCGTTAATAGTGCAACATAGCCATGCTCAGGTTTTGGAGATAAAGTTAAATTTCAATATTGTTCCTATCTTTATAATTGTGTGGAAATAAAAAACAGAGAGAGATGGAGCTGATGTTTATTTTGGAATATAGACACTTTAAGAATATTTTTCATTTTATTTGATTGCATGTACTAAATTAATATTCTACAAATTTATATGTTCTCCCTTATTATTTGAATTATAAAGAGTAGCTAGGTTATTTCCTCCATGATTGAAACTATTAAATGTGACATGCACACTTCGCTATTTCATTTTACCATGTCAATTTATCATGTAAAGCAATTTTTTTTATATTATATTTAAATGAATATATGAAATTATGAATTGCTGAACTGTTTACAATTTATGTGACAAAATTCTTTTACTTTTTCTAATCGTTATTTGACTCATAATAATTTCATAATTTCGAGACAAATAATTATCATATAAATATTGGTGTGATTCTGAGTATCAACTTGCGTGTCACCTTTTCATTAAGAAGTAACATTGATCCCATTTTAGTTTTATTGATTTAATTTCATTGTTTTATAATAAAGTTTAAGGTAAATAGCCGTGAGACCTTAAAAGTTAACCTTGATTACTTGATATCATTCTTATTTTAGTGACCATAGCAAACCTTGGATAGTTGGTAATGTGCAGTTTTAAGAATATAATTGTCAAATTTAGAAAGACATGAACAATTCATGTAAATGGAGTTTGAGATAAATGGTACTTGTAGCTGTTGTGTGAAAAGCCTAGAGCATTGTCCATATGAAGTTGATGTATGGGGGGTTTGGATTCGATAAGAGTTGGACTAACCTGTGATTTGACCATGTAGGAGTATAGTAGTGCGAGTGTAAGTAATCGTGTACGGTAGGTTGTTAAAAGTAGATGAGGTAGTTGAGGAATATGAGTTTATGTGCTATAATTGGAGAGAGCATATGATGGGTGAATTCCTATTTAGAGATAAATGTGATGTTCATATTCAGATTTTAAAGTAATCCTAGAATATTATATTTTAGCATTATCAATAAGTAGTGTATCATTACATTTTGAAGTGTGTAGTGAGTTAGTCTTTCAATTACTAGTTAGTTTAAGATATTAACCTTGATAACAATTATAAAGGTCTTGGTATATATATTTCTTGTATTCGATAGGAACTAAGTTTAAATTTTGGAAATTCTAAAAACACATGGAGATGTTAAGTTAGATGATAGCTTGGTCATAGTTTTTCCTAAATTTCAATGACGAAATTCTTTTAAGAGGGGTAGAATTGTAACACCCTAATTTATTGTTATACCTTAATTTATTATTATTATTATTATTATTATTATTATTATTATTATTATTATAAATTAGTGATATTTTCATATACATGTGTTTCTTTATTGTGGTGTAACAATTTTTTTCGTGATTGTCTTTTTTGTTTGTCTTTATAGTTATTTAAATTGAAATCAGTTATCATTGTTATTAAACTTATTTATTTTATTTGAAAATAATAATAATAATAATAATAATAATAATAATAATAATAATAATAATAATAATAATAATAATAATAATAATAATAATAATAATAATAATAATAATAATAATAATAATAATAATAATAATAATAATAATAAAAACTATGGGCTAAGTGGATACGGGAATAAGCCTGATAACCAATACCTATTACTACTAATATATGTATATATATAACTGAAAGAGGTGTGTTTGCCGTTCATGCTGTTCCCTAAGCTTCCGTACTCCATATATCTCACCTGTTCCCTAACCTTGCAATTGGTAAAATTAACACAAGGCTTCAATATTCGAAAGAAATACACGAATACCACATCAGTACCGATTTTCTGTTCAATAAGGTGAGTGTATTTCATTGTTAAAAATTGGTCATTATATTTCTTTGTTTTAGTTAAGTTTTGAAATTTTTTTGAATTTTATGTCAATTAAATTGATGAATTGTCTCTGAAATTAACATGTACCGTAAAGACTTATTTTTGTTTTTTTTATTTGGGACTATCACGGTTTATATTAGCCTTCATCATATAACTTTTATTTCCTATTTTCTTACTACACACTCACCACTTTTTATGTGTGTAAAACCCCTACTGAATTTAAACAGTATTTCATTATTTTAATCAATATAACAATAAACTTATTGCTATTTCAATTGTTAATAACATTCAAATTATAACGATTAAATTGAAATGTCCGATAAGTAAGCAATTAGTGTCGAATAACGGAACTACGATTTATGCTAATTACCATGTGAGTAATTGCCTATAAAAAACAACATAAAACAACATACATCAAGTCTTTTTTTAGTGTATCCCCTCTCCTATTTTAAGGTAAACATCATCTACCCTATTTATATATCTTGAAATGCACTGCAACTTAAATCTTGTTTTATAGCCTAGAGTATAATTTGGCTTCACATGTAAAGTGTTTGGTTTATTTTAATTATAACTAGAATATTACCCGCTCTTTGTGTGGGTTTAAATTTTTTTTGAACGTGATATGTATAATTTATTAATGTATTAATTTTGTAAATAGGTAAGGTTATAAGAAGAATAAATGAAATAGAAAAAAATTGTAGAGTTGTAGAAAAAAATTGTAGGGTTTAAATTTTTCTATATAGTTATATCTCTACTTTGGATAAATAGATATGATTGTATACTATTTATTAAAAATGAAATTCTATTGAAAATAAAAGTAAAAATGTTTTCCAATGAAATTCAAAATTTAGTTTTATATTTATAACTAAACTATGCTTCAGTTTTATAACCAAGGGATTTATTTGCTTGATAAGGTTAATTCTATTTTAATCATAATACACTTATTGATGTTTAATTTATATTATTCTAATTATTTAATATTTTAGTACTCTAATTTTAAATATGAAAACATAAAATTGTGTTTTAAAGTTCTAACTCTATTTAGGCTATATCGTTATTATTATTATTATTTTTTTAAAACTAAAATGTTATAACTATTATTGACTTAACCATATAATTTGATTTATATAGGTGTATATAATATATATATATATATATATATATATATTATAAAATACGTTTTAGATTATATATCACAAATAGTTAATAATTGATTTATATGGGTTCGTCATTGCATATTTATTTAACTTTTATTGGCTATTGGTCGTCGCGTGGACAAAGAAGAAGATGTGAACCTGTTTAAGCTGTTTGGATTCGTTGTGGCTGTAGAGATTGTTATGTCTAGTGAAAGCTTCAATTGAGGTAAGGGGTGAGACGAGGTTCAACTTTATGAGTATAAAATAGCGTGAGATGAACGGGAATACCGAAATTCCCAGATATTCATCAGGGGCTTACTACGTACGGTTGAGCCCTATTGAGTAATAATAATTAATTAATAATATATGAATGGTAATGGTGAGGACTAAAATATAATTTAGCAACCTATAGAATTGTCGTGAATCTATTTATATCAAGATTGCATGCTGTCTGATTTTATGAAATCTTATGCTGGTTCTTATTGTCTGAATGATATGTACTTGAGTGTTCTTGTTACTTGATTGAAATTGCGATATTACTTGAATGTGCCACCTAAATTGATTCCTTATTATGTGATTGATGAAATTGGATTGTGTATTATGAGTAGTGTAAATCAAATATTGGGATTTTATTGTGATTGACTGATATACATATATAATGATGAATATTGTGAAGTCAAACTGAAACTTATTGAGGTGTAATGATCGAGTAAGTCTGAGATATGTGTTGTAGATTTTGAAGTTAGGATTATTTTGTCATCATATAGGGAGGATTTGACAAACCTAGTGATTCGGGGAAGTACAACTGAATGAGCCTGATCGTGGAGGGCTAAAGTCGAACTGTAAAGTAAGACTGATAGACCTTGGGGGTACATCTAGTGGGGAATTCCTAAGTGGATTAGTGGGTTATTCCCTAAGGCCGGGAGCTACCGTGCAACACAAGAGTACCCCGACCGTCGCGTATATGTGTCTCGGGTTGAGTTGAGGGGATCTATGAGGACTTGGCCATTCATGAATTGTCCGCCCACTCTTGTGTGGCATAGTATCAGGCCTCCTAACCAAGTACTTCAGAGTAGAATGGTACCAAATGATGAAGTATAGAGTATAGGACATGCATCGCATTTCATCCTTGTAACTGTTTTATTGTGATTGAATTAGAATGACCTTTGATATTATGTTCTTGAATGTTCTCTTTATTTGTGCTGTTTTGACTAATTGTGTGTTCTCCTCGTGTATTTTATACTGTTACACAATTTCGAAACTCACCCCTCGTTGCTTGTGTTTGGCGCTTGCGAGAGCGCAGTTATTTCAGGTTATCGATTGATGATCCATGCTCTGATAGGTGATATTGGGTGGGAGTAATTCGTTGTGTTTTATCGAGTTACGAACTAATTTTTGTTTTGTAAACTATATTGATCAATTGTGTTATATTCGATATTTTATTCGAAGATATAAATTAATTGTCCCTAAGTTTTGAACATGTTTTTATGTCAGTAATATTTGTTTAATAAAACTCAGCTATATTTGCTATTAAATGATTTTTTAATAAGAAATTTTATGCAAAGGTTTTGTGTAAGTGTGAGTGTGACGTCCTAATCCTTTTTTTATACTCTACTTTTGGACCGCTGCGAATCTCTTTCCAAACTAGTGCATTTTACTTTTTATATCACTTTGGGTTTAGGGTGTCACATTAGTGGTCGTACCTTGAGTCTAGTTCGATGAGCTTTCATTCTTCTTTGTGTTCCTTGGAATGGATGTGTTTTCCCTCTTGATCTTTTTGTAGGTCACAATGTGATTATTGGAATGCCTTGATCAATTAAGTTGTGCTTGACATTACTGTTTGCCATACCCACCAAGAGGACCATTGGATCGTCTTGATGTCTGTCTATGTCTTTATAATCCTTTTTTCATAATGTGATTATTGGAAACACATTTCTTATATGGGCTAAGGCACAAACAGACTTAGAAGCTTTGAGGTATCTTTTTCTTGCGCTGCTGGTGGTACCATCCCTTGCGAATCCTCCTAATATAAAGTTAATTTCTCTAGGTTTGGGCGATGACCTTCTATTTTTTATCTCATCCTTTCCTCTTCTTTTTTTAGGGCTATTGGATCTTTGATAAGGGTTTAAGGACCGTGAGCTCCTCCTGCGTGATCTAGGCTTCGATGTATCTTCACACATAACTTTTCTATCTACGTACTTCTGTAAGTGGCCTTCCTATATCAACTTTTTGATTTGGAATTTTAGTCCTTGATGATCGTTGGTTGAGTGTCCTGTATCTTGTGATATTCTCAATATAATATCTTATCTGCGTTAGGCTTGGACTCTTTTTACCGAGGTAAGTTGATGAGATTAGCTTCATATGCATCTTGGAATATCTTTATAGGCTTTTCCATTAATGGGGGTAAAACAAGTGAAAATACTCTTTTCTTCTGTTCCTTCCTTTATCATTTCTTATTCTTTCTCTGTTATGTACCTACTTGCCTTGTTCTTAATTCATCAAGTGTTTCAGAAGGTCTTTGTGTCAGCAAATCAGAAAATGAACTTGATTTCACGCCAACTACTAGTACATGTGAGGTTGTACCAGGATTCATAATATGTGAAGTTTCATTGTTGAAGCGATCCATAAATGAACTAAGAGGCTCTTTTGATCTTTGTCTAAAACCCATCAAACAAGTTGATCTTTTTTAAGTTATTCCACTGGTTGTAAACCTGGATACAAACACCTCAGCAAACTATTTCTAAGACTTGACTTATCTTTTAGGGAGGTGCGAGAACCACAATAGCGCAATTCTTTTTAAGGTACATGGAAAATCTATGCATTTTAGGACATCAGATGCTCGCTAAAACTTCATTATAGTGTTGAAAGAGGTTAGATGCTCTTATGGTCTTCCTCGATCATTTATATTTTCCATGTGAGTCTTTTGATCGGAGCCTCCATTTCATCCATGGTGTCCTTTGTTTGTTGCGACTATGTTGTCGTGACGATGAAGAACCACGATGTCTAAATCTCTTCATATTACTTTCTTAAGGAGATAAAGTTTGTCTACGAGGAGAGAATCAATCCCTGTTGGGTTGTCTATGAGTTGGTGGTGTTGGGCGTCTTGGCTAGCGTTATTAACATTTGATCCTCTATTGTGCTGACTTGGCTCTCATTGAGATTGTTCTGGTGGAGCTCTACTTCGGCTGGTCACCATGTTGTGAAAGTCTTGAGGCCTAGGAAAGTTTTACCGAGGCCTTACTGTGGGTGCCAATTTTCTTGTATGAACTAAAGAGGTTGACCACCAGCAGTGATGATGTTAATTCTGGTATGCATACTGCGATATCTTGATCTCGCCTCCTTCTTTTTGTATGCTTTAATCTCCAAATGGAGAGGCGTACCTGCAAACACACATTGATGCCAAAGTAAGGAAGGGTTCAAGCAGATAACTAGTATAATGCGTAATAAGTAATATGTGTCATACATGGGGGACAAACCCCTATTTATAGAGTGGCTGGACTCCATTCTCTTGCTATTATTGCTAAGGTGGCCATTAAGGCCATGGTAGAATTGTTGTTACTTGAGATGTAACTATCAACTAAGATAGACGATGTGAACTATCTACTTTTATTGTGAGTCATGATATGCAGAGTGCTTATAGTACACTGTTGCTTCAAAATTCTTTATCTCTATATTTATCGGTTGCAAGGGATGACATCGGTGGTTGAACACCAAAGTCATCACATGAGGATTTTACTAGATTGGTCCTTGTCACTAGATCTGTTCACTTCAATTTGCATTGGGCCTCTAGGTCTATATCATTACATATCTAATATAAAAACTTTCTACCAATAATACTAGACTACCACAAATCCAAATTTTGCTACATATACTCTTTCAAGTCTAAAATCGTCCATTAGAATACATCACATCACTTATACACATCTATTATAGTATTTTAAAACATCATCCCCAAATCATTTCAAGCCACATCATCAACTCTTGTGCCAAGTTATTGAATTTGTGCCACTATAACAAAAGTCTGATGTGTCAATCTTCTTTTTCTTTCTTTCATTTCCACCAATTCTATACACTAGCTACCTTCTAAATTAATCCCACATTATTATTTCATAAGGTTTGCCTAAAATCTTCCAAATTAATCCCACATTACAGCTCAATATTTTTTGTGTGTGTCGGGATTAATTAACTTCCCATTTTCGGCTCTGTTAGTCCCTTCGTGATATAGTTTCTCATGCGTCATTTGAGGTCTTGCCGAAAAAGCATAGGACCTACCTTTACTTAATTACCAGAAATTGTATACATGTTTTAAGCAAAGATATGATATTGAACCTAATAACATGAGAAATTTCTTGCTGCAATAGACTTTGACAGTGAAGTGATTCTTAATGCAACTTCATTAGAAATGAGAGTGCATATGTCTCCTTGCTTAATACTAAAATATATTTCGATTATTTATATGTGCCTCTTATTGTTTGATGTGTTTGCTAAGAACATTGGTAGAGAAAGTGCCTTTGGCTTGCTACTTATTTTTGTTGGGTCAAAATCTTTTGAACTAATACACTAATAACAAATGTGTAAACAAAATACTAATTTAACAACATACTTTTTGGTGACAGTGTCATTTCATTTTGAAGCATGTGCTCTCTTGAGTGAGAATTCAACAATATATACTCTTTTGTTAGAAAAATATAATACATGCTTTTGGTGCATCAAAAGACATTTCAATTTGATGCACGTGTTCTTTACATTTTGTCACAATTTTATTATTGGTGATTAGTTGTCATGTGTTTTATACTCGATTCAAAACTTTACAAACCATGTTTAAGAGATAAAAATTTCTTCATTTGAGAAGGAATATCATCTTTGTTGTAAATACAAGTATATATAGAATTTTTATTCCTATAAAAGTCTCATACTTCTAAATATGTATTTTTTCATAATTAAAAGTAATATCTCAAGTGTTACAATACAATTGGTTAATAGAGTTAACAATATGAGTTCTGCAAAACCTTTGTCATGACATTCATTCTTTGAAATAATGTAACATATCACAACTTGAAAGAATTACCGTAGAGATATCCATTTTTTTTTCAAAAGCAAATGTTATACACACATATATAAAGGAACTTCAAGCACGAGAGGTGCCGACATAGGACACATAAAATGAAAAACAACAGAAAAATCACTAGCTTTAGCTATTGTTATCTTCAATTAACACCCCTATAAATACATGTTTCTCCATCTAATGTCACAACCACAAAACTATTACCATAACTTCATCAATTACAAGGAACACATTTGGTTGTTTTACACTTTGTTGACCACATTATTCCAAATATTATTAGCATACACTAATCCTAGTCAAGAATCCAAATGTTTTTTAGCCACTATAAAAAATTTGTCAATTTTTCATATTTAACTATTCCTTGGGACAAATTGCACTACTCATTATACAAATTCGAGGGAGCATCCCGACCCAATAATATAAGAGATAACACCGTGCAATGAAGAGCTAACATCGTCCCCTCATATTAATTACATATATTTGGAAAGTTTAGATTTTACAAACTATGAATGTTTAAGATATCTTTTGCCTATATTTTTTATTTAAAAAAATTTCTTAATTAATTTACTCAAAATTATTAACTTCGCAATATAAATTAATTAACAATCGCACAACACGCGGTTTACAATCCAGTTATTATATTATTATATTATTATATCGACTTTTCGTTTTTCACTCTATATTATTAATGACTTAAATATACAATTAGTGCCCTTAAAATGTAAGAAAATTTTATGTCTACAATTAGTTCCTACAAAATGCAAACGTGCACATTTTAGTCTCTAATGCTTAACACGGTTAGTTTTTTAATAGATGAGTAATAAATGACTTTAAACTTAGTTCCTACAAAATTCAAGAAATTTGGTTTTAGTTCTTACAAAATAAAATATTTTGTTTTATTCCTTACAAAATACAAGAAATTTGATTTTAATTCTACTTAATAAACTAAAACAAAATATTTTATTTTGTAAGGATATGATCTGGATTGTTGAAACAAGTAAGTCTATGATCTGGTCACTGTAACAATATTTGATTAATCCTTTCCAATCGAGCAAGAATACACTTTTTACTAAGGTTCTCCTCCCAAAAATCAAGTCTTCTCCAAGAATTAGATACCACTTAATGGAATTCATTGTGATCCAATCAAGGAGCCAAAAACTTGAAGTAAGGCATTCAATTAGAATGATTAATTTCTAATAATCCACACTTCTCAGTGATTAGAGGAATGAAGAGATAAACTAGTAATAGAGCTTTCTAGGAATAAATTTTGCCAACACATATTTCCAAGAGTTCTATTCAACCTTTCTCTAATAACCCCATGCGACCAAGTAAACTTCAACTCATTAGTACCCATATCAATTAGATTACATTCAATCATGCAATGGAGGAATTTTGAAATTGAAGATATATTAATAGGACTTCCTCCAATTTTTCATGTTCAAAGAGAACTGTATTAAAATCACCAGCTAAACATCATGGAAAATTATAAATAACATGTATATCACAAACCTCTTTCTATAAATTTTCCTTTAATCTGACTTAGGGACTTCCATAAACGATAGTTAGTAGCCTAGGAGAATCAGATTGTGGAGAAACTTTTAGCAAAACACATTGAGTAGAAGTAGAGATAACATCAACAATTATTGAATGTATCCAAAGACACCAAATACCTCTAAAAAAAAACCATGTGCATCAACCCTAGCCACACTATCAAAGCCAAGTTGCTAAAAAAACCATGTGCAACAAGCCATTTATTCGGGATTCCAGAAATGCTAGAAAATTAACATTGTGGATACGCGTGATATCAAAAACAAAACCTGAAAAGTGACACCACCCGCGCCTCTACAATTCCAGACAAGAAAACTCATTGGATACCAATGGGAGGTAGGTTCCAAACCATTCACGTGAGGCTGGTTTAAGTTAGTCTTTTTCATGGTTTTAGAGGGATTAGACACCAAACTATCCTTAATAAAAGTGCAATGAATATGAGGGATATTCTTTTTGTTAGAAACCAAGAATGTTCTAGAAAAATCTGAATAAACGAAGAACGTTCTTGGTATTGAAAGTTTGTAATTCAAGTAAAACATTGATTGTATGTAATCACTAACTAATTAACCACTTGATTAGTTAGTTAGTTTGTTAGAAGTTAGTTAGAATGAATGTAAACAAAGCCATGTATAAATAGCATAACCATTGCAATAAAAGTTTAATCTATTCATTCAATTCCCAATAGCTTTTCCATATCCAAACAACAACTTGAAACACTAACAATTGATATCAGAGCAAGGTTTTCGATCCCAGAGTGATAAACACGAGTGAAGTGTGAGGATTAAAACTGGAGTGAAGTGAAGATGAGTTCAAGTGCAAACAATGGAAATTTTCCAGCCCATATGCCACATTTTGATGGAAAAGATTGGGATTGATGGAGGGTGTAGATTCGAGCGTTGTTAGGGTTCCATGAAGTATTGGAGATCATAGAAAAATGTTTTGAAGATCTGGGAGCCAATCCAACAGAAGACCAGAGGTCAAATTTTAAAGAAAACAAGAAGAATAATTGCAAAGCCAACTTCATTCTTCATCAATGCCTTAACAAAACCAACTTTGACAAAATTTCTGATGCAAGAAGTGCAAATGAAGCATGGGACATTCTGGAGAAGTGTTATTTTGGAGAAACCAAGGTCAAGAAAGCGAAATTGCAGACCCTATAGAGACAATTCGAATTGTTGCAGATAGAGAGTCCAAACAAATTTCCACATTGAGTCTTGAAGAGTTGCAGGGAACTTTAGAAGCACAGGAATTAAGAATGGATGAAAGAAATGGGGTTAAATCTAGAGATCAGGCGCTGGTAGCACAAGTGTACAAGAAGGGAGATCAGAAAAGGAAGTGGAAAAAGAATAAATTGAAGAAACCTGAAGACAAGTCTGAGTTCTCATCAAAAGGAGGAAACACAAGTGGTAAGTCAAAAGGGAGATCAAAGAACTTTGACAAGAAGAAGGTGCAGTGTTACAATTGTGAGAAGTTTGGACACTTTGCTGATGAATACTGATCTGGCAAAGGAAAACAGAAGAAGAAAGATGAGGACGACGCCTGCACTGCTCAAGAAGATTCAGACTCAAATACAGTCTTGTCGATAGCTACCACAAACGAAGAACGTTCTTCATTAGACTCAGAAACAGTCTTGTTAATGGCTACCACAAACGAAGAACATTCTTCGTCTCAATTCAGGTTTATCGATACTGGATGCTCCAATCACATGACAAGTCACAAAGAATGGCTGGTGGATATTGATACATCAAGAAGGAGTAAGATCAGGTTTGCTGATGATAGAACCTTGGAAGTTGAGGGAGCTGGCAACATGGTGATCAAGAGAAGAAATGGCAAAATAGTGGTGATTGAAAATGTGTTGTATGTGCCAAGAATGAAGAGTAACTTGTTGAGCATAGGTAAACTGGTTCAGAAAGGGTTTCAGATGACTATGAAGGATGATGCCTTAGAGATGTATGATGGGCAAAAGAAGATGATATTAAAGTCCCCTCTTTCAAAGATTAGAAGTTCTGGGGAGAGGCTGCATCAAATGCTGCATACATCCTAAATAAACGTACAACAAAGAAGCTACTAGAGAAGGTGCCATAGGTGGTTTGGAGTGGAAGGAAACCAGTAGTAGGGCACTTGAGAACATTTGGTGCTCTATGTTTCAAGCATGTACCATACCAGAGAAGAAGGAAACTACAAGACAAAAGTGAAGCCATGATACTAGTAGGATATCATCCAACTAGTGCTTACAAGCTCTATGATCCTGTCAGAGACAAGGTGGTGGTCAGCAGAGATGTCAAGATCATTGAGCAAGAAAGCTGGGAAAGGAAATAGAAAGCCAGCAGCAGCCAACACTTAGACCGCGAACAAGAGACCAGCAACTCGAGACAGCCTACACAAATTTCATTACAAGTGCAAGAGGATCATCAGACCAGTGTAAATAGAGATGAAGAAAGAGGAGAGTCAAGCACACCTCAGAGGGCAAAACAACTACCAACACACTTAAGAGAATTTGAAGTTTACAATGATAGTGAAGTTGACAAAAGTGGGGATCTGGTTCATTTTGCCTTATCTGCCTCATTTTGCCATATGGAAGATATCAATGCAATTGAGAACAACGAGACTTGGTACTTGACTGAATTGCCTCCAAAACAGAAGCAGATTGGAGTAAAATGGGTCTACAAATTGAAGTTGATTCCAGGTGGAACAATTGCTAAGTACAAAGCTAGATTGGTTGCCAAGGGATTCTTGCAAAGGGCAGGCATAGATTATTCTAAAGTGTTTGCTCCAGTGGCCAGAATTGAAACAATCAAACTTGTGATTGCATCGGCCTGTGCTAGGGGCTGGATGATGTGCCAGCTTGTTGTTAAGTCTGCATTTCTAAATGGATTGCTGGAAGAAGAGGTATACGTCTCTCAGCCACCAGGATTTGTGATTGAGGGAAAGGAGGATAAAGTGCTAAGATTAAGGAAAGCTCTCTATGGGTTGAAGAAAGCCCTAAGAGGTTGGAACAAAAAAATTGACTCGTTTCTAATTGGCATTGGCTTCATCAAATGCACAGTGGAATATGGAGTTTATGTGAGGCATTACACACTGAAAGGATGCTATTGAGACCTTGATACAAAAGGGAAACTAACAGAATATATCAATAAGAGCAAAGGATATGACCGAGGTCGAGCGACAAGGACATGGTCGCTTAGACCATTCATTAAGCCCAAAGTGGATGCTACCGAAAAAAGGGAAAGGGAAAGTTGTCACCGAAGATGAAGAAGATAAAGAGGAACTTGTATCCATGGTTGTTACAAGCAACTCCTACAGCTAGTGGGAAAGAATTCCTAATGTTATGGCCATTAACGGGAAAGTGTGCTTCAGTTGGAAAGAAATTCCAATCAAAGCCGGAATGATAGAACAATCGTACAGGCAGTGGTTTTAGTTTGCCGAAGTAGATGTCATCTCTGGTGGGTACCCAATAAGGAACAAGGTAGCTGCAATTCTAATAAGCTATGTCAAATAATTTCATCTAGTAGCAGGGGAAATCCACATTATTAAGAAATTAAAGGTGCCCGCTGATATCGTTTTACGATGAAGACCTGCTTAATGGGGTTGCGAATTATTAGATTTCCTTCCTCCTCCGAGCTTTGATGGAAAATCACGGTTTCCATAGGGGTTCTCGTAGTCCAAGGAAGCTCGTATGACATCATGTACACGAGCCTATTCACGATACTAGGCCTGACCCAAAACAACTTGCTCCCCTACACTGGGGCAAATTTACAAGGTTTTTAGCTGTCCACCACCCCTTCATTGGGGTATGTAGATCTAATGGTCACCTTTGAAGGAGGCAGAGCAGTCAAAAATGTTAAGACTCCATTCTTGGTGGTAGACTGCAAATTTGTGTACAATTGCATTGTGGGAAAGCCAACTTTAGCTGCAATGGGGGCAGTTTCGTCCATTGTCCACTTAAAATTGAAGTATCACACTAACGCTGAAGAGATCGGAACTGTGGATGCCGACCTTGAAGCATCCATGCAATGTTTCCTAGCTTCACTGAAGAACTCAAAGATTGACATGAAGTTGAAGTCCACAGATGTAATACCAGAAAGGAATATTTTTGTCGTTGATGTATTAATGACATATATTGATGCCAGAAATAACGATGAAACGGAAACAAGAGAAATTGAATCCACAAAAAGAGGACAAATATGGCCAAAGTGGAACAGAGCTTTCGAAGAAGTACAAATACAAGACAAACCAGATAAGGTTATAAAGATAGGGGTTGATCGTATGCCACAAGTAAAAAAAAAACCGTTTCTTCTGTTTGAAAGATAATGTCGATTTGTTCGCATGGACTACTAACAAGATGGCCGGAATAGATCCCGACATTGCTTGGCATAAACTCTCTATGAATCCAAAGTATCGTTTGGTTGAAGAATGTCGCTGCATACAATTTCTTGAAAAGGCTAAAGCAACCAAAAAGGCATGTAATGACTTAGTAAAAGCTAAGATTGTAATTGAGGCTAAGAATACTACTTGGCTTTCTAATCTTGTACTTGTCAAACAGAGCAATACATTGACTATACTAATCTCAACAAAGCATGCCCTTAAGATGCTTACCTCTTTCCAAATATAGATAAATTAGTAGATAACTTGTCTAGTTTCCAACTTTTAACGTTTATAAACACATAATTTGGTTATAATCAATTCCCTATGCACCTACTAGATAAAGAAAAAACAACATTCATGACGAATTCATGTAATTATTGTCACAATGTCATGTTTTTTGAGGTTAATAACGCATACGCAACCTACCAAAGGATGATGAATAAAATATTTGAAAACTAGATTGCAAGACAAGATAGTCAAATCCAAGGAAGAACCTAGGCATGTGGCTCATTTTAAAAAAAAAAATTGTTGAGGTGAGAAATTTCAACATGAGACTCAAGCTAGAAAAATGTATGTTTGGAGTCAGAGTTGGATAATTCTTGGGT
Organism: Cicer yamashitae; assembly: GCA_037974755.1. Classification (NCBI taxonomy): domain Eukaryota; kingdom Viridiplantae; phylum Streptophyta; class Magnoliopsida; order Fabales; family Fabaceae; genus Cicer; species Cicer yamashitae. The sequence goes on from JBBPBQ010020323.1 coordinate 36,962,336, forward strand.
TTCTACCTCACTGAAAGGGGAGTATAGGCAAATGTTGTCAAGTGTAAAGTAGTGGCCAAAATGACAAGCTCGACGTCGAAGAAAGACATCCAAAAACTCAACAAAATGCTAACAACACTATCCCGCTTTATCACGAGATCAGCCCAACACGCTTTGCCTTTTTACAAATTGTTGAAAAAAGAGATTGGGTTTGAATGAACTCCAGAATGTGAGGTTGTTTGGGAAAACTATGGGTTACCCTTTCACAGCCACCCTTGTTTTCCCACTGAGACCTTGGGGAAACGTTAGTTTATTTGGTTGTTAGTGTTGAAGTAGTGAGTGTCGTGTTAATCAAAGAAAGTGTCGAAGATTAACAACCTGTGTATTTTGTTAGAAAAGTTCTATAGGGAACGAAAACCCGTTAACAACCTGTGGGAGGTTCAATATTGGTTAATCTTGAGTTATCAGACATATCTTTTGATTCATTGTAGGCTGGTTTTGTTGGTTCCTCTAATATATCTGGTTCTTCTGATATTTGTAGATCTGCAAAGTTTATATCTAGCTTTGACTTTTTATGGTCAATCTTTTTGTCATCAAACTTGACATGAATTGATTCCTCAACAATCAATGTTTCTTGGTTGTATAATCTATATGCTTTATACTTTTCAGAGAATCCCAAAATGGTGCACTTTTGAGATCGTGAATCAAATTTGCCAAGAATCTCTTTGATATTCAAAATATAGCATATGCAACCAAATTGATGAAAGTAGGAAATGTTCGGTTTTATTCCTTTCCACAATTTATAAGGAGTCTTATTAAGAATAAGTCTAATATAGATTTTATTCTAAATATAACAAGCAATGTTCACTGCTTCCTGTCAAAAGTGCTTGACAATATTCATTTTGTGAATCATGGTGCGCACCTATAAAAGGAACCTTAAGGTCAAGGTAACTGCAAGAGTTTTAAGTGCAAGCAATCAATCACTTAAACAATCATACTTGTGAAATCTAAGTTCTTCAATTAAGCAAAAGCTCCAATTCTTCTTCACTAGATTCAAGGATCTCTTTGCTGAGTCTTTTTGGTGAATATCAAAACTCAAACAAGTGGTGAGTAGATTATGATCCATCAACCCTCTTTCAATATTTCCTTTGAAACTCAAGACTATATTCTTAAAAATAGTTTGAGTGGATTGTAAAAATTCTTTTGTGATTAAAAGGTGACTTGTAAAAACCCTTTTTGGACTAAAAGGTAATTGTAGGAAATCTTTTCAAAGTCTAAAGGTAAAACATTGTAAGTGATCAAGATTGATCAAGAAACATTCGTGTTTGAGCACATTAGCGGAAAAGCTCACAAATTGTGAGGACTTGACATAGCCTACCTTGGGTGAACCAAGATACATTACTATGTGATTCTCTTCTCCTTATCTTTAATTATTTCTTACTCACTAAGCACATATTACGTAGAGATATTTTCTTTTGATTTCATTAACCAAGAACATTTTGCATTTGTTGTTTTTGAATCCAAGATTAATCTTGAGTTAGCTAAACTTAAAAGCATGAATTAATTTTTGAAAAGGGAATCACAATTCAAACCCCCTTCCTTGTGATTGACATTGTTATTTCAATACACTCATTAGTAAAGTGGCCCTTCATAATTCTCAATCAAAAAAGGAAACAGATAAATTTGAATCTAAAATCCTTCTAAGACAATTTAATCCGAATTGGTCACAAACCAGCGAGTATACCCGAAATCATGCCAGGAGATAAGAGCTACTCCAACTGTAATAAGATAGAACCGTACTCAAGTCAACCATTGACTTTCTCCATGATCGACTTGGGGGGCAATTGTTTTCGGCCGAATTCACTCAAAAAAAGTCAAGCCAAAAACATATACTCTGACTAACCTGACCAATAAAATAGCTTCGTAGAACCTTCTTGAAACTAGGGCAGGACGCCTTCAAAGATGGAATTTCAAGTAACAGTCAGTCATAACTCACCTAGACCTCTAATCGTGACCACAAGATAGACAAAGAGGGAATCTAATGGTGATGAACAAAATAGCTAACCTATGCACTCATTATAGGCCACTTGATGGCGATCATGCCGCAATTGTAACACCCTGATTTTTCACAGCGCGAGTGTATTTTTTTTCAACCAATTAATAAAAACCAAGGCGTAGCACAAACGACAAATGTCATAATTAATTACATCATAATTATAACAAATTAAAATAGTTTTGAGACGATAAACCAAAATATCCAAATATAAAATACATCGGGGCTATGAGACTTATCAGGCATCGCTCATACCCCTGGGGTATTCTCGGCAGACAGCTGTACAAAGTACTGCTCCAAGAAATACTAATCCCCCCATGGTCACGTAAAAAAAAATGGAACATGGACCCACCAAAACAGAAGTCATCTGACCGTATAAGTATAGTTACAATCATCCCAAAATGAAACTAAGAACAGCCACCAAAAGAAAGACATCAAGTCTCTATACAACAAAACTAATCTGATTATACTCTAGCAACTACAATCACATGGGTGACCTCCACACATTCCGCAAGTCCCGTTTGACACAGTATCCATCTTCGAGGTAACCTCCTCTTCATCAACATCCATAGACGGATCGGTCTCTTCAGAAGTCAGATCCACCCACGAGATAGGTGGTTTCGGTGGCGCTGGAATCTCAAAACAATTCAATAGTTCAGTGATGGTCGGTAAGTGATCATTCCCTAGAAAAGGGAGCTCTGACTCGGCCCGCCTTGATGTTCCTGCAGTCTCTCGTTCCACTGGCATCGGCCCCTTATCCTTTCCCCCAGTCCCTGGTCCAACCACTCTATCCTCAGCTCCCACAGTGGCCTCCGCCTCAACTCTAACTGAGGAATCCTTTGCATCTTCCCAAGCTCCACTCATCCCAAGCACCAATCCGGAAAGTACCGGATAATCGATCTTCTCGCAAGTGAGTTCCATAAGATATACTGCCCCAGCTTTCCTACTAGTCCTCACTACCCTCCCCGTATAAGTAGCCCTGCTTAAGATGGGGTCATATACCCAAGCATTCCTCGAGTCTCGATCAGGGAAGTCTAACGACGTCACCGTCATCAAAGCAACATTCAGTGGAATAAACTCGGGTAACAAATAACATTTAGAGAAAATTTTACATTTCAAATGCTCAAGAGAACCTTTCATCTTAACATACTCATTGAAAGGGTTTTCATATGTAAAAAAATGCATAAACAATGTTGAAAAATGAAGTTTTTGACAAAACTGCACTGTCGTATTCGAATACAATGTTAAAATTTCAAATAAAAATTTAACGCTTCAAATATGTATTCGACTACTTACTGCATGTAGCCGAATACAACTGCGAAAATAATGCAGATTTCAAGTTTTGAAAATGGTTTGAAAGCATTTAACACTTACGATACAAAGACCATCAATAACACTTCAAACATTCGTAATATCAATTATGAACACATAATTCACACCAAATTAATCTCCACAAATTCACACCTCAATCACACATCAAACATTCATAACATCAATTATTAACACATAATTACATCGAAACTTAATCAACACAAATTCACACCTCAAAGCAATTACGGCACAATAACAAACAACAACCGAGTAAGTATATACAATCATCGTAGTATAACAAACATGACTCGCGTGCCAAGCACCCTAATGCAATGCGTATATGCCAATGCGCATGATTCCGGAATTTCCAAAACAAAACCCTCCTCGAGGGGCGTAAATCATAATCGTACCGCCTATCACAGGCCTTAGTACTAATTACCGAGGTGCAGTCTCTCACAAGCTAGCACGATTTACTAGAGTGTAGCCTATCACAGGACTTACACATCAGTTAAATCCTCGTAAGGATAAGATGAACATACTATCCCATAGAACCACCCTGTGGCCCATCACGGTCACCACTTAACTTCGTGGCCCATCACATTCACCACTTAACACTGTGGCGCATCGCGGTCACCACTAACATTGTGGCCCATCACGGTCACCACAAGCTATGAAATGCATGAGCATACTCTGACTCTTTTCACCACAATCATTAAGTAAATGCAGCTATTAAAAGATTCCCCATTTTTATTACTCATTTAACACTAACGATTTTTCAAACTTACCACAGAGTATACTCAGAACAGATTTTCCTCATTAAAATTCATAACATATAACAACATGTATATTCCCTCAAGAATATATAATCACGTCAATATTTAATCATCAATTCATAACCTGTAACAATACGTGTTTTCACACAAAAATATATAAATACACGTCAAAATTTAATCATCAATTCATAACCTGTAACAATATGTGTTTTCACTCAAAAAATATATATATACACGTCTAAATTAATTATCAATTATGAATACATAATCATATCAAAGCTTAATCACCACAACGACATTAATATATCAGAGTTCTCCCCACCGCTAACTCGGAGCCAGCGGTCTCGATTCCTTTTCGAGACTCAAGGAGCTAACTACATAAACATAAATATTTATAACAATTTCTTCAAATCACACACACACACACACTTGACTATTAAAGCACCGAAATTTTAAGTTAATAAAATACTCTAAACTTTTTCTTGTTAAACTCAGTCCAAGGGTAATTAAAAGAGTAACATTTTAAACTCTAACCATTTTAATTTCAATCTAACTAAACATAGTATCAAGCAGCTTGAGTGCAACATTTTGTTTCAATCTCTTCCCCATAAAAATGAATTGATGAAGCCATCAACACATAAATTCAAGATTCCAGTCAATTTAAGCAACTAAAACAGAATCAAGAATCAAAAGGAGAAAAAGGGAGAAGAAAAATAAATAAATAAATTAACATAAATTTCAACTTCAGTTCAAACTCATTTATTTGAAAATAACTCGTTACGTAACTCAAACACGTCAAAAATCAATTTCCTTTTTTCTTTTTAACCATTACTAAAAAAATCAACAACATTAATCACACATATAGAGTCCCTATATGCAAACTAAAAAAATTAGAAGGAACCCTTACCTTCGTTGTAGCTTTTACAACCGTTTTCGTTACTGCGATCAAATACGGTGAAAACTCTCGCTCGCGTCGTCGCTTCAAAAGCTAGTCACTAGCACCGTAATGTGGAGAAGAGTAACTTTCTCTTCTGTCACTTCTCGAATGGAAGCTTAGATCTAGACGAGAAGTGGTGGTTTGTGTGGTTTTGAAAACCACTAACACTTGGTTTCGTGAAAACAGAGGAATGAAGAAGAAGTGAGGCAGGAAATGTTTGCTTCTGTTTCTATTTGTTTCTCTAAGCCTTGCCTATTATATATATATATATTAAACCAATCCAACAAATATCTAAATACTCTTACACACATTACTTCACTCACATCTCAAACTATTTGATAAAAATATCTACTCTCATGGCAACTTAATTGATAGATAAAATTTTCAGCAACCAGAGATATTTTTAATAAAATTGCCCGGTATTAAATTCTTCACAACATAACTAAATTATTCTCCGATAAATAATTTTAAACGGGTCTCAAAATATATATATATATATATATATATATATATATATATATATAAATATACGCATATATTAAACATATTACAAACTCTAACAAAATATATTTTTGGTACTTAATTCCCAAAATAAAGTAAAATTGAGATAAATGTCACAACAATTCAACACAAAAAATACTAAAATTGCATAAATTAGAATATAAAACTAAGGGTCTTACAGCAATCACAAACACCGGATGGCACTCACGTTCCTTTGATTACAGGGACACGCATCCAACATCAGAAGGAGATCTGAAGATCACAAATCTCCTATCTGATGATCACAATGAGAATCTTCTAAAAATCCTAGAAGGAGTCACTATAAAAGCATAACCTATTAGGTCATAAAGGTACACGCAAATTCTAACCTAAAATACCTCTCATACTCTAACAAATTCTTACTTGATCATCAAAGTGTGTGTAGGTACGCCCTCATACAATGGGCTACTGAATAGGTTTATTTATGTATTATAATTTATTTATGTTATAGAGTGGGAGTTTTAAATAGATTTTTTAGTTATATTGAGCACCTCCTCTCCCTTCCCCCTCCAAATCCTTTCAAAATGGAGAAAGATAAAAATCAACTTAAGAAAGAAGTTTGCTCCCCTCCCCTCCAAACTTGTTGAACCAAACTTTTATATACATTTAGGCCGCACTTTTAGGTTGTTACTTTAAATTTTAGGCTTAATTGCAGTTTTGGTCCCCCTATTTTCGCTGAATCACGAAAATAGTCCCCCCATTTTATTTCTCCCCAGTTTTAGTCTCCCAAACAGAATTTGGGTCCAAAACTTGATGAAGTGTCATTCTTTTGCGCTTATTTAAACCACACCATGCCTCAAGATCTTGTGGTGCAACAATTGTACCTTAAATCTATAATCATAAATGGTATGGTGTGGCTTAAAAAAATGACATTTCATCAAGTTTTTCACCAAAATTATGTTTGGAGGACCAAAACTGAGGAGAAATAAAATGGGGGGACTATTTTCATGATTCAGCTAAAATAGGGGGATCATAACTGCAATTAAGCCTAAATTTTATCAAGCAATATTTAGAAAATTCTAGTATGAACTATAACATTTAACTCTGGCTAAAACATTGTCTAAGAAAAAGATGCCACAATTTAACAGTAACGTGTATATTTCATACAACAATATTTTAGCCGTGGACAAGTTAAATGTGACTTAAAATAAAAATTGTTGTGAAAAAAAGTAGAATGTAATCTCTTAAATTATTTAAATTGTAAATAAATTTAGTCTCTAGCTCCACCAAAATTTTCCTTTATTTTAAGAAATATCCATCAACACCAATTAAAGATTTATGTTCTCTTGATTACTCTCTTGTTGCATCAAGATAAATATTTTAAAATTTGTGATGCTAAATTAGAAAAAAAATTACCCGTAAAATCTAACTCAACTAATAAATAGCGTTATTATTAGGCTGAATATGATGTTCAGGATTCAAACCCGAAACTCGTAATCGTGTGTGAATTTCATAAATGAACTGAAATTTTTTAATTTATAAGATTATATTGTCATATCATAAATAACTCAAGAAACAAAATGGTTATTCACTCTATGTTATTACTCAATAATCTTAAGATGTACGTACTTTGCAAAATACGTAAGGACGATTTCCTAGTTGAATCTAAAGCTACACTGTACCCAATATTCTTTTTTTGTTGAAAGATCACACTAAGCCATGTATCACGCCATAGAATTCTAGGTTAGTTTAGGTGAATGTAGTTTAGTAAATACTATATAAGACATAATTTATTTATTCACTGAACCTTCATGCACCTCACCGTTATGACAAGAAATTAACAAGAATTATTTGGGGACAATCTATTGAAGCAATATCGAAATTAATAAAATGTTGTATCACGATTCAGTCAACCACCACAACATCTAAATCATAACATTCTTATTCATAATTTGGAGTACAAAAGCACCATTTTCGGATTTTCCATTTTAGACTTACATTCTTATCTTAGCAATAGCATTGTAAACAAAGGATTGAAATCAAGATGCCAAGAATATATAATGGTTGCTTTGAAAACTATATATACCTCTTATTTTCACATTTTCTTAATATAACAAGTTTTATAAACGAGAGTCATCATCGGCAGGAGGATACCCTGGGTAGTGAGGTGGCTTCTCATATGGAGGCCCGTAAACCGGTGGTTTCTCAACTGGGGGCTTATAAACTGGAGGCTCTTCAATTGGTGGCTTGTACACTGGAGGTTTCTCTATTGGTGGTGTGTAGACAGGGGGTTTCTCAATTGGGGGTTTGTACACAGGTGGCTTATCTACTGGTGGTTTGTAAATCGGTGGTTTCTCAACTGGAGGTTTGTAAATTGGTGGCTTCTCTACCGGTGGCTTGTACACAGGCGGTTTCTCTACTGGTGGCTTGTATACAGGAGGCTTCTCAACTGGTGGCTTATAAATTGGGGGCTTCTCAACTGGGGGCTTCTCTACTGGTGGCTTGTAGATAGGAGGTTTCTCAACTGGGGGTTTGTACACAGGTGGTTTCTCTATTGGTGGCTTGTAAACTGGGGGCTTCTCTACTGGTGGCTTGTAAATAGGTGGCTTCTCTACTGGGGGCTTGTAAACAGGTGGCTTCTCAATTGGGGGCTTGTATACTGGTGGCTTGTAAACAGGTGGCTTCTCTACTGGGGGCTTGTAAATAGGTGGCTTCTCAATTGGGGGCTTGTATACTGGTGGTTTCTCTACTGGTGACTTGTAAACTGGAGGTTTCTCTACTGGTGGCTTGTAGACAGGGGGTTTCTCAATTGGAGGTTTGTACACAAGTGGTTTCTCTACTGGTGGTTTGTAAACTGGTGGATTCTCTATCAGTGGCTTGTAAATTGGTGGTTTTTCTACTGGTGGCTTGTAAATCGGGGGATTTTCCACTGGGGGCTTGTACACAGGTGGTTTCTCTACTGGTGGCTTATACACCGGTGGCTTCTCAACTGGTGGTTTATACACGGGTGGTATCTCCACTGGTGGTTGGTACACTGGTGGCTTGTACACGGGTGGTATCTCTATTGGTGGATGATAAATCGGGGGATTATATTCAGGGGGCTTCTCGTAATTTGCATGCCCCTCAGGGATGACAAACAAAGCTACTAGGAGCAACACTATGAAGCTTAGGGAAGCCATGTTGGTGATTTTTGAGTTTTGATGAATAAAACACACTGACCAGCTGCTTTTATACTAGTCATGGTCTTAGTGAATCCACGCACAGCTGTATGCCTCAATCTTCAGTCAGTGATGATTTGGCACTCTCATGTATCAAAAGTCAATAGTTGTTGAGGATTTTCAACTTTGATACCTGTGATTTTGTTTTGATGTGGTAGCAAAGTTTGAAATTATGTCCGACTTGGAATTGAAAAGATGACATTTTTCAATTCACCGACACGATCAGTACTACCATGCCAAATATTTTTCATCAGCATCTTTCAATGTGAGTTATTGCATTCAGCAGAAGACATAATGATCTTATGTAAGGTGGAAAAATGATAAAAAAAACAAACATATTTCTATTCTTAGAAAAAATTGAAGTCCGACATTAATTAATATGAGATAATGTTCAAAAATATTTTATAAGTAATTCTTTTATCTTATAAATTTATTTTATAATAATAAATTAGATTCATATTAAAAAATATATAATTAGGTTCAACATAATAACTTAATAGATATAAAATTAATTTTTTACAAATTTAAGTTTAGTAATCATTCAATCAAAATTAAATTTTATTTTAAAAAATGCAAATTTTTATTTTACAATTCATTATACTCAGACTTGAATCTAGGTCTTCAATCTTATCCGAGGACCACTGATATTCCGTGTGTGAATATAGAAAATTTTTGTGTATAAAATTCTATCACATTTCATTAGTAGAATTTTTTCTATAGTAGATTTATTAAATTTGCCATTTTTGAATTCAGAACAAATGATTCCTATAATCCACAGTACTCCTTTTGTACTGGTATCGGATTAGATAGAATTTAGCTTCACTATATTATTATAGCTTGAGTTAACGCGTTTCGTAATGGATGAGGTAAATATGCAATATTTTTTGGCTATAGAAAATATTATTTTTCACCTAACCTTTTCTTAATTATGTAACCATTCACCCACTTCTTTGTCTATGGTGAAAGGGAAGAGCTTGTTCGGCATAGATATAGCTTTTGATGGAATTAATCAAATAACTACATATAAGACATGTTCAATACTTAATTATAGATATAATATTTTAGCACAAAGCTAAATAAATATATACGCAATTTTGGATATATAATATGTGGATTTATCAACGATTTTAGAAATAATTGGATTTATTTTTCTTATAGTTTTTTGACTAGGATCTTGAATAGTCTATAAGTATTAATTTTGAAATTCAAAAAAAGAGACGAATGACGTTGATATGTGGTTCTTCTTCAATGAGAAGAAAAATGTGTTATATATATATATATATATATATATATATATATATGATATATTTTGGACCATAATCTATATATAGCATGACCAATTACGGTTTTCATTATTCTTAAATGGGTCATCAATGACATTCAGTCATATTTAAACCATATTAATTAATTAAATAACTAATTAATTATCAAAATAGAAATCTAATAAATCTTATTACATAATATGATCCATAATCAATTAAGACTTCTAATAGATAAATAGCTAATATAATTAATATAACAATATTTACCCAACTAATAATATTGGAATATCCATTTCAAAAAAAATTGGAATATAATTAAATATTAAAATTTTCCAACAATCTCCCACATGGACAACTCATCTTAATAATTATATCAGTATTCCTTAAGTGCACATCTGAATTCTATTTATCTTTAGATTTTCCTTTATGATATGGTTCACCTCATACATCAATAATGAGACTACCGTAGTTGTCGTCACTTAACGTGATTAAACTCCAATGACCACCACATCAATGTATTTGATGACATAGATCGATATACTTAACAAAATTTTGTTGTTGAAACATTAAACAGATGATTTAAGTTACGATATAACTTGAGCGGACTTTCAATACCTTTTACTATATGCAACAAAGTGACATACATAAATCAACAATTTTCTGAGTTATGGTGTCCACTTTATATAGACATCCATATGATCGAAGTCAAACATACTGCTAATCTCCAAATAGTTAGATCTCTGATTTGTGAGCATAAGCTATATTCTTCCCTTTAATAATCCATATGCTTTTCTTTTCCAACAATTCAAACTCGAATTGTTTAAGTATCTATCAAATAATCTTGTTATATAAGCCTAATCCCTTTTCAGATGCGTTTCGATAAGATCATACATAAAATACTCCACATACATACTTAATTTATTGAATGGTCTCTAAGTATCATAATGTCTAATACAAAAGATATGTCTCCAAGATCATTCATCGATAAACATCCATGAGAGATTTATGGGTATTGCACAACAAGTCTATATCAATGTTGGCTAAATAAAGTCAACCCATTAAACTAGGAACATAAACTTTCTCCTGGTGACCTTGTAATACCCACAATTCACCACAATAGTAATCTCAAAATCAAATGACATAATTACCTTATGAGACTTTGTGAGATAATAAGAGTTATTCATTAACTCAAATATGGATTATAGCAAATTACGAATTATTTACTTTGTATCTATTGACATAAAGTTTCTTTTGGTTGCACCATAATGATTCATAAATGTTATTATTTACAAACAATGTATCGACATTCATCTTATGTAACTCAAAAATATTATAATGAACAACAAGTGTCATGATTATTCTAATAGAGTCTTTCAAGAATATCAAATAGAAATTCTCTTTACCGTCAATCATTTCTGACACCTAGAAGCTCTAGTTTTTGAAGGCGTTGAGTTTGATCTTCATAAACAATTTCCTTAACTTGATTGGAAGTAAAAACAATAATATCCTCATAAGGATATAAATTTGCTACATTTGTAGCAACTATATGAATTGGTTTATAATTGATTCTTCCGTATTCAATTTTATTGTTATGACCATATCTCTATCTCACATTTAATTGAGTAGATACATAATTTATAATAGTTTAAAGAGAACAAATGTAAAATGTTCTCACCAAAATACCTAATGCAATATTAATAAAAAATCTTTAGACAATAACATTAATTGCTAGTGGTATTTTACTGCAATGACAAAACATTCAAAAATTAATTCAGTCACATATTTACCATCATAGGTGTAGATTAAAATCGGTCAAATAATTGAAAGTTTTAATTACATATAATATTAGTGGGCACATAAAAAAAATTAATTATAGAGACGTGCATGATTTATTCTTATATGTAAATTAAAATACCTAAACAAGATGGAATTGGATCCCCTACCTTACTTTTGAGGTTATGTGACTTTGGTAACTTTAGTGTATTTTGGAAACAAAATTAGTTATAAAGTAAATAAATTATTAAAAATCATTTGAATGAGAAGAAAAGTGTTATTAAGAGAGATATGAACAAAGTCACTAAAGGTAGGGATTCAAAGGTAGGGAATTCTTGTCCAAACAAGATATCAAGCGCACCATTAATCCGTAATCTTTTGACTGTATGAATTAACTGCAAGTAGTACTCTCAATACAATGATCAAACATTAAATAATGAGTGTCTTTAGACATCCTTGTTACGCACATGGAAAAACTTAATAATTACCACATATTTATCATCACATGTAGCGAAATTAGGGTTGACTAATTAAATCTTATCTTTAGCAAAATTAACAATCCTAAACACACCCGGAGAGATTTTAAAGTTGAGGATCGACTATGTTACCTTAAAGATTGCAAATAGATGACAAAACCCTAGAGCTTGACTTGAACCGTGTCTCTTTGAATGTATTATAATTTTAATTTTATAAACTAAATTTACCATTCAATATAAAGTCAAAATAATTTATTTATTTTAATCACAATGTCTTACAAAATAAAATTTAAACATCGTTATAAATTTCAATTATAACTTTATACTTAACAATTGCGAGCAATTACATAAAAATAAATATTATAATATCTTTTTCCTTTAAATTATACCATAATCGTACAAGTCATATTTTTTTAAGGAAAAATTCATATTTAAGTTTATTTGATTTTATGTATTTACGTATTTTATAAATATGTGTATAGGTTTTAAAATTTTTTTAATATGATATTAATAATAGGTTTAAATATGTCTTTGGTCTTTGTAATTATAATTTTTTTTTTATTTTGATCATCGTAAGTTTTTTTGTTTGGTTCACATTCCTGAAAATATAGTTTCATTTTAAAATAGTTCTTCCATCCAACATCCGTTACAAAAACTATAACACTGTTAAACCTAAATATAATTAAAACATAACCTTTTTTAACCTAAACATAAATTTCCAATATAAATAAATTGCAACCTTTTTTCACCTAAAATTAACCCCAATTGTTTCATTCTTCTTTCCTAAAAAAATCTAAAATTAATCCCAAATGTTTCATTATACTTCTCTAAAACTACACTCCTGTGTAAATTAGGGTTAGGGTTCCAAATACAATGTTAATACAAAATTACAAATGTTTGTTTCTTCTTTTGATTGATTCGCTTCAATTTTCTTTGCTTGATGGATGGAAAAAGTGAAATTGAAGCTAGCGATTGAGAATCGATTCAAAATGATGAATCGATTGATTCCACTATCAACGAATTGAATTTTGATTCATCAATTATCAGATCTGATCATTTTTCAATTCCGACTAACATTCCAATTTGATTTTCAGTAGTTTCAGTTCCATCAAGAATCTGGTCAACGAATTGAAAAAAATGGTCAACCAAGAAATTCCCAAATCGAGTAATTTCACCTTGAAACGATTATTATAGAAAGTAAAAACTAAAAAAATGATGAAAGAATAACAATATTGATATTCATTATAATCAAATTAAAAACAAAATATTATTATTATCAAACAATAAAAAAATTAATATATATATATATATATATCAAATTAAAAAATATTATTATTACACAAAAGTTACTGCTCATAATTAGTATACCGCAATAGACACACATAAAATTGATATATGGTAGAAGATAATAAAATTATACTGACAAACTAAATGAATATCATCTCATGTTTCTCTAAAGGACTTCTCAATCATTCATATATAAGCAATAAATGAAAGCATAAAATTGATAGATGCTCAAAGCCTAAACAGTATTCTAATAAAAAAGTATCCCCTATAGTTATTCATGAGTGAATATATTTGTAGTTAACAAATACATAAACATATCAATATTTGCACAAATACAATTAAATTATAAATAAAAATATACATATACATATAGTTCTTTAAGTTAAACTCTATTTCTACTTAAATCCTTTAAGTTTATTTTATTTTGATATAGTCATTTAAGTTATATTTTGTTTGCACTATTAATCTTTTATCTCAATTTCGACAACAATTAGTTCAATTGAAAACTTTTAACTATTTGAAACTCTATACCAAATATTGCAACAATATGTCATTCATACTAATCCTTCATAAATATGCATATTTCTTAATTTTCTCTACAATAATTTAAACATACATATAGCCTTAAAAATAGGGTAATAAAAGTCTATTCACATAATCAATGTCTTTAACTTCCGTCACATGCAAAGTAGCTTGGACAGTCAACTTGTTGCGATGTTTTGATTAGATCTTAATATTTCATGACAATAATTTGAGAATATTTTTAAACTTAAATAACTCTATACGTAATTTAATAACATTTAAAGGTTAATGGAGTAAACAAATGTAACTTAAAAGATTAAATCGAAAAAAATAAATAAATTTCAAAAATCTAAGTGAAAATTGAGCTAAACAAATTCAATAAAAATTATTGCATGTTTCCCCCAAGATTGAAAGTAAGAAAAAATTTATGAATAATAAATACATGCATAAAATTGATTTGTTTACATAGATAATAAATTGACTTAAATCTTTCACTAAATATTAATTTTGATCATTTATCTTTTTTTAAATTTATTTTTGTTTTTTATTTTTTATAAATAATGAATATTTGTCCTTTTATCATAACCCTTTCAAACAATTATATGATAACTATCATAAATTATTGGTGTCTAATCTTTAATCAATTATAAAGTTAAGTGTGCAAATTTAACAAGGATGAGATTAAAAATACAAAAAACTCTGATAAAATTTGAAAGAGTTTATATCTATTTCGAAGCATGCAAGAGTTTTTACTAGTGCAAGTCTATTATTGAGTTAAATAATATTTTGTTTGAACGAATGTTATAGTAGACATGTATTGGTAATTGTTAAAAGACATTCAAATTATCAAATATTAGTATAACTTCTGTTGTAATTGCAAAAATGACTAAAATATACCACTTATAAAAAATAAATGACAAAAATAAAATAAAAAGATAAATGACTAAAACGAATATTAAGTCAACGATAATTAAAGGATCAAAATTATATTTAAGCCTAATAAATTATTAGCTTAATGATAAATTCAATAATAACCATTACATATTTCTCCATTGGAACTAAAACACAATAATTATTTATAAATAATAAATACATGCCCTCCATTGATATATAAAAAGTTATTCAAGATTATTTATTTCTAATAAAATTAATGGTGACTTAATTCTCTCGTGATGCAAATTAATTCTTTTTTATGCGAGATTATGTACTATGTATAATGCATATTCATATGTGTTTTAACATAGGTAACTGACTTTTAAGATTAATAAAAAATTACTATTAGTTTGAAAGTATAATCGGACTTAGTTTAGAAAATGAAAGTAATAATTGTTAAACACTGCATTACATGAGTCGAAGTAAATTGATCTAGTTCTGTACATAAAAGAAAAGTAAATTGATTTAAAAAATTGCCTTTCACGGTCAAATTAGTGATCAGTACTTTACAATCAAAATCAAAAGATATTTTTTATATTTCTACATTTGTACTTTTCTCCCACATATTTTAAGGCAAAATACATCCTATAGTCTTTTAAATTACACCAAAATATCAATTGATGTTTTAACTTTTTTTTTATCAAGTTAGTCTATTATGTTTGTAAAAGTCACAATGTTAAACTATTTTTAGCTCCAATCTCATTTCAATAATTTTTAGTTAGAGATTTTTAAAATTATATTATATATGAGTTTTGTTATCAATTATATTTCCATGTGATTTTATGACATAAATTGCGAAAATTTTGTGTTTAATTTCAAGAATCCTAAAATCTATCTTATGATTATACCAATCAAAATCCCTTAATTAAGAATTACATGAGTTTATTGAAAAAATTGAGAGAATTTTATATTTCAA